>BTSX01000003.1:35439530-36639530 GCA_036245825.1 Pristionchus entomophagus
TTTGGAGGTCGAAAAAATCGAAATCTGAAATGTATATGATTAGTAGTGTTTCTGACGTATTGTCACACGTAGTGAACGAATTTCTATGTTAGAATTCATGAAACGGTGATTTTGGAAAAGTTACGGTCGAAAAATCGACTTTTTGGCCGAAAATCGTACAAATTGTGATATAGAAAAATTATTTGCTCGAAGTGCACTTTCTAGCTATCATAATCGGATTCTACATCAAAAATTAGGCCTAGTGAATTTTTTTCAGAATTTTAAAAATGTGGCTTTGGGTTTATATATGGACCGAAACATCTCCCGAGGATCAGGCTCGTTTCGAGGGTCAAAACAGTTTTTATCAGACAACCACCCCACTACTAGATTTTCTGACGTATTTTTAGACATCGATTTTCTACACTAGAGCTCATGAGAACGCAAAAGAAAAAAAGTTATGATTGAAAAACATGGTCTTTTCTTCCGAAATCGAGAGAAAGTTCGAAAATTTATTTTTCAGTCATATAGAGTCTATTCTCTGCGAGAACTTCGCTCTCAGGCTATATATGCTAGATTAAGTGTTTTTTGTGAAATAACCATCAATTCGAGAGAAATTTTAATTTTCGAACTTCCTCTCGATTTCGGAAGAAAAGACCATGTTTTTTAATCATAACTTTTTTCTTTCGCGTTCTCATGAGCTCTAGTGTAGAAAATCGATGTCTACGAGTAAAAATACGTCAGAAAATCTAGTAGTGGGGTGGTTGTCTGATAAAAACTGTTTTGACCCTCGAAACGAGCCTGATCAAATCGATACCTCGGGAGATGTTTCGGTCTATATATGAACCCAAAGACACATTTTCAAAATTCTGAAAAAAATTCACTAGACCTACTTTTCGATGTAGAATCCGATTACCATCCCCCGGTTCCATGTTTCATTGATGCTACATAATGAATATAGTCCACATTAGAACATTTTCTCCAACTCTCCCCGTCTAAATAAGAACCAATACATCCCACCCGCGCATACTGAGTTTCACCGTTGTCCCATTGATACTGGTTCCCTGTATTTCTTGATGTGTTCCTCAAAATCAGCGGAAAATCGAATATTGTTTCTCTCTCTCGAATATTGTTTGCGTTTCACAGCTATCTCATATTCATGGCTGCTCGGAATTTTTTTTGATAATGCGTACGTTTCGTATCCACCAACCTTGTTCATGCAGCTCACGATGTGCGCCATGTCCATCCAGGGCTTACCCGACTCCGTCACCTGGAGAGAGATAAATTAATAAATAATTTACTGGATTACGGTTGTTTCATTTGATACACATTGCATAATTGATAAACATCAAACAATTTTTCGTTCGTCTCGTCATGTTTTGGCAATTATGAAAACGGTAGTTAACCCAGAATAAATGGCTACAGTACCGCAACAGCATCCGACTACCGTATCCCAGGAATACTGTATACCTGATGGAAGACGTAATCACGGAAGAGCTTGATCAGGAACCGGTCGCCCGTCTCCGACCACGACGTGTCCATGTTGTGTCTGTGATAATCATTATTATTATTTTTTAATTGCCCAGCGAGGCTCGTGCTGCACACTAGATTCATAGGATTGACGAAATCAACGGGTTCGATGATTTTGTGGAAGAGGAATGTAAAAATATTCTCAAATTAACAAACCCGCAAGTTTTATGTTGCGCCCTATCTAGATAAATGCAAGCGCAACCTCATATCAATTCGAAAGCAGATTGCAGGAGAAAAACAATAACCAATCGAGAATGAAAGCGACAGCCCTTATTACAATTAAACATAGTAATTAAACACCAATATATCCGTGAACGAAATAGACAGCCATGCACATCAGATCTCTCATTCGCCCTTCCCCCTTCCACTAATTCTTTGAAAGGGCGGATACTCTACTTTTTAAACACGCGAATCTGTAATTCCGCCTATCAACTATGTGCGCGCGAGCTTGAACCGGTATCTATGGAAGGAAATTCCGCAAAAATATAACCGACAATATTTTCCAAATTGCAAATGGAAACAGCCCACGCGTGTTTCATGCTCTAGTTCTTCGTCAGTCGAAACTTTTAACAATTGCAGTATGTCAAGTATGTGAAATAAATATATATATATATTTCAGACAAAGAGATCAAAGATCAAATATCATTCTACTCACTCTGGTCGCTCGACGATCGTGTTCAGCTTGCACAGCAGTCGGAAGAGACGACCGTTCTCCAACTCCTGCAATTTAATGTATTTATATTTTACTTATTTCCGGTTGAGATTAAAGTTCCGAGCACCCGGTGATCTCCTGCGCCATAAATCACATTTCACAAGAAGGTTACACGAAATTTCAATGAGTCTAATCAATGATGAGGAAAAAACTATAATCGATCGTACACTACAGTAGCGACCGATGGTTCCATCAAGGGACTTATGTATTTACTGTACAGTGTACCGTAATCGATAATCTATCGTACCCTGGCCGTCTCGTTCTCCAGCAGATCGACGCGCGACTGTAGCGCCTCAATGTGGTGGTAGAATCTGTAATTTTATTTTAAAGAAAATTAAAGAAACTAAGATTTGGCCAGTCACACTCTCGCTACAACACATGTACAAAACCCGTCAGATTCGACAAATATAATCGAGCTGCGACTAACGCCGTAATCACTAATGCTGTATTTCGAAAATTTCGAAGAAGATGCTTTTAAGTTGCGCTACTTTCTAACTTCAGCAGGGATTCATTCCCAGTCGTATTCATTCACTATGATTTCTGCTTCATATGCGTTCAAGGCAACATAATTACAAAAAATATAATAAATAAATATAAACAACAACAATATTCTCTCACCTCGCTCCGATCATGGGCATCACGTCCGCTATGGTCTTGCGCGGCGCCGGACCCAGCAGACACCTGTAGGAAAACAGGAATCTACACCCGTATAGTAATGGAGAACCAGTCGCATCAATGCTTCACTAAATTAATGAATATACAACTTGATTGGGGATTTAATTGTACTTCTGTTCATAGGTTATTAAAATCATATAAAATTGCGCTACATACACGGAAGCACAAACGGTTTTCAAACTATTGCCGCCACAGCTCACGGCTATTGTCATCACTTCTGCACTAATCCATTAAATGAGAACTGCGCAGTGGCATAACAATTGATGACAGAGATAAAGTGGAAACAATTCATTTTCGCACCAAACCGCAAATGCCGATAACGTTGAACCATCGCGCAATTAAAATAAGGTAAAAACATTTTTTTTTAAACAGAGCAATTAATTGTTCTTAATATTGGATCACGATGAACCTTCCTCAGACAGCAAATATATCTGAACAAATAGTGTTACCAAGCTCCAAATAACCAAAGGCGCATCTTCGATGCACTAACCCATACAGTGAGAATCTTGAAGCAGAATATGATGCGGAGGTCGATAATAGGGATATAACACAATTGGGATAAACCAACGTTATAAGGTTCTTCATATCCTGTGAGTAGTGCGCGGCCACCATCGAGATCGACTGCGCCACCAGATCGCGACGGCCTGAAGAGAAGGAAAGGTTACGGTATGCAAGATGATCAGACTATCTTAAATCAGCACACCCTCAAAAAACTCGGTACAAGCCATCGACAACACTATTCCTCAGTTATTCTGCTCATACAACTAAGAAAGTGAATAAGTCCTCCTCCGTTCTTGCGAACAATTACTTGACCGCAGAGCACGGTTTACAAACTCGGGCGCGTTTCCTCTGTTCAGGTTTGCATTTCAAGGAGTTATCAAGACCAATTTCAAACGTTTTCCAGCAATTATCTCCTCAACCGCCGGAGAAAGAACGAAATTACGTTTAAAAAACTATTTACGATGAATCCTCCAATGTGCTTGAGCATAGAAAGACTCGAAATCACTAAAAAAAACAAATTGGTTTCATGCTGGGTTGTTTTACGATTCAACTCTAACTATAGTCAATACTAAAGCATCATTTTAAGTTTAAAAAATCATTTAAAAATACAGTATTCTAATGATAAATCCTGCTCCTGACCTGCGTGCTGATTGCCGGTTGCCAGCGCGAGCACCAGTCGACCCAGTGCGATCATGTCGTCTGACTGTAAAAAATACTTTTAAGTAACAAAAACAATTTAAATTACGAACCTCGGTATTTTGTAATCATGTGCTGAGAATTGCAATAGAACATATCGAAAAAAAAAAAATTTCGACCGCACCGATCGAGTTTCACCACTGAACTATAATCCTACATACTTATTAGGTTGGTGCATAAGTCTTTGCCGATTTTGAGCATGTAGTTTAGCCTCCTATATTTTGCTTGTCTCAAATCATTATGCCCTGCCTCCATACCATTACTTAGAGACATATTCGAAGATTATGTGCCTAGTGTGGAATTACGACAGGCTCGCGGGATTAGCACGAACTGGGGATATAACTAACTATGAGATTTTTGCGAAAAATAACATTTTCTTCGATGAGTTTTTGTAAAGCTGCAGAACATCTCATAGAAACCTCGTATGGTTCATTGAAAAGCCCTATTCTAGGGCTTTTTAATAGCATACTATGAATTGTCCTCGATGCATAACAGCGATAGTACTGGCCGACAAATATGATCAAGTTTAAAAAATATCAGTTCACGCGATCGCATTTTCCCTCTCAAATATCCATGAGGCAGACCTGAACAGAAGTGCTCTCGACTCACTTGTCATGAGTCTACGTTACCCATATGAACATTCAAAATTGCTTCGCTTTCTGTTTCAAATGTGAGAGATTTTTCAGATATGCATTTTTGTCCGAAAACATTGGAAAATGTGGGTTTGGGTGTTTTCGAGCAAAGCGTACACTTCAAAAACTATTGATTATAGAATTCTGTCAAAAATATCAGTGATAGGGCAAGGATTGATCATTACTTTAACAGCGAAAGATCAGGCTCGTAATGCGTTGGGGATCCGGTGTATGACCAAAAGCACCGAATAGGATGTTCGATTTTCGAGTTCGAACTTTTGGACAATGCAATTCTTGAACCGATGGGCGATTAATCTCCCAACTCAAATCAAAAAATAAACAGTTGAAGTGCTTTGCGTTCCAGTTATATTCAGATCTCTAGACCCTCTGACCCGATTACACGGCTTGATAAAGTGAAATTGATAGGATAAGGTACGTTGCATTCCAATTTTTAATACCTATCTCAAGTAGGGGTTTCGTGGTTGACAGCTTCTACTATCTTCAAAGCATTATATAGTGTTCACACTGTGCGAATGTGGTACAATTTGAGTCCTGTCACTAGTATTCACGGAGCGCCGATCCGACAAAATGTCCATGTGATTTTCGATTTTGCTGACATCGGCTGAATACTGTGCCTGTCTCTTCGATCTTGCAGGCATGACATAGTGTGCGTAAAAGAGAGCAAACAAGCCCTCAGCAATTATGAAAAAGCCATAGGTTGATTGGGCAAATACGAAAGGTGGGACAAGCACGAATATCCAAGTGTAAAAATCGGCAAAGACTTATGCACCAACCTGATAGAAAGACACGATTCATCCGAAAGGGTCATCTCTAAAATAATCTATCAAAATCTGAGATTCAATTTTCTATTGAGTCTCATTGCTGCATCATATTCATATGTCCCTTTCTTTTGCAATTCAATAGACTCTTGCATGTTAATATAGCAGACATGGTAAGCTCAATTCAGTACACAGACGCCAAAACAAAAGATCCCGCAATTCAAAGTTGGTGCTCTGCTGACCCCACCCATTCCTATCCGGTTTCACCGCATGATGAAAGGTTGCTATCCCGAATCGTTTTGTGATCATTTCCACACGTTAATAATTCTAAAGCAAGCCTGTAGATCACAGGCTGATTTTGCATCTGCTGATGGTTTACTATCAATGCTAAACAAATTTCCCCGTCACTTCTTATCGTGTTTCACCACTTCCTCTAGTCACAGATATGCATCGTTTTGCGATACTGGTTTGAGTTTATGGAAAACCACAGCAACACAACACAATGTGAAACACTATCATATTATTGCTCAAACATGCGTCATAGAGAACTCCTCCTGCCCCGCCCCTTTTCCTTGCAGCCAGACTCCGCCCCCTCCTCCTCACCTGCTGCTGCTGTATCTGCTGGTGGTCGGGCATCACGAGATCCATCACGCCGCACGCCGAGAGAAGCAGCTACAATGGGGATGTTGATTGTTTTTAAGAGAAAGTCGCTGGGAGAATCAAATTTCGGACACATCCATTGATCTTCAATACGACGTAATGCATCAGAGTGCTGGGTGTAGATTTTGAGTATATGGACGCAAGAGACTTCGACAACTACATTCCTTAGCAACCTCTGGGTTTGAATATACACCGAAACGCCAAAGCGCTAGGTGAGAGATAAAACTTAGATAGCATTACAATACGAGTGCGCTGAATATTAAATTCAATTACCGTAACCCAAATTTTGAAAAATAAAGTTAAAAGGTTTAAAAAATCAATAAATCACCGCTACCGTACCTTGCACTTGCCCATCAGGATGACCTTCGATATGTCGATCGATCGCGCAGCGAGACCCGTTGCGTGGATTGACCTGCAGAAAGAAAAGCTACCGTAATCCACGTTCAGCACCCTTCCATACCGTAATTCCCCATATTACCGTACCCCAACCTCCGTAGACTACAGTACTTCTACCAGTATAACGAGCTATAATATACGGCTTTCAACTCTCTCCATTCTGCACACTCCATCTTCAGTCAGACAGTCGAGACAGTGTGCAAAATGGAGAGTGTAGAAAAGCAATCAATATACCACCTTCGCCCATGCTACCGTAATCCAAGAGCTACCGTACCATCCCTACCTACCGTATACTACCGTAATCTTAGGAGTACCGTACCCTGCTACCGTTATCTACCGGATACCTGAGGGCGGCGGTCAGCTGCACGACGTACTGCCACAGCAGCAGCTCGGGCACTCCTCCTCCGGCCACCCCCGCCCCGCCCCCTCCGCCGCCCGAGCCGGACGAGTACGAGGACAGGATCTTCGCGCCGGCTGCAAGGGGAGAAATAAGTAATTAGTCATTAATTAATTAAGCGCACTTAATATTTAATTAATAAGAGAGGAAAGCCGTGATATGGCCATTCAATGCTCCTCACATGTTCATGTTTCAACTACTCGATATATTTCGCAATTTCACAGCAGAATAATTATATACACGGTAGCTCCTCCTAATAACAAATAACAAACATAAGCCTATAGCCATTTCGTTTCAAACCCCACCCTTTGTTTTATCAAATGCATATTATGCCTATGATTTCAGTGAAACAATGATTAAAAGAAATGAATTTGAAAAAATAAAAAAATAAAACATACTCATGGCATCGACCATGGTGACTCCTCCGCCACCGCCTCCCGCGCCTCCGCCACGACCGAAGTGACGCTCCTTAAAATATTAAAATATAAATTTTTAAAATGCTCAAAATATTCTCCAATCCGCACACTTTCCCATTGAGTGTGCAGAATGAGCTAAGAACCCAAACTACAAGCTCTAGTGTTCATCGATTGGGTACGGATGTGTACGGTAGGTTCGGTTTACGGTAGACGGAGAAAAGAAGCGAACCTTGAGCGACTCCGACAAAGGGTGGTAGTCGTACACGAAGATCAGCGCTGCAATTATGGTATTTAAGATAGATTTTAAAAATGCAATCAATTTGAGGGGGGGGAGACATGTAGAACAACTATACCTAATCGATACCATTTGTGTGATTGTAATCACACAAATCGTATCGATTAGGTATAGTTGTTCTACATGTCTCCCAAGTATTTATTTAAATGTTTATTGTCCGACATTCCCAGAGCTCTCGTGTTTCAACATTCTCACAAAACAGCAGGTTTAGATGTTGAGATAATCAGTTCCGTGGATCAGGTAAGAGAAATAAATAAAACCACATTATAATTCGTTTCGCAAGCATCGAATAATTTCCGCTCAAGAGAAGTTTCGCTCCCCTTGTTGTGCCGGTTTCAGCTTACCTACATCCTACTGATTGCAAAAGATATTTCGGAGCAGTGAATGAGAATAAGGAACAGACGGGAGAAAAAGAGAATACACCAGCAACCAGTAATTTATCCTTATCTCGCCACACGCTATCACAATCGTCATGGAATGTTCTGTCATGAGAAAACCACTTCACATGTCCTAGCACCTTCGCGTTTCAGCATCTCCACATAGATCAAGATTTTCGAAGAGCAAAAATGTATACATGGCATACTCCTTCAATAAAACTTACAATTATCTCCGAACGCCCTCGTCGCGAAGCACTCCCGCAACTGCACGACGTGTGCCGCCTGCAAAATGGAGAATTGATCTTTGATCTTTCAAATTTGATCTTTGAATTTTGAACTTACTACCCTCATGACCTTGTCAAATCACTAGTAACTATGCGCTCCCGTACTTCACAGTTAGCCTGATTAGCTAGGGAAAATCTATCGGCTCTCGCACTCTCCATTCTGCACACTATCTCGTATGTGAGAGAGTGTGCTGAATGGAGAGAGCAACAATCAAATCCGACAGAATATAAAGATTAGTGATGACAAATCTGCATCCAACTCTAATCATCTCGCGCTCTCTCGTTTCTCTGACCGTGGAGATAGTGTGCAGAATTGAGAGAGTCGGATGCCGATTTGTCATGGATAATAAAAATGCTCCAACAGACCTGCAGCTTCTTCCACGACTCGGCTGGTGCGAAGGCTTTCGCGTTGATCGGGCGGAAAGCTGCAATTGGAGAATAAATAAGAAACCAATTAAATATGACAGCGTTTTTGTATTCAAGATGTCAAACACGACCGCTAAACTGTTGAAATAACCATGTATCTTCAATAGACGTTGAAACAACAGCCCTAAAGAACAGCCCTATGGTCGGTTTGATTTTATCGATCACTACCAATTTAGTTTATCTTCTTCGTCGTTTGATATTATGGACCAGTGAATAAACTAGAATCAATACATCCTGAGAAACATCATAGTTCCTGGTGTCAAAAAAAAAGATTCTCGTTTAACTTCACTTACTCGTTTCCGTTAGTAGCTTACATCCTACACCACCAGCCGACGTTTCAGAAACCACACCACACTCACCATGCACGCGCCGCAGCACATAGTGCACGCCGTCGCGCGCCGACGTCGCCTTGTACACGCTCTGCTGGTATCCGGATGGCGCTGCGCAAATGAGGATAAGTTACTGTGATCGAACTCTCTCCATCTTGCACACTTTGACATCCGTTTTAAGTGTGCAGAATGGAGAGAGTCAAAATCAAGCCATCATTACTCACAAGAGGGAGATTACTCAGATATTACGAAAGGGAGATCAATCAAAATTCAAATAAATTGTGGCATACGGCAAATAGGAAGAAAAAAAATCGATAATTGATCACTCACGCTTCACACTGCCCGCCTCCAGCGGCACGATATCGCGCATGTGCTCGATTGCCTGAATAGCTATATTATTTATTTTATTTTAAATTAAATATTTATTATTTGAATTTAAATAACCACCGACCGATCTATTGATAACACACTAGTCTCCCAGAACAAGTAGCCCACGCGCAACGAGAAAGTTGCGGGTGTCGCTGACTGCGCAAAATTTATACTTCCAAATATGATTTTGGGATATGTACTATCCTTCGATGAATCTGCACGGGCCTAGTCCTCTCGTTCAAGGAGTGCATTCGCAACGGGGAAGATGCAGTTCTGGTATTTTTTTCGGAATGCATTAGTAAGATCCAAATCCTTAAGTACAAGTAGCAGACGTGTAACATAAATGGAGTGGGTAGAAGATTGCAACAACAAAAAATTACACTGCTCTTGCACACAAAGCCCATGTGAAACAGAAATGAAGAGGGACTTGATAATTTTGCACAAATAATTCATTTCAACAAGCACCGCTGGGATGATTGGTCATGCACCAGTCCTCTTGAACTAGTAGATCTAACGCAACATGAAAGATGCGGGTCGGGCAGGATGTTCAGAATGATGAAAAAACTTCGTCGGCTATTTGTAATTTGATATGAATGTTGCTTCATCATTGAAATTCCACCGGGACAAGTAATACGCGCGCAACGTGAAAAGAACAGGTGGCACGGATTCTAAAGAAATAAATTTCTGAAATTTCAGCGAAACCAGACGTTCGCAGTATAATGTCTATGTTGCAAGTGTGACCGCCAAACCCATTGGGAAGAACACAGTCCTCCAGTTCAAAGAGCAGGCATGCAACAGGAAAAGTGCGTGTTAAAATTTTTCCCAACAATGAGTAACATCTGTTAATGAAGGACAGCCCCAGCAGGGTGCACATAATTTACCTTAGAGCCTGCAGCTAAAATTGGTACGAATCATTCAGTTAAAGAAGAATGCGCGCATCGGGATAGGTGCGAGTGGCACGAAGTTTCCCACAAAACCTATTAACCAGATAAAGATCATTTTAAACTCCGAGATCCAGGACACATTGGCAAAATTCCGATCCGTTTATATACGTAGCGAACGCGCAACCGAAAGGGGACGGGTGGAACCAAAGCAGAGGCAAATACATCAAAAGAGTAAAACCAGCCTAGTTAATACATTTTCACAGCATGGAAAGTCAATAATCGGTGGTGCGACAAAACAAGTATTTGACAGTCTTCAATTGCTTTCCCACTCATAAAATAAATAAATAAATTTACTTTAAATATATAATTCTCACCTGTGGCAGCTCCGGGTAGAGTGCGGTCTCGGGCTTGGCCTTCATCGCGAGCTGCCGAGAGATCAGCTCCTGCAATATATTTTTTTTAAATAAATAAATCTAAACGAATAGACAATTTTGAAATTTTCTCCCTAGCAGGTTCTCGGTTTCTCAAGGTAGTCAAGGTGCTTTACGACTGAACAACAATACTCATGCTACAGTGATATTCATTTTTGCTGGAAACTTCCCGGTTTCAGCAGTGCATCAAGTTCACACCGAAATCACTTGAAGATAATAATGGTCTCGTGAGTGGACGTAAACAAGAAATCATATTCTAAAAACACAACTAATGAGTGACAACAGTACTCTCAATCGATAATATGATCTACCGTACCATCTCGACTGCTAGTCAATCGATAATTACATCTACCATAATCAAAAACTACCGTACCATCTTGACATCGGGCGAGATGAACTGAGCGATCGCGGGGTTCGTGGCTGCAAGTTTCGGCCGGAACTTGCCTGAAAATTTTCCCTATTGTTAAATCCCGTTACTGCACCCTTACAAAATTTAATGTCGGAATTTGTTTAAGTTATCAAATCGATATTATATGAGTTACCGTACTCCAAGACGCAACATCATCACCTCAACAAGAGATTCTGGGTCGAATAGTTATTTCCATCTTGCACACTCATCAAAATAATAATAATAATAATAATAATTACCCGTGTGGGGCGCAGGCATCTGGTACGAGAACGCGCCGCCCGTGTTCTGCAATTATTAAATTTTATAAAATCTTTTATTGTGAATTCTCGCTACAACACACACTCTTGAGCACAACTAAATGCATTTATACAATTTGTGCCATACGATCGCTATAAATAGGAAAAACCAAAGCACGAATCAAAACTAGCTGCTTTTTAACGAGTTGGCGATTTCTGGTCTTTACCCTTATGCGGCATGCGTCCATCGAATCTAATTTCTTCCAGTCACTATCAAACAAACCAACTAAGAGCTCAGTAACAACCAGGTGACTTCTCACTCCAACATCTCTTCTTCAGTAACCTTTGCCTGGCCTAACCAATTGACGTGGCTCGTAGTGGATTTAAAAAAAATCAAACCCATCCAGAGCCTACCCAGTCAGTCCCAGCTCCACCGCCCACTACTCACAATTATCAGTACCCGTTCTCTCTCCATGAGCATTAGTTATCTCGTTTCGGTTTTGGATTCTCCATTCTGCACACTATTGTTAGAGCGGCGAGAGAGTGCCGAATGGAGAGAGCACATTCGCCCAAAGCCCCAAACTCTTAAAGTGAATTCACCAATCGAACACCAACCGGGCGATTTCTAGCAGCAAAGTCTACTCTTCATCGCGATATCTTGTCACACTCATGAGACGTATTTGTGTATATATATAGATATATCTGATTGAACTCCACCGAACACTCAACATCAGAATAAAACACTTTTTTCGAACTACAAACACAAACTAAACTCGAACTCACCACGACAACATTGGCCTCTGGCTGATCGATCGGCGAGCCGAGTCCGACGCCCGCCACGGCCTCGTACGCCTGTTGGACGCTGCTGCAAATGATTACGGTAATTATCGATTAAACAATTTTTCTAGATATCGACTGATTCGTAGACAAGTGCAGATGAATATTGCATCAAATATTTATATTATCAATATTAGGCAAGGGGAGGGCAAGGGGACGAAATCAGACCCATCCCGAGCCTATCCAGTCAGTCCCAGCTCCACTGCCCACTACTAAGTCGATCACTAATGCAATATTAATAACCATTATCGATTTTAAATATTCCTAGAAATATGATTCTAGCAGCTGCTAATACTCTTAACTAGTCACAATCCTTGAGGACCTCATTGCTAGATACCATATCACCAATTCGATATGGGCTCTAGGAATGAGACGCATGCCCGCTGGGCTCCATGTCAAGTACTAACAGTGCGCCACAGATCCGCCATGTTCGCTGGTGAAACGGAATCGTTGGAATCAGGGCTCACAAACATGATAAAAATTTGGCAAATCATGTCAGGTATTTTCTAACGCAAAAATTCACATTAGGACGACTCTTATCTAATAATATATATTTGTCGGCCATGTTCTTCGAGTCCTGGTTGAAAGATCGATGATGACATCACTAACACGCAATATGGTATACTATATCAAAATCAATCAAGGAATTGTCCAACAGGCGACATGATCAAATAAACGATTAGAGCTTGTTGGAGTGTTATACACCGCACGCCCATCTATTTCTCGAAATAGCCGGAACAAAATAGCGGACTATGAATCTTGAAGTCAGCGGGCTATATTTCACTGGGATATTATAAATTCGCCTGATAGAGGTAGTAAATGGTTTCCTCTATATTTACAATCATGATGACCTTGTTTCGCATTGAGAAATAACGGCCCACTCAATTTGCCCAATAAAATCGAATCCTAGCCCAGTCCAACCCGGCTAGCAATAAGTCCCAAGTTCATTCCAATGCTCACCGATTCGCCTGTTGGTAGTAGTAGATGGTGCCGCCGTGATCCTGCGGCACGAACTCCTCCGCGCCAGCTTCTGTAAAATAAATATAATTAATTTTAAAAAATATTAATATAATTTTAATGTTATCCTTGCTGTGACCCCACTCGATTCGACATCATCAACGGACCTCCGTTCTGCTAAACACCTCATAGATTTTCTTTTGTAATCCCTCAACGAATAAATAATGTAGGAATGAATGCTGCTTCCACACGACTAGAATAATGTCTGTCCTGATACTCGGAGTGAATAGCGCGCAATCAAGTTGTAAATTACCGACGCGCTTTGCGGAGGATTTCGACGATAAAATTAATTAAATTTCAGACATGTCAGGGGTTTCATGACAAATGCTGATATTACCGCTGTATACGAAATAGCACCGTCAGCCAGATTTAGATTTTATATTTCAAAATAAATTTTTAAAGAAAGGGGCTAGTGGGGGGCAGGTCTCCATTCTCCATTCGAATAAAATCTCTCTCCATTCTGCACACCATCTCTTCATTTTGTACGTTGAGAGAGTGTGTAGAATGGAGAGGCACTATCCAAGGAATACGGTAACCACAAGGAGGATTACGGTATCAAACCAGAAAGATACTCACGGAACTGGGAGGCAGCCGGGGGAGGCGGGACACCCAGTCCGGCATTGCCGCCGCCGCCGTTCTCCATCTGCATGCGCGCGAACTGCGGCACGAACGAGGGCACCTGCAGAGAGTACGGTAGGTCACGGGGGGAAGCTATCGACGACTGATTTTATTCCAAGTCGGTTCCTCCACATGAGCGATACAGGTCACCAAACGATCCTATCGAGAATTGACTTTACGGGACATCAGGGGCGAACGGCAGCGTTTCCCGTGTTGTTGAAACGAAAATGTATGGTGGACAGGGATGTTCTAGAGAGCTGTTCTAGTGAAAAACGAACAAACAGAGTTTTACTGCCTACCCTAAATGAATGGCTGTGGGGTGTACAACGGTAGGTCAGGGGTTCAATCGAGTATTGATTATATTAGACTTAAATAAATAAATAAGAAAACAGTCACTCACATTGACGGACATAGGGCTCATCGACGAACCGCCTGGAATCGGGAACATGGTTAGTGCTTGTTTTGGCGTGTATATTTGGCCTGGACTGGATGTTTTGGCATGTGTATCGTCATGTATCATGTGACGTCCGTTAATACTACTCGCCCCGAGAGCAACAACAGATTTAGCACGGCGGATCACTATGGCGACGACTCGTCGCGTAAATACCAGAGAATAGTAGGAGAGAAGAGTGAGATAAAGGTCGTATAGGAAGGGGCGTTATGTCGTCACGACTCTCTCCATTCTGCACACGCGCTCGCCCGCCCTGCCTACGACAGAGTGTGCAAAATGGAGAGAGCTGAAAGCCGAGCCGACATCTGCAGTGACGTTTGATGTGTGTGCAGTACTAAAGGGGGATCTCTCTAACCCGACATCTCGAGAGATAACAACATCATGTGGCCAAAATAGGCGCGATCGCTTTTTTTATAGGTCATCTGACCAACAACGAGCTATGGAACACGGAAACAACAGCGTCCTCTACCTTTTTTTGCGCAAAGCAAGAACCACGAGCTAGCCAGAGCAAATTGTCACAAACCACAAACCTCTTGAGAAAGTTTAGGGAAGAACGGCTGAAATCAGCGAGCATCCCACCGGAATGAACGAGAACCAACGCAGCAAACCCTATCGAACTTGAGCTAATAGCCACAAACCATAATACCTATTCGAAGGTTTTAGAAGACCTTTTAAAACGAACAACCGCTACAAATCGAAGCGCTTATCAGGAGTAAACGACAAGGAAAGTTGAACGGATAACGATCGAGTGTTGATAAAAGGAAGGTTTTAGGCAGAATTGTGACAATAAAAGCTCGTCTATCCACAACTCAGAGTTAAACGGGAAGATAGGGGACAGTTTTAGGCAGAACACAGCTCGAGGTTATCCCCTCCTATCCCACGAGCACTTGCCGACACTCGCGCCCCCAACCTGTTTCTCACCGGTTCCCGTTCCTTCTCAATCTCGCAGGATACGTTTAAATACATTGTGACATTTAGCTCTTCTTAGGTTGCCCAGACCTCGTTTTGATTCAGGAAGAGCGCTAGCCCAAAGATGTATTCAGCGATCGGGTCTTCTAGAGAAAGGCCCGGAATTTGAAAAAAATAAATATTTAATTAAATAAATAAACACCAACCTGGCCTGCCCGGACTGCCCGAGCCGCCGGCTCCCAGGTACTTGTGCAGTCGCGAGCCGGGATTGAGCTGATCGTACCTTTAAATAGCTATTTTAATCAAATTTAATCATTCCAAGCGCCAGAATCGGCCGTTTTCAAGGTCGCACAGGCGCCTCTAGCGCGCAAACAATGCCCGCGAATTGGTTGTTTCTAGAGTTGCCGAGAAGGGGAGGAGGTGCGCGCAAGGATGGATTGTTGTGTTGGGACGATGAAAAAGTTCGTGAGCCTGCCAATATAAAGAAATATCTAATTGAAATGTGGATTGGAATAGGCTTGGACTAAGCTTGGGAATGGACTTGGACTGACCCGCTGTCATGCTGCATTAGAGTGTTCTTCTTCTCGCAGGGTACGGCACGTGCAGCAAGAGACCGCCCGCCGGATGTGTGTGTCGGGTCCTGAGGGGAATACAATATTATTGATAAAAATAATAAACAAAAGGGGGAGCAAACAACAAAAAAGGCAGAGAAGGTGCGTCGATCGAACAGGCGAAATGAACAATGCTCATAAACTAGACAATTTATCAGCTAGCCACTAATCATTGAGCACCAAACATTGTTAATTCGAGTCAGCGTAATGAATGAGCGATTTTGACCCGGTGAAAACGTGATACATTCAAAATGCAACTGCAAATTGAACGGCCCTAAGCGCACCACGCTCGGGCGCCACTTCGCCTTTCTCGCTCGTATACCGTAAGACGCACCGCGCGTGCATTCAGTTTCCAACTCAGTCCAAATACAGTAATCCACATTTTATTGATATCTATATAATTAATTTGAATATTGGTTCATTTATTTCTTGAACAGACGGTACACATAAGCTCTATATCACTCAGTTTCGCACCTTCTGAACGTGTGAGTGCTGGATTTTCTCTCTACATAATAGAGCTGGACGGTTCCCGATATTGGGCACAATGTGGGTGAAAAATTCGAAAGACTAGGTCAAGGATACAAAATAGATCGGCGGCTCGGCTAGCCGCGGGCTTGGTGCCAATTTCACCGCTACACTCTACGTTCCATGTCTGTTCATTACTCAGGTCGGATGGATATTTTTTTGTTGAAGTTTCAGCATTAACTCTCTCCATTCTGCACACTGTCTCGTCGATCAGAGCACCAATATAGTGTGCGTAAAAGAGAGAGCATATAACCGAAACGGTGGTACACATTTTCCGTTCTCTTGGGTGGTGAGGAGTAGAAATGCAAATTCGTGTTCAGAACGCCCGCAAGCATGTGAGACAGAGAGGGGAAAATGATAGCATATATGAAGGTAGCCAAATTATTGCTCATTAGAGGCAGGCGGATACTATGCGCCTCTTAGTCAATGAGAGAGGAAGGAGCGACATTTACGACGATAATGTCTCCAATTGGGACTCATCCGGGTCGGTTGGAAGCAGGTAGAGCCACCGCGGCCGTCCTTTTCTGGGATTATGAAGTGAAACCCGAAACCACATCATTAGTGATTCATCCTCACATCAGATTAGACGTTCATTCTCCTTCTTGGCGTGTCCAATAGAGTTACTGGATCAGATAATTGCCCTCTCCATTCTGCACACTATGTTTTATTTAATATCTGATCGGCGATTATGAAAGTGCGCCGAATAGAGAAGGCACTACACGGTTCGGATACCTCAGTCAATCATCTGAGATGACAAGAAGTGAGACCGGACCGATGCTACTATTCGATCGACCTACTGTAACCGTGCAACTCTTACAGTAACCCTATCCTACCGTATTCTGTCGTGAAGATCAAAATGAAAGAAAAAAATGATATATCATATATCGCTTCAATCATTGAATCCCTGCCACTCACGGATTTGTGAAGATTATGGAACTCAAATCAAGCGACCTCGAATCTATTTTTTAATACTTTATGCTTCACATGGCCTCTTTATCTTTGATTTCTCAAACATCTCAACCAGGTTACGCATCTTTTGACAATCTTTACAGAGATAGAACATCTGCTATCTCCATTCAGCACACTATCTTTTGGCTCTGACCGACGAGATAGTGTGCAGAATGGAGAGAGCATTATTCTTTCAATATTAGTAGTTTCCTCGTCAGCTCGTATCATCAAAACAAATTCGTAGAGTGAGAACATGCGACTACTACGGGAAAGATCACGAGATAGATGTATCAAGCAAACATGTTTTGCGTCATGCCCTATTGGCGCATGTCCTTATTGACAATCTTCCCATACTCCCTCCCTTCCCAACAACATCGCTTCCTCAAAGCCTCCTATCTCATTGATAGACGCTCCAGTTGCTAATAGTGACTGATAGTGGGAGGAGTCCGTCAAGTCCCTTCCTTCTTCGAACAAGCAAGCATTCATCTGAGTGGTAGGGATGGGCAATCGGACCTCGATTCTCCTGTAATCACGGGCTCTCTGGACCCTCTTAACGTCGAAAGAGCCCGCGAATTCAGGTGAGTCGTTTCCGATTTGCCATCACTAGTTACTTACTATCCTCTTCGCTTCATTCTGTGGAGATTTCCCTACGTTCGCCACATGAATCTCAAGATATCGAGATTCCCTCCATCTTTTCTCCATGAAACACTATTTCATCTCTCTCCTTCCTCCTCGTTGCGTGTGATTCGAGTGCGACGCTCGCTCAAAGGTCGGTCGGTTCGCATAAACGCGCCGCTCGTTTCTCCTCCCAAGCCGGATTGGTCTCCGTGGGAGGGTATGACCAAATCATGGCAAGCCTTATCATCGCTACGCTCAACTGCCTATCTCTGTGCCATGACTCAAGGATCACTGAACTGGAGAACGTACTCAGCAAGATCAACTTCCACGTTCTGGGTCTGTCCGAAGTAAGAAGACCAGATGAAGCCTCAATTGATCTACTCGGGAAGCGTACTCTATCACACGCAACGGCAGCAGAATCGTATGGCCGGAGAGGGGTTTGTCGTGAGTGGGAAAGCTAAGCGGATGGTAGTGAGATTTGGCGGCTTAACTCCTAGGGTGTGCTTTCTTGACGTGGAGGTACCGAACAACGAGCTTATTCGCATTTTCCAGGTCTACGCGCCTGCCAGTTCGAGAGATGACTCGGAGTTCAGTGATTTTCTCGATCAGCTCGAAGCAGCGTACAACGAGCCTGTGTCTGGAAGCCACCGGTACCGATTCGTGCATAAGGTTATGATGGGAGATCTCAATGGGAAAATTGGTTGTCGTCAGTTGGGGGAAAACTCTGTGGGGGCATTCGGGTATGGGGATAGGAACAACAAAGGGCAAATGGTTGTGGATTTGTGTGAGAGGCTTCATCTCAAGGTGGGTAACTCCTTTTTTCGGAAAAGGCCAATCCGCAAGTTCACTTGGGTTTCACCAAATGGGTTAGCAGCAAATGAGATCGATTTCATCCTGTATCCTAGGGGAATGGCAGTGAGGGATGTCGGAGTGATAAATCGATTCGATTTTACCACTGATCACCGACTCGTTAGAGCTTCCATCTCATTCCCTCGCCGTTTCCCTTGGAGAAAGGAAACGACCGGTCAGGGTGATTCGCGCCTCGAAAATGGACTGTTTAAACTCAGTCTACGATTAGAGTTACAAAGTAAAGGAGCGGATCTTGGGTACGGTAACATTGTGGATGCGATTAGAGGGGCGGGGAAAATTGCAACGGTTTATACACCTAGGGATGGAGGAATATCACAAGCTACAAAGGATCTACTAGCGCGACGAAGGGATTATAAGATGCAGTCAGCCGGTTTGCCTCGCTTACAGTTGCTGCTTCTAAACAGATCAATCCGTCAATCTTTCAGAAATAATGGATAACGGTCGTATCTAAGTTACGTCAATGCAGCCATTGCGAGCGGGAAAAGCTATAAGAAGGCTGCTGCAAGAATTGCTGTAGGGAAAGGTAGAATTCACTAAATTAGGGATGGGTCGGGTAATTGGGAATGCACACAATTGGGTATAGAGAGGGTCTTCCAAGCATTTTATAACGATTTGTATGCAGGGGACGGAGGAATAGGATATAGAACACTAAGAGTAAGGGACCCATTCATTCCCTTGTGCGTTGCTGAAGTGGAACAAGCACTTCGACATTTCAAGTCAGGTAAAGCACCGGGATAGGATCACTGGTGAGATGTTGAGGGCGGGAACTGACTACTTAGCTCCATTACTAACAGAGGTATTTAACAACATACTAACCGGAAGTGTCCCAAAGGGGTTTGGTGACTCGCGCACTATTCGGCTGCCTAAGACAGGTGATACTTCTCTCGTTAAAAATTACCGGCCAATCAGTCTGCTTCCTGCTTTGCAGAAAGCCCTCACCGGTCTTTTGAATACGAGACTCGCACCTATCCTGGATAGCAGTAGGAGTTGGGAACAAATGGGATTTAGACAGGGACATTCTACGATAGATGCTATTCACACTCTCAAAACGGTAGTCACAAACTGCATTGATCATCGCTTGCCGATTTATCTACTTTTCGTGGATATTTCTAAGGCTTTTGATTCGGTGTATGTTTATGCTGTCTATAAGGCTCTGGAGGTGGAAGGTGTTCCGTCGGAAGTGGTTTCATTCCTAAGTTCTCTCTCTCGGTGTAGCAAAAGTGCAGTCATAGTGAATGGAAAGGAAGTGGAAATCAACGTTGGAAAAGGGGTTAGACAAGGAGACTGTTTGTCACCCAGACTGTTTACAGCAGTCTTGGATATGGATTCCGTCAATTAGACTGGGCGGGAAAAGGGATAAACATCAATGGGCAATTCCTCTCTCATATTCTCTTTGCCGATGACGCAGTGCTTATTTCTCACGATGAGCGATAAATTCAATCGATGGCAATAGAGTTGGAGAGGGAATTAAAAAAGGTGGGGCTTCATCTTAACGGTGATAAAACTGTGGGAATGTTTTCGAAGGGTAATCCCAGGGATGTCAGGTTGCGGGGAAGATTGTGGGTATCAGAAAAGAGGTGGTCTATTTGGGAAGCATCATTACTATCAATGGGAAGGAGGAGAGGGAGATTGGCCGGCGAATTCAGGCCGCGTTTGGGACTTTCCACAAGCATAGATCATTCCTAGTGAATAGATCTGTCCCAATGGTTCATAAGCGCCGTCTTTTCAATGGTTGTATCATTCCCGCCTTCCTATACGCATGTAAAACATGGGCCTTGACCAAAGCACAAAGTGAAAGATTATCGGTGGCCCAGACGCATGGAGCGTTGGATGGTCGGTTGCACTGTCTTGGATCATGTCTCGAACGAAAGGCTGCGTGGACTCACTCAGGTCAGAGACGTTGTTCGTACCGCCTTGAAAAGAAAGTGGCTCTGGGTGCATAAAGTTGCTAATGATCATGACTTGAAGTGGAGCAGAACTGTGATCGATTGGACACCACGAGGGCCTAAGCGAGGACGCGGAAGACCGCCCACAAGATGGAACGATCTCTTCATGCGAACTATCGGACCTACGTTCCTGAGACAAGCAAGAAATCATGAATGGCCCGCCATGCACATCAGAGCCTACTTTTGATAAATGTGTTAAAATCCAAATCCCTAGATAAACTTTCTGATACTTCTGACGGGAATGAGCGGCTCCGTGCAGGAAAGGAAGGAGTACGGTAGGAGTGGGAAACTGTTTCGGAAAGAGTGCGGTAGACGGCGGGTACGGTAGGGAAATACCTAGCGTGTGGAGAGGAGATTAGCAGCAGATGACTTATCGAAGACTGGAAGTGAGCTGGATGGAAGATGAGGAAGGGAAGGAGTACTGTAGGTGGAGGGGGAAGAGGGCGAAAGTACGGTAGACTGGGAGCGGGAGTACGGTATGGCAGAGTACGGTAGGAGGCAGGAGGAATGGGCGACTTATTGACGACTTATAGATGATGAACAAAGAAGAACTGGTAGACTAAGGGGGAGGGCTGCCGGTTCGAGCAGAAGCTCTCTTCATTCTGCACAATCTCTCGTTCCTCTGATTGACGAGAGAGTGTGCACAATGGAGAGAGCATCTGTTCGATCCTGCAACAGTAGGAAGGGAGTCCCGCCCTCGTGACCATTTGATGTACCGATGAAGTAGTCCATTGCGGCTCCTTCGGTAAACCAATCGGTCATGAGGGAAGATAGTGGTCTCATTATGGATATGGGAGAGGAGGAAGGATTTTTTTCTGGATTTTAACACATTTATCAAGAGTAGGCTCTGATGTGCATGGCGGGCCATTCATGATTTCTTGCTTGTCTCAGGAACGTAGGTCCGATAGTTTGCATGAAGAGTTCGTTCCATCTCATGATCATTAGCAACTTTATGCACCCAGAGCCACTTTTTTTTCAAGGCGGTACGAACAAAGTTTCTGACCTGAGTGAGTCCACGCAGCTTTTCGTTCGAGACATGATCCAAGACAGTGCAACCGCCCATCCAACGCTCCATGCGTCTTTGGGCCACCGATAATCTTTCACTTTGTGCTTTGGTCAAGGCCCATGTTTCACATGCGTATAGGAAGGCGGGAATGATACAACCATTGAAAAGACGGCGCTTATGAACCATTGGGACAGATCTATTCACTAGGAATGATCTATGCTTGTGGAAAGTCCCATACGCCTATTATCTAGGGACCTTTAGTTAAACCGCCTGGTATTTCCGATGGGGAAGCGGAATAGCCCGCCCCCCCCCCCCAATCGATCCGGCATCACCACCATAATCTCCTCCAGTCATTTCCCTACGTCTACCGTACTCCTTTTGATACCACTCCTACCGTACAGCATCATTACCGTACTCCCTCCTCCACCCGCTAGTCATCTCCTTACCGTACTCCTTCCGATACAGTATCCCACTCCTACCGTACTCCCTCCATCACAGACTTCGGTATAGCGCAGCTCATTCCCGTTAGAAATACCAGAACATTGTAACTATGTATAATTAGTAACTATTTTCTGGTTTTTCCGACGGGGAAGCGAATTTGCCTGTCCCTCTCACCATTCTCATCCTACCGTATCCCCCGCCGTCCTCATCCTACAGTACTCCTTCTTCTCCTACCGTAATTCCCCACCCACGCCCTCCTCCACCCTCATCTGTCCATGTACCTTGATGGCTACATTAGGTTGATCTCCTTCTCCCTCGTTATACCGTACTCCTTCCCTACCGTAACCTCCTCTCTACCGAACTCCTTCTACCGTAATCCCTCACCACCCCTTCCTTCTCCTACAGTACTCCTACCGTGTACCCTGATGGCCACATCATCCGGCGTCCTAGTCATTCGAATTTGGAACCGGAATATGGTGGTCATCACGGAAAGCCGAGAAAAACTGTATTTCCTTCGTCATACCGTACTCCTCTATACCGTACCTTCTCCTACCGTAATCCCACTCGTCCCTCCATTCACTCTGTCAGCAACATCACCTGACATCCCTACACAGTTGAGGAATGGATGAAAGGCAATCTTGCTGTCAGAGTGTTGGAATTGAGCAACTCTTCTACCGTAATACCGTACTCTACCGTACCCTCCACTTACAGCACTCCTCCCTCCTCCCACATCCCCTCCGAGTGAAGTGGCCCGAATAGTGTCGTGATCCGAACGACGGGATGTCCAACATTATCCTTGCCGTATCGAATAGTAGCTCTCTCTCAATTCTGCACACTCGCTATCTCTCTGGCAAGTCTGGGCATCGCCTAAAGCGCTGGGGTGAACAGGAATGACATCAATAATTAACTTTTCGATTTTTTTTGCAAGATTACAAATCTTGTGAGAGAGGAACGCCACAAAAAAAACCACGCAACAAGGAGATCGAGCACGATGATGTCAGATAGTGATGTAAATTCGGATTTGGCTCTCTCCATTATGCACACTCACAAGAGAGCACGAAATATTTTCGATATCGATTGTTTTTCATTAGAGATAAACGAAGAAAAAAAACGAAATTGGGCACTATCCCAGATTGCCGGAAGCCCCGCCCCCTTAAGGCCACGCCCATTGAGCCCTGGGGCTATCCGCGAATTAAGTGTGTCGAGTAAATTTCACGATCCGGAATCTCATCGAGGTGGAAAATCGATATAGTTCATGTGGGGAAAAGGGATATGGAATGGGCGTGGTTTAAAGGGGGGGGGGGGCTTCCGGCCATCTGGGAAAGTGCCCGAAATCGACACAAGACGTTATGCGCCGGTGATGGCTTTATTATCTGACGAAAAACTGTCTCATGGTAAGAATTCAGGAATTTCGTCGGAGTGGGCTAGAGTATTCATGCGGTAGCCTCGCTCGTCTACCGTCATTCAGTTTCCAATTCGAAATACGGGCAGCTCTACATTCCAAAGTGTGCGAAATAGAGACAATGGACCGTTTTCCGCACTCAAAATCATGCTGGAATATTCACAGTCCTTTATTTTCTCTACAGTACCTCTCCTCGGCTACCGTAAACCTCATCTCTATGTCTCCACGACTCATGCATTGCCAGTACGCATCTTGAAGTATTAGGATTATGGAAAGAGATCACTAACTGGGAAATAACTCGCACCATAGCGATTTCGTTGTGGGTATCAGCACTGACTGGTAATGAAGACAGACGAAAGAATATGCGGAATAAAGGGTTTCTATTCTGCACACGTTTTATACAGCTCTCTTCAATACACACTTTCTCGTATCTATGATTGGCGAGAACGTGGGCAGACAAGATATCCAAAACCGAAAATGTATTTACCCAAATCAACATACGTGCGTCTCTATTCTTCGAGAGAACGAAGCAAAGAAAGACCACAAATACCTTGGTGGTCTTGAACCAGTCTCATTTCATACATAACGTATCACAAATGAGATCCAATCGATCTAACGAGATACGGTAACATATAAGAGAGAGAATACTGAGGCTAGATGGAATGAAGAAGGAACAACAAAAAAAATAGATCAATAGATCAACCAACAATTGTAACGTCGGATAAAACAAGTCGCCCGCGCGTGGTGTGGCACGACGTGTGCGACGGAGTGGCGATCGTCTTCACTTCGCGCACTCGCCGAGCACACCAAACACACACCACACTATTACGGTAACGAGCGCTGCGTACATAGTCTCAACAAGGAAGTAATTTTGTGTGTGTATTTGTGAGTGGAAATGAATGAGAAGTGGAGTGCGACCAGACAATAAAAACAAGTTACAATACAATTATTGATTTCGGTGCGAGATACGAGAATGATTCAAGGATAAGAACAAGTGGGAATGTCCAAATAAGGGGAAGGGGCCAAAAAGAAACGAGAAACGACTGTGTGAGAAGAGGGAGGGGATAGCTGTAAATGATCTATTTACTACCGTAGCGACCAAAGAGAGGATAGGATACGGTAGGCGGGGCGAGAGAGCGATATCGATCGAGTATATTCGTTGCGAGATTCAAAGATTTGGAAGGAGAAAACGCTGAGATATCGATCGATCGCCCAGAGACTGTGGGTGTAGAGGTACGGTGGTGTATAAATGGATCAAAGTGAGAAAATTGTGGGAGGAGATTACGGTAGCTGCTGTTCACCTAATTAATCGATATATACCCAAGTACTGGGCTGGAGCGCGCTAGGGATATAATACGGTAGTAACAGCACAATCAACCGGGGGCATACGGTATCCGATCGATAAGGGGGTACGATAGATTATTTCTAGGCGGGAACCAGCACGCGACTACGGTACAATACAGGTTATTGATTGATTGGAACGGTAGATGGTGGGGGGGGGGTGTTGGGAATGCTGCACTATCATAGGATGAGGAAGGGATACGGCACCAATCATACGGTAGGTACATTCTAGAGGAGCAGTACCGTACCACGAGCTTCGGCGGCTGCTGCCTCGTATCTCTCCAGTAGATCGACGCGTGACTGCAGCGCCTCAATATGAGGGATGACTCTGCAAAACACGATTGAATAAATAAATAAATAAAAGTATGATTACACCGGTCGCACTCCCGCTTCAGCACAAATCTATTCAGATTAGGATAACGTCGTAAAAATATTTGACGTCGCATTCACTAATTCTATAATTTCATAAATTTCGCCATGCACACTACCGCTTCAGCAAGTTCAGAATACCACTCAGAACTACGAAATACCGTTGAAGAAGACAAAGGTTGTTACAATAAACCACAAACCCTAGTCCCAACTAGCTATATTCCCGTTTCATGAAGTGCACATTATCAGTGGAATTCATTCACAATTCTCCCGTCACATACGACGACTAAAAAATTAACAATATTATTTTTTTAATTATTCTCTCACCTCGCTCCGATCATGGGCATCACGTCCGCGATGGTCTTGCGCGGCGCCGGACCCAACAGACACCTGAAGAAAATTGAATACTTTGACAACGAACGAGGAGAACCAGGCACACTGCGACTTCTCCCTACACCTATCATTCTTGAAGTATCTTAATGATATAGGACCTCACAGTGAGCAAAGTATTTTAATGATATTGGACCCTGCTATCGATTGATTTATCTATTAACAGATTGATAGATGAATCAATCGATAAAAGTGTTTCAACGATGCAACGGTCTCTTTGTCGTGGATAATTAAAGAATTTCCAGATTCTTTCTGGTTTCTTAATTTAATGCTATGGATAAACCTAATATTGAGCCGATGCAATGACGATTCCAAACACACAAATTCCCATTTTTTAAATTTTCATCAGATCGTAATAAAATAGAAAACCCAGAATGTCTGAGAGCTAGGACCATCTCAGCCTCAATAAATCTTGGAATGGAGCACTTGATTGACAGTATAATTGCATTTCCGATTAACTGGGCTTTAAAAATCGAGCCACATAAGATAATCGCAAGAGCTTCAATTGGTTGTTGCACCAGCAACATCGCGGCTGCACTAGTCCAACAAATGATAACCGCAGATTGACTGAATGATCGATAAGACGCTTTTTTACATGCTCGACGACTTCAAAATTCAAAAAAAAATTTTAAATTATGAAAATTAATAATAATGTTCATGTATTTTTTTAATAAATGAAACTGACTTGAGAAGGTTCTTCATATCCTGCGAGTAGTTGACTGGCTTGAGAAGGTTCGTCAAATCCTGCGAGTAGTCACCTGATAGAGCAGACAGGTTACAAAACCAAAAACAAAACCCATGATATGGAACTCTCTCTCCATTTGGCACACTTTCTCGTCAGAACAAATTTTTCTATCCCTAGCAGGTTCGTCTTTCAGAAAAGTTTCAAGAACATCTGTGAAACTTTTTCAGCAATAATTTTTCCTTATCGTGGTGGAAAAACCACAAGCACCATCTTATTTATATTTACGCTAGTATCTTTTTGGGCACAGGACAGTTTCCAATCCATAGCATGTTCGCGTTCCATGCTTGTATTATGAGCCAATTCTTACCATTTTCAGTATTAATAGTGCATTTTTCGCTGCAGAAAACACTAAATAAATAAATATATATTTTTTTACTAAAAAAAAACATAAATTAACAAAAAAAAAAAAAAAAAACCTAGGCTGTAGATCACATGATAATGTTGCTTTTGCTGATGGTTTACTATCAATTCTAAACAAATTTCACCGCCACCACGTATCGTGTTTCACCACTGCCTTTAGTCATTGATATGCATTGTTTTGCGATTGTAGTCGGAGAATCCCATAAGAAAAACAATACACTGGGATCAGATCAAATTATTGCTCAAAGATGCGTCATATGAAACTCCTCCTGCCCCGCTCCTTTTCACTCGCAGCCAGACTCCGCCCTCTCCTTCTCACCTGCTGCTGCTGTATCTGCTGGTGGTCGGGCATCACGAGGTCCATCACGCCGCACGCCGAGAGCAGCAGCTGCAACCGAATATTGACCTTACAATATTTCATTTTATTTATTGAAGCAAAATCCCAGAAGAATCAAATATCGAGGTGAAACATCGGAGCGCAAGGTGTACAGTATCGTCCATAAGTCATGGATCACTTTTTCATTCTTTCATAACTTTTGACTCGTATGAGATTTCTTGCTCATACTTGGTCATGACACAGCACACCCACCGAGTGTTAGGATTATGAGATTGGGATATCACAGAACGCCCTGGTTGTTGCGTAGTGATGAAGCAATTAAGCAATACTTTTTCAAACAATGAAAATTCTCAAAATGATTTTTCCTCAGCCTTCCTACTAGGCGTGATAATAGAAGGATTCATTACCTTTTCGATGAAAATATGCACTCATGGGAGGATGACGTACAGTGGCTTTAGACTGTCTCAAATTATTGTTCCGAAAAAAATGGGCAAAGGTCATTCCAAGACACAATGATAGCAAATCCATGGAATATACGATTCCCACCTTTTTAGAGCATAAGGATACCTTTCCCCACCGCGGCAACCTAAAATCCGAGGTCAATCGAATTTCAAAATCGGCTATTTTTCGACATAATGAATGTTAACTTTTTTCATTAATCATATGATGGGCTCTCATATCGAAATTCGGATTCAGCACACGAAGATATTCCAGAAAAAGCCCGCAGGTGATGTTTTGCGAGAAGGCATGGTGTCTGACTGGCATGCTGTTTGACTGGCATGCTGTCTGACTGGCATGCTGTCTGACGTTATGTTTTAAAGTGAAAAATTCGTCTTTTTGTGCCCTGCGGTCAAATTAAGAGCTATCGTTACCAAACTTTGGGGATCATCAGGAATTTTGATAAGGATCATTTTGAGCTTTTAAACGAGTCTCTAGCGTGTCTATGAACCAAAGCGCATTTTTTTCGGAACCCTAATTTGAGACAGTCTAAAGCTACTGTACGTCATCCTCCCATGAGTGCATATTTTCATCGAAAAGGTATTGAGGCCTTCTATTATCACGCCTAGTAGGAAGGCTGAGGAAAAATCCAAGTAAGAATTTTGATTGTTTAAAAAAATATTGTTTGATTGCGTCATCACTACGCAATAACCAGGGAGTTCTGTGATATCCCAATGGCATATCACTAACACATGACCAAGTATGAGCAAGAAATCTCATACGAGTCAAAAGTTATGAAAAAATGAAAAAGTGACCCATGACTTATGGACGATACTGTAGATCTTTTTTTAGTAATTACGAAACAGAAATTGAGTAACAACTCAATATCTGAAGGATGTGTTTTCAGCAGGAGGTGAAACACCAAAGCGCTAGGTAAGATATAAAACTTCGATAGCACTTCAATAGGAGTACACTGAATAGAAAATGCTATTACCGCAATCCAAACACGCAGAAAAAAATGGCAGCTACCGTACCTTTCCGCCAGGATGATCTTCGAGAGATCGATCTATCGGGCCGCCAGACCCGTTACATGGATGGAGCTGAAGAGAGAAGAGCTACCGTAATCCACGTTCAAGAACCTTCCATACCGTAATATGATATCACCCCCTCTGTAGGCTACAACACCCCTGCACCCGTGGAGGCTACTAGTAATCTTGTGACGGTTGTTGTCTTTCTCCATTCTGCACACTACATCGTCAGTCAGACAGGCGATACAGTGTGAACAATGGAGAGCGTAGAAAAGCCTTCAAGATACCACCTTCGCCCCTGCTACCATACCATCCCTACCTACCGTATACTACCGTAATCTTAGGAGTACCGACCCTGCTACCGTAATCTACCGTATACCTGAGGGCGGCGGTCAGCTGCACGACGTACTGCCACAGCAGCAGCTCGGGCACTCCTCCTCCGGCCACCTCCGCTCCGCCCCCTCCGCCGCCCGAGCCGGACGAGTACGAGGACAGGATCTTGGCGCCGGCTGCAAGGGGAGAAATAATAAATAAATAATTTATTAATTAAGGGTACTTAATACTAAATTATTAATTAAGTGAAAAAACCGTGACAGGCCCATTCAGTGCTCCTCGAATTTTGTTTATGTTTCAGCTACTCGATATAATTCGCAATTATCCCGTCTGAACAATTTTTCTCTCGCCCGTCTAATAATGAATAACAGTGAAAAAAAATTCGTCCTTCACGCGCTACTCTTTCCCTTCTCACAAACCCCTTCTATGTTTCATCAAATACATATTATGCCCATATTTTCAGTGCAACAATGATAATCGGATGCGATCGCGTTGAAAAAAATGATAACAAAGACTCACTAATGGTGACCACCCGATCAAATACATATTATGCCCATATTTTCAGTGCAACAATGATAATCGGTTGCAATCGCGTTGAAAAAAATGATAATAAATGTTGTATAGTAATTATACTCCATATTAATTATATACACGAATAGTAATTATAGTCAGCGCCCAGTCATAAGTCTGACACACTTGAACTCGTGGCCTATTCAAATCCCAACATACTGTAAGTATTATCGTCGACCTGACCACGTGGCGTCGTTTGAATACTGTTTCTCCCGCCACGCTATTTCCCTGATTGATACTCAGTGCCGCCTATTCCATTTGACTCGTTTGACTTGCCAGTCGATTCTCGCTCCCCTCGTCTAGTCATGACGTGTCTCTCTCCCGTCTTCTAGTTTCCACGTCCCCATCACCCGGCTAGTCTCCGTTTCGCCGATAAACTCTGTTGTTTATCACCCATCACTGCTGTGGAGAAAGAGCACCCTCACACTACAAGGACACAAGCTCATAAGTATCGATCTAGATACACTTCAATAAAGACTCACTAACGGTGACCACCCTACCACCTCGTCATGTTTCATGTTCCACCTGATCGTCAAACACAACACCCTTTCTAGCAAAACATTGATGTGTTCTCTATTCTTAAAAATATAATAATGCCTTTTTCATGTTTCGCAAATCTCGTTTAGAAGAAATTTCAACTCACTCTTGGTGACTCCTCCGCCTTTGCCTCCCGCGCCTCCGCCACGACCGAAATGACGCTCCTTAATCGATATCACCCCCCTACCGTACTCACTTGTAGCATGGAGAGGACGCAGGTGAGCAGTTTGAAGCGAATGCCCTCTGCGGAGATATGACGAGTCACCAGCACTGAATTGATCCAATTATTTATTTTAAAATCTGAAAAAATGACCTAATTTATTGGAGTTTCAGGTATCTCTCAATACAAATTCAACTGCGCGTTGAACGATAGGCGGTCCATTCCGAAGACAAAAAAGTCAATCAATTTGTAATAGAGCCGTCTCAGCTACCGTATCCCCTCTCCTCCCCCACTGACCATCATTGTTGGGACTGGCGATGGGAGCTCCGAAGAGGGGCAGGGAGATGGAGGGAGTGGCAGGAGTGGCCACTCGCAGTGAGAGGGAGTTAGCGAACATCATCTCGAGGATATCCAACTGCTCCCTCGATCGATACTTGGCCACCTCCACTCGTTCCACCAGGAACTGAAAGTAGGATACGGTATATGGAGAATACAGTAGTGCTCCGGAGACACAGTACACGGGTCGAGAGTAGTAACGGTAATTCTGGAAAGTCTCATGCAAGGAAAATAATTTCTCCCTGATTACTTTTTTCTGAGGATTGACTTTTCTTTCACTGTCTACTGAAGTGAAGGAAGAGGATTAGATTTTAAAAAAAAAGATAGTAATAAACCCCTGTAAACACTGTCTTCCCGGTGAAAATATTTTTGAATGCAATTCGGAAGGCGTCGAAACTCTCTAAACCGCCCAAATGGTAATACAACTTTTTTTTTATAACAACTCCCAACTTCACAGCAGTGAGAAACACGCCTTTACCTTTCCAACTATAAGTTCCTCGAGCGCACCTCTCCAATCGGAGCATGTTCCGAAACGCGCATTTCTAGCGATTCCCCTTTCTTTGAATGAAACTCTAAGCATTTCTATTTTATTACCCAAATCACCAGAACATGCTGTTAGCGGGACGAATAGTAGCTCTCTCCATTCAGCACAATCTCTCGTCTGTTTGACCGTTAATGGCGTGCAGAATGTAGAGAGCTACTGTTCGATCCGGGATCACTACTGCTCAGCATCGCCCGTCATTTCAAACGGTTATAAAAGAGACAAAATTCAATTTTCATTGATCCTTTCGTCATTATTCACTTTCTATTTTGTCTTTTCATATTCACTCGTCAGAGCGGCGATAGTGAGTGCATACATAAGAACCCTTTTCTCAATTTCTCTGGGGCTTTGCGTTGATCTAATCAATATTTTCTGATAAGGTGAGGGCAGTAGAGTGTGGTGAATGAAGAGAGCGCAGCCATAGGGGTTGCCGTTCTCGTAACAATATAGAAGCACTCGATATAGACGCTATTAAGCCAGAGTCATTCAAGAGTTTCTACCACTGTTTTCTCTTCCTTGGTTTCATGATTTTCCATGTTCAGTTCAATGTCGATTTCTCTTCTCGAACTTCCAATTGAGATGCTGGATCATATCTTCCGGAATCTGGACGACAAATCGCTGATTGATTGTAGAGAAGTGAGTGCTTTTCGCAATTTTTCTTAATGGTGTATACTGTGAGAACAGGAATCGTAGGGAAGTGGTGTGCCCTATTTCCCGGTAAAGTAGAAATGACAAAAATGAACGGAACGAGAAAATTGTAGGCATTTCGCCAAGAGTGTTGCTAGCGCACGGCACCCGGAACTCCGACATAGAACCAACGAAAACGTCCGGAGCTAATTTCGGCTACAAACTTAGGGACCGCAATGGCCGGCAAATATAATCCGGAGACTAAAATTCTCCTACAGTAACCCACGTACACCACTGAAACGAAATCAGCAAATTTACCATTTTTTTTGTTTGTCACTTTTTTCTCTGAATTTACTGAGTTATTTCTATTTTTTCTTAAATAATAAGCCAAACTTAATAACCCAACCCTGTGAAGAGGTGAAACTTGTTGCTTCTCGAGAAACACTAATATCGCGCGGTTTATTTAGTTTTTCCCCCCGTATTGATCTACCTTCGATTTAGTCATATATCTTTTTACGTAAGCGAGCGTAAGCTTAGCTTTCCTTGCCAGAACGTAGCCACATGGTTTCTCTTTCATGATTCATTGCGTTTTGGTTGCCGAAATGAAGCGAATTTTCACCATGCCTCGTCCAGTCACGGGTGCTCAACATGACCAAATACCAGCACTAAAAAACAAGGGAGCGCGGCGGGCAAATGAGCGCGAGGGGCGGGACTTGGCAAATTTCCCAACTTGCGTTGCGGTCACGCAACGCGTTCTCCTCTCGGCGTTCCTCCATTTTGAACTTTCGCGCGCATGTCCAGATACCGTTTTGGCCATTCCCCTTGCTCATCTTGGCAAAATGCCAGCCCAATTTCACCGCCGTTTTTAATGACCGGTCTTGAGCACACGTGCCAGTATGACCGTGATGCGTCAAAATGCACATTTTTGAGTAATAGTTCAGGGTAAGATTATTTCTTCGTCTAATTTATTAATTTAATTTTAGTTTCATAACTCCTCTATGTCTTCTGCTTAGTTAGCATAGTGAAATAGAGGTTTAGTTTCGTGGGTGAAACTGAAACTGCTATTTCTTTTCTTTTCGCCATATTTGTGCAGTTTATGCCACTATTATAATTATTTTCTGTTATTAGTCGAAAGCAGAATACAGCAGCTTACGCTTATGAGAATATTGGACTTGGCGGCTTTCGAGAAACGATTGTTACTTGTCATTAATGGTAGCCTATTTTGAACCTTATCATTTTAGCCCCATATCTTTTTTATTAGGTTGTCAGGAAAGTTCCTGCGGATTTTCTTTTCAATTTTTTTCCTCGTTAACTTTACCTATTCAGGACACCGTCCTAGCAAAATGTAGGGATGTGTTATTCAAAAAGTACCAATGATTCAAATTCTATCAGGCTTGCTTAGTGAATGAAAAATAATATTTTTTTATTAGAAAACACCAAAATGTGAGAATAGAAGTGGTCTTACAATTAGCCGTACCCTGCCCCAAATTGTCTAATGACTTTTGAATCCTACCAATATAGGCAATGATAGTGCAAGGGTTGGTTGTTCTTTTGAACGCAAAACATGAGGGTATTCATCGGTTTGTGAAAGTTGGAGCGTGAAAATGTATCGATTTCGAACTATGGGTCGCAAAGTGTCAGTTCGAAAATTTGTAGCTCTTGAACGGAGAAGTGCATCATGTTTTAATTTGGTGAGTGGACTGATGGGCTAGAGTATATTCCTTTGTAATTTATTTGAGATCCGTTTATCAATCGGCTCGAGTACACGGTGCAAATAACTAAAAAAATAGAAGTTCAGCCGCGCATGATTTACTTTCAGACGTATATCTCGAGTAGGCCAGAAGTGATTGAACCATAGCACTAACTATATTGCAATCACCAGTCATATGCTTTACAAAAAATGTCCCCGGTTTGGCCCAATCCTTGCTCTTCACAGCGAATTCAACCGAGAAACCAGCGCGCTTCAGGGTCGAATGGGGATTTGGTCTTAAATCATATCCATCTCTTTGATCGGGCAGCCCTAAAACCATGTGCGCTACAAAGAGTATTGAAGTACTCATCGATCAAGATATGGCCTATGTTGATCAGTCAATTACGAAAGACAGGTGAGGTGCGAATCTGAAAATTCGAAAACCCGCAGGAACTTTCCTGAGAACCTGATACCACGTCTCTGGTTTCTCTCCACCAGTAGTGCCACCATTAGTGCGGCTCTGAGAAGCGATCACCAGTAGTGCCACCATTAGTGCAGACAAGGAAAAGGAGAGAGCATCCACCAGTAGTTTACTATTAGCGATCACCAGTAGTGCCACTATTAGCTAATGGTGCACCGTTAGTCCACCATTAGCCCACAACGCGACAACCGGGCCGCCGACATAGGGGAAAAAAAACGTCCGAAAACATCAGGGGAAATCATGCAAATTCACCCGGGAAAGTCAAATCGCACAGTAGAAAGTTGATCCTGAATCACGGTGAGCCGTTGGTCTCACACCGATGTCCAGCGAAAGTCACGCTCACTTTGCGATTCTAGTGCACGGAACGTTAAAATCAGGGAACATGAACCGCGCGTGGGATACTGTACTCACGCGTGCGTGATTCAAGCAACGACATTCGTTGTTGCATTTGTAGTTTATAGCCGAAATTCGCTCCGGACGTTTTCGTTGGTTCTATGTCGGAGTTCCGGGTGCCATGCCACAAGTAGTTTACTACTATGGATTACGGTAGCGCGTGGGTGCGCGAAATTTATGTTGCTTACTTCGCGCGCGAAAAGCGCTCCAGTTGCATATTTTTTATTGTTTTATTAAATTAAAATCGATTCTGTTACCGTTGGTTCTTTCACGGTGTCTTTGGAACGTTAGTCCGCTCACTATTTGACGAAATTGCTGTGTTTTTCCTCATATATTTATCGAGTGCATTGTTTCGTGTCTTGTTCATAGTTCGATTTAAGCGACCCCCGTCACATGTGATATGTGAGATGCTCGACATGGACAAATAACGCTTCGAGACGAGGGATAATCGATATAACCAGGTACGTGGTGACCTTCTCCGGCTTTCTTTTCTATCTTTTAGTAGTTTCAAAATATGAAGTCTTGATCTATTTAGAAGGAACTAGTTTATTTTATTCTCTAATTACTGGGAGATACTGAATGATGTGTTCTCCCCGGTGTTTTTGATCATTGACTAAATTAGTTCGCTCCATTTACTTCGCAAAGAGTTATAAGTAGAAGATTTTTTCCACTTAACTTGTGTTTATTTAGCGTTACACATTGCTGTTTTCCAGGTCTCTCGTGGGACGAAACGAGCGAGTTCGAGGATACCCTAGAGCGCGCCTTCATCCTATCAAAGGGCGAAAAAAAATAGTTCTGATAGAGGTGCGTTTCTACTTTACTTCTATTACTGATCACCGTTTCAATCTTATAACGCTTCCCCATTTCAGACGCAATCGAATCAAAGCTGGGCAATATCTTATTTGATTGGCAATTCGACATTGCGAAGTCCAAACACGCAGAAGGTATTATTCTTCTCTTTCACCCCATTTTTCAATTTTAGTAATGATTTCAGAGCAACATCAAGAACGTCTCTATAATTTGAAAGAGCTACTGGAAGAGGAATCGAGTAATGACTTGGTTCTTGAGTAGAAGTTGGATACAATCGCACTTGGCGTCGTTGATCACAGAAGGTACACTTTTTAATTATAATTTCAAGTAAAGGAATAGCCTCAATATTTATTCTATTCTTCAAATTCTTCTTCGTATATTTCAAAATATTATACTATTTTGATATTTTATTATTACTCTACTAACTTTTTATTCAGTTATTAAATGTTTTAAGTTATTCTACCGATGAAACTGATGATTGGACTATAATCGACACTTCAACACGTATAATATCAATCTTATTATACTATTACTATATTATTGTACTTCGAATGCGAGCTCTCGCACGAAAACGAGGACTCGTTTGGATTCGCAAACGAGTCAGCTTTTTCGCGCGAGTCCATTCTCCTCTCAATTCGATCGCTCGAGTGGTCGCTAGCTATCGCTCGAGTAACAATGAGAGTAAGTTTGGCGTGAAATAAAACGAGGGCTCGCGAAACGATTGGATTATCGAGCGGCGATTCCTCATTCTCTTGCTCATCGATCGACTCGCGAGCAATTGAGTCCTCGAATGGCAGTGAAAACTAGTCCTCTTTTGCAAAACTGGACTCGTGTCGATCATGTTTTAAATCGTCGGTGAAAATTTCATACTTGGCGAATTCGCCCGTTTTAATTAGCTTACGGCTTATTCTCGGGATGCGCCTTCTCGGTTTTGACTTCAGTATGATCAGTGTGCAGGAGTTAAGCTTTTATCAAGTTTTTTCCCGAAATCCATGAACGCGATCCTTGCGAAATAACTAACGGACAAAACAATAATAGACGTCATGTAACAAGTGATTAAAACCCGTTGTTGATACATTCTTATATTTTATGTATTGCATTTGCATAAACCATTCATTGGAGTACGAAATATGATCATTTGAAATATAGATTCAGTTAAATTCACTACTGCCCGCGTTTTCACTCTTGGATACCGTATACCTTGCGCACGTTTGTCCTGACTGATACCTTCAAAAAGAGAAAATAAACAATATATTGATCAATTATCAGTCCGAAGGCGCCATTTTATTGCATGCAGCCAAGAAAAATGAAATTAAAAGTGTTTGAAATTCGCAACTGGTGTCCTGCTTACCATGTCATGACCCACCGAACCGATTTCGTGCGTGACTGCACCGAGAGGGGCGGGGCTTAGACCGGAAGGTCAGAACTCACTGATTTAATTTTTTCATAAAAATCTGAGTAATTAATGAATTCTGCACTCCCGATTACCCGATTGCACATAAAAAAGAATTTTTTGAGGAACTTTAAAATTTTACTTGGTGGTCCCTTGGCCCGTTGCGAGGTGTACTGAGATAACGCAAACTGATTTCGAAGCGACGCGGCTAAAGTTCGGTGGGGCGCGGAAATTTCGACGGGGCGCTATTTTATTTTCCGTGTCAGCATTTCGATATACTTTGCTATTTTGATGTTCCACCTATTTTCATACATTCTGAAAGGTGGAGGGTGATGAGAAATATATTCCTGTGGCAAAATAAAAATTATAGAAGCAATTAGAAACTAAATAAAAAATAAAAAAAGTGAATCAAAATCTACTTGACCTCGAACTTTTCAAGCGTTCTAACTCCACGGAAAAAAATGATCAGATCATAAATCCAACACTAATTCATTCTCATTTACATGTAGAAAGAAGTTTGCTATAGCAATAAGCAAATTATTTAGAACTGTTGTCAAAAAATAACTGAATAGGTCGATTAGGGCATAAAATCTGATTTCAGAAAAAGCGTTCTAAACAGAGAAATAGCGATAATTGAACTCAGACAAGTGAACGAGTAATCGAGGGTGATGTCTCGGGACAACGTTTGCTATAGCATTAATCGAAATGGCACCTAATTAAAAAAGTTAGCGCAAAAAATGAATCCAAATAAGCAGCATTTTCAAGAACCAGGATCGCCGACTGGGAAATAGAATTGTAATACAGCACACAACAGTAACCCATTTTCGCACTCACATCAAGGAGACGCGTGCGGTTCTCGTGGTTCACCCTTTTTCCACTGTTCAACGGGCCGTGTATCCTTATATTTCTGTCATATTTCATTCACAGCTCGCTCCATAAGGAAGGAGAGAGAGATATGTTCGATGATATTGAGTCTTCGTCGATGACAATGAATAAACCAGAGGAAAGACCCATGAAATGAGTCTTAATGTTTGTTTGAAGATATCGGGTTCCTATTCCACACAAGTTCTTATTTCAAAATGGTTAAATAAAAGTATGTTGTTCAACGAAGAACAAGTGAGCATCTCTTTCTCGTCTATCTGATTTTATTTTTAAAAAAAGATTTAACTCGAAAAAAAACGAAATAAACCAAAATATGATCATATATTATTTATTTATTTATTTAATATTATCCGCTTGCTCAGGAAGACAGCTACTGGTCTACCATTAACTACCGTAATCTCCAACGAAGAGTCCACATCATCTGTGACGACTTCATTTATTGGAAGACCATATGAGTCAGTGATGAATTTCCAATCGCTATCTTCTATCTTTAATAGTTTGCTAGAGTTATTTTGTTAACAACGAAATATTGCTTGATTATTTTCGCAGCGATTCGATATTCTTAACAATTTATCCTCATTAAAAACTCTTCCAGGAGCAAGAGTAACTACCCTGCAACCGGCGCGATTTGACCAGCGGTTCAAGTAAGTATCATTTTATGTTTTCTTGAAATCTTCACACCCTATTAGTTTAGTAACATAATGTTATTCAACAGTATCACCAGCTCATCTTTAGAAGTTATAAATCCAGTATTTGTTCTCTGGATACTAGCGGGGGGTATTTTTGGTAGTGGTTTCTTTAGGGGACAGAGTTTAGTGAAGACTTGGAATGTCTTGATACTATAATTCTGAAACATCCACTGTTGAGGTTCCCGATCTGGGCTTGTCAAGAAAGCTCTAATTATATTGTAAAAGACATTTATACTTATTTTTGCAGCTCAAGTGGCTACATCGAGAATGAGGAGATAAATTACTATCAAGACACTGCTAACTCAAGATGAAGAGTACTGTATGATTCGAAGAGGGACGGTAACTTCCCCAGACGCCCATTGTAAATATATTCGCCAAATTGTTCTTGTTTTGAACTTCTAATCTAATTTTTATAACTACAGTAATATAATAATTTTTTTTAGAATTACAGTAATATAATAGTATGTAATATTCACGCAGAAGTCGTGTTTTAACGAATTTGAATGTTTAGAAAGAATTTAATAACGTGAGGTCAGAAGTAGTGCTCATTTTATTTGAAAAAAAAGCAAAATAAGAAGTCGATTTATTGTTATTCCATGTTTCTCCCGTTGAAATCAATAAACCGCTTTTTGCAAAATACCGTAGTCAACGCACGAAATCAATATATACATACAGTATACCAATCGGAAAAATCAATATATACCGTATTCAGCCCGCGAGAGCACTAATGGTGCACTACTAGTCCACCATTATCCCCACCAGTAGTGGCACCATTAGCTAATGGTGCACTACGAGTCCACCATTTGCGCCACCAGTAGTCCACCAGCAGGTACACAAGTGGCACTACTGGTGGAGAGAAACCAGAGACGCGGAGCCACACCTTAATTCTCTGAATCAATTCGTTACTCTAGCATCGCTGCATGATTATCCATCGCGATTTGGTTGCCATTAGGTGCCATAACACCGCTATTAGCGATTGAAAGGAGGTAATCCGAAATTGATTTTTCTCGTGATTTAGATTGATAAAAAATTCAGATCCTGTCAGCAGAGATAATTCAGCAGCGCCAACTATCCTGGAGCTAAATGATTTTTCATCGCAGAAAACAAATTTCTTGTAAGCGAATAAATTATGTGACACGAAATGTGCTCTAACTCTAACAATTTTGGGTTACTGTAAGCGGTTCCAAAGGTACCTGTTTTTGAAACGCTCTTACTGATTTAAATGGAATTTCTCATGAAATCTATTCTTATTTCAATGATCAGCGGCTTGAGAACTGTCGATTTCTTGTAAATATTATTTTATTAGAGCTAGTTCGTGCGACACGCTGCGGTCCCTATACAAACTACAAATGCATCAACGAATGTCGTTGCCTGAATCACGCACACGTGAGTACAGTATCCCACGCGCGGTTCAAGATCCCTGATTTTAACGTTCCGTGCACTAGAATCGCAAAGTGAGCGTGACATTCGCGGGCCATCGGTGCTCAGGCAAGTCGTTTTTAATCTAATCCTAACAATTTTAGGTCCTAACGTGTCATTATTAGATTCAAATGTTTCCTAATTAGATTCAAAACACTCCTAACTAGATCGCAAAAACTCCTAATTAGATTCAAATCACTTAAAAACGCCTAATCATATTCAAATGGTTCCTCATTAGATTCAAAAACGCAATTGAAATATGAATCTAAATATAAAATTTTTGAATATAATTAGAAGTTTATTTGAATCTAATGAGGAACCATTTGAATCTGATTAGGCGTTTTTATGTGATTTGAATCTAATTAGGAGTTTTTGCGATCTAGTTAGGAGTTTTTTTGAATCTAATTAGGAAACATTTGAATCTAATAATGAAACGTTAGGACCTAAAATTGTTAGGATTAGTTTCAAAACGATTTGCCTGAGTGTGAGACCAAGGTAACTGTATTTCGATCTAATTTCAACAATTTTAGCACCTAGTGTGGCAGAATTAGATTCAAATATCGTAAAATTAAATTCAAATATATCCAAATTAGATTCAAAAAACATCAAATTAGATTCCAACACTTCTAATCCGATTCAAAAACGTCTAATTAGATTGAACTCCCACATTAGAATCTAATTAGGTTCAAGTTAGATTGAAAACATGCTTTTGAATCTGATTGGGTTCAAATTAATTTAAAGTCCGGCATGTTTCTAATTAGATAACTTTCTACTGTACGATTTGACTTTACCGGGTGAATTTGCCTGATTTCCCCTAATGTTTTCGGACGTTTTATTTTTCTCTATGCTCACAATTTCGCGCTCTCCAGTCATTTTTCTTTATTAAATAACCATCGACATTCCCCCGCATACGGCGGGGGAAGCCACTGGTGGACTCCGCGCTTCGCGCGTCGTTTGTCTCCCTTTCTTTCCTGCCTCTCCTCTCTCCATTTTCCTCTCCCCTTCTCTCATTTCTCTGGAAGATTGCGAAAGTTCTGGAAGTTTCGATGACGAAATCTTGCCTTCTCCCTTCCCTTCTCCCCGGTTCTAGAAGGTTCTCCATGGAAGCTTCTAGAAGGTTCTCCATGGAAGTTTCTGGAAGGTTCTCTATAGAAGCTTCTAGAAGGTTCTCCATGGAAGCTTCTAGAAGATTCTCCATAGAAGCTTCTGGAAGGTTCACCATAGAAGCTTCTGGAAGGTTCTCTATAGAAGCTTCTGGAAGGTTCTTATATTACGGTAGGTGTACGGTACTTGGGTTGCGTTTGGATTACTTTAGGGGTACGGTACCTGGGTTACGGTAGGGATATGGTAGGTATACGTTACCGGGTTACCGTAGGATCACGGTGGGGTACGGTATCTGCGTTACTGTAGGGTTTCGGTAGGGGTACGGTGCCCGGGTTACTGTAGGATTACGGTAGAGGTACTGTAACTTGGGTTACGGTAGTCGAAGTGCAGCTGTGGGGGGGCGGGGCAAAGTGGGCGGAGTCTGGACAGACAAAGTGACGCCAGCGCTTTATATAGGTAAAATAATAAATAAATAAATACAATAATAAATAAACACACTTGGCAAATTGCCAACGATTTTCTCGTTCCGCTCGTTATTTTTTTATCTTTTCTACTTTATCGGAAAATAGGTACACCACTTACCTACGATTCCTGTTCTCACAGTACGAGAGAACACATTAGATGAAGATTTTCGGGTTCAGACGCGGTACAAATTGATCTCATCTCAAAGTTAGAGGGGCCCTCTTACTTTGCTTCTCTCTCTCGTTTACAATGAGCTAATACAATGATTTGCACCGCGGCAGAATTGTCGTTCCTACTTCTCATCATCTACTCACCTTTCAGGTCTGCAAAGTGACGAAAGAATTGGCAGAAGTTACGCTATTCAATCGATCGGAATTCCAACCTTTCACGCCCGCAGTTCTCTCAATGATAACGAAGTTTTTCGAGGGAAAGACTGTGTCTCGATATGCATTTAAACTCAACGGATCGGATGGAGAAACGTAGATTTAAATAAAACATTCATTTAAATATTAATTTAATGATTGATATAATCTTGAAATATATTGATCATATGAGGGCGTTTGCTTAAGTATCGAGCAAGGTCTGGCACATAAAAAATAATGTATGCTCAAAAGTTCACCCTAGGGGTAACTTTCGACGCTGAATCGACTCGAGCCATTCATTTAGTCATAGGATGCATCTGAATCCCGGTACGACACGACGTCAATTTAGCCAAAATCAAGTTATGCGAATAAATCTGCCCCATGAGGGTCAAAATGGTCACAAAATCTCGCATACCCGACCAGAATTTCGCGCTCGATCTAATGAAACTTTGATTGAGGCTATCTCTCTTCTCGTTTGCGAGAAAAAAAAACTACCCTTACCTTTAAACATATTTTGTAGAGAATTTTCTGCTGATCATTTTAATATATGGGGTGAAGCATTTCTCGCCTGACCACGTGGTTTCACAACGCTTTTTCTGCCAAAAACTCGCGATTTTCGAGGTTTTTGGAGTCTAACTTTTTATGCCCCTTTTTTATGAGCTCTCATATATATGGAAATTCGGTTTCTACGTGCGAAAACACATCAGAAACTCCTGTAGTCATATATTTTTGAGAATATGACTTTTTCGACCATTCATATTTGGGTCAAAAAAGTCATATTCTTTAAAAAAAAATACATGACTAGGAGTTTCTAGTGTGTTTTCGCACGTAGAAACCGAATTTCCATATGAGAGCTCATAACAAAGGGGCATAAAAAAGTTATACTACAAAAACCTCGAAAATCGCAGAAGGTTTTGGCAGAAAAAGCGTTGTGAGACCACGTGGTCAGGCGAGAAATGCCTCACCCCATATATTAAAATGATCAGAAGAAAATTCTCTACAAAATATATCAAAAGCTAAGGGTACTTTTTTGTCGTTCAAAAAACGACTTTTTCTCGAAAACGAGAAGAGAGATATAGCCTCAAACAAAGTTTCATTAGATCGAGCGCAAAATTCTGTTCGGGCGTGCGAGATTTGTGACCATTTTGATCCTCCATGGGGCAGATTTATTCGCATAACTTGATTTTGGCTATATTGAAGTCGCGTCATACCGGGATTCAGATGCATCCTATGACGCAATGAATGGCACCAGTCGATACCGCGTCGAAAGTTACCCCTAGGGTGAACATTATTTTTGATGTGCCAGACACCGTAAATTTTGCTCGATTCTTACGCAAACGCCCTAATATTATCTTCAAACAGGAAATGGGATTAAAAGATTTTCTTATAAATAATAACGCGCACATTTTCAGGGAATTGCTGCTTCAACTTGTTCGTCAATTCAATACGACTGCTGTTCGACTGCATCTTATGGCTCCAGTGAAGGGTAAACGAAATTAATAAAAATATAATTACAAAATAAATTATTCATCAATATTCAAATTACCAATGCATTACAGAGTCATTTCTGGTGAATCTGGCAAACTTAGTCGATGAATTATCGATTTCGACAAAAATAAGATATTGGACATCTTGCTGGGATATGTCGTCACAAGAAGATAATATTTTTAACATCTACATTATGATGTTATCTAACGAAATTCTGAGACATCGATGCTCTTACCTCGACCTCGTTGATATCCCGAATGACGTGGGCTTTGCCAGAGCCGTATGGCTAGTTCGCGTATGTTATAATAAGTCGTTTTCCTAATAGTCAGACAAACATGTTCAGACGTTGGCACAGTGTTTTTTTCTCCGAAAAATGTTGTGAAGAGGTTCTTAGATTGCTGATCATCATGGTAGGTTTCATTTTGTACTTAATCGATCAGTTCAGCCGAGTTGCATATGAGGCCGTTTGCGTAATTTTCGAGCACTGGCTGGCACAGCTCGAAAAGTTCGATTCCCTGAAACTGTGTGGTTTGGGGTTTTCGAGGGTGCTGAAGACGATGGGCGTATCCATTTTGCACCTAGTTGCCACGTTGGCTCCAGACGACGTCACTTCGATATCACATTTTAACGTACTGTGCGGCCCCCGAGAGTGCTAATTTTAGGTAAGTAGCGTTTCCGGGGTAGAATTGGACGGCGAACACGCCTGGCTAGTTTATTTTTCATGATTATTAAAAATAATTTTTAAAAATCCAACTTTTCATTTTATCATTTGTACCCTTAGCAACCTATATAGATCGATCGGGCATGACGAGAGGATTCTAAATATATAATATAAGCCAAATCGTGCATCAGAAAAAAATTTGGGCTAAGATAAACTGAAGGAATTTAGTCAGAAAACGAGTCATTCTGCCCTTCTCTCCCCTTCCCAACTCCCTTCATAGGTCGAGGGGGGCGAGAGAGTGTGGGGAATCGAGAGAGCGCGCAATGGAGGAGGGGGAGAGAAGGGCACAATGGCTCGTTTTCTGACTAAATTCCTTCACTTTATCTTAGCCCAAATTTTTTTCTGATGCACGATTTGGCTTATATTATATATTTAGAATCCTCTCGTCATGCCCGATCGATCTACATAGATTGCTAAGGGTACAAATGATCCAATGAAAAGTTGATTTTTTAAAAATTATTTTTAATAATCATGAAAAATAAACTAGCCAGGCGTGTTCGCCATCCAATTCTACCCCGGAAATTCTACTCACCTAAAATTAGCACTCTCGGGGGCCACACAGCACGTTAAAATGTGATATCGACGTGACGTCGTCTGGAGCCAACGTGGCAACTAGGTGAAAATGGATACGCCCATCGTCTTCAGCACCCTCGAAAACCCCAAACCACACAGTTTCAGGGAATCGACCTTTTCGAGCTGTGCCAGACCTAGTCGAATTTGCTCGACTCTTAGGCAAACGGCCTCATATGTGTTCTAAATCACGAATTTTAAAAAATAATTCAGCCCATTGTTAAAGCCTTGAAAATCTGGCAGGACATGGAATTGATGATGCTGATTCCAATGACAATATTCACAATTGTCATTGGAATCGGCATCCTCAATTCCATGCCCTGCCAGATTTTCAAGGCGTTCGATTAACATTAGGCTGATTTTTTTTTAAATGGCGATTTTGGACACAGATCCAACCCAGCTGAGCCGACCGATTTGGTACAAAAAGAAACCCGGCATGATGATAAGCAACCTTAAGAGCCTCTTCTCACCATTTTCGAAGAAAAAATACTGTGCCAACCCCCTTCAGCTAATACGCAAACGGTGTAATTTCTAATTCCGCAAAGGTGTAATTTTCCACTTTCATTTTACTTACAAAAATATGAATCGAAATTTAGGAGGGGTGACAATTCCGCGGTGACAATTCCGCAACTGAAATTTTTCCGCAAACGATGTATCCGCCACCACAATTACACTACTACAGGACATAGTTCGATTTGTAGCCATCCTAGGACCCTGTGAGAGTGTAATTCTAATCACCGTATCTTTATCTTTGTTTTGACACCTCTCCCAGCGTCCAAGGATTGCTACAAATAAAGTTGTAGTTTGTAGTTGCGAAAATGTTGTTTGCGGAAATATCGTTAGCGGAATTGCCGAAAACACGTATCTGCGGAAATGTCGTTACGGAATTGTCATCCCTCCGAATTTTACTGACATGTGAGAATGATTTGTAGATTATTGGCGATGGGAAAGTCGGGAAACCATCCTACTTCACTATCCGAACTTCCGAAGAGAGTATTCGAAAAGAGGATCATTCTGGACGCATTATAGAAGTGGTGAAGGACATTATCCCAAATAGACATCTGATCGAAATCAGACATCTAAACATGACGAGAAGAAAGTGGTAAACTATATATGAGGCCGTTTGCGTTAGGATCAACAAGGCCACAACAGGGACGTGGAACAGGTAAAATATAACGTATGCTCAAAAATTGGCCCTAGGGGCAGTTTTCGATTCTGAATCGACTGATGGAGTCCGTTTTTCGATCTGAGCCTTCTGAATCTCGCTACGCCACGACGTCCATTTTGTCAAAATCGTTTTCTACGATAAAAACTGGTCCGAAAACGGTAAAATTAGCCGGAATTCCGCGTACCCGACCACAATTTAATTCTCTACAAAATGAAAAAAAGAATGATGCTCTGTCATTTTTCGTTTTCGAGATAAAGTCGATTTTTTGACAGAAAAAGTTTGGGTGAAATATATTCTCAGAACAGAAAAAGCATTCATTTCTGATCATTTTGCTATATCGGATGAAGGTGTAAAAGTGTCGGAAAGTGGTTTTCTTTCGTTTTGTGTGCCGCCAAGTTGAGTTTTTGTGCAGCTTTTCGACCAGAACTTTTTTCTTTCGTTGTTTCATGAGCTGGCATATAGAAATTCGTTTTATACGTGCAAAAATACGCCCGAAAATCCTAAAGTCCTGTATAATTGTGAAAAAAAATTTTTCGACTACCGGATTTTCCGAGGTCCTGTTCTGAGAATATTTTTCACCCAAACTTTTTCTGTCAAAAAAACGACTTTTTTTTCTCAAAAACGAAAAAAAGATAGCGATTCGCCCAACGTTTCATTTTGTAGAGAATTAAATTCTGGGAATTTCGGCCAATTTCACCGTTTTCGGACCAGTTTTTATCGTAGAAAACGATTTTGACAAAATCAACGTCGTGGCGTAGCGGGATTCAGAAGGCTCAGGTCGAAAAACGCTCCATCAGTCGATTCAGAATCGAAAACTGCCCCTAGGGCCAACTTTTGACCATAGGTTATTTTTTTACCACTTGTTGACCCTAACGCAAACGGCCTCATATTTCGAACTATTTATTTCTGCAACAAAAAAAATCACAAAATCACCTCAATATTTTGTATCTTGTTCTCTTGTATTGTTTTTACTTCGTATGGATAAATACCCTATCGATTAGACTTCGATAAACACACAGCTAGTTTCATTCCGTGTTATTTCCCGTTAATAAAGCGGTTCGCAACTAATTGCGTAAAAGTTACAACTAGTCGCATTGAAAAGGCTAAAAGATGGAGGTGAAACTCAATTGAAACTGAACTGAACTCGATTCTGATTTTCTCCAATCCACCACTCGGCCAACGCAACCGCACGCGGAATGACGGAGGTTAATTAAATAAACAACTAGTTGCGAGATTGGCGACGCACGGCATTTTACCGCCAAAAATAATTCAAAAACATTCGCGACAAGACCACGGTTTTTGACGGCTACGGCTCTCGTTACAAGGCAAATTATGGCTGTAAGGACCACCAAGTAAAATTTTAAACTTCTTCTAAAATTTATTATTTATGTGCATTAGGGTAATCGGGAGTGAAGAATTCATTAAACATGCTCATATTTAGATGAAAAAATTAAATCAGCGAGTTATTACCTACCCGTCTAAGCCCCGCCCCTCTCGGTGCAGTCACGCACGAAATCCGTTCGGTGGGTCATGGCATGGTCAGCAGGCCACCATTTGCGAATTTCAAACACCGTTAATTTCATTTTTCTTGGCAGCATTAAATAAAATAGTGCCTTCGGACTGAAAATTGATCAACATATTGTTCATTTTCTCTGTGAGAAGGTAGCAGTCAAAAAACGTTCGCAAGGTATACGGTATCCATGAGTGAAACCGTGGGCAATAGTGAATTTAACTGTATATCTATTTCTAATGCACATTGCTGTGTATAGACATTAGTCATAAGTCTGACACAGCTTACCCCGTTCCGCGAACGGTGTCATGTCAGTACACTACGCCCTTTACTATTACACCACGTGTTGTGGTGTGCCTGCCCACTGACGCTGACGTGTCAGTCTTGTCCCTGTTGAGCTAGCGTGCCGCGGTCTCGCTAGTCTCTCCGTTTAGTGTAGTCTAGTACCCCAGCGTGGCCTGTATTGGACCCAACGTAGTCGCCTACGCGTACACCACTAACTAAGACCCATTCTCCCGTTTACCTGCCAATATCTCTCCATTATTATTATTCCCTTGCTATTGTAATAAATACCATTCCTTTACAACTATCCCTCGCTTACTACGCACCACCTAGCCGTTGAGCCTAGCAACCCTACTATACAATACTCGGCTACCGATATAACACACATAATTTGTACTTCAATGAATCGTTTAAACAAACGCAATACATGAAATATAAGAATAGATCAATAAAGGGTTTTCATCACTCGTTAGACAGTGTATTTTATTTTTTCGTTCCGACAGTTATTGGAGAAGGTTTGCCTCTATGGATGTCGGGAAAAACTTGCCAAAAGTTCGAGCCCTGCACACAAATCATGATGCATTGTAGACAACAACGGAGAGCAGTGCGTCACCCTGAAGGGATCATCTGGCGCCTTCTTCTTCTCGCGTCGAGCCTTCGAAGACAAAGTCGAAGACGGAGTCTTCATTCTCATTCCCCAACAGCCCCTCTCTAGTTCACCCATTCATCTTTTCTCTCTTTCCAATTGTCTCTCGAATTTCTTAGACTATAACTTACCCGTTCTCAATCCACTCATTCTGTTGTGTTCTTTCACTCACGCTTATGCCACACCTATTGAGCTTCATTGGTGTTTTGTCCAACTTCCTTGCTATCACAAAAGTCATTAGTGTAGCTTCTCTTCTCTTCCCGGTAAAAAATGAATATTCCATCTATTAATAATGGCTCAAATCGTTCTCATCTACATCTCTGCAGCAGAAATATTTTTAATATTTAATATTTGAAAATAATTTAATAAAATACTAATTTAAAAAAAAAAATAGTCCAAAAAATAATGACAAAGCTAAAAAAATTTGACAGCGTTGAACTGACGGTAAGGTATATTGTAGGAGCGTGCAAATTAAATTTTTGTTAATCGCTTTATTCTCGCTTAATTCGCGTTTTCGAAAAACCCGCCTGCGGTCTCTCGGTGCAGTCACGCACGAAATCGGTTCGGTGGGTCATGGCATGGTCAGTAGGTCACCATTCGCGAATTTCAAACACTCTAAATTTTATTTTTCTTGACAGCATTGAATAAAATGGCGCCTTCGTACTGATAATTGATCAATACATTTTGATTGTGTGAAAGTGTCAATTAGGACAAACGTGCGCAAGGTATACGGTATCTATATGTGAAAAAGCGAGAAGTTTTGAATTTAACAGTGTCTCAATTTCTAACGCACATATTTCGAACCCTAATGAATGGTTTTAAAAAACACACTAAATAAAATATAAGAATCGATCAACTAAGAGCTTTAGTTGCACGTTCTTTCCTGAAACTTCAGCATCCAATTTGATTAGGTTAGCGTAATACGATTTTAATCTTTTTTTTGCATAGACATCGATTTTTGCTCATAGAATAAGTAGAAAAAACAATTGGAAGGCTGGATCACGAAATTCACTCGCTAGCTGATAAAAACGCAGAGCGATGGAATTGGCAGGCGAAATTTAGCATGTTCGCGTAATACGATTTTCGAGATATTTTTATACGATATTCTTTGAGGTCAGGACTTCATATTGAGCGAAAAAGTGAAAAGCTGGATCTCCAAATAGTTCATAAGTTCGCGAAAAACGAAATTTCTTCACGAATTTGAATTCCCGCATTTCGACGTTTCCCATTTGCTGACACAACCTTTGCCGGCTCTAATTTTGGAATTCCCGGCGTGGGGGTCCCTAAACCAGACGATTTGTAACTTTCAATCGAGAATTGATTTTTTTTTATAACGGGTACGGTAATTAGAGACGGGCGTGACGAGCGCATTGGTGGCGACTTTCAAGCCAATTAATTGATCATAAACATCAATAAAATCAGTAAATATATGCAAAATGCAAGCACTTCGAAAGTAAATCAAAAATAGCTCGGGAAAATGACAAAAAAACACAACGCACCAGAAGTACCGTACCTGCTATAAAAAAATCAGTTCCCGATTACTAAAGATTACCAAACCATAATGTCTGACTGTCCGTCACGTTGTCTGTCCGCTTGAGCACGGCATCCGGAGCAAAGACATAGGACAGGCTGAAAGCGTACCCGCTCATCAGGGTCAAATCAGGAACCGTCCGCGAAAATAAAATCCTACAGAAAGAAGTTCATCCTGAATCACGATAAATCAGGCATTTTCAAGGTCAGTTTGCGATTCATCTCCCTTTTCCTGTGTTTAACGACACACGAGCGTGACAATCAGGCAACTTGCATCGTACGCGTGAGCGCACAGTAATCCCTCGCGCACGCGTGCGTGATTCAGGCAACGACTTTAATATTTGTTTTGTAGTTTATAGTTGTACGTTTTCTTTCTCTCTATGTCGGCGTTCCGGGTGCCGTGCTTGAGTGTCACGCTTTCGTTTTTTGCCCATAACTCGCTTTAAACTCATCGCCCGAGGATAAGTCCATGACCATTCAAACCCTCTCGAAGAGCTTTTCAAAAATCGATATCAATTTCGTCATCACTGCAACATTTCGTCATACTTACGCAATACGTCGTTTTTCGCGCATAATTCAGCTCTAAATCATCCGTAAAAATCGGGAACAGTGTCAATCGACTCAGAATCGTCAGCGCTTTTCACCTACTGCAAATATTTCGCAATATTCGATTTCGTCATCATTACGAAATCTTCACATTTTCGCTCATAACTCGCTTCAAAATCATCGGACAGGCTCGGGAGACGTGCCAATCGACCTCCCGTGCTCAGATTTCGCAATCTTGGATTTCGTCATCATTACGAAATCTTCACATTTTCGCTCCCTCCACTTACAGCACTCCTCCCTCCTCCCACATCCCCTCCGAGTGAAGTGGCCCGAATAGTGTGGTGATCCGAACGACGGGATGTCCAACATTATCCTTGCCGTATCGAATAGTAGCTCTCTCTCAATTCTGCACACTCGCTATCTCTCTGGCAAGTCTGGGCATCGCCTAAAGCGCTGGGGTGAACAGGAATGACATCAATAATTAACTTGATTTTTTTTTCTCGATTTTTTTTTGCAAGATTACAAATCTTGTGAGAGAGGAACGCCACAAAAAAACCACGCAACAAGGAGATCGAGCACGATGATGTCAGATAGTGATGTAAATTCGCATTTGGCTCTCTCCATTATGCACACTCACAAGAGAGCACGAAATATTTTCGATATTGATTGTTTTTCATTAGAGATAAACGAAGAAAAAAACGAAATCGGGCACTATCCCAGATTGCCGGAAGCCCCGCCCATTGAGCCCTGGGGCTATACGCGAATTAAGTGTGTCGAGTAAATTTCACGATCCGGAATCTCATCGAGGTGGAAAATCGATATAGTTCATGTGGGGAAAAGGGATATGGAATGGGCGTGGTTTAAAGGGGGGGGGGGCTTCCGGCCGTCTGGGAAAGTGCCCGAAATCGACACAAGACGTTACGCGCCGGTGATGGCTTTATTATCTGACGAAAAACTGTCTCAAGGTAAGAATTCAGGAATTTCGTCGGAGTGGGCTAGAGTATTCATGCGGTAGCCTCGCTCGTCTACCGTCATTCAGTTTCCAATTCGAAATACGGGCAGCTCTACATTCCAAAGTGTGCGAAATAGAGACAATGGACCGTTTTCCGCACTCAAAATCATGCTGGAATATTCACAGTCCCTTATTTTCTCTACAGTACCTCTCCTCGGCTACCGTAAACCTCATCTCTATGTCTCCACGACTCATGCATTGCCAGTACGCATCTTGAAGTATTAGGATTATGGAAAGAGATCACTAACTGGGAAATAACTCGCACCATAGCGATTTCGTTGTGGGTATCAGCACTGACTGGTAATGAAGACAGACGAAAGAATATGCGGAATAAAGGGTTTCTATTCTGCACACGTTTTATACAGCTCTCTTCAATACACACTTTCTCGTATCTATGATTGGCGAGAACGTGGGCAGACAAGATATCCAAAACCGAAAATGTATTTACCCAAATCAACATGCGTGCGTCTCTATTCTTCGAGAGAACGAAGCAAAGAAAGACCACAAATACCTTGGTGGTCTTGAACCAGTCTCATTTCATACATAACGTATCACAAATGAGATCCAATCGATCTAACGAGATACGGTAACATATAAGAGAGAGAATACTGAGGCTAGATGGAATGAAGAAGGAACAACAAAAAAAATAGATCAACCAACGGGGCAATAGATCAATAGATCAACCAACAATTGTAATGTCGGATAAAACAAGTCGCCCGCGCGTGGTGTGGCACGACGTGTGCGACGGAGTGGCGATCGTCTTCACTTCGCGCACTCGCCGAGCACACCAAACACACACCACACTATTACGGTAACGAGCGCTGCGTACATAGTCTCAACAAGGAAGTAATTTTGTGTGTGTATTTGTGAGTGGAAATGAATGAGAAGTGGAGTGCGACCAGACAATAAAAACAAGTTACAATACAATTATTGATTTCGGTGCGAGATACGAGAATGATTCAAGGATAAGAACAAGTGGGAATGTCCAAATAAGGGGAAGGGGCCAAAAAGAAACGAGAAACGACTGTGTGAGAAGAGGGAGGGGATAGCTGTAAATGATCTATTTACTACCGTAGCGACCAAAGAGAGGATAGGATACGGTAGGCGGGGCGAGAGAGCGATATCGATCGAGTATATTCGTTGCGAGATTCAAAGATTTGGAAGGAGAAAACGCTGAGATATCGATCGATCGCCCAGAGACTGTGGGTGTAGAGGTACGGTGGTGTATAAATGGATCAAAGTGAGAAAATTGTGGGAGGAGATTACGGTAGCTGCTGTTCACCTAATTAATCGATATATACCCAAGTACTGGGCTGGAGCGCGCTAGGGATATAATACGGTAGTAACAGCACAATCAACCGGGGGCATACGGTATCCGATCGATAAGGGGGTACGATAGATTATTTCTAGGCGGGAACCAGCACGCGACTACGGTACAATACAGGTTATTGATTGATTGGAACGGTAGATGGTGGGGGGGGGGGTGTTGGGAATGCTGCACTATCATAGGATGAGGAAGGGATACGGCACCAATCATACGGTAGGTACATTCTAGAGGAGCAGTACCGTACCACGAGCTTCGGCGGCTGCTGCCTCGTATCTCTCCAGTAGATCGACGCGTGACTGCAGCGCCTCAATATGAGGGATGACTCTGCAAAACACGATTGAATAAATAAATAAATAAAAGTATGATTACACCGGTCGCACTCCCGCTTCAGCACAAATCTATTCAGATTAGGATAACGTCGTAAAAATATTTGACGTCGCATTCACTAATTCTATAATTTCATAAATTTCGCCATGCACACTACCGCTTCAGCAAGTTCAGAATACCACTCAGAACTACGAAATACCGTTGAAGAAGACAAAGGTTGTTACAATAAACCACAAACCCTAGTCCCAACTAGCTATATTCCCGTTTCATGAAGTGCACATTATCAGTGGAATTCATTCACAATTCTCCCGTCACATACGACGACTAAAAAATTAACAATATTATTTTTTTAATTATTCTCTCACCTCGCTCCGATCATGGGCATCACGTCCGCGATGGTCTTGCGCGGCGCCGGACCCAACAGACACCTGAAGAAAATTGAATACTTTGACAACGAACGAGGAGAACCAGGCACACTGCGACTTCTCCCTACACCTATCATTCTTGAAGTATCTTAATGATATTGGACCTCACAGTGAGCAAAGTATTTTAATGATATTGGACCCTGCTATCGATTGATTTATCTATTAACAGATTGATAGATGAATCAATCGATAAAAGTGTTTCAACGATGCAACGGTCTCTTTGTCGTGGATAATTAAAGAATTTCCAGATTCTTTCTGGTTTCTTAATTTAATGCTATGGATAAACCTAATATTGAGCCGATGCAATGACGATTCCAAACACACAAATTCCCATTTTTTAAATTTTCATCAGATCGTAATAAAATAGAAAACCCAGAATGTCTGAGAGCTAGGACCATCTCAGCCTCAATAAATCTTGGAATGGAGCACTTGATTGACAGTATAATTGCATTTCCGATTAACTGGGCTTTAAAAATCGAGCCACATAAGATAATCGCAAGAGCTTCAATTGGTTGTTGCACCAGCAACATCGCGGCTGCACTAGTCCAACAAATGATAACCGCAGATTGACTGAATGATCGATAAGACGCTTTTTTACATGCTCGACGACTTCAAAATTCAAAAAAAAATTTTAAATTATGAAAATTAATAATAATGTTCATGTATTTTTTTAATAAATGAAACTGACTTGAGAAGGTTCTTCATATCCTGCGAGTAGTTGACTGGCTTGAGAAGGTTCGTCAAATCCTGCGAGTAGTCACCTGATAGAGCAGACAGGTTACAAAACCAAAAACAAAACCCATGATATGGAACTCTCTCTCCATTTGGCACACTTTCTCGTCAGAACAAATTTTTCTATCCCTAGCAGGTTCGTCTTTCAGAAAAGTTTCAAGAACATCTGTGAAACTTTTTCAGCAATAATTTTTCCTTATCGTGGTGGAAAAACCACAAGCAATTTATATTTTTTTTATAAAAAAAAAAACATAAATTATCACCTGGATGCTGTTTGCCGGTCGCCAGTGTGAGCAGCAGCTTGCCCAGATCAGTGAGGTCGTCCGACTACAATAATATTATTTTATAATTGAGAAAAAAAATCTCGATGCGCTTGCACATCAGGGTTTCACAGCTATATCATAATAACTGAAGATCGGACATTCAACGCTCTTTTATTGAGTCTCATCGCTGGATCATATTCATGTATTCCTATTTTTTGAATACAATACACTCTTTGCACCTAAATAAATAATATCCGGTTTCACCACATGGTCATAGTCGCTATCCCGAATAGTTTTGTGATGTAATAATTCACGTTAATAATTCTGTTAATAATCACACGTTAATAATTCTAAACCTAGGCTGTAGATCACATGATAATGTTGCTTTTGCTGATGGTTTACTATCAATTCTAAACAAATTTCACCGCCACCACGTATCGTGTTTCACCACTGCCTTTAGTCATTGATATGCATTGTTTTGCGATTGTAGTCGGAGAATCCAATAAGAAAAACAATACACTGGGATCAGATCACATTATTGCTCAAAGATGCGTCATATGAAACTCCTCCTGCCCCGCTCCTTTTCACTCGCAGCCAGACTCCGCCCTCTCCTTCTCACCTGCTGCTGCTGTATCTGCTGGTGGTCGGGCATCACGAGGTCCATCACGCCGCACGCCGAGAGCAGCAGCTGCAACCGAATATTGACCTTACAATATTTCATTTTATTTATTGAAGCTAAATCCCAGAAGAATCAAATATCGAGGTGAAACATCGGAGCGCAAGGTGTACAGTATCGTCCATAAGTCGTGGGTCACTTATTCATTCTTTCATAACTTTTGACTCGTATGAGATTTCTTGCTCATACTTGGTCATGACACAGCACACCCACCGAGTGTTAGGGTTATGAGATTGGGATATCACAGAACGCCCTGGTTGTTGCGTAGTGATGAAGCAATTAAGCAATACTTTTTCAAATAATGAAAATTCTCACAAGGATTTTTCCTCAGCCTTCCTACTAGGCGTAATAATAGAAGGATTCAATACCTTTTCGATGAAAATATGCACTCATGGGAGGATGACGTACAGTGGCTTTAGACTGTCTCAAATTAGGGTTCCGAAAAAATGGGCAAAGGTCATTCCAAGACACAATGGTAGCAAATCCATGGAATATACGATTCCCACCTTTTTAGAGCATAAGGATACCTTTCCCGACCGCGGCAACCTAAAATCCGAGGTCAATCGAATTTCAAAATCGGCTATTTTTCGACATAATGAATGTTAACTTTTTTCATTAATCATATGATGGGCTCTCATATCGAAATTCGGATTTAGCACACAAAGATATTCCAGAAAAAAATGTAGTCAGGAAGTTCTGAGAGACAATTTTTTTCGACTAATGAGGGGGGTATCATGGTAATTTTTTCGGTTGAAAATTGATTGACCTCAGATTTTAGGTTGCCGCGGGCGGTAAAGGTATCCAAATGCTCTAAAAAGTTGGAAATCGTATATTCCATGGATGTGCTACCATCGTGTCTTGGAATGACCTTTTAACGAAAATCACCCTCAGAACTGTAAACATCCAAAATAGATATATTCCCGGGCATGGTGTCTGACTGGCATGCCGACGCAGGCAGGTTCGACTCCCTCCCGCAGGTGATGTTTTTCAAGAGGTAGAGAAAGGCGCGCGCAACTTGTTGACTTCATAGCGCCATGATTTTGTACCCACTATTTTTCAGCTCTTTAGAGGTCTTCGTGATAGGGCCAGAGTTACACCAATCGTATTGTATTGGTCAAATTATAATTTGTTATTTTTCAATTAACTTTATTAGAGAGGTAGCTATAATGTGGAATGAGGAATATTGAAGAGTAATCGAGAAGCGGGAATATATCTGAAATGGGCATGGTGTCTGACTGGCATGCCGACGCAGGCAGGTTCGACTCCCGCCCGCAGGTGATGTTTTGCAAGAGGGCATGGTGTCTGACTGGCATGCTGTTTGACTGGCATGCTGTCTGACTGGCATGCTGTCTGACTAATGGGCATGGTGCTTAATACTAAATTATTAATTAAGTGAAAAAAACCGTGACAGGCCCATTCAGTGCTTCTCGAATTTTGTTTATGTTTCAGCTACTCGATATAATTCGCAATTATCCCGTCTAAACAATTTTTCTCTCGCCCGTCTAATAATGAATAACAGTGAAAAAAAATTCGTCCTTCACGCGCTACTCTTTCCCTTCTCACAAACCCCTTCTATGTTTCATCAAATACATATTATGCCCATATTTTCAGTGCAACAATGATAATCGGATGCGATCGCGTTGAAAAAAATGATAACAAAGACTCACTAATGGTGACCACCCGATCAAATACATATTATGCCCCTATTTTCAGTGCAACAATGATAATCGGTTGCAATCGCGTTGAAAAAAATGATAATAAATGTTGCATAGTAATTATACTCCATATTAATTAATACACGAATAGTAATTATAGTCAGCGCCCAGTCATAAGTCTGACACACTTGAACTCGTGGCCCATTCAAATCCCAACATACTGTAAGTATTATCGTCGACCTGACTACGTGGCGTCGTTTGAATACTGTTTCTCCCGCCACGCTATTTCCCTGATTGATACTCAGTGTCGCCTATTCCATTTGACTCATTTGATTTGCCAGTCGAGTCTCGCTCCCCTCGTCTAGTCATGACGTGTCTCTCTCCCGTCTTCTAGTTTCCACGTACCCATCACCCGGCTAGTCTCCGTTTCGCCGATAAACTCTGTTGTTTATCACCCATCACTGCTGTGGAGAAAGAGCACCCTCACACTACAAGGACACAAGCTCATAAGTATCGATCTAGATACACTTCAATAAAGACTCACTAACGGTGACCACCCTACCACCTCGTCATGCTTCATGTTCCACCTAATCGTCATATACAACACCCTTTCTAGCAAAACATTGATCTGTTCTCTATTCTTAAAAATATAATAATGCCTTTTTCATGTTTCGCAAATCTCGTTTAGAAGAAATTTCAACTCACTCTTGGTGACTCCTCCGCCTCTGCCTCCCGCGCCTCCGCCACGACCGAAGTGACGCTCCTTAAAATATTTAAATATAAATAAAATACTTTTAAAATAATCTCCAATCTGCACACTATCTCTTTGAGTGTGCAGAATAGAGAGCTGAGAACCCAAACTACATCAATAGTGTTTATTGATTGATGGCTGGGTACGGTAGATTCGGGATACGGTAGGGAGGAAAAAAAACTAACCTTGAGCGACTCCGACAACGGGTGGTAGTCGTACACGAAGATCAGCGCTGCAATGATGGAATTTAAGATTCAAATTTTAAAATAAAATATGCAATCAATTTGGGTGGAACACGTAGAACACGAGAGAAATAACTATACCTAATCGATAAGCTTTGAGTGATCATAATCACAAATAATTTAAATGTTTAATGCCCGACATTGAGCGACATCGACTGGGGGTAGAATTCGAATACCAAGATGATTGCTGCAATTAATGAGCCCGTTGCCCATCAAACACCGCATGCTATCAACAACAGTGATGGAAAATCAGCAGCCGACATACTATTTCGGTCTCTAAAAGATCACTCAAAAAGAAGAGACTCGATTCCGATTTGTCATCACTAATCAACATCATCAATCCAAAGGCAAATGAGATCACCGACTCAAAATGTTTCATGAGCTTCTCGAATCTCACAGAAAAACATAACATGGGCTTAAAACGAATTTTAAAAAAATCTCTGAGTCCATTCCAATTATTCTCGTTTCAGAATTCCCACATAAATTCAGATTTTCGAACAACAAAAATAAGGTTATCTTGAAAAAAATACTCACAAAGATCTCCGAATGACTCGGTCGTATACGTCTCTCTCAGATTGACGACATGCGCCGATTGCAAAATAAAGAATTGATATTTTATCTATGAAATTTGAACATTGATCTCTAAGTAGTGTGCTTTACAATTAGATGACTGCCCGTACCTTCTTTACGCTCACTAATCACTAGTAACCAAACGCACCCGTGCCTTACAGTTTCCACATAATTGGCTAGAGAAAATCTATCTTCTCACGCACTCGCACGCGGGATGTCGATTAGATTTTTGCTCTCTCCATTCTGCACATTCTCTCACCGGTCAGCGAAACGAAATACTATGCAGAATAAAAAGAGTCGAAAAAACGAAAAGACATCACTACAGCTCTGCAGTGCACACTATCTCGTCTGTGTGAAAGAGTGTGCTGAATGGAGAGAGCAACAATCAAACCCGACAGATTTAGAAGATGATCAAACAGACCTGTAGTCCTCCCCACATCTAAACGCGCGCGACGTCACAGTCGTTGATCGGGCGGAAAGCTGCAATTAATAAATAATTAGGATTTTATTTTAATCTAAATAATATCACCGACTGTAATATCAATAAGCTGCATCAACCATGGATGTTCAATAGACGACAAAACACTAACACTATGGTAGATTTGATTGAATCGATCACTATAAATTCAGTTATTCTCCTCTTTGTCTGGAAGTATGGAACAAAAAAAAATCAATACAGGTTGAAACATGACATTTCCCGGATTCTTCCAAAATAAATTTTCGAGCGTTCTTGTTTTTCTTAGCAACTTCAGGAAATCCCAAATGTCCGCACCTTCGAATTTACATTATGAATGTCAAAACAATTCCCAAATAATGCTCCAAAATCCAAATAATTATGAGGTCGGCAGAGACCATATAATTTACCACACCACACTCACAATGCAGGCGCCGCAGCACGTAGTGCACTCCGTCGCGCGCTGACGTCGCCAAGTACAGGCTCTGCTCATGTCCGAATTCTGCAAATGAGGATAAGTGACGGTGGTCGAACTCTCCCCATCTTGCATACTTTGCACAAGCGAGAGTGTGCAGAATGGAGAGAGCCAAAATCACTCCCCAGAGATTACTCAGTTATTACGGAAGGTATATCAATCTATAATGAAGAAATCAATAGTTAATCACTCACGCGCACGGCCCGCTCCCAGCGGATTGACGACGTTCATGTGCTCAATTCTCTGAAATGTTATATTATATATTTTAAATTAAATAATTTTAATTTATTTTGGAATGTCTATCAATTGGTAACGAGAATAAGCGCGGAAGTGGTGGATTTAGCGCTTTTCGAATTTTTTCATGATTCTCTTCAATCTATCGGCACTACATTATTCAACTCGTACACTGGCAACGGGAAAGAAGCGGGGTTTGGTGAATTTGCTTATACTAGTAGCACGCGTGTAGACAAAAAAGTGCGGGTACAAAAATCACCAAACGAATACTATTCCACCTTGTCAGTAAACCCAGACTACTATAACACGCATGTCACGAGCTATTCGAGCGAGTGGTGAGAATGGAGCAAAAATTGTGTGATCTCTTGAGCTCTATGATAGAACCAATAGCAGCAGAATATTAGGAAAAAACTCAAAAAAATGTAGGCAAAATCCTGACTAAATTTTTATATGTTGTAGGGAATGAAGAGATCTACGGTAGTCTACCGAATGAGTGGCTTAAAAAATCGAGTAAGAGTTCAAACTCTTCACCAGTCATTTCCTATCCAATTTGATTTCATGGCATTGCCTTAGTAGCTAAAAAATAACTAATTCGCAGGCATAATAGCATACCGAACCCCAACACACCAGACCCCGCTAGTTCTAGCTTCAAGTGAAGTACAAGTAAAACTCCCACTCACCACCAATCCGACGCCCTCCATTTCCTCGAACGTATGTTGGTCGTTGCTGCAAATAATTACAGTCATTATCGATTATTATCTAGATCAGGGGCGCGAAAAATTTCACGCACTCCTTATTTCGCATTTTCTCTCGTCGATCAGAGAAACAAGAGATCATGAAAAATGATGAGCGCGGGAATTTTTTCCCCTAGATGTTGGCTGCTTCATAGGAAAGAGAAGATAAGCATTCCATCAGCCGATAGGCAAATTGACAAGTTCGTGTATTAACCGCTTACTCATCTATCGGCTCTAGGCTATTATCGATTTTAATTTTGTTGTAATATTCTTAGAAATGGTAATCTGATTATAGCAGCTGTTTATACTACTGGCTAGTTACAACCCTCGCGGACCTCATTGTTAGAAACTATATCATAAGTGCGACGCGCTGATCTCCATGTCAAGTACTAACAGCGCTCCACAGATCCGCAAGGTTCGCTGGTGAAACGGAATAATTTGAATCAGGGTTCAAATACAAGATGAAAATTTAACCAACCATGCCAGGTACTTTACGAACCCAAAAGTCCACATTAGGAAGACTCTTATCTTAGAATAGATACTTGACGACTATGTTATTTGAACGGGTGGCATCACTAACACGTAAAATTGCATTCTATAGGAAAAACGATGTTTTGAATCGCTAAACCAGCATCAAGTCGAATAACTGATTAGAGCTGGATAGATTTTTTTTACACCTTTTTAATTTTTCTTAGCCGTATATTATTGATATAATCGATTTTCCAAATGGAGAATACGGAATAGAGGGCTATGAACCTAGAAGTCAGCGGGTTACATTTCAATTGAGCATTATTAATTAGCCTCGTGGTATTAGTAGATGGTTTCGCATACATTTAGAATCACATTGACTAGGAGTGCCGTTTCCGTATTAGCTCGCTCTCTTGTGCACAATATCTCGCCGACAAGAGAAACGACACAGTGTGCAAAATTGAGATACCAGAGAGCAAATAGGGCATCTCCAATCTTGACATTGAGGAATATAAGCCCATGTAATTTCCTCCAACAAAAACCAGTCCAGACCCAATCCTACCCGAATAAGTCTAAATCCATTCCAATCTCACCGATTTTCCGGAACTGGGGCCCTGCTCGGATGGCTCACACGACCTGGGACGAACACGACTGCATTCGTTCCTGTAAAATAAAAATTAATATGAATTGAATATTGCTTCAAAACGATTACAATATTATCTGTCCCGATTCTCGGAATGAATAGCATTCAATCAAGTTATATTTTTGAAAATTCCTTGTTACGCTTAAATCCACAAACAAGGGACTACTGCATCAACCAGGATGCTTACGGTATCAAAGTAGAACGATTACGGTACTCACGAAGATGCGGCGCATCGGGTGGCTTGGACACTGCCACTCCTGCAGCAGTACTGTCGCGATCCTCCGTGTGCGAGGGCGCGAACTCATTCTTGAACGAGGGCAGCTGCAGACAGAGAGATAGAGGTTACGGTAGGTCACCGAGGGAGGCTATCGACGATTGATTTTATTTCAGAGTCGCTTCTTCTACATGAATGATGTAGGCAACCAAACGATCGACAATTTATTTCATGGACATCAGGGACGACCGGCAAATTTGAGTTTCAGCGTTTTGTTTGAAAGAAAATGTATGATGGACAAAAAATTTCTAGAGAGCTGTTCCAGTGAGCAGAAAAACACATTTTTACTGCCTACCCCATATAAATGGCTTTTGCCTGGGTAGAATACAACAGGTAAGGGGTTCAATCGGGTATTGATTATAATAGGTAAACAAATTAGAAAGTGATAACTCACATTGACGGACATCGGTTCAGTGATGAGCATCGACGACCCATCTGGAATCGGGAACATGGTTAGTACGTGTTTTGGCGCCTAATCACCTGGAGCTTCACTCAAATCCACAATCAAAGGACTGCGGTATCATAGTAGAACGATTGCGGTACTCACGGAACATGAAGGACGGCTGGGGCGAGGGCACGCTCTCATCCTTCACGCTCAATCCAGCGATGAGTTCACTCAATGCCGTTGCTGTAAAAAAATTATTAAATTAAATAATAATTAACACGATTTGAATGGAGCTGATATGATAAATAATTTACCTGTGTAATGAACGTTCTGTCCTCTTGATATTATGTAAAGAGGGACGATGGACAGTTGATTCGACTGGAAATAAGTAGATCAATCGACAGCTTCTCTAACAGATAATGGTTCTGCCAGATCGAATAGTGCCTTCTTCATTCCCATTTTCCCATTATTCAAGTCGATTCTCCGATTCGCTTCGCAAATTTCAAATCGATTTGCATTTCCGATTCAATTCGCCCTGTCCACCCCGTAGACTTGACGTATCAGAACTACGTATCATAACCTGAATTCGCTCAGAGACTTCTACTCAGCAACCAATCCACGGGGGCTCAAACGCTCCTCCACCATACATTAGAAATGCACTGACAGCATGACGTCAACCGTCTAACCGTCTCGCCGCGAACTTTTATCCCCGCTCCCCCTCTCCCCTACCTCTCTCTTACCCGGCGCGCCTAGCGTGCGCCCACCTGACTACATCTACCTCGTAGATGTGCAGGTACCTCTCCCCCTCCCCCTCTCCTAACCGTCAACTACGGTAGATTTACTTGTGCGGGAAAAGAGTTTTGAATGGTGTTTGGGTGGCCGTCTTTTTTTCCACCCCATGAGCCCCCGTGCGATCGTTGTGCCATTACGAATGCAGTACCAGTACTTTAGCATACATCAACATTAAAATCACTCAAACTCATTTCTGGAGAAATAGATGAACCCGGCGACTTTGAGATATGTGCGCAACTCAACCGCTTGCATAACAATCAGACAATAACCACGAGAACATTGAAACTCGCCGGTGATTTACAGTCAACAGCTGATTTACAATTCGGCTCGGTTTATTAGCCTTCTCGAATCAGCCGTCACCCACGAATGAATAGCATTCGTCATTTCACAGGTCGAAAGAGTTTACAGAATGAAGAGATCAATATTTCGAACCAAATGAAAAAGAAAACGAATAGTGATCCAAACGCGCAACAAAATTACTTGGGATAAGTTGTTTACCCTCTTCCCCCCGCTCGGCTGTCAATAGCTCAATACGATGCGCTTTTATAACACTATTCTAGCTGGTTCCAGCATCGTGCCAGCTGGCGCGGCAGGCTACTTTCAGACAAGCCCAAATCAATCAGCCGATTATTAAAACTATCACGTGAATATGATTCCCCACATCAGGAATTCCGCACAGTCACTATCACCCGAAAAAGAAACCCAAACAAATACACAATTATCATTCGGTGGCTTCGGATCCAAATTAATAAAGAAAGCATACATACCTTGTCAGACATACCTCTGTTGTCCGCCATACATGACACAAATTAAATTATTTGATAATGCACGCCAATGTGAACTCTGCGATAGAGCGTGGAGAATGGGTAATATACAACGATAGATGAGCTCAGAGGTTCGATATATATTTGGATAAAGACAATTCATGAAACTCGTGGAAAAGGATGACAACTAGCAATACTTCAGTATGTCAAACCCTCGCTGCTGGGTTTGATGGCAATGCGTATACTGAGCCAAAACACGAAGACTAATTACGCGCGTAGATTTTAGCGTAACACAGTGCCATTATATTAAAATTGGAAGATACGACAAGAGAAACCATATGATAGATGTGATGACTAGTGATAATAAAACGGACTCGGCAAGCCCTCGTCGACTCGGGTTCAAGCCGTCTTCATAGTTGCCGGGTTGATGCCGGCTTCAAGCCGACACGAAAAGCCGTTTTGTCATCAGTCCCTCCAGGGGTTCGGTCGAAACCACCCACAAGCCCCGTGCGCCGAACTGGTTCGAGTCTCCTCCCCCTCTCTACCCTCCAGGGGTTCGGACGTATTTGTCATCACTCATCGCTAGTGATGACAGAAACTTTCTAACGATAATGGAGATTTGAATAGACCACGAAACAAAAAATAGCAAGGAAATGGTGAGGCCAAGTTGTTGAGCAACTCAAATTGCGTACGATAAATAAACATTTCGGTGTTGATCTATCGCGATTTGCAAAACACGGAGAACTGCGCGATGAACGCTTACAAAACCGAACCGCCGCAAACTTGTCAAAAGCGGCTAAGAAGCGTAGCAGACGACAAGAGCTCACGAATCCACTCAGCTGTCACTTGACAACCGGCTCAGCTGTCAATAAACACATGATACCGACGAAAAAGACATACAAAAAGACTTGGCTGACATTTGAACGATCCGGTTCCGCTCCCTGGCCGCCGTGGCCGCGCGCTGGCCATGTGGCTCGCCGTGTTCGTTCGGTGGGGCTATCAAAGTTCGGTGGGACATTTTTTTAAAAACTTGTTTTTTTTTTAGTTTCGATTTTATAATTTCGAAGTTTTGATTATTTTCATTTTTAATAGATGTAAATTAGAGGCTGTTAAGAAAGATGCACTCCCTACTGAATAACCAAAACAAATAGTGATTTACCGAACTTCGAATTATACAAGCATTTCAGAGAATGGAGAGCAAATCATAAATTACTTCTCTCTTGTATTAGTGCACAAGAGTACGTTGATAGAAAGAGTTGAAAAAGAGTGGGTGATGGAGAACGGAGTACGGTAGACAATTTCTCTCGGACTACGTTAGCCTCATCTTCTCTGATTCTCTGTTCTCGGAAGGATACTACACGTGAGAAGTAGTGATGGTGTTTCGAATATTATTCTTCATTTTTCGCATACTCTATCACTCTATCTATATTCGATCAATGAGACAGTGTGCAGAATGAAGAGAGTTTTAGTTACTGAATATCCAGCCAAATTAGACATAACTGATGATCAAGGATCATTCTCAGGTACACGTTGTGGTTTTGAATAGATGCCTTCTCTCCATTCTACACACTTCCTCGCAAATCTAACCGACGAGATAGTGTGCCGGACGGAAAGAGCACTGTTCCATTCTGCCTTTTTTTCTGCCGAACTTAACATTTCATTGAACGGTTTTGGTTATCTCCATTCAGCACACAAATCGATTCATTATTTCTACTATGAGTTTATTGTGTTGTTAGATTTCATAGAATAGTGATCTCTCCACTCTACAAAACTATCTCGCCAGACAGTGACACCAGAGAGTGTGCTGAATGGGGAGAACTACTATTCGATCAGACATTACAAATACTCGCCCAGACCAGCAATAAATCTATCGAAGCTATTTATCTCGAACAAGATGCTTGATTTTGTTGAGTTGCAGGGCTGCAGACTGAACAAGAGAAAGAATCGGTCTGGTAGTTCCGACGATGATATGGGGACAATTCTTATTGAGAATATTTTTTCAATATAGTCGATTCTTCTTCATCATGGTAACTTCAGCACTTTCACTATTTCAAGATATTTGAGTGTCAAAGTGTCAAGAATCTGGGAATTCATCATTTGGCTTGTGTGACTTTTTCCATTGTCGTTCGAACTTCAATTCAATAATTTATCACTTCAGGCAGTAATGCTCAGGTGAGGATGGGGCCGTATTCTTCATTAGTTGCGTTCCACCAGTGGGGACCGATCATACGCCTGAGATCGTCGCGCCAGCGAGTCTTGGGATGGCCCGCAGGGCGTGCACGAAGTATCTGAACTACTGAATGCAAAAGAATGCATTTCATTTCCTGAGTATTTGGGTAGAATATTAAATGCTTGAGTTCTCGACATAGAGAAGATCAGAATCATAAACTGAAACCACGCTTATTACTGAGAGAGGGCGGGCAGGGGAATGGCGGATAGCACGCGAAAGCACGAGTGAGGTTTTCGAAAGCAATTAGTTTTGGCGTGTTTCGAGCAAAACGCCGTGATTTAAGTCTAGCCACAGGATATGACTGAAGAACGGAATCTGCTCTCTCTCTCTCTCTCTCTCTCTCTCTCTCTCTCTCTCTCTCTCTCTCTCTCTCTCCCCTCTGAACTCTCTGGAAGCCATTATACTATTCAATACATTCTATCGTCTCAGCGTATTGTTTATTCTACTCCTCCAATCTTTCAAATGATGGATTATACCATCAAGCCAACCGTTCCCGTTTTTGTCACTTGTGGTTAGTTGCTCATAATGCATTAGTAAAGTAGGAAACTACTTCTCTCTATTCTGCACGCTCTTTCTGACTCATTAGAAAGTATGCAAAAGGAAAAAGCTGTATGCAGTAAGATAATATTTAAATAATGATTTTTTACATCCAAAATTAATGATTTATTTTTTAACGAAATTATCTTTCAGGTATGTCATTCTCGCTTAATGGAGTCGATCTGCCTGATTACATCATTATAAATCAATCTTTTTCTGAGGTTTATTTCAGACTGCATTGGAAACGTTTTCCCATTGTAAATATTAGATTCCAAAGCAACTATGCTCTCATTGATTAACCGAGCCATGGTTCATTATAATTATAGTAATTAAATATTATCAATTTGCAGACTGGTCAGATGTTACCCTATAATGGAGACAATGTCGACGTGACCATAAATATCGGAAGCAACACGCTCTATGGCCACAAGGTTAGGCAGGAAATCGTGTATTATTTACTTCGGCTTACAATTCTCTCCATTCTGCACACTCACTCGTTTACATGTTAGGGAGCGTGCGCAATGGAGAGAGCTGAAAATTGAAAGTACCAACTTCTTTTCTCTAATAATCAACATTCAATTTAAAGGATATTCTTGCTACTTGCATTCCTTTCTTTAATGCGCTTTTTAACTCCAACATGACAGAGTGTAAAACGGGAGAAATCAAGATATCGTTGAATTTGTTGGGTAAGCTGAAGTAATCTTATAAAATGTTGAAATTGCTACATCAGAGTTCGAATTCTCCACGTTTGAAAGCCTACTTGAATATGCTTATTCGGGCCATCTAGAAATTAATGAGAGAAATGTTCAAGACATGATGATAGCCGCTAATTTTCTCTGCATGGTGAGCTTTCCTTGCCATTTATCTTTAGTTATACATCTAGTTCCAGAGTCCTTAACGAATGTTGCCGGATGGAATAGTGCTCTCTCCATTCTGCACACAATCTCTCCGGTCAGAGAAAATAGATAGTGTCCAGATTGGAGAGAGCTACTATTCGATCCGGCGTCACTATCCTGATCAATACATTTCCAGGAGTCAATCATGCTGGAGTGCGCTCAATTCATGAGGAGGCGAATCAGAATCGAAAATGTTCTCTCTCTTCTCATATTTTGTAAATCGATCGAATTCCACAAAATTGACGAATTTCTACTCAGTTTCATCGACGTATGTTTGCAATTGAGAATTTCGTGTTATTTCTTTTTTTTATATTCTGCACGCTCTTTATTAGTTCACAGCGAAGTGAAAGTGTGCAGAATGCAGAGAGCTGAGAAATGACAATATTTGCAATTTTATAATGAGTATAATTCGCTTTTCAGAAGAATATCATTGCTATCTCATTCACCACCGAATTCCTCGAAATTCCCATCGATGTTCTCGCTATTCTGCTACAGAGGAATTCATTATACGTCGAGAACGAGGAACAGGTTGATCGTATCCTCAGTGAAATGTGTTTTTTTTTCAATTTTTTTCTTCAGATTTTCGTAATGATTAATCGATGGATGTGGAATAATGTGGATAATGATCAATACGCCACGCAGCTATTAACATGTCTCAGATGGAAACGTCTCTCTTCTAATTTCATCTCGGGAACCATAGAAAAATGGGAACGGGTGGAGAGAAATTCTGAGTGCATGGCTCTGGTCAGAGAAGCGAAGGTGAGTAAAAAAATCTCTGAAAGAGTTATGTCGTAATGCCGAATCGGAATCTGACTCACTTCAATTCGCGATCTTTCACCTTTCTCTGAACGCGTGGGCACTTCAATTGAAGAGAGTCAGCTCTGATTTAAAATCAGGAATTCTCAAAAAATATTTCTCGTTTTACAGGCTCAAATCAACCACAACAACACTTCTGAAAGAATCTGTTCTGACTCCCATCAACTGATTATATCTTTCAGTGAGTTTTTTTGTTATGTTTTTCCATCATGCTTGAAAAATTTTTCCAAAGAGCAGTGAAATGTTTAATATTTATTTTTTCTCAGGCGACATCATTTCTAGTGATCTTCAGCAAGTTATTTGTATTGAGATTTATGATCCGATTAAAAATTCATGGACGAGTAAGCATTATTTATAATATTGTATTTATTAATGTTGAATGATGAAAAAAATCCTCCATGTGATGCGGAGGTTTGCTATAAAATCTGCAATAAGAAAGGCACGAAAAAACTTGTTACCTAGTAGTGATGTCAATTCGGTTTTGACTTTCCCCATTCTGCACACTATCTTGAAGTTCAGAGAAACGAGAGATTGAATCGAAAACCGAAAGGATTGCATTATTACCTAGTGGTTAGTGAAAACCTTCTGGTCTCTTATCTCTCTGTTGTGAGTGTCCTATATATGGAAACTATTCGTCATTTTGAAAATAACTAAATGCGAATTAACCTAAATCTTGCTATAAAAGAAAAACTCATAGAATAATTTATTTTGCAGAATGTCCGAGCTGGGGAATGAACCATTACCTCGTGCCAGCAGTTGTAATCGATCACAAGGTACGTCGATTCTTCTCCATTCTGCACACTCCTTTGTCGGTTAAAGAAAAGAAAAAAATGCAGCACTAATAGGTCCGAAAGTACTAATCACCAGTATTTGAATCAAGAAATGAATCATTAAAAGTAAAATTAATATTTTCAGATCTTCTTTTTCGGAGGAGTAAAGGAATATCCAGCCAGTGGCAAAATCGTTGACGCTTTAACCAACGAGACTTTTTTGGTTAGTTTTCGCTTTAAATGGAAAAGAAGGAGACTGCAAATACAATATGTCGAGATAAAATTTGTGAAACTAATTATTTATTCTCTCAGATGCCTCAGATTCCTGTGCGCATGGCCATTTGGACGTGTGGTGTAATCGATAGAAAAATGTGAGTTAGAATTCAACTAAAAGAAATAAGTTCTTTACCAAATGTTATTGCAGATATGTCGCTGGTGGAAAGGATGTGGAATGGAACCCACTCTCTTCGCTCTACTCATACGATCTGTCAATGCAAGGTCAATCTTACACAGAGTAGTTTCATTTTCGATTCCATGGAATTTGATTCATTCCCTACCACATATAATCTCATTAGGACTAAGCGACAATATTTACAGAATGGTCTTTATTGATGCCTATGAACAATGCTCGCGCGGGCCCGTCTTCATGCGTGCTTGGTGGAAAATTCTTCGGTATGACCCATACCGTATGGTATTTATTCGTGTTTCTGGATCGAATAGCGCTCTCTTCATTCTGCACACCTTATCGCACTATCAGAGAAACGAGAGAGATGGCTACTATTCGCTCAGGGATCACTAGTATTTAAATAATTTGTTTTATATTATTGCATTAAATAACTAAATCTTTCAAATTCATAGTATTCGGCGGCGAAAATGGACTAGACAGAAACGATGGAGAAGTCTACGATCCAGAGAATGACAGGTTCCCATTCCACTTCAAAAAATACGGCTATCAGTAATTTTCATATACGATCTGTTTGATAAAAATAATTCAAATCCGGTATAAATCAGAAACGAAAAAATTCAGTTGGAGTCCAATGGGGCGGATGAATAAAAGGAGATCGGGAGCGGGCTCTGTCGTTCTCAATGGACAAATCTACGTTGTCGGAGGGTAATGTGTGGTAATGTCGTCTCGGGTTTCGACTCTCTTCATTCCGCACACTATCTAGTCTTTCTGACCAGATAGTGTGCAGAATGGAGAGGGCCACAACCGAAATGACACCACTAGTAATCCGCCTCAGTTAACGATGACGAAACCCGACCCAGCTACTATGAAATCATTTTTCAATCAATTAATTTGAAAACATACTTCTCCTTAACTTATTCCTTCAATCGACCCTTTAGCCCTTAAATCGTCCATAGGTACTAGTGTTACTGCATCGCATAGTGTCTTTCATCAAAGTGCAAATTCATTTCTCTGTCCGATGAGATAGTGCTCGGAATGGCGAGTGTATCTTCTGATTTCCCAATACAATATCTGTTGTTTTCAGTCACCATGCACTGATCAGTCTTGATTGCATGGAAAGATACGATCCGACCTCAAATAGATGGACGACTCTCAAAAGTATGAAGACCAAGAGGTGAGGGGCGGATTCGACTGAAACCACCTTTTTTTGGAGAGAAATCTCGAGATAAAATTGTGAATGGACATTACTACTGTCAACTGCAAATACATTATAGAGCACTTCCTATCGCGGTGGTATCGTGTGGCAAGATTTTTGTGTTCGGAGGATACGATCCTGTCGTTGGTGATTCTCCTCCGATCACTTCTGTTGAGATGTACGATCCCGAAACGGACACATGGGAGGATAGAGAGAGTATGTCGTGAGTTTATATTTTATTCATTCACCAGTAGCCAATGGTTCAAATAATCGGGAATATATCAGAGCGTATGGTTGTAAAGTTCTCGCATTGCCAATTCCTGCATCTTTCCCATCTCCAGTGGCAAATCTTGAGGTGAAATCTGTTCGCCAACTGTTGCTTTCTTTGCTCCAGCGACTATTGCCCGACAGAATAGTGTACTCTCTCCATCCTGCACACTCTATCATCGGTCCAAGTTGCGCAAAAAAATGTGCTCATTGGAGAGAGAGACACTATGCGATGCTGGGCAACACTGGTGCCTACGGTTGATCAAGCGTACATTTCTAATATTCTTCAGGGCATCTACTTCAGCGGATTTCACCGTTTTAATCTCAACGAATATCTTTTGAGAGGCATAACCGACTGCGATTTGAAGAATCCTTCAGAAAGTAAGAGTAAAAGAACAAAATTCAACATCATAGGTTGGATGAATAGAGAACATAGCTAGAGACCGCAGGTGATCTACCAACTTGATTGCACCGGTTCAAATGTGTGCTCAATAGCTTGGTCTTGGTCTTAATAACATTTTTGCTTTTTAAAAATTGTCTCTATTTCATCTCTGAGTCGAATTCTCCCCTTAAAACCACGCGCGCCCTGGCAAGGGAAAGGAGAGGGAAATCGGGCGAGAGATAAAAGGGGCGGAGCCTCTCTCGCGTGTGTCTCTCTCCCTCCTCCCGCTCTCTCGCTCGCCTCTCTCCGCGATCGAGCACAATTCGGAGAAAATTATTATAAATCTGAAATCAATTTTAAAATTCCTCTAAAATACAAATAAAGGAAATGCTTGTGGAGCAGCTGTGTACGACCACTAGAAACACTTCAAATGCCCATTCTTGACCATATATGGCCTATTTTGACCCAGTCAGAGTTGACCGATCAAGCTGCTCCACTAGTCATTTGTGAAGACTAATGAGAGCTGCAGAAAACGCTTTTGATCGGACGATTCGATTAAGAATATGAATTGTGCTTGCCAGGCGCAGGTTTTTGGGGAAGTCAATTCCCCTCAAAGTGGGCGGAGCTTGCGGTCTCTAAACATAGCGAACAACAGTCTGAGCTGGACTTTTGATGATTTCATAACTTTTTGTGAAGTAGACCAAACTAAAAAAAATTATTAATTATCGCCTTTTTCAGTGCACAAAGGATGCATTCCTCAGGCGCTCCTCGGAAAAGATGTGATTTGTCATGCAAACGCCGATTCGGATCGATCTTCGGTGTTTATCATCTCAACTCTCCAATCGATGGTTCCAATCGACGGAGATGTGTCAACCCTTGTCATTTGTCACACCAATGATCAATCGAGCGAGATCGGAAAAGAGTACCAACGATTCGCTAAATATCTTTCTACGATCAAGGTTACTAATGTTTCCGGATCTAATACTGATCTCACCATTCAGCACACTATCTCTCTCGTTCGATTTGGCATCTTTTCTGTATTGTCTTTGTCTCAAGATTATATCATTTCTATTCAGGTGGCAGTTTTCTCTGAAGATACCAAGAGCAAGAAGAATCGACGTCTTCTCAAGAAGAACTGTCCCCATATCATCGTTGGAACTCCGGGACGGATTCTTGCTCTTGTTCAGTCTGGAGCCCTTCAACTGAACAAAATCAAGCATCTTGTTCTCGACAGCTTCGATAGATTGATTGCTGATCTGGGTGAGTAATAGTGATGCCGAATAGAAGGTCTCTCCATATAGAATAGAAGGTCTCTCCATTCAGCACACTCGTTCGTTTCTCTAACCGGCGACATAGTGTGCAGAATCGAGAGAGCACTATCTGGAAACACTATCTAGTGAGTATGAATCTCATGGTGAAAACTGTAAATAACATTTTTGCAGATTCTTACAGAAACGTCGAGAAAATCATGGAATTCACTCCGCACCATCACCAAGTCCTGATTTTCACTGCGAATCTGACCAAGGAAATCGACATTATATGTACGAAGTTTTGCGAAAGGACAAATCTTGAGATAACGGAGAGAATGTCCGTTCACGATTGAGCTCAAGAAGGAAGGCTTCGTTTAATTTGTACATGAAATTGTGACATAAACGGAACTTGCACGCAACTTGGGAGACAAATGAATGTGCCGAATGGAGAGATCAAAAAATCGAACTGACTTATCCAATACGTTCTCGAATTTTCTGAAATTTGTTCTTCTAATAATCTAAGATGCTTATTTAAAAAAATAAAATTTATTGCAAATATATTTTAAAAAATAAAGTGAGTAATTTGGTGTTTGAATAAAATTTCGCGGGCTATCGTAACCCGAAAATTATCGACCGACTACTTCCGCTCACCTTTCGAATGTCTCCAATTCAACTCACTTTTATTGTCCCTTTCGCTATTATTTCGTTTCACTTTCTGAGGTTCGAAGTTACTAGTCTAGGTTCTGTTCAATCTAGTGGAACGTGTGCAGCTTCATGAATTATTGTGCCTTTCTCGTCTTGCTAATCACTAGTTCTCCCATTTGAGCGCTATTTGCGCTGGAAAACGCTCAATAAAGAGTCAGTGTGGTGCTATTCCACTATTCTCGTTGATACTCAGTGATTACGTTGCGAAAGTTGTGAGAGGTTTTGCCCTTGCAGACTTGCAGAAAAACTTCTCTTCTGATACTCAGTGATGGCGAAGTAATTTAGTTAGACGCCATTTTCGTGGATGTATCTTGATTATCAATAGACGCTTTAATCGTGATCGATTTATTCAACTCAAATAATCCCTAATGTCATCGTCTTATTCGTCTTCACTCCGCGCACTCGCCGTGCACACCAAACACACACCATACTATTACGGTAACGAGCGCTACATACAAAGTGTCAACAAGGAAGTAATTTTGTGTTTGTGAGCAGAAATGAATGCGGTGGGAGACAACAAAAAACAACACAGTACAATTATTGATTTGGTGCGCGATACGAATGAGTCAAGGATAAGAGGCGTGCTAGGGATATAATACGGTAGTAACAGCACAATCAGCCGGGGCATACGGTATCCGATCGATAAGTGGAGGGGGTACGGTAGATGATGACACGAGACTACTATGATACAATACAGGTTTATGACAGATGAGGTTTAAAAAAAACAGGTTGATAAAAAAGTATTGCAAGTGAACAGTATTACAAACTGATGAATACGGTAGGGAAGGGAAGGCACAACACAATCGAACCGGGGACTATGAACAGTCGAGGAAAATATCAAACACAGGCTAAAACGGAGTGCTACATGCAATAAAAAATAATATAAGAATCCGAAAGATACTTGATAATTATGCTGTAAAATCAAGATAGAAATAAACAAATCAATTGGGGGGGGGGGGGGGGTTACGGTATGTTCCGAGTCTAGTTAGTGAGTTGCTCGAGTAAATATAGGGAATGCTTGCACTATCAGAGGAGTGTACAGTTTGTGAGAGTGGAGGGGTACGGTAGTAAGCAATAGATTGGGGGCCGTCGGGGGTGTGGTACATCCTAGTAGTGCCGGCCCGTACCACCAGCTCCGCCGAATCCGCCTCTACGCGCGTGGCCGCGTGTGGCGGCGCCGCCACGCGCCGATGCCATGGCACGCGACAGCTCCGCGAAGGCGGCGTCGATGGAGCGGCGCAGACCTTTGTAGGAGACGCGTACAACCGTGTCCTCGTCGCGACAGAGCAGATCGATCTCCTCCGAGACACCCGCTTTCAGCTGAAGAAGGGGAGGGTTACGGTAAGTTTTGAATTATTGAATCGCCAAATTTTGCAGTTTCATTTTGAACAGCAAAAAACTCATCTAACAAGTCTGCTAAAGGAACATTATAGCTAGGATTAGATTTATTTTAAAATTAGCCTGTCCGACTATCGAGATCGAGAGACTGCAGAATGGTGTTACAAACCCAATCTTGTTCATGCACGACACAATAAATTATCGAAAATGATTCCCAGCGCCAATCTAGTTTCACCCCTAGATCATAGTCACTGGGGCCGATGTTTTCTGATGTTTTTTTTTAAAAACGGGAATAATCCCACCTTGTTTCCCACCCCAGCCTAATGAGTTTTACGAGTGGATCATAGTCTTAGGAGATGCAATTTCGGTTGTGTCTCTCTCCATTCCCCGCACTATCTCGCCGATCAGAGAAACGAGAAAGTGTGCAGAATGAAGAGAGCCGAAAACCGAAACGACATCTTGGGTTTAATTTCGTGGAATCTATGATGGAAAATCGAAATTTTCGAATGAACCAGTCGAACGTACTAAAAACCATCTTATATTGACCACAAAATCAAGAGAATATTCAATGTTTCTCACCCAGGCCAATAGTGTTTTAAAGCTATCTCTTATTCACTGGTGTTCGGTACATTCTGATAATTTCACCTATGCAATCGACCAACCTTGTTCATGCAGCTCACGATGTGCGCCATGTCCATCCAGGGCTTGCCCGACTCGGTCACCTGGTATGAGAGATAAATCAATAAAGTTGGATTACGGTAGGATCGATAGGGGCCTATGGTAGCTATCACAGTTCCTTCTGTATCAGTCTCCGCATACCTGATTATACCGTATTTTATTACGGCAATTTATTACGGGGCTACCATATCCCTTGGAATATCCCACGGAATACCGTAACCTGATGGAAGACGTAATCGCGGAAGAGCTTGATCAGCAATAGATCGCCCGTCTCCGCCCACCGCGTGTCCATGTTGTGTCTGCAAATGCATAAAAATTATTAATATTCTAATTTTTTAAAATTAAATGCTTTGTCCAATGAAGTACGTGCTTCACAACAGATTCATTCATCGGATGCGATTCATGATGCAAATACATTTTTAAAAAAAAATTCTGCACAAAGTTCCAAATTGCACAATATCAAGAGATCTGATCGAGCAATATTGTCTTGTCAGAAACACATCTTAGAAACGAAAACCGGTAGAATATTGCTCAAAAGCTCACACTTCGAAGAGAATTAGGTCGGGTGCGCGATATTTCTGGCTAATATGTTATGACCATTTTTAATATTGTAGAAAATGATTTTGACTAAATTACGTTAGACCGTCGATTCAGAAGCGTCATATCGAAAAAAAACTGAATCGACTATTAATTCAGAACAAAAATAAGCACTAGCACCCACTGTAAGCATATCTGACTGTTTGCATGTTCCAGCCCTCCGTTGAGCCCATGAAAATTACAACAAAAAATAAATCAGGTTTTGATCCCACATGCGAGTTTTTCGTTGCGCGCTTCATAAATCTACGCATGCTCGAGTATTTGCCAATTCCACGCTGACAGTTCCTCAAAAATCAATTATTTGCTATGAAAATTCACGAGAAATCGATAATTAATAACTATTCTTGGGCATTAATAATTACCGAGAAATGAGATCCATATTGAAGCAACCAATCGAAACGATAAAGTTGCTAAATAGGTGCAGATTATATTGAGATCAAAGATCAAAGATCACTCTACTCACTCTGGTCGCTCGACGATCGTGTTCAGCTTGCACAGCAGCCGGAACAGACGGCCATTCTCCAGCTCCTATAAGTATTAATAGAAATACAGTACCAGTCAAAAGTATGGAAACTATTTTAAAATCGCTGTAACATTTTTTGGAATAGAGATTCATGGATTGAAGCATTCGTTTGCGAAAACATTCAAGAATTACGTGATACTGTTGAATTGGACACTACTCTATATCTCTGTTTTCAGCACTCATATTGCGGAGGAAATTTAGCAAAATGTGGACATATATCAACATTTTTTGTAGCCTCTCAAACGTGCTGTGTAGAAAGTACAACCATAGAGATGTACGAAGAAAATTACGACCCGTTGAGCGCACTTCGATTGAGTCCCCCAGCTGAATTTCACAACAACTCCGAAAATCAGAAAAATTGGCATAATTTGCGTTCTAGTAGAGCTAGTCCCCAAATTTCTTAAGATATGTCAGTACATACTAATACATCACTGGTTTTAATTTGGGCCCGATCGGAGTCTTGAGCCGAAAAAACTTTTTTCGATAAAGTTCAATATTGGGACCCTTGATACTCCCCAACCACTGTCGGTAAAAATCATCCAAATAAACTTTTCTTATCCGAGTTCATCAGGGAACATCCTCTGCAAATTTCATGTTGAATGGACACCTTTGAGGGAAGTTATCGATCGAGAAGTTAGGTAGAAAACCTTGTAGGAAAAACTATTAGGGTGTGTCAAAAGTTCTTACAAAAATTTTCGAAAAATATTTTCTCAGCTGCCAAGAAATAAATTGAGTCCTGCTAAAAGGGGATGGATGGATCTATCACTGCTCTTTAGTTTCATTACTTCAGCCATCAAGATCGTTACACTTTATATGAAATACGCCTTTTAGACCAGACCTCACCAAAATCACCTATGCTAAGTTTACCTTTCGCGGTGAGTTAAAAATTTGGTTACTGTCTCTCGTGAGTTGAGTTAAGAGAATATGCTATTTGAATGCTTTTTCAACCTGCCAAAACGCATTGTATCATCATTACGAAACTCGCCATTTTCCACACATTTTCATAAAAATTCGCGAATTTCGCGACAATAATAATTAGAAGCCATTCAGTAAAAATTAAAAGTAATAATACTTAGTATTTAAGGGATATTGATTAGCAAATATGCTCGCAAAAATTAAAAACTAAAAATTCGACCCTCTGGAAAATGATCGAGAGTGAAAAAAAGTGACCTACTAATTAAAAACTTTCTGACCACCTAATTATATTAGGTCGGTCAGAACGTTTCTTTCTTTTTCTTTTTGTTAATTTTAGCTCGACAATTGTGCTTGTTTAAATAGCCAATATGCCATAAGTTAGGGGTGTCCTGGGGCAATATCGTAGTATGTGTGAATTGAACCGGCCTCGTGTGGAAGAAGGGAAAATAAATTTTGAAGCGGAAATTGCAATAAAACATGATTTTCGGTGTGTACCGTCACGACCTCCCATTACAGAAAATAGCGAACACCAAGTTCTACCCAAGAAAACAACGATAGAACAAGAGTTGCTTATTCTTTTAGCATCGAAATAACCGCCCTTCTGACCCTATACAAAAAGGGACGCAGCTATATGTCTTGTTTTCAATCTTCAATTATCGATATCAAAGTTCAAGAAAATTCAGTTAATTTCTGGATAATGGGATCCTCTCTCAATTTGTATTGGGGACTCACTAGGTATTGTACTTTGATATGCACTTGAATTGACATTTGAAGATCTATCGACTCGACAGCTGTGTGATGGAAACTGTTTTTCGAGAGTTCCAGAACCGTCTGTTGCATCTTCACAAGCGCTTTTCTATTAAGCATCTGCGATAATTTCCTCGCAATAACTTAATGGTAATCATCAATCATCGTACTTTATAAATGTGACACTGGTTGGGCCCTATTACTTCTTTCCACTCTGCACTGGGTTGAGATACAGATGCGATTCATGGTCAACCACTGTGAATTTAACTTTACTTTGTGTCCCTCATACTGATAGTTCAGCCCTGATATAATGTGCGCTAAAAAGAGCAACAATGCCCTCATTGATTATGTAAAGCCATATGCTGATCGATCAAACAACAAGAATAATATAGGTCAGAATCGATGAGCGTAAAAAAAGAAAGAAACTTTCTGACCGACCTGATAAAACTCCCTTGTGTCATTTTTAAATGGAGCTCCATCGTCATCTCCTACTGTGTTTTTAATCTGGATTTCTCATCTTCATCCTCTGTTGAATTAGAGATTTTTGAAATGAGGGTCGCGAAACCAACTTGCCACAATATTGCGTCATAATTATGCAACATTTCCGAAATCTGAAGACGGAAAAAATAGTATTTTTCTACCTCTAATAAATGCAAGAAAGTCTTTGAGATCGTACCTTGGAATACACATAAAATAAAATAATGAAAAATTTTGTAAGAACTTTTGACACACCCCATACATTCAAAAACGAAAATTCGTAGAACGTTTATTACAGTGCTCTAATTGTGACTAGGAATGCGCCAACTCTTCCTGACATTCCCTGTAAATTTAGAGCGCATTTGTATTACTAGAACAACTATGACGCAGCTTTCGATTTCGAATCATTGTTTTCCTATAAGGTTTTCTACCTAAGTTCTCGATCGATAACTTCCCTCAAAGGTGTCCATTCAACATGGAATTTGCAGAGGATGTTCCTTGATGAACTCGGATAAGAACTGTTTAATTGGATGATTTTTACCGACAGTGGCTGGAGAGTATGAAGGGTCCCAAAACTGAACTTTTCGAAAAACGATTTTTCGCCACAAGTGTCCGATCGGGCCTAAATTTTGACCAGTGATGTCTTAGTATGTACTGACATATCCTACGAAATTTGGAGACTGTAGCTCTACTAGAACGCAAATTATGCCAATTTTTCTGATTTTCGGAGTTGTTGTGAAATTCAGCTAGGTGACTCAATCGAAGTGCGCTCAACGGGTCGTAATTTTCATCGTACATCTCTATTGTTGTACTTTCTACACAGCACATTTGAGAGGCTACACAAAAATGTTGGTGAGCTATTACCTCATTTTACTAATACGACTACGCATTATGAGTGCTGAAAACAGAGATATAGAGCAGTGTCCAATTCAACAGTATCACGTAATTCTTGAATGTTTTCGCAATCGAATGCTTCAATCCATGAATCTCTATCTCAATTCAAAAAAAAAGTTACAGCGATTTGAAAATAGTTTCCATATTTTTGACCGGTACTGTAGTATTACGGTACCCTTCCCTAACGCGATTCTCTCAAAAAATCCATAATCTTAGTCTACCGTACCCTGGCCGCCTCGTTCTCCAGTAGATCAACACCCGACTGCAGCGCCTGAATGTGATGGTAGAATCTGTAATCTAATTTTAATTAAAATGAAAATATTAAAAGAAAAGAGTAGATATATCAACCAGCCGCATTCTTGTCTCAACACGCATGCAAGACCATTTTAAGCCAGCAAATATCATTCTGCACAACAAAAAAGGAACAATTCCCAATCCACCCCTCATTTGCCGCTTTGCTACGTTCCCACTTCAGTTACGAGACCATACTATTGAGATATGTCAAATACCGCTTGAACCTGGAGTGAACATACTTTCAATAATTACCCCTATACCACCTCTTATCGGGCTCGATATGTTCCCGTTTCGGCCTGATCATATTCGCTATAGCAATCACGTACTCTTGCTCTATCTACAACCATTGACATGGACGAAATAATCGTTTAAAATAATAATAATATTATAATCTCACCTCGCTCCAATCATGGTCATCACGTCCGCGACAGTCTTGCGAGGCGCCGGACCCAGCAGACACCTGAAGGAGAGGAAGTTGTCGAATCGCTGCTCTCTCCATTCTGCACACTCTCTCGATTTTGTAACTTGTGGGAGAGTTTGCTAAATCGAGAGAGCACTACTCGATCGGGCAACACCTGCAGGAAAAGAGCCATTAACATCCAGATAATAATGGAGAACCAGTCGCATCGATGTTTCACTAAAAATTAATGAAAAGTCCGCTTGATTGAAGATTCAATTGGACAGCTGGTCATAGGCTATTAAAGCTCGAGAATCACAAAATAGCGTCAAATTGCTGTTGCACAAGCAACATCGCGGCTGCACTAGTTCAACAAATGAGAACCACTTATAGACTCAATGATGGATAAGAAGTTCAGCGACGTCAAAACATCGTGCATTTAATATTTTTTTTAAAAACATGAAAATTAATAAAAGTATATTTTTAAATAAATATAACCAACATTATTAGGTCCTTCATATCCTGCGAGTAGTGCGCGGCCACCATCGAAATCGACCGCGCCACCAGGTCGCGACGGCCTGAAAGACAAATGAAAGGTTACAAAAATAAGAGAAAACCCGAAAAACACTCTCTCTCTCTCCGATTTGCACACCTTCTCGTCAGAACAGATGCCACTATCCCTAGCAGGTTCGCGTTTCAGCAATGTTTCAAGAACTGCTTTAAACCTTTTCCAGCAAAAATCCTCCTTTACCATTTGTTACCACGACTATCTATTGGGACACAGGACAGTCTGCAATCCCTAACATGTTCGAGTTTCATGCTTGTATTATGAGTCTCTTACCATCGTCAGTACTAATAGTGCTTTTTCGATATAGAAAACTTAATATTTATATATTTAAATATTTTCAAAAATATAAATATTTCTTAATATTTCTATATTTTAATATTTTGAACAACTTGTCACCTGCGTGCTGATTGCCGGTCGCCAGAACGAGAACCAGTCGGCCAAGCGCGATCATGTCCTCCGTCTGCAAAAAATAATATTTTTTAATAATATAAATTCAGAATGACTCATGCATGTCTAATAATTCTAAATCTAGCCTATAGATCACCTGCTAGTATCTGCTTGTGGATTACTATCAAAGTCGAATCATGTTCCCCACCCACTCCTGTTGTGTTGCACCGTTGGATCATAGTCATTGATAGTCATTGCCTTGCGATTGTGACACCCGACCTTATGCAAAATAAGAATAAAACAACACGATGTGGGATCAGATCCTATTATTGCTCAAACATTCATCATGGCACTCATCCTAAATTTCACCGGCTCCGCCCCTTTTACACTTGCAGCCAGACCCCGCCCCCTCCTCCTCACCTGCTGCTGCTGTATCTGCTGGTGGTCAGGCATCACGAGGTCCATCACGCCGCACGCCGAGAGCAGCAGCTGCAATCGAACATTGATCTTGTATTTTATTGAATCCGAAAGGCAAGAGGATCAAATATCGGAGATCTTCAATACGGAGTTCAATACTACCAGAGATCTTCAATACGGAGTGAAACATCGGAGTGCTAAGTGTAGGTTTTTTTTTTTTAACATCGACTATTAATTTTTTAACAACCTCTTTTAATAGACAACGAAACGCCAAAGCGCTAGGTAAGAGATAAAACTTCGATAGTGTTTCAATAGGAGTGCACTGAATATAAAATTCGATTACCGTAATCCCATCACGCAAAAAAGAATAAATCGCCGCTACAGTACCTTGCACTTGCCCATCACGATGACTTTAGATACATCGATCGATCGCGCCGCGAGACCAGACGAGTGGATTGACCTGCACTTCAGCAACCGTGATTCGAGCATTGTAATCAATCTCATCAACATCATCATTGATTTCCGAATTCACTGTCGTGGTGGCAGCCACAGATGGAAAGGTACCGTCAATCTAACGGTCCAATGACTACTACCATGTGATTTTTAGACCCAAATTGGTTGACCATGCATTATTTGGCGTTGAAATGTTCAAATGTATCCTACCATGCTCTTTTTGAAATAAATTTTCGTAAAAACATGTCATCTTCAAAGGTCTCGGGATCGGTATTGCATCTTTGCATCAGGCCAACGACTACCACATCGACCCCTACCGTAATCCAAGAGCTACCATACCATCCCTAGCTACCGTAATCTTAGGAGTACCGTACAATCCTACCGTAATCTACCGTACTTGAGGGCGGCGGTGAGTTGCACGACGTACTGCCACATCAGCTCCTCGGGCACTACCCCATCTGCTGTCGGGTCGGCAGCAATCGAGCGTAACTTGGCGTCGGCTGCAGGGGCAGAAATCCATACTATATAATAAAGCGCAAACGTCTGTCTGTGTGTCTGTTTGTCCGGATTGCGAAATCGGAAACATGTAAACAACGCCTCCCCTCCCTCTCTCTTTGTGATTGTGAAATACCGCTGGTACTAATCATATTTAGTGATTGAGGAGACAAAAGAAACCTATACTACGGAGCATCCGCGTCGGCAAATGCCAAATCCATTCAGTGCTCCTCAAATTTTTAACGACGACAGATCGGTGCTAGGAGACCACTCCCGGAACCGTTGAGCTAGCAATGGTACCAATAAATAAATAAATATAAATAATATTAAATAAATAAATAAATACTACCAATACGCCTATTTACAGAATACGCGTGCATCACTCACTGCACCGACAAAACCTTTTCAGAATTGTCCTAGGTTACTTTTCGATAATTCACTCTCTAGCAAACTTTCTCTCCGGTCGGACAGATGACATTGTGTCGGAAAGGAGAGTTATGAGCCGAAAATTTGTTTTTAAATAAAAAATAAAATTCTCTTTTTTCGTCTCCTCAAGGCTTCGAAGCGAAACCGTTCCCAGTATAGCATGCATTCATTTCCCCAAAAAGACCGGCAAGACCCATTCAAAATTCAGACATAGCCGGGTGAACATTGATGATTTCGCAATGTTGGAGAAGAACAGACCACTCATTATCTCACTCCTCCATACTATCCCTCTATCGTACCTTTTTTGTGTTTCACAAATTTATCATGAACAGCAGGATTACCATAGAACTGCTATTTAAGAGAAATGTCCAACCCTCAGAAAGTAAGTGTGTGTGTGTGTTTATCTATTCCCTCTGTCTTCTCTAAGCAGTGGTTTATTTTCTCCAGAACCATGTTCCACTTTAATTTCCACAAGATGAAGAGGTGTGAAACCACTCACTCATGGCATCGACCATGGTGACTCCTCCGCCGCCGCAGCCTCCCGCGCCCCCGCCACGACCGAAGTGGCGTTCCTTAAAATACTTAATTAGTATTAAAATAATATAGTATTATACATATGCTATAGAGGCTGTATTGCAAATTAGAACAAAGCGATAAAGAATTAGCGAAGCAGAATCAACGCAGTTATAGCCCTCTTCATTCCGCACCCTATCTTCGCTCTGATCGAGTGTGCAAAATGGAGATAGTTTAGATCGGAAACTACATATCTCGTGATTATTGAATGATGGCCGAGTGGGTTTATGTACGGTAGTGGAGAAGAAACGAACCTTGAGCGTCACCGAGAACGGGTGGTAGTCGTACACGAGGATTAGCGCTTCAATAAATTTATTAAATATATTTTAAAGTTTAATATACCATTTTAATTAACAATGAGATAAGCGTAAAATATGAACACGGAAATGGCCAGCAAGACTATTGTTTTATATGGGATTAGTACTGTTCGAAATTCCCGGTGCACTCGTGTTTCAACATTCCTCTCAATAGTGCAGGCTTGCATCACGAGTTAATCACGCCCAGCCAGCGAGTTGATACAACCATATCCTCTTCTGCCCCTCGCGCAGGATCAGATTGATTTCCGCTTACAAGAACAATTGCTTCCCCGCTTGTCCCTGTTTCAGAGTTCATGCATACGCCCGTGATCAATTAAAATACCAGTATGGAGAAAGTATCGGCAACTCACAGTCATCTCTGAATGCCCACGTGGGGAAGCATTCCCGCAGCTGCACGACGTGCGCCGCCTGCAAAAGTTGATCTTTGATCTCAAGGTTTGAACTTTGCAATTAGAGAACTAACGCTGCAGCCTCGTCAAGCTAACCAATCAGTAATCTTATCTACAGTAACCAATAGCTACCGTGTCGGCATGTAATTAACAACAGAATTGTCTAAGAAGATTTTCTCAACTTTGAGCTCGCTCCACTCTGCACACTACCTCTCCGGTTTATCTTGTAAGAGTGAGTGTGCCGAATGGAGAGAGGTGAAGGCCGATAGTCAGAGGTGCGCAAAAAATTTCCCGCACTCCTCATTTCTCATGCTCTCTCGTTTCTCTGATCGATCAGAGAGCATGCGAAATGAGGAGTGCGAGCAATTTTTGTACACCCCAGGTCTATAGACGTGAAAACGAACCTGCAGCCTCATCCACGACTCGGCAGGAGCGAGGGCGTTTGCGTTGATCGGGCAGAAGGCTACGATGAATAAATAATAGAATTTTTCAATTTCGATTTGATATTTTCAACCGCCTTGACGACCCAATTTCTATGTTATACTCAAATGTTTAATAGACGATGAAGCAGTCGGTTAGATTTCAACGGTCACGATAAATGTTCCCCTTGTGGTAGTCTTGCACAAAATATGTCCCAGTTAATGAACTTGGCTCAATACAGCCTCCGAAACACGGTAGTTCCTGGTGGCAAAAGTGTGGAACTTTCATGAATTCGTTAGAAAATGCAAAATATGAAATATGTCGAATTAACCTTGCACTGGCAACGTTTACCAATTCAGAAATTACACCCTATACAGGCCGACGTTTCCCAAACCACACCACACTCACCATGCACGCGTCGCATCACGTAGTGCTGTCCGTCGCGAGCCGAGGTCGCCTTGTACACGCTCTGCTGGTATCCGGATGGCGCTGCAAAAGGAGAAGAGTTACTGTATCTGTCTGGGAGAGTACGGTAAGCGAAAATACCCAGGGTATTGTTTCGGCTTCGAGCTCTCCATTTTGCACACTCTATCGTCCGCATTACAAGAAAGACAGTGTGCCGAATGGAGAGAGCCAAATTAAAGATTATTTATAGCACGGTAGGAAGATAGCATACGGTAGATGGATACGGTGAATGTTTATCAAATCAATCGATAATTCACTCACGCTTCACGCTGCCCACCTCCAGCGGCACGATGTCGAACATGTGCTTGATTGCCTGATAATATTTAAATAATATTTTAAAAATATACCCGTTAGATTGATTGGCTAGGCACTGTAGTCCATACGAGTAATCCATGCGGAACGAAAAAGATGCGGGTCTTTATGAATTTGAGATGATGGTAAACAAATAAATATATTAATACTATTCCAGATGGTCATTAAATACAGACTAAAATGCGCAACCGAAAAGGAACACGTGTCAATTTCAGAGCAAAATAAGACTACGATTTCCTCTGATCTCTTAGAAAAATAACAGCTCAGAACGTCACAAAAGTACTTAATTTTAAAAAAAAAGAATTATAATTCTCACCTGTGGTAGCTCCGGGTAGAGCGTCTCGGGCTTGGCCTTCTTCGCGAGATGCCGAGAGCGGAACTCCTGCAATATTACATTATTTCAATTTTAAATGAGAAAACACGACCACCGTCCCATTCGGGTTTCAACAATTCGTCATCAAAAGGTTCGCAGAGACTACTGGTGACAGAAAAAAACGAGAAAACGAGTGAACGAGTGATATCCGCAAAATACATGTTCTCTCGAATGCTACAATCAATGAATATTCCCATCTAGCGAACGTTTTTGGCGGTAGATTATAAATCGCAATGATTCGCAAGAATATCATACGAAAAATTCAATTAAGATTCTGAATAAATACCGTACGCCAAGGGCCACCGTAAAACCTTGACTTGCGTCAATCGATAATCTGATGTACCATACTATATCAACCAGGGCTGTGCAAGATCGTATTGTGAGTACGATTCAAATGATTTATTGTGTGTTGTAATAACTTCATCCATTCGAGGTGTAAAGTAAAGAAAATTTTCGGATTTCGCAATCTTGCACAGCCCCGATATCGACTGTTGACCAATCGATAATCTTGTCTACCGTCCCCTCCAATTGATAATATGATCTACAGTACCATCTGGAGAGCGGGCGAGATGAACTGGGCGATCTTGGTATTCGTGGCGGCGAGTCTCGGTCGGAACTTGCCTGAAGTAACCAATCAATAATATCTCAGCTACCGTATCCTTACAAGCTGTTACGTCTTCGAATTTGTCGGCTATTTATCAATCAGTAATCTGACAGCTACCGTACTCCTTAGTGTCACACCACCATCTCAACCAGTGATTCCGAATCGCATTCTCCATTCTGCACACCCATCAAGTGCCTAACCAAAAAGAGGGTGTGCTGAATGGAGTCCCCATTATGGAGAGCTATCTGGCATAAATAATTACACAATCAGTAAATCGGGCGCATTTGATAGGCTCATCTACCGCATCTCAACTGCTACCGTACCCTATCCTCAATCAATAACGACATGAATCGAGAAAAAAACAAATGATTAATTAAAATAAATAAATAAAGCCAGTTACCCGTGTGGGGCGCAGGGGGCGCAGGCGGCTGGTACGAGAACGTGCCGTCCGTGTTCAGAAATTATTTTTTTTCCTAATATTTCAAGTATTATTTTTTTTCTAATATTTCAAGTATTATTTTTTTTTAAATAGTTTTATCTTCACGTTCTGACCCCGGTGAAACATCGTCCTCACCACTCGATTTTTTCTTCCTACCTGACGGCTCAAATTTCACAAATGTAATTTCACTCACCACGACTATATTGGCCCCTCGCTGGTCGAGCGGCGCGCCGAGTCCGCGGCCCGCCACGGCATCGTACGCCTGTTGGCCGATGCTGCAAAATAGGTAATTATCGATTAAAAATATCTAGATATCGATTGATGCTTAGGCAAGTGACGATAAATATTGCTTCAAATATTAATATTATGAGTATAAGGCAAGTGGAGGAGTTGTTGCACGATCATTCGCCTGCCCTGATGCAATATGCATAACCATTATCGATTTTTATATATATTCCAAAATATGAAATCGGCTTCTAGCAGATGTCAATACTACTAAATGGCCATAATCCTTGTGGACCTTATTGCTAGAAACCATATCCTGAAATTCAGCTCTATATTGCATCGACTATCATTTAGTAGCGACAAAAATCGATTCCTAACGATTTAGAGCTAAAATAACCTCAAAAATGACGAAAATAGGTGTAATCATGGCACTTTGTAAACCCGATTATTGCAGTTTATGGTTCCGAGATTTTGTTTGGGTCGTGATATGATCCTGAATGCGATATGGACTCTAGGAATTAGGCGGACAGTGCGCCTGACCCTCGCGTCAAATGACAACAGCGTCACCCCGATTCGCCTAGTGTCTAGTGAATGAAGCCTCCATATAAGCCAGTCCAAACCCAACCCAATCCATTCCAACGCTCACCGATTCGCCTGGTGGTAGTAGGTGGTGCCGCCGTGGGTCCTCGGCACGACCCGCGGCACGAATTCCTTCGCGTCGGCTCCTGTAAAATAAATTATTAAATAAAAATTAACATGAATCGAATGTTGCTTCAACACGACAAGTATAATGTCTGTCCCGATTCTCGGAATGAATAGCATCTAATCAATTTGTCAATTTCCGAAGGGCATTGAGGTGGATGTGGATAAAAAGTCTACCTACGAAATATAGCACCTTCAACCAGATTTTGATTTCTTATTTCAGATTCAAGAACAAAATCATCCACCCGGAGCTCCGCTCAAATCCACATTCAAAGGACTACGGTATCAACTAGGAGGCTTACGATATCATAATAGAACGATTACGGTACTCACGGAACCCGGAGGTAGAAGGGGGCGGGGGCACGACCAGCCCGGCATTTCCGCCACCTCCATTGTCCATCTGCATGCGCGCGAACTTCGGCACGAACGAGGGCACCTGCAGAGATAGAGGTTACGGTAGGTCACCGAGGGAGGCTATCGACAAATTAATTGTATTCCAAAGTCGGTTCGTCCACATGAGTGATGTAGGCAACCGAGCGAGAACATGTTTCATGGGACGTCGGTGAACGGCAATTTTGAGTTTCAGCGTTGTTGTAAAACAATCTATGGTGCGATTACCATAAATAAATGGCTGCAACTTGGGTATAATACGGTAGGTTAGAGGTTCAATCGAGTATTGATTAAATGAATTAGAAAAAGCCACTCACATTGACGGGCATGGGGCTCATCCACGATCCGCCTGGCATCGGGGCGGCTTCGTGGCCCGGTCGCGACGGCGGGGCACTCGCCTGGAAACAAGTAGATCAAGCAAACTTACGGCACTATCGAGCGTGCTACTGTATAGCTTGGTTATGGTACCTATGGACTATTGACACCTCTATGGCTCAGCTGTCAATAGCTCAATATGATGCGCTTTCATAACACCACTCTCCCTGGTGCCGGTATCGGCCAGCTAGCGCGGATGGCTATTTTCAGACAAGCGCAGATCAATCAGCCGATCATTGCAACTATCACGTGAATATGAAGCCGCAATTCACCGCATTAGGAATTCCGCAGTCACAATCAGCAACCGAATGACCATAAAGTTCATAACATTATTGATGAAATAACAAAGAAAGTTTACACGCAGGAGATATTACCTAATAAAAAGGCTAGAGTTCCAAACTAGTGCACACATACCTCGGAAGGGACGGAGCGAGAGGCGACTGAAAGAGCGGATTCGCCTCGATAGCACATCTTTAAAAAATAATTTTAGGATAGCATGTTAGCATGAATACAGAATAGACGAAATGCGATGTGGAAAAATAGACAGAGGGGATGCAATGACAGTAATGGCTTTCTCCATCCTGCACACTCTTTGGAGGACAGCGGAATGGAAAAGTGAGTAGAATGGGATGCGCAAAAAACTCATTAGACAGTATTATAGAAACAAGTATTAAACCCCTGAATCTTGACGCACTCGCTCGTTTATTGAATTGTGTTCACTGGTATCGACGCATTGCCAATATAGAGCAGAGTATTAAACGAGCAAGTGAGACAGGAAGCTGAACTGACGATGCGAGTAATATACGACGTTAAGCTCAAAGACTCGAAAGACTATTCTCTTGAAGCCCAGAACTGCCGACGTCCAAGTTTCAGAACTTGGACGTACTTCCTGGGAAGAGGACCAGTCAAGGGATACGATATATGAGCCGAAACTTGGATCAAAAAAGCTCGTTATACTCGTGAGAAGGTGATGCGAAAGAGACCAAAGAGTGAGTAGCGAACATCAAATGATCAAATCGAATGAGCTGACAGGAGTAGCATTCTCAGATTATCAAAGGAGAAGGTAAGAAGGAACAATAATGCCACGAAACAACAATAATCATGAAAAACCATCGATAAGCTGCTCCATTTCGAAAATGGTGCAGTCAGCTCAGAGCTCGCCAGGCGCCAGACTACAGACTACGGTAGCTAAGGTATCAATAACTGACTTTATAATAAAAGCTGTTTAGGGACCCTCAAGGAAAATTAACGCGGCGTCCTAAAAATAGGCCTTTTGTTTCATTGAGCTACTCATGCGTGCTGGACATCAGAATTATATAGAGAAAAAATTTTCTAGTGAAAAGTTATCGAAAGCAAAGGGATCAAGCGAAGCCCCGCCCACTCGCAGTTTTTGACGCACGCAGCGCGCTCATTTGAACGCGTCGCGTGCGCTGTTCCTCGGGTCATCAATTTCGATTCTGTCAATATTTTATATTTTCAAACTTATTTTTTCTCCTCTTTTCTTTCATAGATAGCAACATACGTAGGAAATGAAACATTTTTGAGTATTTTCCAGCGTTTCATGGTTCTTTATCCTCATGAACTCAGACGGCTCCTAACTACAGTTTTCTTCAAACTCTGTCACCGAAAAAAATAAATATTTCAAAAAGTTTTCAGCGAGAGAAATACTCGTCTTTCTTTCCAGCACATGTCCTCGAAGGCTGGCATGTTCTTCAGCACTGTCACTTAGAGAACAAAATAGTTGTATCGATCGGATTATTCACTTCACAATGAAACGATCCTAAAGAATGTCACGACGTTATAGTTCTGAAGATAGTAGTAGAAAGGTTAAACGACGACGTTGACTCAATTGAGAACAAAAACTAATGTTTATCACAATCACAATAGTCATTAGATAATTCACAACCGCATGGTACTGCTAAACAATTCACTTAAAACAGTCCTACCGATCATTCAACGAATACATGTAGCTGCACATTTGCAGTATAGTGTCATCACATAATGACAACCGATTATATTAACCATCAGAGTAGAATAAACTACAGTAACATAGAGAAAGGAGGGACGAAAACTAAAATTCTCAAAGAGGTTACAGTTCAGATGTTCACAACTTTGGCAATAAATTTTTGCGAGCTTAGATTTTTATGTGAGGGATTCGCATAATAATAGGCGACACTGAGAAAAAAATAGAATAAAATACATACTCGGGAATAGAGAGAAAATGCATCGAGAAAGAATACTAGAATAGAAAGTGAAGATACCGCAATAGGATGAACACAGCAAATATCTGATATTCATGATTTTCTTCAAACTCTGTCAGAATAGTTGTGATAATGCCCTCAGTAGTTCTAGACAAAAATTGGACAGGAGGGGTTGGAAATAAAATATATTCACGCATCTTGTACTTTAAACGGCCATAACTTCAGTACGAAATTTTTTGAAGCTGATTTTTTTTTTAAGGTGGTTGACTCGCATAAGAAAGACGAATAGTAAGAATAATTGTTGAAAAATAAGCTCGAGAATAGAGGGAGAAATAATCCGTAAACGAAAAATAGAATAGGCACTGAACATACCTTAGTTTGAACGAGTGTAGAAAAATTTCTCACATTTCCGCGTGTATCAAACTTTGACACAAAACGGATATCAAGGTCATCATAATGAATATAAACGATTTGGCAGTTAGGAAAGCGTAGCTCAAAAGTTATGCTCGGAAAACATGGTTTTTGAGAAAACAGTGTTCCAGGAAAAAGAGGATAGCGGAATTTCTCACATTTCAAACGTCAAGCGAAGAAAAATGAGCAAGGCACGATAGGTTTCCAACCAAACCAACATAGCACGGTAGATTAGGAAACTCTCATTAAGCAATAACGGAGAAAAGATCAAAATTGGCCGTGAAAAATTGAATTCGCGCAATTGGGAAAACACACCATTTGTGTACACTAAGTCAACGTATTATTCCCGGTTTTTGGGTACGGCTCTCAACCTTGACGGTCCCTAAAAGCTGTTTTCATATTCGAGCTTGTCATAAAACCAATCACATCTAATTAATTATAAATCAATGCAAAAGGTAATGAATAGAGTGAATCAAACTTCTTTTTGTAACAACGATAGTTCTCGGGTAAATCATTCCCGAAATATGCGTTAGATGATATCACTCCCAGGTACCTCGTTGACTAATTCAGATGAGGTTTATGAGACTATTGAAGAGTCTAATGAGTATATATATTCATGTTTTTTTAAACAACTATTCTGTATAGTCTATGCACAGATTTGGTAGATATCCTTCTTTCAGACTCACTGCACACAACTCCTTCGAAATATTATTTGACTGGAATTAGACATTAATTATGAATTATAATTTCGAAGCGAGGTACTCATGCATTTCTGATCTCTAGAGTATGTCAGAGGGATCCTGGCTTTTAATATGCCTTTTTGCCATCATTTAGGATCGAATAGTAGCGCTCTCTATTTTGCACACTCGCTTGTCGAGCGGCGTAAATTGAATTATGGAACAATGCATATAGAACTAAATGATCCGGAAATATTACGATTGACTTTTAGAATAATTTTGTCAGTTATTAATTTTTTCTAGAATCGATTCGGAAGATTTTTGAGGCATTCATGAGTTTTCACATTGGTTCCCAGAACTTGTCTGACCTCGTGGGCTTGATTAATCGAGAAATCGGTGATCGGAGCCATAAACTGAACCCACGCCCGTTTGTTTTCAAGAACGCACCCAGAGGCATTCCTTATTGCTCTAGTTAACTCTCAATAAAGTCACAGGGAATAATGAAGAACGGAATCCCTGAAAGGCCTGTCTTCGATAAACATTCATTCGATTCAACAAGTCTCAATCCATCTTCCTATCGTTGCTTATTCTGTCTCTTCGATGTCTCAATCCATGAATCATTTTATCGCTTCTCCCGTTCCTGTGTTCTTCACTTTTTTTAAAATACAAATTTAAACCAGGATAGTTGTTCTCTCTATTCTGAACACTTTTTCCGAACCCTGAGAAAGTGTGCAGCAGAGGTGTGCAAAAAATTTCTCGCACTCCTCGCATTTCTCATGTTTTCTTGCCGGCCAGAAAAACGAGAGAGCATGATAAATGAGGATTGCGGGAAATATTTTGCACACCTCAGGTGTGCAGAATGGAGAGAGTTGCTTTTTTATCAGTACGGTAAGATATAATTAACAAGTTCTAATCTAAAATTAGTGATTTCTTCTGTCAAAAAATCGAAAATTCATTCAGGTGTTCCATTCTCGCTTGAGGGAGTCGATCTGCCTGATTATATCACTATCAGCCACTCTTTTTCTGAGGTTTGTCTCAGACTGTACGATAAATATTTTTTCATGGGAAATAGTAATAAAAGACATTCACTTTGCAGACTGATAAAATGCTGTTTTACAATCGAGATATTATCGATGTAGCTATAATAATCGGAAACCAGACGCTCTATGGCCACAATGTTAGACAGGAAGATATCAATTATTCATTTTGAATTTTTTTTTAAATTTTAAATTTTGTCTCTTCATTCTGCACACTCACTCGTTAGCATTCGCGGGAGTGTGCAGATTGGAGAGAGCTGGAAACTATCAACTTCTTTAATTGTAACCATCAATATTCATTTTTGAGGATCTTCTGGCAACTCGCATTCCTTTCTTCAATGCACTACTCAACTCCAACATGACAGAGTGTCAAACGGGAGAAATCAAGATATCGCTGAACTTATTGGGCTAGTTAAAGTAATCTTATCAAATGTTGACATTTCTAAATCAGGGCTCGAATTGGCCACGTTTGAAAACCTACTGGAATATGCTTATTCTGGGCATCTCGAAATTAATGAGAGAAACGTACAAGACTTGATGATCGTCGCTAATTTTCTCTGCATGGTGAGCTTTCCTGGCCATTTATCTTTAGTTATACATCTAGTTCCAAAGCCCTGATCAATAGTCATGCCTTTTCGGTTTTCGACTCTCTCCATTCTGCACACTGTCTTGTTTTTCTGACCGGCGATAGAGTGTGCAGAATAGAGAAAGACGAAAATCGAAACTACATCCCTAGTCCTGATTTTTTTTTAAATTTCAGGAGTCAATCATGCTGGAATGTGCTCAATTCATGAGGAGAAGAATCACAGTCGAAAATGTTCTCTCACTTCTCTTATTTTGTAAATCGATCGAATACCTCAAAATTGATGAATTTCTACTCAGTTTCATCGACGTAAGTTTGAAATTGCAAATTTTGTGTTATTTCTGGCCTTTTCCATTCTCCGCACAATCTCGCTGAATTGAGTGTGCATGATGGAGAAGGTTAAGTAACGAAGCGACATCACAATTTTCAAAGCAAAAAATCAACACTTAATCATTTCAGAAGAACATCATTCCAATCTCTTTCACCTCCGAATTCCTCGAGCTTTCAATCGATATTCTCGTTCTGTTGTTAAAGAGAGATTCACTGAACGTGAGTACGAGGAACAGGTTTGTCATATCCTCAGTGAAATGTAGTTTAACAAAAAAATTTTTTTTCCAGGTTTTCGAAAAGATTAATCGATGGATGTGGAATAATGTGGATAATGATCAATACACCACGCAGCTATTGAAATGTCTCAGATGGAACCGTCTCTCTTCTTATTTTATCTCGAGAACCATTGAAAAAATGAAATGGGTGGAGAGAAATTCTGATTGGGTCAGAGAAGCGAAGGTGAGTACATGATTTTTTATCTGAAAGAATTATGTCGTAATGTCGAACCTGACTCACTTCAATTCGTGAGCTTTCACGTCTCTCTGATACGCTGAATCCGATTCAGTTCTGATTTGATATCTAAAAAAATATTTATCGTTTTACAGTCTCAAATCAATAACAATCACACTTCCGAGAGAATTTGTTCTGACTCTCATCAACTGATCATCTCTTTCAGTGAGTTTTTTATCCACTTCCGATGGCATTTTTTGGAAAAGTTCGACAATTGAAAAATTAACGAAGGTGACATTCCTTCGAGTGATCGTCGACATGAGATTTCTGTCGAAATTTATTATCCAATCACAAATTCGTGGACGCGTAAGTTTTTTCTTCTTCTGATCTGCTCGTTATGAGTACTGTTGAAGGACCGAGTAGTACTCTCTCCACTCTGCACACTATCTTGTAGGTGAGAGCTGAGATAAAGTGCGCATAATGGAGAAGTTTACTGTTCCGTCAGGGATCACTAGGGTGCTCACAGGACGCATATCGCATTTTCTCCCATCATTACAGCCGGATAATTGTAAACAAGAAACCGAACCATAACGATAAACACCACGGACAATGACATAAAGAAAAAAACACCTTTTCAGAGTTCCCGAGTTGGGAAATGTCGTACCACCTCGAGCCTATCGCTATGATCGATCACAGAGTATGTTGAACAATTTCCTCTTAAAATCAGTTACTTTGTCATACCCAGATTATAAAAAATTTCCCAATACAAAATTTTTTTTCCCAATGGCGGACTAAAAGAGCATTCAACCACAGGCAAAATTGTCGACACGCTAACCAATGAGACTTTTGAGGTTGGCATTACGTTTAAGAGTGCAACACTGAATTTTTTCTCAGCCGGACAAGTTGGACTCGAAATTTCTTCTGCATTGTCTTAGACATATCGAGAGTGCATGAAAACAATTGATATATCGGGTTGAGGAATAAGTAACGCTCGTTTTTCCAATTTCAGATTATGACCTCTCCCGTCTTTCTAAATTGTGCAATTATATTCCGGTTTTTGATGATCGATAAGGGCTTGGATACTCTCTTTAGCGCACACTATATCATATATCTCCGATCATTTAGGCGATCACAATGGCTGGCTCAATTCAAAGTTGTCGCACATCACCCTGAGATTTTGACAGGTCAGCACTGACGGAAGAAGAATTATTGAGCCACAATTAAGCTGCAGTAGTAAAGTATCATGGTTATACATTACACTGATGATATTCAGAGGAATATCCAAGTAAAGGCCTGTGTGAGATATGCGCCTAACGAGAGTGTAGGATTTTCAGTTACTGACCGAAAGAAGTTTTGCTAGCCGCGTTTTCTTAGCAATAGATCTAAAGACCTCAATTATGCTTGAATGTGGAGTACCTTTCCTGTTGAAAATATGGACGAATTTTGCTAAGTGTGGAGCATTCTCTTTATGAGTTAAATTGATCGTAAGTCCGATATAGAAAAACAAGCCTCGAAATCGATATTTATTGCTATTTCCTGTAAACCGTACTAATTGAATGTAAGGCCTTAGATGGTTAAATGGACGAGCAACTTTTGCACTATCATCCACCAAGTGGCCACAATTATAGAATGGCTACTATGTCTTGGGTATGGTTTAATCCAAAGTCCTCAAAACACGCATTTCTTTTGATTCCGTCACAAAATAATATTTTTGGAAAACTGTTATTTTTCAAATAGGAGCATAAGTAGCACCAAATGTTTAAAGTTATTATATAGCTCCATAGTGAATGACTGGAGCGCACTAGTGTATAGGCCAGCACCTTCGATCCTCAAGGTAGACAAATAAGTTAAGTGAGCTGCAATTTTTCACGAACGTTCCCCTTGAAACGTCTATAAAAATACAACAATGAATCGAGCACCATTCTCACTTCACCATGAAAGAGGTGTAGTATCGGGCTGCTCACCTGAGAATGTGTGAATTTACCGAACAGTTTCCACGTTAAATTACACAATTTCGAAAAAAATCTAAAATTTTCGAAAAATATCAGGTACATTGAAATCGAAATTTCTCTCCTACACAGGAAGCGTGATATTTCTAATAATAACGGCTATGATACTCGAGCATACCCTGAAAAAATGATATAAAGTCAGCTCGTTTACATTTGATTGGCGGGAGATATATGAGCCCAAATACGATGCTTAAAAACGAGCGTTACTTATTCCTCAACCCAATATATGATTCAGGTCGAATTAAAATTGGATTTTGCTATGTCGAAAATCGGTTTTTCGACACATTGAGTAACTTTTCGCGAGGGGGGCAACTAGCCACCTATCACACGATGAAGCCCATGCAATTCTGCGTCGAACGGTATGCAGTACCAATCAACCCACTTTGGCAGCCCCCGTGAAAACTTGCCCAGAAGTCGAAAAACCCTCGATTGTGATCATTTTTTGAGCACAACTTTTCTCTGAATTTTTTTCATGAGCTCTAATAGTGAAATTCGATTTCTACACACAAGAATACACCAGAAAATCCTATAGTCAGATTTTTCTAAAATTTAAATTTTTCCACTTTTCCATGACCTTTTTGGGGTCGAGGTCACTTTTTGGGTCAAAAAGTCGAAATTTTAGCATGTTTGAAAATATGCTTACCTGCTGCATATAGGCGCGGAGAGTCCAAATTTTTGAACTATAGAACTCGAAAACACGAAAGAAAAAAGATATGTTCATGATTGTCCCCATTTGTTCTCAATACATTTGCTCTTATTTATAGGTATATTTATCGAATGGATAATGTTTGGGCAACTAATCATCTAGCACACGATGAAGTCCTAGAAACGGTACGTCGAACAGTATACAGTACGAATCAACAAACTTTGGCAGACCCCGCAAAATATTGACCTGAAAATCGAAAAAAAAAATTGATGTTGGTATATTTTCAGGTACAGAGTCGAATAGAATCACAAATAAATATTGACCTGAAAATCGAAAAAAAAAAATTGATGTTGGTATATTTTCAGGTACAGAGTCGAATAGAATCACATCTCGCAAGCTTACGTATATAGATTGAGCATGCTTATCATAAACCAGAAGAAAAGTAGAACAAAACTCGTTCGGCTTTGAAAATATACCAACATCAATTTTTGGAAAATTCGATTTTTTTCGATTTCAGGTCAATATTTTGCGGGGTCTGCCAAAGTTTGTTGATTCGTACTGTATACTGTTCGTCGTAGCATTTCTAGGACTTCATCGTGTGGTAGATAATTAGTTGCACAAAAAAAACCATTCGATAAATATACCTATAAATAAGAGCAAATGTATTGAGAACAAATGGGGACAATCATGAACTTTTTTCTTTCGTGTTTTCGAGTTCTCTAGTTCAAAAATTTGGACTCTCCGCGCCTATATGCAGCAGGTAAGCATATTTTCAAACATGGTAAAATTTCGACTTTTTGACCCAAAAAGTGACCTCGACCCCAAAAAGTGACCTCGGTCATGGAAAAGTGGAAAAATTTAAATTTTAGAAAAATCTGACTATAGGATTTTCTGGTGTATTCTTGTGTGTAGAAATCGAATTTCACTATTAGAGCTCATGAAAAAAATTCAGAGAAAAGTTGTGCTCAAAAAATTATCACAATCGAGGGTTTTTCGACTTCTGGGCAAGTTTTCACGGGGGCTGCCAAAGTGGGTTGATTGGTACTGTATACCGTTCGACGCAGAATTGCATGGGCTTCATCGTGTGATAGGTGGCTAGTTGCCCCCCATCGCGAAAAGTTACTCAATGTGTCGAAAAACCGATTTTCAACATCGCAAAAACCAATTTAAATTCGACCTGAATCAGATCTCTATAGCGTTTCCATGCATTCTCGACATGCCTAAGATAATGCAGAAGAAATTTTGTGTCTAACTTGTTCGGCTGAGAAAATATGAAAAACCGATTTTTAAACTTTGCGCGCACCTGGCGCGCTGCTTTCTAGACTCTGCGCCCTAATTTGGTCGTTTTTGTATACAAGTACCCAACATGCCTCCGTCATATGCGTATGGAAGCCTGAATCGAAAATCCTGGCGACATGTACGGAAATCGGCCGAAATGCTAAATTATTTCAGAGTTGCTCTCTTAATTTGGACGGTTTGCGAACACGGGAATGACCGGAACTCACATATCCCGAAAATTCTGAAAAAATCACAGAAAATGCAGAAAAAAATTCTATCCAGGAAACTACTTTCAAAAACTGCTAAATGTTTTTTTGAAATTTTTATTTTTGGCGAAAATTGCGTTTTTAGGGCGCTTTTGGCAGAATTCTTACCACAAAACGCTATTTTGGCCCAAAATCGAAATTTCAAAAAAACATTTAGCAGTTTTTGAAAGTAGTTTCCTGAATATAATTTTTTTCTGCATTTTCTGTGAAATTTTCAGAATTTTCGGGATATGTGAGTTCCGGTCATTCCTTTGTAAGAAAAAAATATTGTAGAGGATGATGCGTAGAAATGTTTCGTATAAATGTAATGAACAATATATTCTTTGAGATGTCAAATATTCCTGCGAGAATGGCATGTTTTTCACCTAGAGTTATCGATGGAACGAAGTAATTTTTTTTACAATTTAAATTTTTAATAAATCGAATTAAACATAGTGCAATTAAAATGGTAATCTTTGAAGCTCAAACCGTCATTGTAGATACGTCGCTGGTGGATCATATCAAGGCAGGGCATTATCTTCTCTCTACGCATATAATCTTTCGAAGCAAGGTACATTAATAATATAGTAATGATAATATTAGGACAAATATGTTTTGCTCATTTTGAGATAGCACCTGACTTAGCAGAAAGTTAGGAATAGTTCTGACATTCACATTTAGCGATTAGCCAATTTCCAAATAAAGTACATTTGCAGTCTGGTCGTTGATGAGATCGATGAAAAGTGCGCGTTCAAACCCGTTCATGATGGAAAATGGAAAATTCTATGGTATAGTTTATTGTTTTTGGACAGAGTATCGTAGCACTCTCCATTCTGCACACCGCCTCAACCCCTGATGTATTTATTCCGGTTTGTTTTCTCGGACCAATTTGAAACGATCTATCCTGTTTTCTTTTCAGCATTCGGTGGCTTTAATGGGCAAGACACAAACGAAGCAGAGTGCTACGATCCTAAGAATAACAGGGTTTCTTCCAGAATAATCATCATTTATTGATCAGTGAGGGGAAAATTGTTTGTAAAAAATTGACGATATTGAACAAAATTCATTCAGCTGGTCGCCAATCGGTCGGATGAATCTAGCGAGAGCGGGAGCCCGTGCGGCTGTTCTGAATGGGCTGATCTACGTTGTTGGAGGGTAAATGTTGTTTCATTGACGACAAGACATTTCCCTGACTTTCTTTGAATATTCCGATCAAATGATTCGATACAGTTGTATTTGCCTTCTACTTTAAATCGACCATTTCATGAATCTAACGACTCATTGAATAGATCATCTTTTCAGTTACCAAGAGTTTATCAGCCTTGATTGCATGGAAAGATACGATCCGAACACAAGCACATGGACGACTCTCAAAAGTATAAAAGTTAAGAGGTGAGGCGATCTAGGCACCTGAAACGCTCTTTACCGGTTCTCTTATTTCAGAGCGCTTCCTAAAGTAGTTGTCTCATGTGGGAAGATTTTTGTGTTCGGAGGATACGATGCTATCATTTGCGATTCTCCTCCGAAATCAATTCGTCTCTGTAGCCTTGATTGATTTCAGTAAAGCGTTTGATTCTATTCCGATTAACTTGCTACTTCATAAGTGCGCTAAGATCGGTATCACTGGTAGTCTTCTCAAATGGATTGAGTCATTCCTGAAGAACCGCACCCAATCCGTTATGGTTGACAACAGTTTCTCAACTCCTTACCCAGTAGAGTCAGGCGTGCCCCAGGGATCATGTCTCGGTCCCATCCTATTCAATATCTATGTGTCTGATATCTCACGTATTCTTCCCCCTGGTGTTCACTGCAATCTCTATGCAGATGATATCAAGTTGTACTCCATAGGTGAACCTTCCCTCCTCCAGCTTGCTCTAGACGCGCTCTCATCCTGGTCCATAACATAGGGATTATCGATTTCAGTCACTAAGACTATCATAATGCAAATTGGCCCTAGACATCCCGACTTTGACTTCAAAATTGGCCAAATATCTCTCCCCACTAAGACGGTATTCAAGGAACTCGGCATTGCTTACGACAACAAACTTTCTTTCTCTAGTCACATCCAATCAATAGTCTCTCGCGCTAAGGCACGTTGTGCCTATATCACCCGCACGTTCTCCTCCCGCAGTCTCAAATTATACGCGCGTCTTTTCTCATCATACGTTAGGCCCATCCTAGAATACGGTAGCGAACTTTGGTCTCCAACAGACAGAGAGAACATCAAGTTAATTGAATCAGTTCAGCGAAAGTTCTGTGAACGAGTGTTCAACAAGTGCCGAGAGCCCCTCACCAACTACACCAATCGACTACGTGCCCTTGGTCTAACAACGCTCGAGAGTCGACGAGCGAATATCGATTTATGTTGTGCTTACAAGATTGTACATAGAGAGTTAGAGCTCACAGTAGATAACTTCTTCCATCGCCCATCCATCATTAGAAATTCCCGTCGTAACTGTATTCAACTAAAGTTTCAATAGAGTCTCCTTAGATCATTTTCTTAGTAATCGTATTGTAAATAGATGGAACATTCTCCCCAACAGTGTCATCATGTCTAGGAATCCTAAGGCATTCTCCAAATTGCTTTAACTGTAACTTTATTTATACTTTCTGTGTAGTTTTCCTAGCTCATTCCTTTGCCGCCATGTTGCGACATCGTATCTCATGCTCAGCCAAAACTCCACTTTCGTTTTTCGATTACTTCTTATTAAAACGCATGATAAATATTATCCTCTGATCACTTCTGTTGAGATGTACGATCCCGAAACAGATACCTGGGAGGATCGAGAGTCCATGTCGTGGGTTTCAATTCCATTTATTCACTGGCTCTATTAGGGGGAATTTGATAAGAAATGGTCTCGAACTGTGGAACATGGGTATAATTTCGATTGTGGCTCTCTCCATTCTGCACACTATCTCGCCGATCAGAGAAACATAGAGTGTGCAGATTGAAAAGAGTTTCAAACGGAGACGACGTCACTACTGTCGAAGAAGCGAACATTTGTCGGAATATATAAATTGAAAAATTTCGCTTTCTGGGCATTGATGAAAATCTTCACGGTATATAGTCGAATAATAGGGAATATTTCAGAAAGTATGGATGTAGAGTCATCGCCTTGCCCATTCTTTCTTACTTCCCGTCACCAGTGGCCAATCTCGAGGCGAGAATTATAAAAGGACCCACCATGATTGTATTAGTGTCATTCGTTACATCACATTTGTTTAAAAATTGTCCACTATCTAATATTCTTCAGGGAATTTACCTCAGCGGATTTCGCCGTTTTGACTTGAAAGATTCTCTCTACAGAACTTGTGTAGGATTTTTTGTTTCAGATCTCGATTTCTGACAACTTAATGTTCAAAAATCTAAATAATATTTGAAGCAGTCGTTGTCATAAATCATTCTAAATCGTCTTTTTCAGTGCACAAAGGATGCCTTCCTCAGGCGCTCCTCGGAAAAGATGTGATTTGCCATGCGGACGCCGATTCGGATCGAACTTCGGTGTTTATTATCTCAACTCTCCAATTGGTGGTACCAATCGATGGAGAAGTGTCGACTCTTGTCATTTGTCACACCAGTGATCAAGCGAACGAAATCGGAAAAGACTACCATCGATTCGCCAAGTATCTTTCGACGATCAAGGTTACCATTTTTTCCGGATCTAATACTGATCTCACCATTCAGCACACTATCTCTCTCGTTCGATTTGGCATCTTTTCTGTATTGTCTTTGTCTCAAGATTATATCATTTCTATTCAGGTGGCAGTTTTCTCTGAAGATACCAAGATCAAGAAGAATAGACGTCTTCTCAAGAAGAACTGTCCCCATATCATCGTTGGAACTCCGGGACGAATTCTTTCTATTGTTCAGTCTGGAGCCCTTCAACTGAACAAAATCAAGCATCTTGTTCTCGACAGCTTCGATAGATTGTTTGCTGATCTGGGTGAGTAATAATGATGCCCAACCGAATAGAAGGTCTCTCCATTCAGCACACTCGCTCGTTTCTCTAACCGGCGACATAGTGTGCAGAATGGAGAGAGCACTATCTGGAAACACTATCTAGTGAGTATGAATCTCTTGGTGAACGTGTAAATCTTTGCAGATACGTACAGCAACGTCGATAAAATCACGGAATTCACTCCGCAACATAAGCAAGTCCTGATTTTCACTGCGACTCTGACCAAGGAAATCGAAATTATCTGTCAGAAATTCGTGCGAAAAGACAAATCGAATAATAACGGAAACAATTCATGTCCCGAATGAGATTTGGAATGAGTTCTTCGTTTATTTTGTTGTAACTGTTTGCACCAAATAGTGGTATTAACTGAACTTGCACGAGTGTGCAGAATGGAGAGAGCAAAGAATTTTTTTTATTCTATAGGGAGAATCAACAAAAAAACATACGGAATATCTGAATCATATACTTTAACCACGCTTATTTGTATGCTTTGAATTACCCAGAGACTTTCCTTCTATTTGAATGGACTTCTTGAATCTCAGCGTAGTACTGCCCCTGGGTAAGACTGAAGAACGGAATCTAATACGACTCTCTATATCTCTGTCTGAATGCCATTCAGCTATTCAGTACATTCTATCATCTAACCGTTTTGTTTATTCTTCTCCTTCATTCTTTCAAGTCATGGATTTTCCGATCAAGCTCAAGGGATCACTAGTATTTAAATAATTTGGTTTATATTATTGCATTAAATAATGAAATCTATCATTTTTTATAGTATTCGGCGGCAAAAATAGACTAGACAGAAACGATGGAGAAGTCTACGATCCAGAGAATGACAGGTTCCCATTCCACCTCAAAAATACTGCATTCAGTAATTTTCATAAGCGATTTGTTTGATAAAAATAATTAAAATCCGGTATAAATCAGAAACGAAAAAATTCAGTTGGAGTCCAATGGGGCGGATGAATAAAAGGAGATCGGGGGCGGGCTCTGTCGTTCTCAATGGACAAATCTACGTTGTCGGAGGGTAATGTGTAGTAATGTCGTCTCGGGTTTCGACTCTATTCATTTCGCACACTATCTAGTCTTTCTAACCAGATAGTGTGCATAATGGAGAGAGCCAAACCCGAAATGATTTTCAGTCACAGGGCACTGATCAGCCTTGACTGCATGGAAAGATACGATCCGACCACAAACACATGTACGACTCTCAAAAGTATGAAGACCAAGAGGTGAGGGGCGGATTGGACTGAAACCATTTTTTTTTGGAGAGCAATCTCGAGAAAAAAAATCTCTAATGGACATTACTATTGTCAACCGGCATACATTATAGAGCGCTTCCTACCGCATTGGTATCGTGTGGCAAGATTTTCGTGTTCGGAGGATACGACAGTATCGTTAGCGATTCTCCTCCAATCACGTCGGTTGAGATGTACGATCCCGAAACGGACACCTGGGAGGATCGAGAGCCCATGTCGTGAGTATCTTTTTTTTGTGATGGCAACCCGACACTGATGAAAGAGATAGCACGGAAAGTGAGGAGAGTATTTTTCGCATCTCTAGTATTTATCATTCATACACTAATTATATTAGGAGGAATTTGATTAGAAATGTTGTCGATATCTGTGAGCGAAAAGATTCGTTGTCGGATTATATAATTTCGAAAATGTATCTTCCTGGGCGTTGATGAACAATTTCACGGTATATAGTCTTTGGTTCAAATAATCTGGAATATTCAAGAGATTATGGCTATAAAGTTCTCGCCTTGCCATTCCTTCTTACTTCCCGTACCAGTGGCTAATCTCGAGGTGAGAATTGTAAAATGGCAAATACTGATTGTATTGGTATCATTGGTTACATTATATTTCCTTAATTATCCACCCATCACTAATTTCTAATAATATTCAGCTAATTTACGTCAGCGGATTTCGCCGTTTCGACTTGAACGATTCTCTATACAGAGGCATCATTGATTGCGGCTTGATAACCCCTTCTGAAGGTAAACCAATTTGATGAAATTAACAAAAAATATTGAATATGAATTTGAAAGCAACACATTGAACACGTGGAATCCCTAGTCAGCATGTATGTTGTTTCAGATGTCTATTTCTGATAATTTTTCAGAAATCTGAATATTATACGAGGCGGTCCGTTTCATAAATCATTCTATTCACCTTTTTCAGTGCACAAAGGATGCATTCCTCAGGCGCTTCTCGGAAAGAATGTGATCTGCAATGCAAATGCTGATATAGATAGAACCTCAGTGTTTATCATCTCAACTCTCCAATCGATGGTTTCAATCGACGGAGAAGTGTCAACCCTTGTCATTTGTCACACCAATGAGCAAGCGAACGAAATCGGAAAACAGTACCATCGATTCGCCAAATATCTTACCACGATAAAGGTTATTAATGTATTCAGATCGGTTAATGCCCTCTCCATTCGGCACACTATCTCTCGAAAGTGTGCAGAATGGAGAGAACTTTCGATACTCCTTCATTATTCTGCATTCCTTGAGTCTAAGTAAGATATCTTCGCAGGTGGCAGTTTTCTGCGAGGGTACCAAGATGGAGATTTTTTTATTTATAATAATTATAATTTATCTACGCCCTAGGCGCGACGAGATTAAATGTACATGTCATCGGAATGATTGATTGCTGGGAAGGGGGGAATACCTCTCCTGAATCATCGGGGTTGGGACAGGTCTGAGATAGTGGGGTGGCTCTCCAGTCGTTTGAAGATTGTGATGGTGGGGGAGGTGCGAATAAATTCGGGAAGTTGAGAATACCAGCGTGAGGTTCTGACAGCGAATGAGTGGAATCTGGATTGCTGTCTCTCTATCGCTGTTCTGTCTTCGTGAATATTATTTTTTCTCTCTAATAGAGCATGGATGTAGCAAATTGTCCAGATGCGCGCCGGTTTCACTGATTGGCCTTAATGGTTGCTTGTTCTTTCTTGTCAATTATTTTTTGGTTCCGAGTGCTCGAACAATTACCGATTATCCTCATCGTCACGCGCACATGCCGCCGTTTGCGCTCGCCGTGTATTCCCGTTTTCTCGCATGAGTATTATCACTATTATTTATAATATTATTACCCTCAGGTAAATGACCCTGGTTCCACTCGGGGCCGCATTTCGTGGGCTGCGACCCTCACTCTGCTGCTTGCAGCAACTGCCGTGCTGCAGCCTGCTGCAGCAGTCGATAATTACTATATAACACCTCCCCTTCAAGATTGACACTGTCGATCTTAAAAAACAACTTGGGGAAAGAGGTGAGGTGAAGGAACAAATTTGGTCGGGATATCATTCTCGGATGATATGATCAGTCTTGGACGGTCGAATCTTTCTTCATTGAACACGAGACAGCGATGTCTTCCTTCATTAAACACGAGATATCGACGTCTTCCTTCATTGTACACGAGATGTAGATGCCCTCCTTCACGATGATCTTCTCGTGAGGCGTGGTAGCCTCATTGACAGTTCGAGGTGTAGTGACCTCATTCACAACGAGAGGTGTGGTAACCTCCTCGTGATCCTTCTCACTGATCGGTATCCATGTATCGACCGTTGTTCTTACTGTGAGAATCTCCTCCAGCTTTTCCATCCTATCATCGATCTCATTCGACTGATAGACGAACCCTGCAGAGCTATTATTGCGAGGTGTGGATACCTCGTCTTTTTCATTCTTGGTCTACAGAGGTGTTGCCTCATTGGCCGTCTCAGGAGCAGCACGGCACCCGGAACGCCGACATAGGGAGAAAGAAAACGTGCGACAATAAACTAGAACTACAAACTGTAAAGCTCCACCGTAACGGTCTCAAATTTCCTGATTTCCACTCTGGGCATAATGGTCCTACAGCGATGTATGCTAAACATAGAAAGACAGCGAATCGCAAACTAACTTAACCCTAAAATCAGGGACATCGCTATAAGACAATTCAAAAAAGCTGATCGCGAACTGATTTGACTTGATTCAGGATCAACTTCTTTCTGTAGGATTTCACATTCACGGGCGTTTCCTGATTTCAACCTGATTTGAGGGTACGCTTTCCGCTTGGCCTATGTCGGCGGCCAGGGTGCCGTGGAGCAGTGGTGAGCGACCCCACCGATATCGGTGGGTACCCCCGCTTTTGGAACTCTCCTAAGCCCCCGAAAAATCGCGAAAATTGCATGTTAGAGGCGTGAAATTAGATTGAATATTTAAAATAAGCGATGGAATTAAGGAAAGAATAAAAATACACGAGAAATAGCGTTGAAATTGAGCGTGATTATCATGGGTACAGTAAGATACGATGTGACCGATCGTGAAGTGATTTTATTACTGTAATATTTAAATATTATTTTGAAATGACAAAAAATAATTTTGCGGGGTCCTAGCGTTATAGAGCAGATGAAATAAAGGTATCCTGCGCAAACCGTTTGTCAAAATATGCATTTTCAACTGTTGTATCATGAAGTGGGTTTATTACCGTATAATATTTTATTATTTTTAAATGATAAAATTTAAAATTTGCGGGGTCCTAACGTTATTCAGCTCGCAGAGTAGATATGTTTTTTAAAAAAGAAGTCAAAAAGTTATTGAAAATTGACCAAGTCATCACCATCCCCGATTTGTCACCGACGCCAATTGGCGAAATTACCAAAATCGGTGACAAATCGGGGATGGTGATATCTTGGTCAATTTTCAATAACTTTTTGACTTCTTTTTAAAAAGAACATATCTACTCTGCGAGCTGAATAACGCTAGGACCCCGCTTGTTCGATCAGTGTACTCGTTAACGAAAATTATAGCACTGCAGATCCTGTATTTTGCTCATGTTTTGTGCGATCGTGAGCGATAATGGATCACTCAATCTAGACGATTGAAACAGTTTCATATAGCTATGGGGGTACTGTAACACGGTAGGACCCCGCGTTGGCTAACTAGTTGGTTTATGAAACATGGGTCATCCAAAGTGGTAAAAAACGCTTTTTTTCGGAATATTCTTAGACATGTTCTGAGTAGGTAGATAATCCAAACTGGACTATGTAAACAATTTTTGATTCCCAGCAGACTAGAAAATAGTGCTACGACCCCGCTTTTGGCTGTATTACTCGTGGTGTCATTTTATTAGATCCCAAATGTGATGAAATAGCATCGGAGACAGACGTTGGAATATTGATCTGGGGCATAAGAAAATCGGCCACTCTGGGGAGAGGAGTCTGAGCACGAGAATTGGCATAGTGGACGTCCGGGACGTACGGAGATCCTCTTTCGGGACTGAAATTACGTAATTGAACATACTGATAGTCCCACGTGGATTCAGCCATACCGTAGTTTGACCAATTACAGAGCAAATCAAATGCATCCCCAGTAAACTCCAAGGTAGATCAAAGGACATTGAAGGAAAATAAAATTCATGCCACGGTAGACAACTCTTCACCAAAATCACTCTGGAACGAAAGGCAAGCCTTTGAAAATGGCCCTTTTCGGGATTTCAGAATTTCGGCGACGTCCCTCATCGTTGAGATCGACAATTTGGAACAAAACTCGATGCTATCTTATGAGGGACCATAAGGGCTATTGAAAAAAATGGCTTCAGCTCGTTTTCGATTTTTTGGATGTACCAGCGTTTATTTTATTATTAGGCGACACGCGTGATAAATACTTTATCTCAATACAATAGAGTGTTTGCTATTTTTTCAGCTCTTTTTAGAGACTTGGTAATTTCATATTTAATAATTGTGGACATTTACAGATTTAGATCTATCAAAATGGTATAAAATGTATATAATTTAAATGTAAAGTCGAAATTCTTAAACTGATCTTACCAGAAATATCAAAAAATATGTAGCGAAATAGCTTAACCACATACGCGAATGTGATCGTGGTATGATATTCATTCTTGGACTTCTCGAGTTCAACGTATAACAGAAAATAGTGAACGTATTTATGGAAGGAATCGCCATTTCAGACGCGCCTAAGGAAGATAAGATATTACTCGATCAAATATATTTTTTGTTGTAGTTAAAATCCGATAATGCTATATAGCCATAATTCGGGTGGGGATTGGAGTCTGAACTATTTGCCAGACGAATATGTTAAGATGAATATTATTGAAGGAGAACATCATGTATCAATACACTTCAATTCACTTTTTTTCAATTCAATTCAATTCATTTTTTTTTCATTTTCTTTGAAAATGTTTCAATGATTATCGAGCATTACTCCAATATAAATCACTTTTCTTATGCCCCAGATCAATATTCCAACGTCTGTCTCCGATGCTATTTCATCACATTTGGGATCTAATAAAATGACACCACGAGTAATACAGCCAAAAGCGGGGTCGTAGCACTATTCTCTAGTCTGCTGGGAATCAAAAATTGTTTACATAGTCCAGTTTGGATTATCTACCTACTCAGAACATGTCTAAGAATATTCCGAAAAAAAGCGTTTTTTACCACTTTGGATGACCCATGTTTCATAAACCAACTAGTTAGCCAACGCGGGGTCCTACCGTGTTACAGTACCCCCATAGCTATATGAAACTGTTTCAATCGTCTAGATTGAGTGATCCATTATCGCTCACGATCGCACAAAACATGAGCAAAATACAGGATCTGCAGTGCTATAATTTTCGTTAACGAGTACACTGATCGAACAAGCGGGGTCTGCATCTGGTGGTCAGTGCGGGGAGTGGAGTTCTGGGAACTCCTACCCGAGGGGACGACTATCACGGCAGAGGTCTACACTCTTCAGCTACGGAAGCTGAGACTCGCTGTCTCGAACAAACACGCGGGAAGGACGCTCGAATCTACTTTCAGCTCGACAACGCCCGCCCGCATGTCGCAAGAACGACCAAGGCTGAGCTGGCGGGCTATGGCTGGACTGTCCTCCCCCACCCTCCCTACTCACCCGACCTTGTCCCCTCCGATTACCACCTCTTCTCAGACCTCCAGCGTTTCCTCAAGGGACAGAGCTTCAAAGACCGAGCCACTATCCAGACCGTACTGACCAACTATTTCAAGAACCAGCCCCAGTCCTTCTATCACGAGGGCATCCACAAGCTGCCTGGTAGATGGCAGAAGGTCATCGATGTGCATGGAGATTATTTTTAGATTCTATCGTGCTTTGTAAAGTTTTTATGATAAAGTGAAAAAAAATTCAAAAACGAGCGTTACTTATTCCTCAACCCGATAGATCGCATCTAGAAGGTATCCCACCTTATTTATCTATTCCATCATTATATCTTTACAAATGTCGATTACAGGAGAGTACTTGTCTGAGATTTGTGAGTCATCCAATGTTGCTCAGCATTGTTCTCGTTTCTCCCTTTCTGACAAGACAAGAAAGTGCTTTGCTTCTCCATGCGATCATGACCACGATGGTCACTGCACAAACTGCCACCAGGTGAAGATCCCATTTCAAGTACCTTTTTATGATTTCCGTGTTTCAGTTGGATTCTCTTCTGGACAGCATAGCCATTTTCTTTGATCACTTCGCTACAGAAGCAGAGACTGCTTATTCTGCGAAGCATCATCGCTTACGACGACTCAATGAGATCGTCGTATTTTCATCTCTCGGAATCAGATCGTACCAAGCTCACCTTCTCCGGTATGTCAGTACAGTCCCTTCTTCCATAATTTCTTATTCTCAGAACGGCGGTATCGAACAGCGGAAGGGCGCAGATTCAGGATAATTTCCAAGAAGGGCACGCCATCATTACTCTCGATTTCGCAATGAAGGTTGAGCCTAACAAAGCGATGTGAGTTTTTTCCACTATCTTTTTGCCGAATGATCGATTTCAATGAGGGCCAATCCGATTTCCTCGGGAAGCGTGGAATCTGTCTCCACATGATTCACGTGTTGGCCAAAGTGGGAGGGAAGTTGGTGGATCACGTTTTAGTGCATACTCTCGACGAAGTCAAGCAGGTTTCCGTCATTTCCGACTTTATTGATTTACCATTTTATTCTCGCAGGACTCACCACTCGTCTTCTCCATCGTTCAGCAAGTACTGGGAATACTCGAATCTACGGGAATCACCACTGTCACTTTCAGATCTGATATCAGGTCAGTTAATTTAGAATAATTAGTCGATATTATGTTTCCCAGGATCGTATAAGAACGGTGCCCTCATCTCGTCATTGTTCGATCTCTCATCTCCCAAAATCAAGATAATCGGGTATCACTTCTCGGAATCGCAATCTGGCAAGGTGAGATCATGCCAGGGGGATGGCCAGGGGGGTACGATCTTGTCTTTAGGGTCGGCGTGATCAAGCAGCTGCCCATTTCAAGAGGAAGATAAGGGAGTGGCTGAGGGCAGGCAACAACATCACGTGTGCACAGTTCCGGATGAGACAGTGAAGGTTCGTTTGTTTATTTTCTCCTCCGGTTCCGAGTGCTATTCCAACTCTGTCAGGGACTATCTACATACCACTGCTCCTTCACGGATTCGACTACCAAGGCAACGAACGTGTTCCCGGGGATCACACAGTTCTTTTCATTCGAATTTGAGGTAATTTATAAAGCAATTTTCACTATAAGATCTTCTGCTTTCAGGAAACTGGTGTTCGATCTCGGTGCCAATTCGGAATTGGAGAGGGGAAAGTCACCATGAAGGAGAAGCTCACTCGGATGGATTGCTCACTGAAGGTGGAAGACGAGGGAGGTCACGTAGATGGATCATTCTGGTCCACTCTCGATTCGGCCGAGAAACAGAAGAAGACAGTGGAAGATGAGGAAGAGGAGATTCAGTCTGGAGTGAGTTATAGTGATTTTTCAAGTATTTTTCCTCCATTCGACCATTTTTTTCTCTCAGGACATGTTCTACTGCTCGACGCCTGGATGCACGAGGGAGTTCATGAGCACTTGATGGTTGATCGAGCATGAGAAACGAGGGAGGCGACCATGTCTTCTCAATCAAGAAAGATTATGCCGAATTTCGGCTAGGAGACTGGCTTCAAGAGGAACATTGCGCTAAACTTGATTTACAGTTTATCTTTACTATAAAGTACCCCGTTTCTCCTCTCGTCAGCAGAATCTCTGTCGTTCATTGACTCTGCGACTAGATTAGCGAACTGAACAACCATTATTTCGTTGCTTTCACTGTATCGGCTGGCATTTCTCGTTAAAACTGCCTGATTCGTATTTCCAGTTGCCTACCCACTACTCCATCAACGGAGACTGCCAACACAACCATGGACAAGACGGAAAGGTATTCGAAAGTTGCATAATGTCCCCAAAGCTTTATTCAATTATTATGACCGAAAATGGATAGTTTTCCATTTATTAGGGACGAGTTTATGTCAAATTTTGCCAAGGAAGTGGTCTCTTCAGTTCAAAAAGCGTCAATTTCTTCTTAGGTTGGTGGTTTATTAGAAGATTCATGTTATTATTGATTGTTTCGGTCTAAAACAACATGCGCATTATCCATTACAACTCATCTTCGTCGGTGTAAAAGTAGAATCACGTTGGTTATACCGAGTTCTTACAAACTGTGCTCGTAAGCATGAATATTTCCAGTTGTCCTTTTATCACCTCGTGATTTCAGTCCCGGAAGAGGAACTCCTCTCGACATCGTCGAGTTCCGCTGCCCCACAAGTACAGGAAACTGAAGAGCACCATGATCGAGGAATGAAAGGTGCGCATTTGTTTATTTATTCAGTCTATTGCTTATATTTTGTGCGATATTATTGGTAATATATTACGGTAAAAAGCTAAGTTATTGAATATTTTGCTTGGAAGGTATCTTTCAACTCGGGAAGTTTGGAAGTTGTTTCTTTACCGTCAATCCGCTCTTTCACCCTCTCGTCAACAGCATATACATCATTCATTGGCTCTGTTACTTAATGAACAAACTGAAGAACCCTTCTTTGATTGCTTTCCATTTGTCAGGGGAACTTTCCAGTGAAAAGGTAACGTGGATGGCGAATATTTCAGTTATCGTGTGACACTATTTATATTGACATGATTCTACATAGACATAAACATTTTATTTGTGCACACGGAATAATATCTACGGATGAAAGCGAATGGGATGGGAGAAGGAGTAAATCAATCATAACAAACAAGGGGAGGGACGAGTCTGACTCATTACTTGTCACTCTCCATCTTATCGTCGTCCTCTTCTGATTGATTGAGATTGAGAGGGAATCGCGTCTTGTTGCTTCGATCGGAGGATGGCAGAAGCAGGAGATCTGAAACGAAAACAAAAATTGCATGGCCTTTCCTTTGCACCTCCCGAGTAATACACCGTTTAGTTTTTAGTTATGATTGGCCGAATAGTAAGCACATTCCGAGGATAGGGACTAATGCTGACAATGAGACGAGTTGAATGAGGCTAGTGATGATGAAACGAATAAACGCCGAGAACTTTAGTCACCCAATTGATGTTAAACAATAATGAAAGCTCGCCTTGCTGGTGGAGGGTTGTAGTGGTGATGGGGCAGCACTCTGAAACATTTCATCAGCCAGTGGATAAGCAACATTTATAGATAAACATAGAAACAACTTTCTGTTTTGTTGATGATTTATTTTAAATAAAGCCACGTGGACAAACATATTATGTAATTATTCAAGGTGTCCAGAAAATATTGTCTTACCGATCATGGCACGGTTGTGCGACTGGACGACCTTCTTGTCTTCAGAGGGAGGACAGATGCGGGTCTTCTTAGTGTCACACGATAACTGAAATATTCGCCATCCACGTTACCTTTTCACTGGAAAGTTCCCCTGACAAATGGAAAGCAATCAAAGAAGGGTTCTTCAGTTTGTTCATTAAGTAACAGAGCCAATGAATGATGTATATGCTGTTGACGAGAGGGTGAAAGAGCGGATTGACGGTAAAGAAACAACTTCCAAACTTCCCGAGTTGAAAGATACCTTCCAAGCAAAATATTCAATAACTTAGCTTTTTACCGTAATATATTACCAATAATATCGCACAAAATATAAGCAATAGACTGAATAAATAAACAAATGCGCACCTTTCATTCCTCGATCATGGTGCTCTTCAGTTTCCTGTACTTGTGGGGCAGCGGAACTCGACGATGTCGAGAGGAGTTCCTCTTCCGGGACTGAAATCACGAGGTGATAAAAGGACAACTGGAAATATTCATGCTTACGAGCACAGTTTGTAAGAACTCGGTATAACCAACGTGATTCTACTTTTACACCGACGAAGATGAGTTGTAATGGATAATGCGCATGTTGTTTTAGACCGAAACAATCAATAATAACCTGAATCTTCTAATAAACCACCAACCTAGGAAGAAATTGACGCTTTTTGAACTGAAGAGACCACTTCCTTGGCAAAATTTGACATAAACTCGTCCCTAATAAATGGAAAACTATCCATTTTCGGTCATGATAATTGAATAAAGCTTTGGGGACATTATGCAACTTTCGAATACCTTTCCGTCTTGTCCATGGTTGTGTTGGCAGTCTCCGTTGATGGAGTAGTGGGTAGGCAACTGGAAATACGAATCATGCAGTTTTAACGAGAAATGCCAGCCGATACAGTGAAAGCAACGAAATAATGGTTGTTCAGTTCGCTAATCTAGTCGCAGAGTCAATGAACGACAGAGATTCTGCTGACGAGAGGAGAAACGGGGTACTTTATAGTAAAGATAAACTGTAAATCAAGTTTAGCGCAATGTTCCTCTTGAAGCCAGTCTCCTAGCCGAAATTCGGCATAATCCCGGTTCAAACGTAACACGGAATCATTCTAATCATTTCCCAGCAAGTTTAAACGGTCATTACACTGAATAAATTTGAATATAATGAGAATTATTGACGAACCTCGTTTAGCGGCTCCCCACGGGCCTCCAATAAGCTCCCGATTCTCCCCTTCACTCAATTCGGCGTTCTGCATCCTCTGGAACATAAAAACATTGAAACATGTGAAATAAAAGAAGCAAAATCAGCAAAAAAATATTACATTTTGTCACGAACGAGAGCAAGCCAACAATATTGACAAAACATATTGTGCACCAGTTCATGACGCGGATACTGTAGACACCATTATCTTTAAAATAATTATTACTCTTTCGTTTTAAAATATTGATTTTTCTAAATAGTGAAATAAGTTGCACAGCGCGATTCTGCGTTGAATAGGCACAAGCATGTGCTATTTAAGTGTATTTTGAGTGTTCTCAATTTTGTACCGAAAAATTTGGTACTGTTTGGTATTTTCGCGATTACGACCGGAATTTTAATTCGGTACGATAGTATTCCTCATGTTCTCCCTCCTTATCATCTCCCTCATCCTCCTCTTCCCCTCCTTCCTGCTCGAAAACATCGTCTTCCATCTCCGATTCTTCTGATTCCTCCACGACTCTCCTCTCACTGATCGATCGGACACTCGATTTGGCTCTAGTGCTCTTCTTGCTCGACTTAGGTGTTGCTTTCGACGCCTTAGCAACTTTGGCAGCCTTGGCGGTAGGATTCGAGGGACCTCAATTGGAATCATTCTTTTTCGACATTACGAGCATTATTCATACCTTTCACTCTGCTCCTTTCCAGTCGAGAGAACAGTGACGTCAATTGCTTCTCAGAAGGAATCTCAGAGTACTTCAGCAAGTACCGATTAAAAGTCGGGTCCGATGGATCCTTCGCTTCTTCCAGATTTCTTCTCATGAATCCCGCCTCCGCTCTTCTGTTGAGTGTTCTTTGGGAGTGGAAGTAAGCTTCAGCTTGCATCTTGGCCAACTTGTGCAGACCGTGTGTAGCATGAGCCGATTTGAGTGCCCATCCCTTCGAGTAATCTGAAATGAGATTGAAAAGAATCGAACGACACACGATTTGGTTCTGCCAACCCATTGTAGCGATGAGACTTCTACCGTATCCATCATCGCAATCTCCGACAGTCACTGCTTCCACTTGCTCCGCCACCGCGATCCTCGCTGTCTCTCTCGTCTCGATCAGTTGGTTGAACTTCTTGACAGCATGATCAGTCATTTATTCTTTGTTGATTGAGAAGACATGGTCGCCTCCCTCGTTTCTCATGCTCGATCAACCATCAAGTGCTCATGAACTCCCTCGTGCATCCAGGCGTCGAGCAGTAGAACATGTCCTGAGAGAAAAAAATGGTCGAATGGAGGAAAAATACTTGAAAAATCACTATAACTCACTCCAGACTGAATCTCCTCTTCCTCATCTTCCACTGTCTTCTTCTGTTTCTCGGCCGAATCGAGAGTGGACCAGAATGATCCATCTACGTGACCTCCCTCGTCTTCCACCTTCAGTGAGCAATCCATCCGAGTGAGCTTCTCCTTCATGGTGACTTTCCCCTCTCCAATTCCGAATTGGCACCGAGATCGAACACCAGTTTCCTGAAAGCAGAAGATCTTATAGTGAAAATTGCTTTATAAATTACCTCAAATTCGAATGAAAAGAACTGTGTGATCCCCGGGAACACGTTCGTTGCCTTGGTAGTCGAATCCGTGAAGGAGCAGTGGTATGTAGATAGTCCCTGACAGAGTTGGAATAGCACTCGGAACCGGAGGAGAAAATAAACAAACGAACCTTCACTGTCTCATCCGGAACTGTGCACACGTGATGTTGTTGCCTGCCCTCAGCCACTCCCTTATCTTCCTCTTGAAATGGGCAGCTGCTTGATCACGCCGACCCTAAAGACAAGATCGTACCCCCCTGGCCATCCCCCTGGCATGATCTCACCTTGCCAGATTGCGATTCCGAGAAGTGATACCCGATTATCTTGATTTTGGGAGATGAGAGATCGAACAATGACGAGATGAGGGTACCGTTCTTATACGATCCTGGGAAACATAATATCGACTAATTATTCTAAATTAACTGACCTGATATCAGATCTGAAAGTGACAGTGGTGATTCCCGTAGATTCGAGTATTCCCAGTACTTGCTGAACGATGGAGAAGACGAGTGGTGAGTCCTGCGAGAATAAAATGGTAAATCAATAAAGTCGGAAATGACGGAAACCTGCTTGACTTCGTCGAGAGTATGCACTAAAACGTGATCCACCAACTTCCCTCCCACTTTGGCCAACACGTGAATCATGTGGAGACAGATTCCACGCTTCCCGAGGAAATCGGATTGGCCCTCATTGAAATCGATCATTCGGCAAAAAGATAGTGGAAAAAACTCACATCGCTTTGTTAGGCTCAACCTTCATTGCGAAATCGAGAGTAATGATGGCGTGCCCTTCTTGGAAATTATCCTGAATCTGCGCCCTTCCGCTGTTCGATACCGCCGTTCTGAGAATAAGAAATTATGGAAGAAGGGACTGTACTGACATACCGGAGAAGGTGAGCTTGGTACGATCTGATTCCGAGAGATGAAAATACGACGATCTCATTGAGTCGTCGTAAGCGATGATGCTTCGCAGAATAAGCAGTCTCTGCTTCTGTAGCGAAGTGATCAAAGAAAATGGCTATGCTGTCCAGAAGAGAATCCAACTGAAACACGGAAATCATAAAAAGGTACTTGAAATGGGATCTTCACCTGGTGGCAGTTTGTGCAGTGACCATCGTGGTCATGATCGCATGGAGAAGCAAAGCACTTTCTTGTCTTGTCAGAAAGGGAGAAACGAGAACAATGCTGAGCAACATTGGATGACTCACAAATCTCAGACAAGTACTCTCCTGTAATCGACATTTGTAAAGATATAATGATGGAATAGATAAATAAGGTGGGATACCTTCTAGATGCGATCTATCGGGTTGAGGAATAAGTAACGCTCGTTTTTGAATTTTTTTTCACTTTATCATAAAAACTTTACAAAGCACGATAGAATCTAAAAATATTCTCCATGCACATCGATGACCTTCTGCCATCTACCAGGCAGCTTGTGGATGCCCTCGTGATAGAAGGACTGGGGCTGGTTCTTGAAATAGTTGGTCAGTACGGTCTGGATAGTGGCTCGGTCTTTGAAGCTCTGTCCCTTGAGGAAACGCTGAAGGTCTGAGAAGAGGTGGTAATCGGAGGGGACAAGGTCGGGTGAGTAGGGAGGGTGGGGGAGGACAGTCCAGCCATAGCCCGCCAGCTCAGCCTTGGTCGTTCTTGCGACATGCGGGCGGGCGTTGTCGAGCTGAAAGTAGATTCGAGCGTCCTTCCCGCGTGTTTGTTCGAGACAGCGAGTCTCAGCTTCCGTAGCTGAAGAGTGTAGACCTCTGCCGTGATAGTCGTCCCCTCGGGTAGGAGTTCCCAGAACTCCACTCCCCGCACTGACCACCAGATGCACAACATCACTTTTTTGGGGTGCAAATCGGGTTTGGGGACATCTGCTGGCTTTTGGTCCTCTCCGACCCACTGTCTCATGCGCTCATGGTTGTCGTAGAGCACCCACTTTTCATCACCTGTGATGACATTGTCCAGCCAATTAAACCGGCGATGCAGAGTGAGAAGAGTCGAAGCCATGTCCACTCGGCGATCCTTGTCATAGTCGGTCAGGTCATGGGGGATCCATCTCCCGAGTTTCCACTTCTTTCCAATCGCGTGAAGTCCATTCACGGCAGTTTTTTGGTCGACCCCAAGGAAGTCAGCAAGATCGCGCGTAGTGAGATACGGGTCAGCCTCCACCTCAGAACGTAATCGATCGAGGTCCAACTCCATGGGGCGACCGGGTCGGTCTTCATCTTCGAGGGAAAAGTCGTGTTTCTCGAATTTGACTACCCACTTTCTCACGGTGGTTACATGCGGGGTATGTGTGGGGTAAACCTGCTCCAGTTGTTCATGAATAGCGGGCGGTTTCAAGCCAGATCGAAAGAGAAAGAGCATCACGTTCCGAATGTGAATTCGGTCGGGGACGAAATTGTGCGGCATTCTCGCCTGGGAGACTAGGGAGAACTGAATCGAAAACATGTGTGGAATGCCCGAGGGGCCCTCTCTCCAGTGTAAACAGGGTGGCAGACGGCAACAACAAAAGAGCGAGCACGAGGGTTCTAAAGTCAGAGAGAAAAAACGAGCGTTACTTATTCCTCAACCCAATACTTATCCGTATCCATCTCTTCAGTGCTCGTTCGTCTCCATCCCCAATCAGTCCATGCATCTCTCTCATCTCCTCGACTACCGCAGTTATTTGTCTCCAACCCTGCATAATCAAAAACTGTGGGTCAAGAAAAAAATGTAATACTAACTTCATACGCATCCTCCGCATATTCATCCACGCACGTCATCCGCTCAGTCTTCCTCCTGGCCAACACTTTGAGAATTCGAGTGGTGCTGCCTCTGCTTAACTTCAAATCCATCTGCTTTCTCATCTGAGGATATCGAAAATCACAGAACACATTGATGTGAAGGATACCTCGAGGTCTCTAAGGTACATTCTGTGAATGCGAGTAAATGAAAACTTCCTTAAATAAGAGAAACAAACTCGAAACCGAACTGACCCCCTTCCTCCACATGGCACCAGCGTGAGGTCGAATGGTTTCGGCCGCTTGTTGAGCACCGACGGTGTTGGAGCGATAGAAACAGTCACTAGACATTCAAAGAGCTGCATAGTATCAATTAAACGCAACAAATTCTAAAAGAAACGGAGAAAAAACGGAGAAAACAGTGCACATTCGAGCGGTCATACAGGAGGGAAGAGTGATTCTCTTCCCCCACGACTCGCTGGTTCCCTCTTGATCTTTTGAGCAATAGCGAGACGATCAATCCCTTGACCTCGCAATCTCACGTAGGACTGATCTACAAAGCGCAAAGAGGAAGTGTGTTCGTTGCACGTCCAACGACGCACGTGGAATGATCAATTTTCCCCCAATTATGAATATTATGAAATCATTGGAGTGACTGAAACCGGATATTACGAGCCTAGCAATAACAAAGAGCCATAACACAATGGAAGAAACCGATTGGGGAGCAAAGAGACAGGGGTAGATCACTGGCTGTCTCTCTCGCTAGGTGAGAGGTCAGGTCTGTGAAAAGCTTATGACGCGATTTAGACCCGCTCGGCACTAAAATTACCTATACGTTCTGATAACCATTCGAACCGTCTTTTCGAGCTTTATTGAATGAAACCCATTTTGTGCTTGGCCCGAATATGTGACAAAATCCAATCGTTTAAATCGATTTATGAAATTATTAATAAAAATATCGATGGGCCATTTACACAGGCGTATTCTTCACATCATTTGACACATTTTATATGTTGACAACTCTTCACCAAAATCACTCTGGAACGAACGGCAAGACTTTGAAAATGGCCCTTTTCGGGTTTTCAGAATTTCGACGACGTCCCTCATCGTTGAGATCGACAATTTGGAACAAACCTCGACGCTATTTTGTGAGAGACCCTAAGGGCTATCCAAAAATGTATAGAAACATATGGGTCAAAAAAAGTACCAACCCACCACTGATTTTACTAGATGATTAGGCGACACGCGTGTCTGCTTGACTGACTGAACAAAGAACCCTGCCTTTTTCATCGGCTCAACTGACTGAGGCACGAACTCTGGCTTTTTCATCTGTTCATCTGTCTTAGCGACGAATACTAGCGTTTCTTTCTGCTCGACTGACTGAGAGAAGAACTCTGCCTTGATTGGTATCACAGGTTCTCTGACCTTGACCAGCTGTAGCAGCTTGATGAAGTTCTTGCCCAGGATGCCTGTCTTCTCATCGCCGTTGGCTGACTGAGAGACACAACGATCGTGTGTGACATACACGTCGCTGGTAGCACTGACGCCACCATACTCCATCCTGGCACAGAAGCTTCCGTTCAGACTCAGATCATCTCCATTTGCGCACGTGACTGTGCTGTGTGTGGTCTTACAGTCGGGCATTCCGAGCTGTTTCCACGTTTTCTCAGAGATGACCGTGACGTCTGATCCGGTGTCGATTGACATGGACGTCATGAGTCCATTGAGAGCCATCCGGATACGGTTATTTGAAGTGGACACACTTGCACGAACCGTATGGATCTTCTTGCTCTTCATGCATTTTCTGGCGAGATGACCAGTCTTGTTGCATCGATTGCATTTGTACGACTGAAACGGGCACTTGGAACGATCATGTTCCTCGCTCCCACAGCCATCACACGCCGTGGTTCCCTCCTGGGACGTCTCACTGTCTGAACTTCTCGATCTGTTGAATCTCTTGTCTCTGCCGTGTACTGCATACACCTCTCGATTCGAGTCCGTGATGGCCCTCGAATCCTTCTTCAGTTGAGAGATGTAGTTGTAGACTGACAAAAGCTGATCCAGAGTGCAATCTTTGCCCTTCTCCTTTGCCGTTTGCATCATCTTGAGATGGACATCGGAGTAGCGAGGGAGATCGAGTGAGTGCAGGAAGGTGAGATCGTTCCACTCATCGATCGTTGCTTCTCTCACTTTCGCATTCTCGACGATCTGATTGACTCGTGCTGCTAGCACTCTCACATCCTGGATGTTTTCCTTGCTCATCTTCAGATCGAGCATTATCCGGCGGCGGTCGAATGTGGACGTGTTGTCACCGAAGAAAGTGATCATCTTGTCAGAGACTTGTTCGAGGGTCATATCCTTCCACTTGAGTGGTGCGATTGACTCAACGAATGTTCTCTCGACAGACACACTGACGTGTCGGATCAGGAGTCTGATCTTCTTGACCTCCTCCTAGTCTTTGAGATCCGTCTCGAAGATGTCCTCATGTCTGTTCCACCATTGCTCGAATGTGGAACCATCCTCTGGGGAGTATACGAACTCCTGGATGCGCGATTCGATCGCGTTCATCGTCGCCATAGACATGTCATTGGTATCCGGGGTGGATTTGCCCTGATTCTGCTCCATCACTTTGCCCATGAGAGCGGTGAGTGATGCCTGAGTCTCTGCCAATTGTTTCATCATGTCCTCGACGGACAGCTTCTCACCCTTTCCCGCCATTTCGTCACCGTTTGCCACCACTGCACTCTAGAATTATGATGAAATCAGGAATCCGGCAGCACTTCGTGCGCAAATGACGAAATTTCAGTAACAGATTCCGCAGAATCACGGTTACCACAGCAGCCCGGTTACGCGCAGTAACCCACTGAACACCCAAGCACGGCAATCACCGCACCAGTATCCAGCACAATCACTAAACGAGCACCCAAGCACAAATAAACGTGCCAGTACCCGAATAGCAATTACAAGGAAATAAGAAACACGAATAAAACGGGTAAACTGACCTTTTTCCGAGTCCTTGTTGATCCTAGAACGCCACTGTTATGTATCTCGATCGATACTGTCGTGTTCTTGGCCTTGTGGGAAGTGCGGAGGGCGTGAGGACATTTATCGGGCGAGCGGAGAAACTTGACAGAGAAGGGAAAGCACTATCCGGAGGTCTAGACGACGACTCCGGGAGAGGAACATAGCGACAACTCACTTGGGGAGCGGGGAGCGACTCAACTGACGAGTCACGCAACAATGCGAGGGGAACGGTAATCCCTGAATCAGGTAGCAATACGAAAACCAGGCACATTAAAAATGGCGTCACAGGTTGACGATGACTTACAGTACATTAAAGGGGAGCGGCGGTTCAAATGTGTCAGACTTGTGACTACACGCCAACGCTTTACTATTCGTGTATTAATTATTGCATTATATAATTACTATATAACACCTCCCCTTCAAGATTGACACTTTGTCGATCTTAAAAACAACTTGGGGAAAGAGGTGAGGCGAAGGAACAAATTTGGTCGGGATATCATTCTCGGATGATATGATCAGTCTTGGACGGTCGAATCTTTCTTCATTGAACACGAGACAGCGATGTCTTCCTTCATTGAACTCGAGATATCGACGTCTTCCTTCATTGTACACGAGATGTAGATGCCCTCCTTCACGATGATCTTCTCGTGAGGCGTGGTAGCCTCATTGACAGTTCGAGGTGTAGTGACAAGATGGAAACGCTAATGTATGTAGCAGCTACGTCTCTCAATAATGAAACTAATCAATAACCTATCATCCTTTTCAGGTGAATGGGACGTCGGTACACCCTCCGAGGGCGATTACTCACTCGTAGTGAAGACTGATGCCAGGTGAGCGTTACAATATTTGAAATATATTGACGAGCGATCATATTTGAAGTTTAAAACATTCTGTTGTTTTGTAAGTTTTTACGATACACAACGAGTCCTTATTGGGGTGTTTGTCTCTCTAAAGGCACAAAAATATAGGATGAAACGGGCAACCACAAGGTACATCATGGGATCGTGTGCATTGTTAGAAATATTCAATTTAATTTTCCAGACATCACGCTATTGCCTCTAGATGTACGCCCTTCTCCTTTGACGAAGGAAAGACACTCGCGATGCAGTGAGTGTACACATTTTAAATATTTTTATTAACTGGCCACCACTACGGAATCATGGTCGAAATTTTAGCGACGCTCTTTGAATACTGTGGTAGCGCGAATATGCCTTGTTTCGAAAACATTTCTTTCGTATGGACAGATGAAAGGAGTATTTGAGATCACGGTATGAAGAATTATCGATATTAATCTGAATGGAAAGATAGTATTCTCCGGGTTTGCATTGATATTGGAGATTTTTCTCTGGACCAGATTTGTGCATCGAATTTGCTAGAGCCGACTTTTCTGAAAATGAAACTTACGCGAAACCTAATCCTCCCTTGCAGGGAATCAGTGGATGCGGCGAGTGGAAGAGACCGATTATCAAGAATCCCTCCTACAAGGTACGGTAGATTACTGTAGCGAGTTTACTGTAGCAAAGCCAAGAAGAATTTTCGCTCGAATATATTTATTTGCATTTCATTGGCAGACTTGCGTTTCATGAGCAGTTAAAACATTAGTGGAGCAGAAATTTACAATTCTGCAACGATGTTTTTTCTCAAAACAAACAAATTAAATCGATAGTCATTAGAAGGCGGAAAATTTACTTTGTTTAAATTGAGAATTTCGGGTTTTTGAACTTTTGATGAAACAGTGGAATGATCGTTTCAAGTTGCATCAATACATTTCGTTGAACGGGAATCAGTGATTTCAACGCCACTATTTTTGCAAAGTCAAATCAATTTGTTTTTTTTTGTTGTTCATTGCAAATGGCAAACCCCAAGATCGCAAATCCGGCCTTCAAGTGTATTTGGGCGCCCCGTCAGATTGATAATCCCGCCTACTTTGACCCCTACGATGCTCCCCTGGCCGGATTGGAACCCGTGACGGATTGGAACCCGGGAATCGAATTGTGGACCATGAGGACCATGAGCATGAGCTGGATTGGAACCCGTGACGGATTGGAACCCGGAAATCGAATTGTGGACCATGAGCAAGAATGAGCAATACTGTACGGTGAGTACTGTAGAGGAGTATGGTGGGGAAGCATAAAGAGTTCCAGTACGGGGATACGGTATATGGAACCCGATTGCTGACGGTGCGGTAGAAGAAGGAGCGGCTTCTGTAGATACACCTGTTCTTAAATCTGGACGAAAAGTTAATGTTTTTGAGCAATCAGTGTTGTTTCAACGGGTAGCCGAAGAAACATTGTTTCTCTATGAGTTGAGTGGACTAGAAGAAACGCTGAAACTCCGAACTCGCTGGTCCTTGAGATATTGCACGAGCTACAAATAATCTATTCTTTTTATATGTAGTACTATGTCATCTACCGAGGAGAAAATATAGTAATGAAAATATAATTAAAAAATAATACAATTACAACGTGTGATTGAGAGACTCGTCTGGATTCCATTGAATCGTAACAAAGTTTTAAATTGAATAAGTTTTAAATCCCAATTCAAAACCCAATTGCGAGATCATCATTTGAGTAAGAATCACCTTTCAGTCCGAGGTTTGGTTACACCGTCTATAGGAATAGTGAAACACAAAATATAAGGTGCCCCAAAAATTTCGAAATTAATATTTCAGATGAGACTGGCGCGCGTCGATGTCCCTCAATCAACGCGTGATGGCACGCGGACTGCCGGCGAATGCGAGCGATGAGGCGGTGAGTGGAGGAGGAATGGGAAAAATTGATCTTTGATTTCCAAATGGATCGGGTTTACGGTACTTGTTCATGTAATCTGTGAAATGCTAGTTGCTTTTCAAGCCATTCTTCTAGGATACATTATTTAGGGCGAGAAGGACTCGGGATATAGGTGGAGTGAAACATAAAAGTTGGGCGTTAGGAAATGTGTGAAATTGCAAATGTGAAAATCGCGCGTGTACAAACTGTGCGAGATCTACGTCGTCGATTTCGAGGAAAAACGCGTAACTCCAGTGACCAGTGAGTATCGTGGATGCTGTTATGAAGGAATCGTAGCTCTCTACATTTTGCACACTCTAGAGTTTTTCTGACCGACGAGGTAGTGTGCAGAATGGAGAGTGTTCTTTCCGATCCGGCAACAATAGTGAGCATTACGGATGCCATTTGGGTTTTTCTATACTACACACTTTCTCGCCGGTCAGATAAACGGGAACAAAACATGCTGAATAGAGATAACTGCTGTAGTATCCAGTACCAATCCATGCCAACATTTCACTAGTGAGCACGGTATGTTGTTGATGGGAGGGAAGATGAGAAGTACAGTAGAAGGAGATGGAAATGGATAAATTATTGAGCGAAGAAGGTACTGTAAGAGGAGAAGATGATTCTGACGATATTTGGAAAAACGGGTTCGGTGAACTTATTGAGTTAGTACGGTAGGAGGAGGAGGAGTAGGAGGAGGAGGGGAAAGTCTGGAATAATACTGTAAACGTGTGAAATTAGGGGTACGGTAGGGGTAAGATTAAGCTGTCGATAAGGGAGGGATGGGGTATGGTAGTCATTTATCGGTCGAGCACCGTTGTAGGAGGAGGAGAAGGGTACCATGAGTATACTCTCTCTCACTGTGATTGCCATTTTTATTCATTACCATACCTTATTCCTGCCTGCGTTGTTCATGGCTAGCTATTAGGAGCGTCAGTTCTGATTTGGGTCTCTCCATTCGGCACTCTATCTCGTTGATCAGACATGCGAGAGTGTGCTGAATGGAGAGAACGTAGAGTGTGCTGAATGTAGAGAGCAGCGGGAAAAACCAACGCTCGATCATGCCACCGCAACCAAAAGACAGTCTACTGCGTGTTGGGCAACCGGGGCAGCACGAATTTGGTCGACACGTTTATGCAAACTACGCCTCTCTGCCCTTTTCCCACTCCTCTCTCTCTCTCAACCCTCTCCCTTGACCTACCCTCTCTGTCCCCCTGCTCGAATCGTTTTCGAGTAGCACACAACAAGCCACAAACAGTCCTCATTTCCATACGAACGCTCGCACTCTTGTTATTGTCCTCTCGTTTCTTCTAATCCCTCACGTCCCCTCCATTTTGCATACGCCCGATCGATGGTCTCTCCTTCTCTCTCCTCATTCCCTCTCCGACGCTCGCTCTCAGCAGGCTGCTCGCCTCGACTGCGACGTCTTCGGATCCCCGCCTCCTCGACCACAACCGCAAGGTACTGACCCCCTCCCCCCCTTTGATACCGTAACCTCCCTCTGGGAATCCGGACAGAATCCCTGGAACCAAAATGAAACGAGCTATCAAAAGTCGGCAAACGCAGTTTAAAAGAGCGTCATTCAAAGTACTTAAGTTTTACTTTTCAGCGGAATCGGAGAAACTATTTCCTGCCGCCGCTAATACCACAAAACTCTCGAATCTTTCGCGATTCCTCTCTTATGTTATTCTCTTGCAACGCTTCTGCGGAATATTAATTTTCTCAGTAGTAGTCACGCGCATATCTCATTTCTGTTCCCTCTCTTATCCCTAACGCATTTTGCATCTGCAACATTCCCTTTATAAGACATTCGCCTTCCATCTCTCAATTAAGTGTTATCTATCTCTAAGGGTTAGAGATAGTTTAACATATGTTATCTATATGTTAAACTATCTCTAACCCGGCTCGTCTAGCGCGCTCCATTCTGCGCAATCTCGCAGGTCGAAGATTACGCAGCATGGAGTTCATTACTCGCCATTCCTAATCATGATTCATTGCTATTTTCAGATGCGAGCGATCCTTCTTGTCTTGTTCTGCTTCGTAATTCTCGTTTCTGCTTCCAAATATCCTACGTTTTTGGTATTTATTCATTATCCACTTTTGCATAATCTCTAATTTTTTCACTCTTTCTCTAACTTTTGTCCACCCTCGATACGATGTGAAAGGAACGCGAAAAGTCTTCATTTTACACTAATACGATGCGAAAGGACCGCGAAAAGCTTCATTTTAGTACTGGTACGATATTAAATTCTTCGGAACTGCCCCGGCCTGTCGAGGGGAATGCCCCAATGATACAAGGAAATGCCTGAAGCAGTCTCCGAGATGACGAGGGAGTTCAAGTGAGTTGTTTCATTTCAACTAGAGTACACACTACTAATGTGCCTCCTTATAAATGATTCTCAACATTATACTATTCCATCAGCTTCAAGTTTAGTAGTATTGTTGAATCAAATAGTTTATCTCTCCATTAAACAAACTATCTCGGCGGTTAGAGAAACGAGAGAGTGTGCATAATGGAGAGAGTTATCTTTCAGAAATCCGGATTACGGTGATAAATGCTCGTGGGGCACGAAGAAGCAGTGCTGCAAACTCGCGCCGTTCACCAACGGTATCCCGACTCAGTGGGATGTCGATCATGGAAAGAGGAAGTGGTGATTGATACTGATAAACCATACTTATCTCTTGGTCATGTTAGTTGAAAGCAAAAATTCTCACTATTTCTCTATATTGTATATCACCACGCATTCGAAATGACGTCGAGCAAGGAAAGGTGGATTGTGATTGATTGAATAATCTTGTTCCAGATTCCTGTAGATTGTTTCCAAAAGTGAATAAACACTCTTTTGGAGGTACGGCTCAGAAATTCGTATTCTCGAATTTCGTGTCGTCTGGTACATTTAGTTGTACCACTTGTTAATGGATGAAGTAATTACAACACACAATATATCGTAATCACAATGCGATTCGAATAATATATTGTACGTTGTAATTACTTCATTCATTGGAGCGAGATAGAAAATAAAATTTAACGGATTTCGCAATCTTGCCCAACCCTGATTACGATCTCTTCTTCACAAATATACTCAAACATATACTCTCTAAACATCTGAACTATATCCTCTAAATAAAGCAATTCGCAATCACTATGGCTTCCAGATCGAATAGTACTGTCTCCATTAAGCACACTGCCTAGCCGGTTAGACAAAGGGGTGTGTAAAATAGAGAGAACAACTATTAGATCCGGTAATACTCACCTTGATCACCTATCAATCTATCGAAGCTATCGAGAATGAGATGTTTGTTTTTGTTTAGCTTGAGGGCTCTTGAGTGAACAAGAGAAAGAATCCGTCCGGTAGTGCCAACGATGATGTGAGGACAATTATTTTTCAGTAGACGCCGATTCTTCTTCATCTTCTCATCGTCAGAGAAAACTGCTACCTGATATTATATCATTCTTGTACTGAAGCAATGATAGAGAGTGTGTCATTTTAGAACTCGGTAAGTTACATTATCCTTAACTCAAAAGTTTTTAAGGCCCTTCCTTAAGCCTTAGGGTCACTACTTTAGGACAGTCCTAGAGCCTAAGCGCTAAGGTTATGGTAACTTGGTTGAGTTCTAAAACGACCAGTTCTAAAATGAGGGTTCTAAAATTATACACCCCTGCAATGACAGTGATGCAGGATCGAATAGTAGTTCTCTCTAGGGAAGTGCAAACGATAAACGATATATAGCAATCGACGAATGAAACTCAATTACGAATGCGATATTCCTCTCTCGATGCGATATATCGCATTCGAAACAATAATCGTTTTTTCCCGTCTCTCGACCATTGTGTAGCAGTTAGCTCACTCGGTGAAATCAGTTGAGTTTCAAGTTGATCAGATAAACTGGCGATGCGATAAATCGCATCGAAATTGATCTTGTTAAATATCGCATAAATATCGCTATCGTTATCGTTTGCACATCCCTAGTTCTTTACATTCGGCACATTCTCTCGTCTCTCGGACCGCTAAGATAGTGTGCCGAATGGAGAGCGCACTATTAGAAAACTGACCTTGACCGAAAGACATTTGGCGAAACGATGATACTCTTTTCCGATTTCGTTCGCTTCATCATTGGTGCCACAAATGACAAGGGCGGACACTTCTCCATCGATTGGGTTCACCAATTGGAGAGTTGAGATGATAAACACCGAAGTTCTATCAATATCTGCTTTTGTGTGGCAGACCACATCTTTTCCGAGAATCGCCGGAGGAATGCATCTATCATGCACTGAAATAGGCGATGTTGGAGGATTTCTGATATCGACCGCTTGGGATAAGAAAGATGCAGGGGAAACTTTAAAGAAATTCGAAGCGTACAATTTCTAATAATCTTTCAAAATTTCAATTTTTTCAAACCTATTGTTTTTTTCTTTCCTTTTTTTGGCTAGTTGTTTTTACCTTGCGAAGTAATCAATCCGCGATCGATTATGCCTCTGAAGAGAGAATCTTTCAAGTTGAAACGGTGAAATCCGCTGACATAGATGCCCTGAAGATTATTATTGAGTTGTGATAGAACTATCCATAATGTTGGAATTGTTTTTATAAAATTTAATATTGACGGAATTAGATCCATACAGTCATGGTGTGTCGCTTTACTCACCTCTAGATTAGCCACTGGTGATGGGTAGTGAGAAGGGATGGGCAGGGCGACAACCTTGCAGCCATACGCTCTGAAATGGCCTCGATTATTCTAATCGTCTTCTATTTACCGTGAAGATGAACCAACTTGATCAGCCCGACTCATACATTCTCTTTGGTTCGATACACTTCTGCTTCTTTCATAGTACGAGATTTTTCTCGTAAAATTCCCCCCTAACATAGCCATTGGATGACTGATAAAGGTAGCGGTGCCAAAACGGATAACCTACTCTCCTCGATTCGCGTGTCATCTCATCGATCAGAGAAATGAGAGATCACGCAAATCGAGGAGCATCAGCCAACGCACCAATTGATGTCGCTTGACAGGGTCCCTGGACAAGCGAGATAGTGTGGGAAAGGAAGATGGTCCCTCTCGCTTCCCCACACTATCTCGTCTGTCCAGGGACCTGGTGCGTTGGCTGGTTCCGATTTGTCGTCACTAATAAAGATACTCAAAAACACAAATCTCCCTTCCCCCCCCCCCTTCTCTCCATTCCATTTCCCTCCCCACCCAACCCCCCCCCCTCTCTCTCACAATCTTTCAATCTGTTATTCACATGCTGTCACACCCGTTTGGGTGTATCAATAAATAAATAAACTCACGTCATAAACGCTCTATCCTCCCAAATGTCCGTTTCTGGGTCGTACATCTCTACCGACGTGATTGGATTAGCGTCGTCACCGATCCAATCGTAGCCTCCAAGCACGAAAATCTTCCCACACGAGGCAACTGCTTGAGGAATCGCTCTATAATATATACCATTTACCAATTATTAAACAGTTTCGAGTGCACCTCACCTTTTCATCCTCATACTCTTCAGCATAGTCCATGTATTTGTGCTCGGGTCGTATCTCTCCATGCAGTCAAGGCTGATATGCACTCTGTGGCTGAAAACAGGAGGTATTAAATAAGTCGTTGGATCAAGGGAGGGTAGATTCATACGTAAAATGGGTCTCGAAAAAGCGAGAGTGCACGTCGGCACTCCAGCAAGACAGCAAGATAAATATCGGCAAAATGAGCCAAACAGAGTAATGTATGGTGAAAATCGACCATATCGACTAGACCACGTCGGCAAACTTGTTTGGGCATATCGGCAGAAAATTCTAAGCGAGACTTTATTTTAAATGTGATTCCATCATGTTTATTGAATGCAGATCCATAAGTGATTCATCAACTTTTATTGAGCTCGTTATTGTGCTAATACGAGACAGACATATCGAACGAGAGTCCGGTCCAAATTCACTCAGGACTTGAGTTTGTCCCAAACTGAAAGATCATGTACACCACCGCAGGGAACGCTTGGCGAAGACTAGTGGTTGGGGCGCGCGCCTTTCTCTACCTCTTGCAAAACATCACCTGCGGGCGGGAGTCGAACCTGCCTGCGTCGGCATGCCAGTCAGACACCATGCCCATTATGCCCATCTATCCAGGAAACGACTTTCAAAAACTGCCAAATGTTTTTCTGAAATTTTGTTTTTTTGTGCGAAAATAGTGTTCGGGCAAAAACACCCTAAAGGCGCAATTTTCGCCCTGCGGAGACTAGTGGTTGGGGCGCCAGCCTTCTTCTACCATCTTGCAAAACATGGTCGATCGTGGGGCTCGAACCGGCGATATAGCGGGCTTCGGTCAGACACCATAACCAATAATGGGCATGGTGTCTGACTGGCATGCCGACGCAGGCAGGTTCGACTCCCGCCCGCAGGTGATGTTCTGCAAGAGGTAGAGAAAGGCGCGCGCCACAACAATGGCATGGTGTCTGACTGGCATGCCGACGCAGGAAGGCAGGCAGGTTCGACTCCCGCCCGCAGGTGATGTTTTGCAAGAAGCAGATGTCAGCTAAGACCGTCCCCTTTCGCAAAATTAGCTCAGCTCTAGCCGGGTTCGTTTTAAAGCTACAAGAATCCCGATTTATGAGAAAGCACCGGAAAACATCGCTGATTATCATGGTTTTATCAGCTAAGACCGTCCCCTTTCGCAAAATTAGCTCTCCTCATGATTGACTCTCCAACTGCCCTTTTTCTGCCCTTTGACGTGTTCAGAGTGTGTTCAGAATGGAGAGAGCAGTATCGATCCGGAAACAATACGCAGTAAATAACAAACCGTATAATTTTCCACCATGCACGCATGAGGCTGGGCCTTCTCGCGCGCTTTTCATTGGCATCAATGACGACCACTCTGCAAACAGTTTCATTAATCATGTCAAATTGCACTTTTACTTAAATTTAATTACATAATTACTTAATTAAAATTACTTTAACTTAATTACTCTCCTATATTCGCTTGATCCCTTGTTTCTTGGACCGGCGATGAACAAGGAAATTGAGGAGTGTTTCCGATTTGGCATCACTAATTCCCATCACTACTAATATCATTCTAGGTTCTGTGCTTCCAAACCAGTAGATTTTCAATTTTTTTTAAATGAACCAACGCTAGAAGTGACAAACCTTGCGTTGAAATATCATAGGAGAAGAGAGATGAGAGAAGGTTGGTTCCATCAGATCCACCAGCAACATATCTGTAATATTGATTCGCTAAACCTAACTTGTTGTGAATGAAAATCAACAGAAATTCTTCTATCGATAACCTCTTCTATCGATAAACACGTCCAAATGATTATGCGCGTAGGCATATTCGGCATCTGAGAGAATACATATTTCGTTTGACAAAGTACTTCCCGGCATATTGTTCTCAGAAATTGATTATTGTATGCCACACCATTTATTTAAAGTTAAATAAAAACCCACCTCAAACGTCTCATTGGTTAAAGTGTCGACGATTTTGCCTAAGGCTGGATGTTCCTTTAATCCTCCAAAAAAGTAGATCTGAAAGTAATAAGTATACATCGAACGATTCAACTCTATGTGATCTCTCCATTCTGCACACTCTTTCACTGGACAGAGATACGAGTATGTGCTGAATGGAGAAAACTACTATTCGATCCGGCATCACTCTAGAGGATACTGTATCATAATTTTAAAACCATACGACCATTTTTCATGCCAAGATCGGGATTTCCGCGCATCTTTTGTGGTTGTGTATTCTCCGACTCTACCATTTTCTGGCTTTTTAGTACATTTATTTTTATTTCCTTAATTAGTTGGATTCCTGATTAGCTTCAAGTGGAGGTTTCTCGCTCACGGAACACAGAAATAAATTTTAAACTAAACCTCGGCGTATGATCTGTAATTTGTGATCACCGGAACGATTTATTCCCCAGGACCGGCATTTTATAAATTTATAATACCTTGTGATCGATGACTACTGCCGGCTCGAGATAATGATTTAATTCCCAGGACTGGCATTCTATAAATTTCATTATTCACTTATTTTCAAATTTATGGATCAGTTCGGTCTCTTAACCTATGTTGTTCACACTTATTCCAGACTCAAAAATAAAAATCATAGTTTTCATATTTTTATTACTCAGAGTAGAGATAAGAACCTTCATTTAACCACTTAGTGCGTTTTATGAAGATTTTTCCAGGAGTAATTTATAGTAAACACATGGTGGCATCAGAATTATATTTGATTTAAAATTAATAAATGGATAATGTTAAAGCTTACGTGTCCATGAATTTTTTATAGGGTCATAAATCTCGAGATAAATCACATGCTGAAGATCACTTGAAAGGCTGTCTCCTGGGAGAGAAAAATGAATATCTCACTTTTAAATAGTATCAAATGTTTAAAAAAAAAACAGAACAAATAAACTCACTGAAAGAGAAGATTAGTTGATGGGAGTCCGGACAAATTCTCTCTTCTGAAGTCTTATTGTTGTTGATCCGTGCCTGTAAAATGAGATAAATGTTTTTGAGATTTTCTGACATCAAATCAGAACGGACTCTCTTCAATCTCGCGTATCAGAGAAACATGAAAGCGCGCGATTTGAAGTGAGTCAGATTCCGATTTGACATCACGACAAAATTCATTCAGAAAACAATGATGTACTCACCTTCGCTTCTCTGATCAGAGCCATGAAATCAGATTTTCCCTCCACCGATTCTAACTTTTCAATGGTTTCCGAGATGAAAATGGGAGAGAGCCGATTCCAACGGATACATTTCAATAGCTGCGTGGGCCATTGAACATTGCCCACTTGATTTCTAATCCATCGAGTGATTATTTCAAAAACCTGAAAAACAATGTGAAAAAGCACGTTTCAATGAGGATAGGACCAACCTGTTCCTCATATGCGACGTTCAGTGAATCTCTCTGTAACTATCGAACAAGAAGATCGATGGAAAGCTCATGGAATTCGGAGGTGAAAGAAATTGGAATAACGTTCTTCTGAAATTCGTATGTTCTGATGTTCTGCATCGAAAAAAATGTAATATCTTTTCGTTTCTAAGCTCTCTCCATTCTGCACACTTTCCTATCACTCTGAACAACCGCATTGAGAAAGACAGAAAAAAAAAATTCCCAATTGCAAACTAACGTCGATGAAACGGAGTAGAAATTGATCAATTTCTTTGTAAGCGATCGATTTACAAAATATGAGAAGTGAGAGAACGTTTTCGACTCTGATTCGTCTCCTCATGAATTGAGCACATTCCAGCATTACGGTCTCCTGGAATTCTAAAGATCAGGACTCTGAAAAAAGAAACCACGGTATTCCACAGGTGGGGAGGGGGAAGAGAGCAGAGAGAATCAGAAAAATTGGCAAGCTGCCAGCAAATGTGACGGGAACCGTAGTCGTCAAAAGACGAGTTTTGTCGCGAATGTTTGAATTAAATTCTGATGGGCAATGCCATGGAAACTAGATGATGCATAACTCAAGATAAGGAAGGCAAAGAATAGCTCACGATGTAAAGAAAGTTAGCGCCTATCATCAAGTCTTGTATGTTTCGCTCTTCGATTTGAAGTTTACCCGAATAGGCGTATTCTAGTAGGCTTTCTAACGTGGACAATTCGAACTCTGATGTAGTAATGGCAATATTTAATAAGACTACTTCAACATACCCAATATGCTCAACGATATCTTGATTTCTCGTGTTTTACACTCTGGAGTTGAAAAGAGCATTGAAGAATGGAATGCGAGTTGCCAGAAGGTCCTTAAAATTTAATTTTGATTTTTAGAAATTTTTTTTAGTTGGTTGTTTCCAGCTCTCTCCAATCCGCACACTTCATCGACTCCAGACGAATTAGTGTGCAGAATTAAGAGGTCTAACTGTCTAACCTTGTGGCCATATAGTCTCTCGCTTCCGATTATCATGACCACATCGACATTATCTCGATTGTAGCGCAATGTCTTATCATCCTGCAAATATTTTTAATTCCGAAATTGAAATGAAAAATAAATAGAAAAATATATATTTCAGTCTCAAAATAACCTCATGTAAAGAGTGACTGATAGTGATATAATCTGGCAGTTCGACTCCTTCAAGCGAGAAAGGAACACCTGAAACATTTTTCGATTTTTATGCATAAGAAATCACAAATTTTCGATGAGAGATCAAAACTAAAATCTTGCCGTACTGACACTAAGAAATTCGGTGAGAATACAGCTCTCTACTTTCTGCACACCGTCTCAGGGGCAAAAAAGCGATATTTTTTGCATTTTTGCGATAACAAATCGTTTAAGCACTAACTTGGTTATAGACACTTTGACACGTCGTTTTCGAACCTTTATTTTCTTTTCTTAAAGAACCCCGTTTTTTAGACTTTTTTAAAAATCGATAATGGAAACATTTAAAAGTCGAAGAATGTGAAAGCTGGTCATGCCGATCTCAGTGAAGTATATATATCGAGGAGGTATGAGAGCTAATTTCCTTTCGCACGCATATAATGCGAAGACAATTCAATAAGATAATGGATTCCCTTCGTTTCTTTGTCTTTTTATTGTATGACCCTTATTGCATAACCTGCGACCTGGATAAAAATGTATGTATGTATGTACAATAACACTCAACTTTTGCCTACGCATAGGCCTGCATATTCATTAATCGTGATTGTGTCATGTTAAAGGAGGAGAAGCACGACAATCCAGGAGATGAGTTTTAGACGTGAGATTGGTTGTCGCTGCTACACTATCAGACTCTTCAAAATCAAATGTTCTAGCAATGAGCGATTGGCTGCATGCCAAGCGGGCCTGAGACTCAGGTATTTATCCCAAACGAGGGAAAGAGAGGGGATAATGGAGAGACTCATCATGCGAATTTGCCAGATCGGCTATGTGATTTGCATGAGCGTTCGTGTTTCCCCTTCTATAATCAAAGAACGATGTGTATACTGCTTCTCCCACCAACGGCTGATGATCTCTCCCTCTTTTTCTCACGCAAACCTTCCTGGTTTTTTTGGATCCCTTCAGGTGGCAGCATCCTCATTCTCCGGTCTCTCTCTAAGCATCTGCACTCCATCGTCAGTTGTGTTCGAAATACGAGTCGCCGTCTCTTCATTTCACACACTATCTCGTTTCTCTGACCGGCAAGATAGTGTACAGAATGGAGAGTCAAAACCGAAATGACATCACTAATCTGCACTGCTAACTCCATTGTGTATTAGTTATGCGTTTTTAGAATGAAATATTGCGTATTTTTTCTCGGAAATCTTACACGAATTTTCAGAATTCAGACCATGCGCCTGACAATATTCAATACCTCGTCACAAATCAGAAGCGCCGAGCCACAGCGAGTGCATCGACGTTCGATCTGTCAACCAATCATCCAGACTCGTTGCATTTTCCATTAGAGTGTGCAATTCGGGTAATCGTCTCTTCATTTCACACACTCTCTCGCCACTCTAACCAGTGAGAGTGTGTGTGAAATGAAGAGACAATTACCCGAATTGCGTCGTTTGAAGTGTGGAAATTCGTATCTTATATCATGATATAAAACACACCAACGAATTTCCGCACTTCAAACGCTCTTCAACCAGGCGAGTGAACAGTTGTTTCCCCCACCCATTCAACGTCCTTGCTTCCTAGGAAATTCTGCAAACAACTCTAGCGCAGAATTGGAAATATAGCACCCTCGAGCGAGACGTTTGGCGTTATTTTGGGGCAAGAAGATGAGGTCGTGGTATGTTCGACGGGTTGAGTAATAGGCGTTCAGCGCGCACATATGTGAAATCATAAACACTGAGCCCCCCCCCCCCCCCCATCCCCCATTTCCACTCTCGCAAAGACCCCTCTCCTCGGGGGGGGGGGGGGAAGGTCTTGAGGTCGATGCGACGAAAACAATTGTGTGCAGTGGCGGGGAGGCAGGAGACAATATTGAGAAAACAACCAGAATGCTGAGGAATCGAGTCATTATTCGTTTACTACTTCTCTCTTCTCTCCTTTGCAGCTCTTGAATCGTAGTAGTATCTCAAATATTCCATTCAATTCCCCACATAGATCGGAACTTGAAGATGAATTATCGCATACTTTCGCTTGCTCTTCGCTCTTTTTATTATTTTTAATACTCCGTAGTAGGGATGTTAATTCAATTCCCAATTCCTAGCCATTCTCTCAATTCTCAGCGAGAAAGCGCGGTTTCTCAGGCCGACCGATCAAGTACTTGGGAAATGGAATTTAATGGGCATCCCTACTCCGTAATTTCTGATTCGGATTGAGTCTTCTCCATAATTCGTGTTTACGGAGTTCGCGTCGATGGACCGACACTCAGTAAGCGGGAATTCCGCACAACATGGAAAACATCGCCGAGCACTTCTTCGCCATTCTGATCCGACGGTATCTTTATACCATTAGATTGTTGATAAACTTCTGTAGTATGTTGGCGATACGAGACTAGGGGAGAAGCGACTTTATCTCATGGTGGGACTAGCGAGACTGGACACAATCTCTCTCTCCATCTGGCAGATGTCCAGTGGGAGAGTAAGAGTAGGGCTGATTTATAGCTAGTGTAATGTTCTTGGTTCAATATAGTAGGTAAAGTAAAAAGGTAAAGGTGCGGCCACGTCAAGTGATTTTACAGTCGTCTCTCGACGGCTACACTAGGTGGTGCAGACGGTAAGGCCTACTGCTATGTTGGACGACTACGACAAAGATGACGTTGTCATCGACTAGTAGAGATGGGGCAAATATGATAGTAGATCATAGGTCAATCAATACTAACCTATAGCGTAATGACGGTAGCCTCCAAGGCACTTCCTTGAAATTCTGATCCAACGGTATAAACTAAGATTGCCAGATGAAAAGAGCGCCCTCCTCATTTCGCACACTCTCTCGTCTCTCAGATCGACGAGAGAACATTCGAATTGAGGAGAGCGAGTTCCGAATTGGCAACGCTAGTGTAAACAATGACAGTAGCCTCCAAGCTTGCTGACTTCAGCAATTGTAATGTGAAAATTTATGCTGATCTGAATCTGTCCAGAAACTTTGCACAACAATGTGCTTATCTCAAATCCAGCTTGCCCCCATTCCAGATCTCCGTGGTCAAGGAGAATGGTTATCGACCTAGCCCAACGATTGGAATAACCGGATTGCCTTCAACTGCGTTGATCGTTGCCGATGTCGTCGACAATGATGACGACGCCGAAGTGTCGTCGTCAGAAAGTTCTGCATTTCTGACGCCCCCTCGGTCGTCCAAACTCATCCAAAGGCCCGATCCGAGCTCGACTTCTGCACCAAATTCGGTAATTTACATTTGACACATAGAGACCCCAGTGTGATCTGCCAAAATTACCGTACCGTTTCATCATTAAGCGCATTGCGTTATATGAGTGCGAATAACATTTTTGCTCTTTAGCTTTTGTCTCTATCTCATCTCTGAGTCGAGTTATGGCCCCAAAACGATGCGCGCGTGGCTCTGTGGACGAGAGAGGGAAATTAGACTAGAGGGAGAGGGGGCGGGGCCCTCTCGCACCGCTCCATGTACAATTCGGAGAAAATTACATAAAATCTAAAAAAAAAATCATCTAAAATGCAAACATAACTACTAGAACCTCTTAAAATCCCCATTCTGCACTTCCCATTCGTTCTCGTCGAGATTGGCCTATATAGAGTTTATTTATATTTATTTTTAACTGTTCGCTTGTCCTTTCCAGATATCCGCCGGCAATGAGACGAATCGCCGACCGGATGCTGATATCGGAATTGCGGGAGTTTCGTCAACTGCGTTGATCGTTGAAGATGTCGTCGACGACGATGACGACGCCGAAGTGTCGTCAGAAAGTGCAGCATTTCTGACGCCCCCTCGGTCACCTGCACTCGTCCGATCTCCGATCTCCACTACCATCTCGACTTCAGCGCCGAATACGGTAAGGAAACGGTCAGACGCGATCTTTTGTCGATTAGTTGCGCCTTTGCTTGTTAGGCCACATTAAAGTAGGGAACTGTCTGCACACATTGCATTGAGCTCTTTCAAGTTCATTGGTGAAAGGGCGTTTAGGAACTCGCGTTAAGGAACTTTCAATCGATGACGTTTCGGAACCCTTTCAAAAGATCGGGAAGACAGTTTAGACACCTTATTTGAATACAGGTGACGTTTTTTTTATTATATTGCAAGGCTATCCACCGGTATACAAATGAGGGGTCTAAACCATCTTCTCGATGTTTTGAAAGGTTCCTTTAGGAACGCTAGTTCCTAAACGTCCCATCACCATTTCATTGTAATATCCAGGGACTGCCTGAGCGAAAGAAGATGAACAAGAACTGCAGTCAAGATGATGAGAACGAAGAATTGAGGAAGCCGTCGATCATGCAATTCCTCAGCAATAACAGTAAGCGAACGGATCGTAAATTCGATTTTGGCTCTCTCCATTCTGCACAATATCTCGCCGGTCAGAGAAACGATATAATGTGCAGAATGAAGATAAGCGATAAGAATCTTCGAACGTATTCGACACTCCCTTTTCATCATTCATCGTCATTCTGATCCGACGGTATAGTGAATGAATTCAATTATGTGTTAGTGTCGATTGAATCTCTGATTCGAAAATACGCTATTTTTGCATACAATCTGTATCTTCTTGATGGTTTCTCATCAGATCCGCTCATCCCGAAACCCCTGCGTAAAGACGGTAAGAGCACCCAAAGGCGCGTCCCGTCGCTGAAAACAATCGAAGAGATGAAGGAGTCGGTTGTATCGAGCACCGCCGACAACATGTTTACCTCATTAGCAGTCGAGGAGAGTTCGCCTCAGCCTTGGATCGGCTATGAACGAGCGAGGTAGACATAGCAATCTCCGATTCATTGATAACTTCATCGGGCCGAGTGTGCCTCTAGTGAGAAAAAACGTAATATCTTGAAATACTGATTTTGTAAAGATAAGGAAAAACGTCGTAATTTCAGGATGTTTGCGCGTTTTCTCCTTTGGAATACACACATTGGAGTTATCAATGCCTCGACTCCATTAACATATAATTAAGGGAGGAAATACCCGTGCACTACTTCACTTTTCTCTACGCAGTCGTCATCATTATTGTTCTGGTGATTGAAGACGCGAATCGTCAAAATGAATATTACGTGGGTTTTGACTGCTTGAATAAGTAAAAAAAAAAACGGAATTTTGATTTCATTTGACGTTCCGCTGTAGTCTGTGTCATTTAGGCTTTGAGTCGTGATGCGACCAGTTGTTTATTCCTCGTTCTCGCTTGTTATTAGAGCGGTCTCGCAACTAATCGCGAAGTTGTTTACGACTAGTTGTTCAATAGCACTTCGCACGTTTCTTATTCCAGCCACTGGGCATCGTCTTTCACTACTACATGTACGGCGTCGGAATCCTCTTCATCGCTTACGTCAATCTGGTCGTCGACAACCAATCGCTGATCAATCGCATCCTCTCTTTTCTGTATGAGGTACGTCATTTCAAAATGGGATTCCCCACTTCAAATTCAATTTCTCAGAGTCCAATTTCGAAGACCCAAACAGCTGAGCCCGTCAGCACGACCTTGCTGCGTCTGGGCACATTTGGTGAGCGAGTGGAAAACTTGTTCGCCGAATTCACTCCTATGTACATATCACGGATCTCCTGTAAAATCGTAGGAAGGCAAAAAAATTTCATTTCACCAATTTTGGTGAAACTTCATGCATAGATAGTCTAAAGTGTGTGCAAGGGAAACTTTTTTTTTAGCCAAATTCGCATAGTGGCCTACTTTTCAGTTTTTGAGCTACAGGGACCGCCAGTCGTGCCTCAATTTTCCTACGATTTTACAGGAGACCCGTGATATATGGTCTGAATTGATCGGCAATAATGCGGAAAACTCGGTTCTGAACACTCAAAAGTTAGTAAATCTGCGTGAAGACGCTAAATGGGTGATGGAACGTTTAGGAACTCTCAATCGGTGACGTTTAGGAACCCTTTCAAAAGGTCGGGAAGATGGTTTAGAATCATCATTTGCATGCTGATGGCTACCAAATCAACATTGAATAGGTTTAAACATCTCCCTTATTCAAATGAGGGTTCTAAACTGCCTTCCGTCGTTTTAGACCGTATTGAAAAGGTTCCTAAACGTCACCGATTGAGAGTTCCTAAACGCGAATTCCAAAACGTCCCATCACCGCTAAATAGAGCAAAATACGCGCGCTTTATGGCACAACATAAGCACGGCACCCCGAACACCGACATAGGGCGAACGAAAAGCGTACCCGCTCATCAGGATCATATCAGGAACCGCCCGCGAATATGAAATCCTACAGAAAGAAGTTGAGCCTGAATCACGATCATGCGGTGCAAAGTGCCTGAGCACCGGTAATATTACCCTGAAGGCCAAGCTCACTTTGCGTTTCGGCGGTCCGGAACGTTAACATCAGGCATTTTGAATAGCGCGATCGTGATTCAGGCACTTGCACCGTTGCATTCAGGCAACTATGCTTGTTGCTTTTGTAGTTTTTTGTATCACATTTTCGTTCGCCCTATGTCGGTGTTCCGGGTGCCGTGCATAAGTGATGGCAAAATGGCACTCCTCTTTACACGTGCTCACTAGTTTATCTGATCGGCGAGCGATCGAACGCGAATTGAAGACAATCGGTTCGTTCGTTTCAGCTTTCGGGAGTGTCGCAATGCTGCTGTACGGAATGGACTTGTACTTGCTGATCTCGGTAACGCATTTATCCGTTTGTAAACATCATTACGATTAGGGATGACAAATCGGACTCGGCGAGCCGGTTTCAACTAGGTTTCAAGCCGGCTTCACCGTTGAAAAACAAAAAAAAAGGTTAAAACCGGCATAAAGTCGGCTTAAAACCCGTTTTGTCAGTACTAATTGCGATTATCTAGGGACAAGTCGACATTCCCTACGTGGAAATTACCATTGCTGAGCACGTGCTCGGAACTATCTTCATCTTCTCTCAAATGCAATTCATGATCTCTAGCAGCAAGGTGTGTCGCAATTAGGGTTCCCGAAACGAGTCATTCCTGCCCATTTGGGCAGGAATGACTCGTTTCCTAAGCTGTCGCAATTCGGCCTGACTCTCTCAATTTCGCACACTATTTCTTCAATCTGGGCCAGGCCCAAATCGGGAACCCTAGTCGCAATATTGTCTCTCTGGAACGTTCCTTCATCTTCCAAATCGATCTTGACTCATGTACCCTTGTGAGAATATCAATAAAAGCATCAATGACATAATGTACATTCAGTACACATTCTGTGCTTTCAGTGGTGTACGATAAATATAAATATAAATAAATAAATAAACGTAGCTTCTGGTCCAAACGTCTCGGAACGTGTGCCGCTTCGGGTTCATGCACTGCTTCGCTGTCAACATCTGGATGTCGTACAGATTCGCACAAGCCAAAGTGGTGCATCTACTGAAAAGGGTATGTTATCCGTCCCCCCCCCTATGTTATTCTATCTTATTCTCATGCTGTTACACCCGTGTATCAATAAATAAAAACTAATAAATGTTAATATTGTTCGGTCCGAAAAGAAAGCGCAAACAAAAGTTTCAGCTGGTTGCCGATGAACAGTCGGGCAAGTATGAAAGCGGGTTCACCGTTCCGATTCTGCGCAACTCGACGCTGACGTCATCCTCCCTGCTCACGCCGTCGTTCCGGTCGGCGTACTACTCGGCGGTTCCGTATGACGACCTGAGTAGTTCGGTGGCGTCCTTTAGGTGAGTTCGTGTATTAGTGATGTCGCTTCGGCACTGGCTCTCCTCATTCAACACTCTCTCTCGGCCTCTGACCGCCGAGATAGTGTGAAGAATGGCGAGAGTTAAACCCGAATTTGCATCCCTAGTTCGTATGCACAAACACAAAACTCGCGCTCTTGAAAAAAACAACATGGTGCAACAATGTTTCGAGAGCGGTACTTTGATTGGTTAACAAAAGCTTTGGTGGCTACACATGGATCGAAAATACAATGAGTGATGGGTGACTAACTATGCAGGGGGGGGGGGGGGGGGGGGGGGGGTACTGAACCGTATACCTAACTAAGTATGAGTATCGCAGAGAGTACGGCAAGTTCATCTCGATCTTGAACGTTTGTGCGATCGAATACGCCGTCATAGGGGCTACGGTGATGTTCGTGTTGTGGAAGAGGGTGAGTCTCACTGTGGGGGTGTATCGTCTTAGAACTGGTCGTTTTAGAACTGAACCAAGTTACCTTATCCTTAGCGCTAAGGAGTTATGACGGAAGTATTCCAGTGAGACCCTAAGACTTAAGGAAGGGCCTTAAGAATTTAAGGTTATACCTTTATCACTTTAGGTTAAGAATAAGGTAACTTACCGAGTTCTAAAATGATACACCCTCCTCACTGTGCCTTCATTGTTATATTGTAGATGGAGTCGATGGAGAATTGGACTTTGTTCAGTCAGATTCATGGCGTTGCTACATACTAAACAACTTATTTAAGCTTGATCCATCAGCCTCGACTCTCTCGCACCTGAAAAAGCGATCAATCGGCATATTTTTTGGGTAAGCAACGGTGCAACGGTCAGATATAATAAACAAAAACGAGGGTAGGATGGGAAGTAATGGAGAGATGAGCAATGTAAACGTATGTTAACAGTACGAGTGGGAACTAGTGATGTTATTTCGTGACCAGTGCACCCTGTAGAAAAATTTTCGGTGCACCGAAAACCGAAACCGAACCAACATCACTAGTGGGAAACGACCAGCCCCTAGAGATCAAAGATCAAATCAAGCTTGGCAGTTCCTCCATCATCGGATTCTATGCGGGTCTCGCTCTCTTCCTCGTCGGCATCGGTTTCTGCGCTGCCTACGCCGGTTCGCAATTTCATATGCCCTAAATCCTTTAGGGTAAAAGGAGAAATGTTATTCAGGTCGAGATCAAGAAAATAAGCATATTTTTGAGTATGTGTTCTTAACTTGGAATATCACACTGTGGTCTCTACCTAATAGCCTATCATTTCACACACCTTGCAATTAATTTGCGATACCTTCGAACTTTTCCTGAAACCGATGTGCATCAATTTATGTTTTAACCGAGAAAAAATGGCAGGCATGCATGCCAAGCGGAGAGCGCTGGTTCTTCTCGGCGGATACGAGGTCATCTGCTACAGCAGTGCGATTCTCGCCGTGTTTATAGCCAGATTTTCGTTAGTTTAATTACAATTAATTACAATTAAATTACTTATTAGAACAACAAGGTTCGATACGATAGGAATAGGTGAACTGCATTTTAGAGTGCGTCGGTACGCATTTGTGGCAGAGGGACATGGCAGCCAGGTTAATCTGTATCTATTATTCATCGCATTCATCGGAGAGGTCGTGTGGTGTATCGCCGAGTTGGCGAGATTCGTCGACGTCGGTGGTGTGTGCAGTATTATTTTTTAATTGCAATTTTGTTTGATATGTTGCATTCAGATAACAATAAGACAACAAAAAAATCAACGAGGGTTTAACATAGAATAATCGCCAAGCTTTTATCTAAGAACGTGTTTCTGCCTACATAAACCACCAAGACATACGTATGGAGTTATAAATTAAACGCTTCTATTGCAGGAAATCCATTCATATTTGCCGTAGCTATACTGCGTATCATCCACGTCTTCTCACAGACATCTTTCATTCTCCTCGCTTTCAAGTGAGACAATCAAGGCAATTAACAATGATTCACAGCACATAGACCTTTTATCAACTATGTATCCTCAACGAGTCCGTTCATCAAATTCTTTTTGAAAATGCTTTTAAAGAATAAAATAAAATGCAAAGATAAAAATCATTTTGGCAAAAACAACCCCTAACACTGAAGCAATAACAGCCTCACAGATTGGAGCCGCCCTCCGCTAAGAAATTCACCGCGTGCGGTCGCCAACACGTGACCTACCTGATTTTCATGAACGCGACGCTCTTCTTCTTCCACATCTACGAGTCGATGACCGCTGGGTGAGTGTCGATTAGGGATGCCTTTTCGGGTATTACAGATCTTTGATCTTTGTAGTTTGATCTTTGATAATATAGTTTGTAGATTGTAGTCGTCAAAGTTCATGCCAAAACAACTCCACAATACAATTTGGGATGGACTATACAACACAATCCAATTTGGGATGGATTAGGGATGCCCCGTTTCGGGTATTTGCTGACATCCACTCTTTTCATTTCACTCAATCGATTGTCGGCAATTACCTGCAATGGCAACTCTAGTCTCGATGCTTCATCGGCACTAGGTCGGATGAGAACCGTAAAAAAATTTCGTCATCTTGTATTCTCTCAGTAAGTTCAACATGATACAAAGAAACATCTGAGAAAAATACTGAGAGTCTGAATTTTTTTCGGTTCTCATCCGATTGGTTCTCATCCGACCTAGTGCCGCTGCATCTCCGACACTGTGATCATCATTCATTCAGTTTCGGCTACGTCAACTCATCCTCGAGTGGCTACACGTACGTGAAGCTACTGGCGGGCCCGCTGATACCCTTCTATCGGTGAGATTTTGCTCAGAAAAATAAACGGGGACGGATAGTCGTCACTGATACCGGATCGAATCGCCTTTCAGAGAAATGAGAGTGTGTACAGAATGGAGATGGTCGCTATTCGCTCAGGCAACACTAGAATATGCAGGAATGGTGAACGGTCCGAAGATGCCCATACTGGCATTGGCAACGATACCACGCAAGGGCATGCATGATTAGTGATGGCGAATGAAGAAAACTGGAAGAATGAAGATCGCGGTCTTTATCGTTATCTATGAAGCATGACATACCGGTTCGCGCGCCTTTGTGAGCGAGAATGAAGAGACAACGTTCATTCCTCATTCCCTAGTCATGATTAGAGTTGATAAAGGAAGAGGCAAGAATGAGCCAAATTCGATTACCTCTTCCGGAAGAGTTAATCCCTTTTTCTCTTCTCTTCCTTCATTTTCATTTCTCGCCGCGCGAGATCGGAACAGTCTTCCTTTCACTCTTCCTTTATCCACTCCAGTCATGATGGTCCAATACACGGCGTTCTGCTGGCAACGCGCCCAGTTAGCTTTCGTGGTGAGACCATCGCTTGCTCTCTTGCATTTGCATGCTCTCTAGTCATTCCCCTGACCGCTCTCTCTGGTATTGCTCTCCTATTAGGGGGACTAAAAGTTTCACTAGTAGTTGTGCTAGCTAGTAGACTAATAGCGGAGATATTAGGGCCCCTAATAGTGAAATTTGATATTAGCAGGCCTAATAGCGGATCTTTTAGCATCCCTAATAGGGGAGAAGGTAGGGAGGGGTTCTCGCTTGGGGATTACTGTAAGAAAAATCGTCTTTCGTGTTTTCGTTCGCTTGCAATATGGATTTCTCAGATTCTCCTTTTATCTACCGTATTCAAAGCAAATACAAAACAAGTTGTAACGAGTAGTAGGTCAAACTCATCAACAAAAGATAACACAATGATATCCTATCGATAGTCACAAACTGAACTAGTGAAATAACAATTTACAACAATAATGTGTGGACATAAATCGATCAAACAAAATTAGGTCTCGCCCACGGTAGTCGTTGAAAATGTATTGTCATCAAGACTCATCTTCTATTTCTCCGGAACTTCCATTCTTCTTTTTGAATTTTCCGACTCGTCTCTAGAATGATCCTGCTACATAACACCACACAATTATAAAATTACCTGATCGGAATGATGCGGAGCAAACGAACAAGTTATCACCTCTTAGTCACACATCGAATCTCGCAGATCCATTCTGAAAAGAGTTATCGCATTACTGATGAATGGCTCACCTTGTTGCATGAAGATGAAAATGAATCAAATTAGGCACATCTTCAAGACACGAATTGTCGATTAAAAAAGTGATCCTTGATATAAGATGAGAAGTAGGCATCAATCTGAGTTCAAATAATAAGATAACCATGTATCACCAAAGAACCTGTCCTTGATCAACTCTTCCCTTTCCCGCTGTCCTGGTCCGAGAGATAAAAAATTATCTCTAAGTCAAGTTCATTGTTTTCATGCATTATTCTTAAATATCCTATTACACCCCCCCCCCCCATAAGAAAAGCACCGATCAGATTGCATCTGGTCTCAGACCGCTTCAAAGTGGGTATTCGACAAACTATATTTCTTTCGCGCTAGCCAAAAATTGTCGGTCATACTTTGCGAGGGGCTGAGAGTAGATGTAACCATGCACTCTTCGCGGCGCGGTTGTTTGGGAGGAGAAAGGATTGGCAATTGGTGCCCGACTCATTCCTGTCTCAAAACGCTCAAGAGAAGCGGTTCTTTCAGACACAAATTGCCAGCCCTAGGAGGAGAGTTTGCGGGATTGCATACATAACAAAAATGACATAATTAAAATACGTACCTCGCTGCATGGCGGTAGTTTTTATCGAGGAATATAAATTTGATCTTCTTCTTCCTCGACGGACCCTGCAGTAAAAAATATGAATAAAATGAAAATGAAAAACGATATTGTAAAGGGATTGAAAGCAAAAAAAACAACCCTAACTCCAGGCTACCGAGTAGAGAATAAATCGAACAATGATGATTCATACAAACCTCTCTTTGTGACGAAATCCTGTAACAGCCAAATATCAAACCTTCCACCGCGATAAACCACTGGTGCTCCGGCGATTCTGCGATGTAGGAAGAGTTTTAATGATAAATTATCAACCGAATAACACCCAAAACTGGCAGTCGCCCATGAGAAATATCGCGCAATAGGTCTAAAATTTTTCGAGCCGCATATACGACCGACCCAGACCATTTCACACTGCTAGTAACACCGCAAAACATAAAGGAACATACAGGGAATAAACTACGACTGAAATTGCAAACATTAACTTAGAACAGCGAAAAATCGATAATGTTGAACGAATTTGATAAACTTGACGAAACACCATCGTTACGCAAACAAAGACACCTGCGGTGCGCCCGTATTACACTTTTGTAAGAAATTTGCTTGCGTTCTTTCGGAACGTAGGGCCCCTAATAGTTGATGATATTAGGGCTCCTAATAGTGGAGCTCAGCCTTTCATTCCACCATTTTCTTTTAGCAGCCCTAATAGTGATCGTTCAAAAACCGGCTGCTTTTAGTCCCCCTAATAGGGTAGCAATACCAGAGGCTCTTCTCTCTCGCTCACCCCATGTAAAACGCCGTTCAATAATCGTCGGTCTCTGCAGATTCCATTGCTGCGTTTGCTTGCTCGAAGTGTGGAAGGCGACGTTTGTTCGGCGTCTCTCCGCCCTCCGATATCGTCAAGAACAAGAAGTTGGCCATAGAGAGAAGCGAATGCCAAGACCCTCAGTGACGTCAGTAACAGACAGTCAACTCACATACTCACTCATCAACGACGCCTAGATCTTTTCCTTCTTTCCGATTAGGGATGTGCAAAAAATTTCACGCACTCCTCTTTTCTCATGCTCTCTCGTTTCTCTAACTGGTGACAGAGCATGGGAAATGAGGAATACGTGAAATTTTTCGCACACTTATATTTCCGATCTCGCCGCCGAATAAATTCTCGCGTTGAATTGTGTAGACTGTGTAGTTATTGTTACTGTCGTATGTTGAATTGTTTCCTGAGAATACTTCTTATAGTTTATTCGATTTTCGTTATTTAAAATTCTCATGAAGACACAGCATTCTGCAAACTATGTAGTCGATTGCTCCTAAAAATCATTCAGTAAATAACCAAAACATGCGCCAATGTTTCTACGGAGATGGTCTTCTTCCACTCATTTCAGTTGTTGTCTGAGACGTAAACAATTTTGAGAAGAGTGGTGTGGCCAAAAAGGGAATGCACATAGAAAATGAGCACGTGAGAGTAGTTTTCATGCACAAGCGAGCGGCTGACCTCTGTACCACGATTACTTATTGCTTGTTGTCTTCCTGTCACATCTTCTCCACCTCCTCTCTTTTTGATCTGTATATTTCCCTCATTCAGATGATCTGTTTCATATCTTGCATACGATGCGAAAATTGTGTGCGATTGCACTTTGTAATATAGTTTGAGAAACAATTCATGCAACGCAGGAAGACGATGAGGCTGCAGGTAAAAAATCACAATTATAAAATGTGATATTCAGGTGTTTTCAAGGGCGTACTGTGCCAATGAGATGCCCTTAACATACGATTTTCTTAAATATACTTCAGGTTATTGGGTCTCTATTCCCTTATTTTCCTTTCTTTCTGATGAAAACAATTGCTTATTCCGAACAAAATGGAGCCAAACGCCCCAAAATTCAGAGGCAGTAGCTCTAATCTAACGCGACGCGGAGAACACAATTCGTTGAAGTGGGGGGGGGGGGGGGCAAAGGAGGAAGGGCTCGAAGTTTGATTGATGCGTTTGTCACTCTCCTCTTCCACTCAAAATGAGGACAGACATTTGTCGTGCTTACAGCGCAGGTTGCATTTAGAAATTTATAATGCGCACGAATAGATGCAGGCGTGAAATATATCTCTGTGTTGCTTTTTAATTTATACTCTGTCTCTCCCTTTAGAGTTCGAATGACAGAACGAAGCGGTGAGACTGAAGACTATCTTCCTCTCTCCATCCTCCTACCGTAACCCAGCCATTCCTAGTGCAGTCTAAATCTATCGACTGATACGGTAGCCTCGGATGCTGTATTACTGTATCCTTATTATCCGTAGATACCGTAACCTCGGTCCCTCACTCACCGGTGCATTGTACGACGAGGTGCCGCCGCTCTTCGACGAGGGGTCCTGCGAGGAAAAGGAATGATTACGGTATTTGGGGTACTGTATTCAGTAGTCAATCGATCGATAGGATACTGTATCTCTACCTCAAAGGCGAGCGCCAGAGGCGGCATCTTGTTGGCTGCAGGAGCAGCGGGATGCGTGGCAGGAGGAGCTGCAATGATCGGCTACAGTAAACCATCGCTACCATATCCAGTTACGGCTCTTACGGTTACGGCGATTTTCAATGGATTCATCCTTTTTTCTGTTAGCCGTGGCAGGTTACGCCACTAGTGCTCGCTATTAGAGACACGATTGATCAATCAATATCATAGATAGCTACCGTATCCTCAACTACCGTATCGCCGTATCTCACCCTCCAGCTGGACGGTGGTGAGGGCGGAGATGTTGGTGAGGGGCACGGGCGAGGTGACCGTGCGCGACGGCACCATCGTGCTGGCCTGTGTCGCCGACCTGCAATAAATCGACTACCGTAATCCCCAGATGGGGTTCGGTGGGTCGTCAGCTGCGCCAGATTTTCCGTTCCCTAGATTGTTGCAATCACACACGAAAATAATTTGCTGCTCCAAGACTACCGTAATCCAGATAGGGTTGGTTCGATAGGTCGTCCACAGGGTCACCACACTTACGTGAGCGCCGAGTGCAGGTGCGAGGCGGCGGTGCGCGGGCCCACGAGCGACTCGCCAGAGATCTGAATTACGGTAAGTTAATAAAGTCAGTTGTCGATTGGTGGTGTGGTCATAGGGAAACGTCGCCCGTCGAATTTTGTACAGTGTGTGCGCAAATAGTATTCGTCGCCCTGCTCACCGTAGACTTGACGTTCGTCGGCTTCTTCGAGAGCGTGGGATTCGGCGACCCGACGATGCCCATGTCCACATCCTGCAGCAGGTTCTCCTTGCTGCAATGATGAGATTGTTGCATCATCAAAAGGCAATATTACTTCATCACTAAGCAATCGAGAGGTGACGTCACTAAAAGCTCTCTCCATTCGCCACACTCCCTCTACAGTAAGAGAAACAAAGGAGTGTGCAGAATGGAGAGATCCGAATCATCCAGGGTGACGTCATCACTAGGCAATCGCTCCATCTCTCATTCTCGAACCTCGTGGACGACATGTCGGCTCCGAGGAAGTTCGCGTCCGCTGCAATTATCGATTGATCAGTTGATGATATCGTAATCGATTACCGTAACCCCAATCTATAATACGGAACACGAAACGTGAATCGCATTCCTATTTTCTGCATCGTGAAGGAAGCACGGGGTTTGGGGGTTTGAACTCGGAAAGAAGGGGGTTGCTGTAGGGGTATCAACTACCGCATCCCTATCGATAATCAGGGTAAGAAGAGGGAGGTAGGTCACGGACCGGCCTTCTTCTTCTTGAACTCCTCCAGCAGCTGGATGAAGATGGCGACCGACTCCTGAAAGAAGTAGACGGATTTCGTTTCATAGTGTGCTCCCCGGGAAGAGTCGGCCGTCGAATTTTCAACAGAGTGAGCTACTGGTATTCGTCGTCCTGGCCAGGCACACTACCTCGATGTCCTTCTTCGTCGATCGCTCGAGCGTCACCGCGATGCGGAGGATGTCGTGGCCACGCACCTGATAAGGGATTATCGATTAGTGATGCCAATCGAGGTTTGAGCTCTCCATTTTGCACACTATCGCTGATTCCAGTGACCCTCAGATCAAATAGTGTGCAGAATGGAGAGACTCATCTTTCTAAGATCTGGTGTGGTCCCTAGCAAACGTCGCTCAACGCATTTTGTACAGCGTGTGAGCCATTAGTATTCGTCGGCCTCCCCGCTCACTCACATTCGAGTGCGTGAGCACCATCTTGTGCGAGTCGTTGATGAACTGGCAGAGGCGGTTTGTCGCCGCGTTCACCTGCTCCTTAGCCATGCCCTCCTCCTGCAACGAGAGTTGGGTTACCGTAGGGATGTCGTTTAGGTTCCTGGCTCTCTCCATTCTGCACACTCTCTCGCCTCTCTGACGGTCGAGAGAGTGTGCAGAATAGAGAGAGCAACGATACGATCCGGCATTACTAGTTTACGGAAGGTAAAAAAAAAAGGTAAAGGACACCCGTTTCTCTAGGCACATTCGTCCTGCGGGTCACACTGCTAGGCCAGTGTATTTGTAATGGGAGGATTCAGTCCGCAGCTCCAGCTCCCGATCCTGTTCTTCGGATCTACTTTACCGCGTGATCTTGTCACTACCAATTTCCCGTCCCCAATGGGTGGGCGCCTTGGTGAGGCGGAAGCGGTGTCACGGCCGGGATTCGAACCCGGGAGGATGGAATGGGAGGGCGCCTTAGACCACTACACCACTACACCACTTCGCCTCTTTAACAAGAGTTGGGTTTACGGTAGGTAAAGGAATAATACAGTAGCCTACGGTCAGAGACTACGGTATGATTTCCGTTTCCATGAAAGGCACGTGGGTACTGTAATGCACAATCATTTTTCCATTAAGCGACAGCTACTCCTGGAGGATGCGATATGCCGTAATGTACACTCCAGTCGGCCAGGGGCGTTCTGTTGCCATAAAAAAATACCGAAGATTACAGTAGCAGGTTACTGTAGGGTAAGGTAGGCCAGGAGAAACTACTCTTTCTACAATCTGGTGTGGTCCCTAGGAAACGTCGCCTGTCACATTTTGCACAGGGTGTGAGCTATTAGTAATCGTCGCCCTCCCGGATACTCACATGGTACTGGACGCAGAAGAGCGCGTAGTTCGTCTTGCCAAACTTGCGAATGTGCGGAATCTTGGTGACCAGCGTCTCCATGTACTCGGTCATCTCGATGAGCTAAAGAGATAAGATTATCGATTGATTAAGAGGTACGGTAGATCACGATTGGTTACGGTAATCGATCGACTAATCTGTCAAGCTAAGCAGTGCACTTCAGGACTGCAGGATTTCACTCAACAGAAACGCTATCCGATGTGCCAACGGAGGATTACGGTAATTGATTGAATTTAAAGCATGTTACCGTACCCTGGTGACGTAGGCACGCATGCCGTTGAGACCGTACATGCGCAGCAGCATGTACACCTGCAATCGATAATTGATAGGTTACGGTAGGCGAAATCGATAATCGTGAGATTACGGTGGGCCAGACGGCTACAGTATACCTTGAGCGACTTGAATCTTCTCGACAGCGGGATGCCCCAGTCACGGTTGTCGTTGGCGCCGCCTTTGATCGATTATCGATTTTTTGATTGATCAGCTACCGTATACTCACTCTTCTTCTTGAGATAGGCGGGGTCGATGCGGAAGCACTCCTTGTAGTCGCGCTGGCGCTTCGTCCTGAGCGAATATGATTGATTATTGATTGATTCTGGTCTACTGTAGCTGATCCAAGGATACGGTAATTGCCTATCGATCTATCGATTCCGGATTACTGTAGCCGGCCATCGATTGATTGCCTCACCAGAAGAGCGTCACCGAGGTCGAGGTGAGGAAGAACTTGTGCAGGTTGATGTTGATCGAGTCCACCTTGTCGAGCCCCTCGTTCTTTCTGCAGAGATTACCGTATCCTACCGTACTCGTCAGGCATCGTAATCTACAGTATATCTAAACGACAGCTATGTCACAGTGCGATATACGGCCAATTGCACTCTACCTCCCATACGATCTCGTGGAAAAAGAAAGAGTGTGCAAAATGGAGAGTTACGTAGCTGTATTTCGCACCCAATACAGTATCCTACCGTACTCCTCTCTTCCTCGGCTAACGTACCCAACCGCATCGCCTCACCTGTACTTCTCCACGACCCAGGCGCTGCCAGCGTACGCAGCATCCACGTGAATCCAGACCTTGTGCCCGAAACGGTGCTCATTGTTACAGTGGCTGTATACAAGTCCAGCCAAACCCGGCGGGACTATCGAGCACTCGCTCCTCCTTTCCCCCTCACTCACTTCTCCTTGAGAGGCGTGAGCTCGGCGAGGTGGTCCGAGGTGGCGGTCGAGGTCGTGCCCAGGGCGCAGTGCAGGTAGAAGGGAATCAGGCCTCGTTGCACGTCCTGGAGAGGGATTACGGTAGGTTACGGTAAGCAGAAGGGTACGGTAACGCCTTATTACAGTACATCCGTCGGGGTTACAGAATCGATGATTATCGATAACTACAGTATCTCCTCTCCATCATCTACCGTATACCTTGTCCATCTCCTTCTCGACGTCCGCCCTCTTCATGCCCCACTCGTGCTCCTCGAACACCTGCAATTGAAAAATCAATAATGCTAAGCTACAATACTCCAATAAATCGATAGTGAACGAGTACCGTATCCTAGTTTTGGTAAATCAACTAGAATTCTTCTCCATTTTGCACATTCTTGTCGCGCCGATACAGTGTGCAGAATGGAGAGAGATCATTATTCGATCCGGCAATACTACCGTATCCCTAATACCGTACCTTGATCGGGCGACAGCGCACGCACGCCATCTTGCACGCCTTCTCGAACGATGAGTGAGACTGGAATGGAGTGGAGAGGTTAGAGAGATCAAAGTCCATAGATCAAGCATCACCTCATACGACCCGTATGCGACCAACTTCGACAAGATCTCAGCGCGCTTCTCGTATCTCTTGCTGATGTGTCTGCAATTTATTCCTTATTGAGAGTATACGGTAGTCCGGTAGGTCAGAGACATGACCACTCCTCTCACCTAGTCGACTCCGTAATCGGCTTGTCCTCCATGACCTTGAGCTTGGTGAGCACCTGCAACGACAATACGATTACCGTAACCAATAGTTCGGTGGGTCAGGCAGAGTTCGAGTGGGTCAGATTCCCGATCTTCCGTACCTCCTCAATCTTGACGTTGCGCGCGGCCATGATCGCGCAGAAGATGGCGTCCGATGCCGTGTCCTGCGAATGAAAGAGAATAGATCAAAGAGCAAAGATCGATCTCTGCATTTCGCACATTTTCGAAATCTGGTTAAAGAAGCGAAAAGATTCTCCGGTGGCGCGGCATTACTGTTACCACTATCCTCACAATCAATCGTAATATTCTAAAGAGACAGTGCCTTACTGTATCCGACCGTACACCCCTCTACCGTAATCTAGCGTACCCCCTTTACCGTTATTCATCGAATCCTACCGTACCCCACTACCGTATGCTCACCGCGATCCATCCTCCGCCCTCGCTGGCGCTCGTGTCCGTGCCACGGAAGAGGAAGGGCTCGGGGATGCCGAGCGCACGGCCCGTCCAGTTCACCATCGCCGTGTCCAGCTCGGTGATTGCCGGATTGGCCGACTGCAACGAGAGCCGAGGATTACTGTAGTACGCTGGAGCAGATTCTATAGTCCGGTGGGTCAGATCTGTGATTCAGTGGGCCAGAACAAAAGCCTTGTCCTGCTCGGTGATCGCCGACTGCAAATGATTACGGAAGACTTCGGTGGTACAGGCATTTCGGAGATCGCTGGGTCAAATATTTCTGGTTCGGTGGGTCAGACGCATCGGATTACGGTAGAGTTCGCAGGGTCAGGCATTTCCATTCCGGCGGGTCAGATCGCTTACCCAGGTGAAGCCGACAGTGCCCAGCGATGAGATGATCGTCTCGGCCAGGATGTCGGGGTAGGAGCGACCGCACGGGAAGAAGGCGTGGAAGCGAGGGTGCTGCCAGTGCAGGCACTGCAATGAGGGAAGGATACTATACAGGGGTACGGTAATTGTTCGGTGGGTCAGATATTACTTGGTCCCAAGGATTACTGTAGCAATTTCAAAGAGAGACCATGGCGTATATGCGATTTCAGCTCTCCATTCTGCACACTCTATCGCCGGTCAGACATTTGAGTGTGCAAAATGGAGAGATATGTAAGACATGAGCAACACCCCCCTTCAGAGTGCTCCATAAATTCGTTAGTTCGCTAGGTCAGATCTCCAGTTCGGTAGGTCGGATCCCCTACTCTCACCCCCTTCAGGATGATCTCGTGGAAGTCGTGCCAGACGTGCTCGAAGCGCTCCGGATCGTCGGGCGCGCGCTGCGGCAGCTGGTTGAAGATGTCATTCGGGCGGATGGCTGCAATAGTACGGTAGGTCAGATACATGATTACCGTATCCCTAATACCGTAACCTCTAATCGATATCAGCTATTGTAATCGGATGTCGTACAGTAACATCTCTCTACTCAATATCAGCTACAGTAACTACAGTAACTATGCAGTTCATAATACCGTGATCAGACGCGCGCCCTAATCAATCGGTATCTGCACTACCGTACTCTCTACACGATAATGACAAACTAGTGCTTGGATCGAATGCAGCTATATATTGCACACTCAGTGATAGCGACGACAGTGTGCAGAATGGAGAGCGTTGTCATCGATTGAGGAACAGTAACCTACAGTATACCTGAGGAAACGGGGTACTGGTTCGGGTTACGGTAGTACGAGATCACGAATTCGATCACGCGCTTCATCGCCAGAATGAACTCCTCCTCAGTCATGGGCATCTCGATGCGCTGCAAAGATCAAAGATCAGGTTCTCAATCATCAATCGAACAGAGATCAAAGATCAGGTTCTCATCTTCGAGAAAGATCTAACAGGGGCCCGCTTATGCACAAAGAAATCATCATCGAATCTCATTGATTGACTACCGTATCGTCTTATCGATATGCCGGAAGAAGGACTAATACCCCAAGCACAATAGTTCCGATTCGAGCTACAAATCACGTTCTAGGATAGGTCATTAGTCGCTCTTCTCTGTTAGTTCACATGCTTTCCCACTCTCTCCAAACAACATTTATGGAACTGCACAGTAAGCAAACATGAGCAAAAAACGTAGTAATTAGCATCGAACGTCGTTCAGAGGAAAAATCGATATAAGGATATACGGTAGCCAATCGGAGGGATATGCTGGTGATTTCTTCTAGGCCGGAAATTCAGAGAATAAATCGATATATGGATATACAGTAAAATCAATCGGGGATACGGTAGACTGGCTTTGGACTGAATCCCTACTTCCGCTGGCTTCTCTTACTAGTGGGGGCCTTCTCACGAGAGGAGGTTGACGAGGAGCCAGAGCCGGGGGTCGAGGCCAGCGAATAGGCGGGAGAGATGGGAAGGGTGGGAGCGACGGCTACGGTAGCAGGCGAAGTGGATACGGTAGGGGGCGGGGCTACCGTAATTGGGCTCGTGGGGGGTACGGTAGCAGGGGGAGGGGGCGGGGGAATGGCGGTCACCGTCAGGGGCACCATCGACGACAGGGTTACGGTGGGCACGAGCGAGATGGGGGGAGGGGGAGCGGGTGCGGGGGTTACGGTAGCCATGCTAGGTGGTGCGACAACAGACGGAGATACGGTGGCGGGTGCGGTTACGGTAGGAACAACAACAGATGAAGACGAAGGGGCTACGGTAGGGACAACGACAACGGCAGACGGCGGGGGCTGCGGGGTTACGGTAGGGAGCTGGGGGGTGTGCGAGGGCTGCGTGGGTCCCACGACGCTCGTCGCCGAGCGGGTACTGTAGGCGGTCTGGTCGGCGGCCAGGACCGCCGGCGTGGAGGCGGGCGGAAGGGGCGACGTGGCCTGCGCCAGGACAGCAAACGGCGACACCGGCCCGGTGTGCCCAATCACCGACACGCGCGGCACACTGGGCGGACCTATGCTGACGGGACGCGGCTGTGCAGTGACCGTAGCGGCGGCGGTACCAGAAACGCCCTTGGGCCCGCAGGCACCAGACGAAGGCGGGGGTACGGTAGTAGTCGGTCGGGGCGGGAGCGTAGGCGCACGTACCCGGTCCAGGCTGCGCTCTGGAAGCGCCGCAGTGCCGCCGCGCGTCTGCATCAAAGTGGCCACCTCGTCCTGCAAGGAAATATTGATAATCGATTGATCGAGACAGGCCAAATCCAGGCCAATGTAATCTAGCGTAAGTAGATTTCACTAGTGATGCCACATCGAACAGTGCACTCTCCATTCTGCACATTGTCGCGTCCCTCTTATCGACAAAAAGAGTGTGCAGAATGGAGAGTCGAGCACCAGTCGATCCATTCCAAATCCAATCCAGTCCACGGTAATCCCCTCCTCACCTTGGGCAGTGGGGTCGTCTCCTTCTTCGGCGGAGCAACGGCGACCACCTGGGAATATTAACAATTAATATTTTGTTTATTTTGATCTACCGTAACCATCTGGCTACAGTATCCAAGCATCTACCGTATCTCGCAAGTGCAAAAGTATCGTGTTGGTCAACCATAATCGCAGAGTATCCAGCATTACTGTACCACCAATCAACCAAGTTACCACAGCCCTACAGTAGCCCTGTTGCTACCGTACCTTCCCAGTAACCGAACACCATACAGCAACCCTTCCTCTACCGTAACCCAGTTACCGTATACCTTGACGGAGGTCGGTCCGGCGGCGCTGGCGCAGCTCTTCGTCGACAGCGACTTGCTCGAGCGGCACGACTCGTTCTTCTTGGCGGCCTTCTTTGCCTCAATTATTGATCTTTAATCTCTGATCTCTAGTCTCACCTTGGCCGACTTCTTGACGGACTTGGACGATGACTTGGAGGAGGAGCCAGCCGAGACCTGCAATCACGAGCATGACATAGCGAACTCGCTACAGTACCCCCCATCCTACAGTTACTCCCTGATCCTCCACCGTGCCGCAGGCTAGAGGTTCAGCGCCAAATAGTATCTCTCTCTATTCTGCACACTCTTTCGTCTGTCAGATTGTGAACTAGCCCATAATGCTATCGTGCATTATTCTTTGAAAATCATCAGTCTGAACCACCGAACTGCCCTACCGTAACCCTCACTCCCTCCCTTCTACCGTACCTTGTCCTTCTTGTTCTTCTCGCTGGTGCTCCTCTTCGAGCCGCCGCTGGCCTTGCCCGAGGCGGAGGCAGACTTACCCGACTTCTTGTCGTCCGCCGGGTGCGTCCTGCAGAGATCAAAGATCAGTCCAAGCCATGCCCCCTCTAAGCTCCGCCCCTCCTCACTTGGCATTGATCTGGCGCAGCATGTTGAAGAAGATGCAGTTGCCGGCCATCAGTGCTCCCACGAGGGCGCCCACCGCGATGATCGACCAGAGCGGGACGGCGATGCCCTGCAGAGATCAAAGATCAGACTACAAAGGTCAGAGAACAAACTACAGAATACACAGTCCCAACCTCATCCTTCCCCTTGATCGGGTTCTTGGGCGTTTGTTCGGCGAGGCGTTCCAGACCTTTCTTGAGCTGATCATCGCCAAGCTGCAAAATAGGTGCGTTATTGTCGCCGTGTCAGGATACAGTAACCCGTCGTACCATGCCCATGCTACCGTACCCCTCCCCGTCTCCTCACCTGTAGGGAGTTCGTCTTGTTGTCGTAGAAGAAGGACATACGACCCGCAGTGATGTTGGGCCTGCTCTGTTTTTTATCCACGCAGTTCTCGAGGCTGCAAAGGAGTGCGATTACGGTGGGCACACAAACCATTTCCCGGATCTACCCACCGCAGCCACACACCACATCCAGTCTATTCCTCGGTAAAAATGCTCCGGCATGCTGTACTCGCGCCATATCCTTTCCAAGGTTCCCATATAAATCCCGGATCTCAATTAAGCCACGTCACAGCACGCCATAGCGCCATCTCCCCGATTTCGCCCACTGTAGCGGCACAATATCATGGTTCTCATGCAATTCCTCGTGGCTAGCCACACCAGGCCCCCTGGCGACGGTAAGTACACCACGCCCATTCCCCGGCTCCCAGTTCCCGGCTCCCGGCACTCACTCGGTGATGTAGATGACGCCGACCGAGCTCTTGACGCCCTTCTGAACCGACGCCAGACACTCGTCCTTCGGGTTGCGCGTCGCCGGCGTCACGTACACGGCGCCCAGACGAGCGGCCAGGACAGTCACCTGCAGAGGGAGCGAGTTGGATTACGGTAGCCACACCACACACCACCACGGCGACCATTTCACGGTTCCCAAGGCCCGGCTCTAACCTACTGTAGTTACACGTAGTCTACTTCCCGGTTACCGGCTCTCACTACGGTAATATTGACGCTGTCACCGTGGTGCGCACAGGCCTATGGTTTGAGGTTTCGTGAATGATGACGTGCCAAAGGACGCGCTGACACCATTCCAAAAGCATACGGTAGGGTCACGCTATTGATGACGTGTCACTAATCGACTATGGAGACGTGTGACGCGGTTTGCCAGCGCGCCAAGCCACGCCCCCTACCGTAGCCTACAGTATACCTTATCGATCGCGGCGGGATCGTCGACCTCCGACACCACGTGGAACACGGGCGGCTCGAAGGGGAACGCGAGGCCGGCGGCGGCGGTTGGCACGCGGACGGCGAGGAGCAGCGCCAGCAGCAGGAGCGGCAGCTGCAGCTGCTGCGAGACCACGCTCATTCTGCAACAAGGGGGCGGGGTTATTACGGTAGGCCACGCCCATAGTCCCCTAACCAGAGACAAACATGCCACGTCATCAGAACACCGTTTAGGCCGTAAGCCACGTGACACACTAGCCTAGCAACAAAAGGGTCCAGGGGTTCTCTCCGAGGTCCCAGGCGGAGGTTACGGTATCAGGCGGGGGGGGGGGGGGGGGTCGGTGGTACCTTGCGGTGGTCGAGGAGGAGGCGGGGATCCGAAGACGTCGACGTCGCAGTCGAGGCGAGCAGCCGGCTGAGAGCGAGCGTCGGAGCAGGAATGAGGGGAGGGAGAGGGAGACAGGCCATCGATCGACGCGCGCCTCTATGATAATAGGGCGTATGCAAAATGGAGGGGACGTGAGGGACTGGAGCAAACGAGGGGACAATAACAAGAGGGCGAGAGAGTTGGTATGGAAATGAGGACTGTTTGTGGCTTGCTGTGTGCTACTCGAGAACGATTCAAGCAGAGGGGGCAGAGAGGTTAGGTAAAGGGAGAGAGAGAGGGGTGTCACGAGTGAGGAGAGAGAGGCGTATTTTGCCAAATTCATGCGCCCCCGGTTGCCCAACAGCAGTAGACTGTCATAAGGTTGCGGTATCATGATCGAGCGTTGGTTTTCCTCGCTGCTCTCTACATTTAGCACGCTCTCCGCTCTCTCCGTTCTGCACACTCTATGCTCTCTCCATTCAGCACACTCTCTCTCTTTTGTCTGATCAACGAGATAGTGTGCCGAATGGAGAGACCTAATACAGCGCCGGCGCTCCTAATAGCTTTCCACGAACAAAGTCAGTAGTATGGAAGAGGCTTGGGATCCTTCTCCTCCCCCTCCTTCTACAGGTCTCACAAGATTAATGACTACCGTACCCCATCCCTCCCATATCGATAGCTTTATCCCCCCTTACCGTACCCCTCCTCTAACATGTATACAGTACTTCAACCCTACATTTTCGCCTCCTCATCCTACCGAACTAACTTGATCAAGGTGACCGAACCTCCTGTTCCAAATATCGTAAGAATCATCTTCTCCTCCCTCTTACAGTATCTTCTTCACCCTGTACTGTATCCATTTTCATCTTCGTCTACTGTACTTCTCATCTTCCCTTCCCTCAACTGAATACCGTGCTCACTAGTGAAATGTTGCTATGGATTGGTAATGGATCCTATTCCAGCTATCTCCATTCAGCAATTTTTAAGTTTATCTGATCGGCGAGAAAAGGTGAATATATAAACCTAAATGAGGCCTAAAATATTGAGGAGGAATTCTGGGGTGAGACCCTAATTGCGCCGGAGCGTCAATTCATAATGCTCACTATTGTTGCCGGATCTGAAAGAACACTATCCATTCTGCACACTATCTCGTCGGCCAGAGAAACTCTTGAGTGTGCAGAATGGAGAGAGCTACGATTACTTTATAAAAGCATCCATAATACTCACTGGCGAAAGCAGTTACGTGGGTTTCATTGAAGTACAGTTTGTACGCACAAGTCAGTCGATTCTGCAATCCCGCAATAATATTTTTGCACATACCCATGTTTTCAAGTTTCAGCTCCTCTATGAGTTAATTGATTTTTGCCGTGCACAATCAATCCTGAGGCCTCTAGATAGGATTTTTAAAAAGCTCGAAACGCGCGTGCCGCATCAGAAATATGTAAATAGAAATTTATGGTACCGTTGGTTTTTGTGTTTCATTTTTCCTATAGACGATCTGAGACAAAACCGAGGGCGGTAAGGCTATGGTCACTCAAATGATGACCTCGCTACTGGATTCTGAAATTATAAATACATTTTCTAGTGTATCCTGCCACTATTCTAGCCCGGCAATTGTGTAAATAAAGGAGAAGGATCAAAAATACAAGAGAACAATGAGTTATGAAATAAAGACAGAGCTGATCGTTGTTTCACTGTATTTCTTTAAGAAAGCAGTTGCGATTTAAAAAAGCAAACAAAACCTCGCAGCTGCAGCATAAAAAAAGATAAAATATGCGCGCGGACTGAACATTTTGTGATGAACTTAGCAAGCTCCACCTATCAACAACTTCGACTGGTCCATTCTCAAACGCTCGCTGCACCAATCTCACTGGTGCATCCCTTTTGCATCATGTGTCCGCCTCAAACGACGGAATGACTGCTGAGATAATAGGGTTGGCTATGCGATAACGCTACGTTTCCCGCACGCAAACCCGTCTCATCTATCGCGCATCATCAATGAGAAAGTGCTCACCGCGAGATAGCGAGGTAGCGACTGCGTTATTTCGTAGCGCAGTCGCTACCTCTCCCCCTCCTCTAGCGACTGCGCTACGAAAGGATGCACTCGTGGAGACTGCGTTAATTCCGAATTGTCAACCCTATGAGAAATGCAGTCGGATCGAATAGTAGCTCTCTCCATTCTGCACACTCTCTCGCGTATCTGACCGGCAAGAATGGACGGCGCATTATTCGACCCGGCAACACTACAGCTGAGCCTCACAAAATAAGAAAATAGCTGAACTCATCTTTCAAATTCTTAATTAGGTGCTGTGTTGGTTAACGATTACTTTAACGACTTAAAATTTAAAAACACATCAATGCTAACTTTTCCTCCTCCGATCCTCCCTCGTCCGTAATGAGAATCTCCTCCTGAAGTCGTGGAATCAATGGAACCGGACCAGTGAGAGAGCTGAAATGGAGATTAATAAATCGAAGATCAGCAATCCTATCTCTACCCTACTGACCAGTCAGACCGAAAAGCCCGGAACCGGGAATGAATACAACCAGGAGAAAAGGTGTTTCACAAGATTCGTATCAGAAGACGGAGCCAGTGATTGTAATTCTTCTCATTTCATTCGTTCAAAAACAACGCGGTAAAAATCTTTATGCGGCAAATACGCTCGAAGTGTGGAAGGCGACGTTTGTTCGGCGTCTCTCCGCCCTCCGATATCGTCAAGAACAAGAAGTTGGCCATAGAGAGAAGCGAATGCCAAGACCCTCAGTGACGTCAGTAACAGACAGTCAACTCACATACTCACTCATCAACGACGCCTAGATCTTTTCCTTCTTTCCGATTAGGGATGTGCAAAAAATTTCACGCACTCCTCTTTTCTCATGCTCTCTCGTTTCTCTAACTGGTGACAGAGCATGGGAAATGAGGAATACGTGAAATTTTTCGCACACTTATATTTCCGATCTCGCCGCCGAATAAATTCTCGCGTTGAATTGTGTAGACTGTGTAGTTATTGTTACTGTCGTATGTTGAATTGTTTCCTGAGAATACTTCTTATAGTTTATTCGATTTTCGTTATTTAAAATTCTCATGAAGACACAGCATTCTGCAAACTATGTAGTCGATTGCTCCTAAAAATCATTCAGTAAATAACCAAAACATGCGCCAATGTTTCTACGGAGATGGTCTTCTTCCACTCATTTCAGTTGTTGTCTGAGACGTAAACAATTTTGAGAAGAGTGGTGTGGCCAAAAAGGGAATGCACATAGAAAATGAGCACGTGAGAGTAGTTTTCATGCACAAGCGAGCGGCTGACCTCTGTACCACGATTACTTATTGCTTGTTGTCTTCCTGTCACATCTTCTCCACCTCCTCTCTTTTTGATCTGTATATTTCCCTCATTCAGATGATCTGTTTCATATCTTGCATACGATGCGAAAATTGTGTGCGATTGCACTTTGTAATATAGTTTGAGAAACAATTCATGCAACGCAGGAAGACGATGAGGCTGCAGGTAAAAAATCACAATTATAAAATGTGATATTCAGGTGTTTTCAAGGGCGTACTGTGCCAATGAGATGCCCTTAACATACGATTTTCTTAAATATACTTCAGGTTATTGGGTCTCTATTCCCTTATTTTCCTTTCTTTCTGATGAAAACAATTGCTTATTCCGAACAAAATGGAGCCAAACACCCCAAAATTCAGAGGCAGTAGCTCTAATCTAACGCGACGCGGAGAACACAATTCGTTGAAGTGGGGGGGGGGGGGGCAAAGGAGGAAGGGCTCGAAGTTTGATTGATGCGTTTGTCACTCTCCTCTTCCACTCAAAATGAGGACAGACATTTGTCGTGCTTACAGCGCAGGTTGCATTTAGAAATTTATAATGCGCACGAATAGATGCAGGCGTGAAATATATCTCTGTGTTGCTTTTTAATTTATACTCTGTCTCTCCCTTTAGAGTTCGAATGACAGAACGAAGCGGTGAGACTGAAGACTATCTTCCTCTCTCCATCCTCCTACCGTAACCCAGCCATTCCTAGTGCAGTCTACAGTACCCCTCGCTTCCTTTAGTTTACAGTATCCATCCCTTCTTCGACATTTAACTGATCCTTTCAAGAACATTCGCCTCTATTATCTCGCCCCGTCCCCTTCTCACTCATTGCATATCGCGCTCTAGTCATCTATCTCTAGCGAGCGCACGAAACTCCGCCCCTCTCCCTCGCCTCTCCTCCCCTTTTCCACCCCGTCTCGCTGACCTGTATGTCAGGTCCGAGTAGGGCTTGGCCAACAGCTATATTTTTGAGTGAGGGGCTGCGTTCGCGCGGCCTTGCTTTTAGATTTATCAAGATCATCTTGCAACCACTACCGTATTGAATAGTGCTATCTCCATTCTGCACACCATCTCGACGATCAGAATGGGAGTGTGTGGAATGGTATCACTCAACTATGCGATTTCCCGTTTTTTTCATTGCTCTCACGTGTTCTTCACACTTCTCACCTACTCATCATTGGTATTCGTGATTCGAGTACGAATGTCGTGACGAGTTGGAGAGTCCTTCCCCTACCGTATCCTCTTCCATAGTTCCCCCTCTGTCCTCCTACAGTTCCATTCTATTCCCTTCCCTTTAGTCAAGATGTCCTTGCGCCTAGCCCTATAGTCGATAGACATTTATTTTTTCAGCCTGAAGCGGCGAATCGGAAAAATGTATGATGCATACCGTACGGTCGTTGAGATACTGTATGAATTCCTCCAGCATTCCCTCCATGCATCAATCTCCACTACAAACCTCCATCAGTCCCGTTTGTCTGTCACTGCTGTCACTGCTCTCTGTCACTGTCTGTCCTTGCTTTTGTTGCACTACAGACGTCTGAACAGGAGAGCAAATCTTTAAAAACTTTATCGATCAAACCGAGTAGGTCGCGATTGCTTCAAAGATTCCTATTCATTTATTTATATATTTCACCCAACATTAGCTACTACAATAGGGTGATGGGGGACTATCGATTGGGGGTACTGTAGCCGATGACGGGGGAGGTACGGTAGGTCAGAGTCATTATTTCTTCTCCGTTGCCGTGTCACTTCTCGCCGCCACTTCCGGCGCCGAGAACGTCGGCTGCTGAAAGGATACGGTATTCATATGGTACAGTAACTAGCTACCGTATCCCTCACCTGATCAGCGGGCTTCGCAGCAGGCGGAGGCGGAGTGGCTGCGGAGGGCGGGGCACTCGCCTGGAGATAAATTGATTAGTTGTATTCCTTAGCTTATCGATCTTGATCACACTAGGCATAACTATCGAAAGTTACTGTAGCAATCTATCGACTGATACGGTAGCCTCGGATGCTGTATTACTGTATCCTTATTATCCGTAGATACCGTAACCTCGGTCCCTCACTCACCGGTGCATTGTACGACGAGGTGCCGCCGCTCTTCGACGAGGGGTCCTGCGAGGAAAAGGAATGAGTACGGTATTTGGGGTACTGTATTCAGTAGTCAATCGATCGATAGGATACTGTATCTCTACCTCAAAGGCGAGCGCCAGAGGCGGCATCTTGTTGGCTGCAGGAGCAGCGGGATGCGTGGCAGGAGGAGCTGCAATGATCGGCTACAGTAAACCATCGCTACCATATCCAGTTACGGCTCTTACGGTTACGGCGATTTTCAATGGATTCATCCTTTTTTCTGTTAGCCGTGGCAGGTTACGCCACTAGTGCTCGCTATTAGAGACACGATTGATCAATCAATATCATAGATAGCTACCGTATCCTCAACTACCGTATCGCCGTATCTCACCCTCCAGCTGGACGGTGGTGAGGGCGGAGATGTTGGTGAGGGGCACGGGCGAGGTGACCGTGCGCGACGGCACCATCGTGCTGGCCTGTGTCGCCGACCTGCAATAAATCGACTACCGTAATCCCCAGATGGGGTTCGGTGGGTCGTCAGCTGCGCCAGATTTTCCGTTCCCTAGATTGTTGCAATCACACACGAAAATAATTTGCTGCCCCAAGACTACCGTAATCCAGATAGGGTTGGTTCGATAGGTCGTCCACAGGGTCACCACACTTACGTGAGCGCCGAGTGCAGGTGCGAGGCGGCGGTGCGCGGGCCCACGAGCGACTCGCCAGAGATCTGAATTACGGTAAGTTAATAAAGTCAGTTGTCGATTGGTGGTGTGGTCATAGGGAAACGTCGCCCGTCGAATTTTGTACAGTGTGTGCGCAAATAGTATTCGTCGCCCTGCTCACCGTAGACTTGACGTTCGTCGGCTTCTTCGAGAGCGTGGGATTCGGCGACCCGACGATGCCCATGTCCACATCCTGCAGCAGGTTCTCCTTGCTGCAATGATGAGATTGTTGCATCATCAAAAGGCAATATTACTTCATCACTAAGCAATCGAGAGGTGACGTCGCTAAAAGCTCTCTCCATTCGCCACACTCCCTCTACAGTAAGAGAAACAAAGGAGTGTGCAGAATGGAGAGATCCGAATCATCCAGGGTGACGTCATCACTAGGCAATCGCTCCATCTCTCATTCTCGAACCTCGTGGACGACATGTCGGCTCCGAGGAAGTTCGCGTCCGCTGCAATTATCGATTGATCAGTTGATGATATCGTAATCGATTACCGTAACCCCAATCTATAATACGGAACACGAAACGTGAATCGCATTCCTATTTTCTGCATCGTGAAGGAAGCACGGGGTTTGGGGGTTTGAACTCGGAAAGAAGGGGGTTGCTGTAGGGGTATCAACTACCGCATCCCTATCGATAATCAGGGTAAGAAGAGGGAGGTAGGTCACGGACCGGCCTTCTTCTTCTTGAACTCCTCCAGCAGCTGGATGAAGATGGCGACCGACTCCTGAAAGAAGTAGACGGATTTCGTTTCATAGTGTGCTCCCCGGGAAGAGTCGGCCGTCGAATTTTCAACAGAGTGAGCTACTGGTATTCGTCGTCCTGGCCAGGCACACTACCTCGATGTCCTTCTTCGTCGATCGCTCGAGCGTCACCGCGATGCGGAGGATGTCGTGGCCACGCACCTGATAAGGGATTATCGATTAGTGATGACAATCGAGGTTTGAGCTCTCCATTTTGCACACTATCGCTGATTCCAGTGACCCTCAGATCAAATAGTGTGCAGAATGGAGAGACTCATCTTTCTAAGATCTGGTGTGGTCCCTAGCAAACGTCGCTCAACGCATTTTGTACAGCGTGTGAGCCATTAGTATTCGTCGGCCTCCCCGCTCACTCACATTCGAGTGCGTGAGCACCATCTTGTGCGAGTCGTTGATGAACTGGCAGAGGCGGTTTGTCGCCGCGTTCACCTGCTCCTTAGCCATGCCCTCCTCCTGCAACGAGAGTTGGGTTACCGTAGGGATGTCGTTTAGGTTCCTGGCTCTCTCCATTCTGCACACTCTCTCGCCTCTCTGACGGTCGAGAGAGTGTGCAGAATAGAGAGAGCAACGATACGATCCGGCATTACTAGTTTACGGAAGGTAAAAAAAAAAGTTAAAGGACACCCGTTTCTCTAGGCACATTCGTCCTGCGGGTCACACTGCTAGGCCAGTGTATTTGTAATGGGAGGATTCAGTCCGCAGCTCCAGCTCCCGATCCTGTTCTTCGGATCTACTTTACCGCGTGATCTTGTCACTACCAATTTCCCGTCCCCAATGGGTGGGCGCCTTGGTGAGGCGGAAGCGGTGTCACGGCCGGGATTCGAACCCGGGAGGATGGAATGGGAGGGCGCCTTAGACCACTACACCACTACACCACTTCGCCTCTTTAACAAGAGTTGGGTTTACGGTAGGTAAAGGAATAATACAGTAGCCTACGGTCAGAGACTACGGTATGATTTCCGTTTCCATGAAAGGCACGTGGGTACTGTAATGCACAATCATTTTTCCATTAAGCGACAGCTACTCCTGGAGGATGCGATATGCCGTAATGTACACTCCAGTCGGCCAGGGGCGTTCTGTTGCCATAAAAAAATACCGAAGATTACAGTAGCAGGTTACTGTAGGGTAAGGTAGGCCAGGAGAAACTACTCTTTCTACAATCTGGTGTGGTCCCTAGGAAACGTCGCCTGTCACATTTTGCACAGGGTGTGAGCTATTAGTAATCGTCGCCCTCCCGGATACTCACATGGTACTGGACGCAGAAGAGCGCGTAGTTCGTCTTGCCAAACTTGCGAATGTGCGGAATCTTGGTGACCAGCGTCTCCATGTACTCGGTCATCTCGATGAGCTAAAGAGATAAGATTATCGATTGATTAAGAGGTACGGTAGATCACGATTGGTTACGGTAATCGATCGACTAATCTGTCAAGCTAAGCAGTGCACTTCAGGACTGCAGGATTTCACTCAACAGAAACGCTATCCGATGTGCCAACGGAGGATTACGGTAATTGATTGAATTTAAAGCATGTTACCGTACCCTGGTGACGTAGGCACGCATGCCGTTGAGACCGTACATGCGCAGCAGCATGTACACCTGCAATCGATAATTGATAGGTTACGGTAGGCGAAATCGATAATCGTGAGATTACGGTGGGCCAGACGGCTACAGTATACCTTGAGCGACTTGAATCTTCTCGACAGCGGGATGCCCCAGTCACGGTTGTCGTTGGCGCCGCCTTTGATCGATTATCGATTTTTTGATTGATCAGCTACCGTATACTCACTCTTCTTCTTGAGATAGGCGGGGTCGATGCGGAAGCACTCCTTGTAGTCGCGCTGGCGCTTCGTCCTGAGCGAATATGATTGATTATTGATTGATTCTGGTCTACTGTAGCTGATCCAAGGATACGGTAATTGCCTATCGATCTATCGATTCCGGATTACTGTAGCCGGCCATCGATTGATTGCCTCACCAGAAGAGCGTCACCGAGGTCGAGGTGAGGAAGAACTTGTGCAGGTTGATGTTGATCGAGTCCACCTTGTCGAGCCCCTCGTTCTTTCTGCAGAGATTACCGTATCCTACCGTACTCGTCAGGCATCGTAATCTACAGTATATCTAAACGACAGCTATGTCACAGTGCGATATACGGCCAATTGCACTCTACCTCCCATACGATCTCGTGGAAAAAGAAAGAGTGTGCAAAATGGAGAGTTACGTAGCTGTATTTCGCACCCAATACAGTATCCTACCGTACTCCTCTCTTCCTCGGCTAACGTACCCAACCGCATCGCCTCACCTGTACTTCTCCACGACCCAGGCGCTGCCAGCGTACGCAGCATCCACGTGAATCCAGACCTTGTGCCCGAAACGGTGCTCATTGTTACAGTGGCTGTATACAAGTCCAGCCAAACCCGGCGGGACTATCGAGCACTCGCTCCTCCTTTCCCCCTCACTCACTTCTCCTTGAGAGGCGTGAGCTCGGCGAGGTGGTCCGAGGTGGCGGTCGAGGTCGTGCCCAGGGCGCAGTGCAGGTAGAAGGGAATCAGGCCTCGTTGCACGTCCTGGAGAGGGATTACGGTAGGTTACGGTAAGCAGAAGGGTACGGTAACGCCTTATTACAGTACATCCGTCGGGGTTACAGAATCGATGATTATCGATAACTACAGTATCTCCTCTCCATCATCTACCGTATACCTTGTCCATCTCCTTCTCGACGTCCGCCCTCTTCATGCCCCACTCGTGCTCCTCGAACACCTGCAATTGAAAAATCAATAATGCTAAGCTACAATACTCCAATAAATCGATAGTGAACGAGTACCGTATCCTAGTTTTGGTAAATCAACTAGAATTCTTCTCCATTTTGCACATTCTTGTCGCGCCGATACAGTGTGCAGAATGGAGAGAGATCATTATTCGATCCGGCAATACTACCGTATCCCTAATACCGTACCTTGATCGGGCGACAGCGCACGCACGCCATCTTGCACGCCTTCTCGAACGATGAGTGAGACTGGAATGGAGTGGAGAGGTTAGAGAGATCAAAGTCCATAGATCAAGCATCACCTCATACGACCCGTATGCGACCAACTTCGACAAGATCTCAGCGCGCTTCTCGTATCTCTTGCTGATGTGTCTGCAATTTATTCCTTATTGAGAGTATACGGTAGTCCGGTAGGTCAGAGACATGACCACTCCTCTCACCTAGTCGACTCCGTAATCGGCTTGTCCTCCATGACCTTGAGCTTGGTGAGCACCTGCAACGACAATACGATTACCGTAACCAATAGTTCGGTGGGTCAGGCAGAGTTCGAGTGGGTCAGATTCCCGATCTTCCGTACCTCCTCAATCTTGACGTTGCGCGCGGCCATGATCGCGCAGAAGATGGCGTCCGATGCCGTGTCCTGCGAATGAAAGAGAATAGATCAAAGAGCAAAGATCGATCTCTGCATTTCGCACATTTTCGAAATCTGGTTAAAGAAGCGAAAAGATTCTCCGGTGGCGCGGCATTACTGTTACCACTATCCTCACAATCAATCGTAATATTCTAAAGAGACAGTGCCTTACTGTATCCGACCGTACACCCCTCTACCGTAATCTAGCGTACCCCCTTTACCGTTATTCATCGAATCCTACCGTACCCCACTACCGTATGCTCACCGCGATCCATCCTCCGCCCTCGCTGGCGCTCGTGTCCGTGCCACGGAAGAGGAAGGGCTCGGGGATGCCGAGCGCACGGCCCGTCCAGTTCACCATCGCCGTGTCCAGCTCGGTGATTGCCGGATTGGCCGACTGCAACGAGAGCCGAGGATTACTGTAGTACGCTGGAGCAGATTCTATAGTCCGGTGGGTCAGATCTGTGATTCAGTGGGCCAGAACAAAAGCCTTGTCCTGCTCGGTGATCGCCGACTGCAAATGATTACGGAAGACTTCGGTGGTACAGGCATTTCGGAGATCGCTGGGTCAAATATTTCTGGTTCGGTGGGTCAGACGCATCGGATTACGGTAGAGTTCGCAGGGTCAGGCATTTCCATTCCGGCGGGTCAGATCGCTTACCCAGGTGAAGCCGACAGTGCCCAGCGATGAGATGATCGTCTCGGCCAGGATGTCGGGGTAGGAGCGACCGCACGGGAAGAAGGCGTGGAAGCGAGGGTGCTGCCAGTGCAGGCACTGCAATGAGGGAAGGATACTATACAGGGGTACGGTAATTGTTCGGTGGGTCAGATATTACTTGGTCCCAAGGATTACTGTAGCAATTTCAAAGAGAGACCATGGCGTATATGCGATTTCAGCTCTCCATTCTGCACACTCTATCGCCGGTCAGACATTTGAGTGTGCAAAATGGAGAGATATGTAAGACATGAGCAACACCCCCCTTCAGAGTGCTCCATAAATTCGTTAGTTCGCTAGGTCAGATCTCCAGTTCGGTAGGTCGGATCCCCTACTCTCACCCCCTTCAGGATGATCTCGTGGAAGTCGTGCCAGACGTGCTCGAAGCGCTCCGGATCGTCGGGCGCGCGCTGCGGCAGCTGGTTGAAGATGTCATTCGGGCGGATGGCTGCAATAGTACGGTAGGTCAGATACATGATTACCGTATCCCTAATACCGTAACCTCTAATCGATATCAGCTATTGTAATCGGATGTCGTACAGTAACATCTCTCTACTCAATATCAGCTACAGTAACTACAGTAACTATGCAGTTCATAATACCGTGATCAGACGCGCGCCCTAATCAATCGGTATCTGCACTACCGTACTCTCTACACGATAATGACAAACTAGTGCTTGGATCGAATGCAGCTATATATTGCACACTCAGTGATAGCGACGACAGTGTGCAGAATGGAGAGCGTTGTCATCGATTGAGGAACAGTAACCTACAGTATACCTGAGGAAACGGGGTACTGGTTCGGGTTACGGTAGTACGAGATCACGAATTCGATCACGCGCTTCATCGCCAGAATGAACTCCTCCTCAGTCATGGGCATCTCGATGCGCTGCAAAGATCAAAGATCAGGTTCTCAATCATCAATCGAACAGAGATCAAAGATCAGGTTCTCATCTTCGAGAAAGATCTAACAGGGGCCCGCTTATGCACAAAGAAATCATCATCGAATCTCATTGATTGACTACCGTATCGTCTTATCGATATGCCGGAAGAAGGACTAATACCCCAAGCACAATAGTTCCGATTCGAGCTACAAATCACGTTCTAGGATAGGTCATTAGTCGCTCTTCTCTGTTAGTTCACATGCTTTCCCACTCTCTCCAAACAACATTTATGGAACTGCACAGTAAGCAAACATGAGCAAAAAACGTAGTAATTAGCATCGAACGTCGTTCAGAGGAAAAATCGATATAAGGATATACGGTAGCCAATCGGAGGGATATGCTGGTGATTTCTTCTAGGCCGGAAATTCAGAGAATAAATCGATATATGGATATACAGTAAAATCAATCGGGGATACGGTAGACTGGCTTTGGACTGAATCCCTACTTCCGCTGGCTTCTCTTACTAGTGGGGGCCTTCTCACGAGAGGAGGTTGACGAGGAGCCAGAGCCGGGGGTCGAGGCCAGCGAATAGGCGGGAGAGATGGGAAGGGTGGGAGCGACGGCTACGGTAGCAGGCGAAGTGGATACGGTAGGGGGCGGGGCTACCGTAATTGGGCTCGTGGGGGGTACGGTAGCAGGGGGAGGGGGCGGGGGAATGGCGGTCACCGTCAGGGGCACCATCGACGACAGGGTTACGGTGGGCACGAGCGAGATGGGGGGAGGGGGAGCGGGTGCGGGGGTTACGGTAGCCATGCTAGGTGGTGCGACAACAGACGGAGATACGGTGGCGGGTGCGGTTACGGTAGGAACAACAACAGATGAAGACGAAGGGGCTACGGTAGGGACAACGACAACGGCAGACGGCGGGGGCTGCGGGGTTACGGTAGGGAGCTGGGGGGTGTGCGAGGGCTGCGTGGGTCCCACGACGCTCGTCGCCGAGCGGGTACTGTAGGCGGTCTGGTCGGCGGCCAGGACCGCCGGCGTGGAGGCGGGCGGAAGGGGCGACGTGGCCTGCGCCAGGACAGCAAACGGCGACACCGGCCCGGTGTGCCCAATCACCGACACGCGCGGCACAATGGGCGGACCTATGCTGACGGGACGCGGCTGTGCAGTGACCGTAGCGGCGGCGGTACCAGAAACGCCCTTGGGCCCGCAGGCACCAGACGAAGGCGGGGGTACGGTAGTAGTCGGTCGGGGCGGGAGCGTAGGCGCACGTACCCGGTCCAGGCTGCGCTCTGGAAGCGCCGCAGTGCCGCCGCGCGTCTGCATCAAAGTGGCCACCTCGTCCTGCAAGGAAATATTGATAATCGATTGATCGAGACAGGCCAAATCCAGGCCAATGTAATCTAGCGTAAGTAGATTTCACTAGTGATGCCACATCGAACAGTGCACTCTCCATTCTGCACATTGTCGCGTCCCTCTTATCGACAAAAAGAGTGTGCAGAATGGAGAGTCGAGCACCAGTCGATCCATTCCAAATCCAATCCAGTCCACGGTAATCCCCTCCTCACCTTGGGCAGTGGGGTCGTCTCCTTCTTCGGCGGAGCAACGGCGACCACCTGGGAATATTAACAATTAATATTTTGTTTATTTTGATCTACCGTAACCATCTGGCTACAGTATCCAAGCATCTACCGTATCTCGCAAGTGCAAAAGTATCGTGTTGGTCAACCATAATCGCAGAGTATCCAGCATTACTGTACCACCAATCAACCAAGTTACCACAGCCCTACAGTAGCCCTGTTGCTACCGTACCTTCCCAGTAACCGAACACCATACAGCAACCCTTCCTCTACCGTAACCCAGTTACCGTATACCTTGACGGAGGTCGGTCCGGCGGCGCTGGCGCAGCTCTTCGTCGACAGCGACTTGCTCGAGCGGCACGACTCGTTCTTCTTGGCGGCCTTCTTTGCCTCAATTATTGATCTTTAATCTCTGATCTCTAGTCTCACCTTGGCCGACTTCTTGACGGACTTGGACGATGACTTGGAGGAGGAGCCAGCCGAGACCTGCAATCACGAGCATGACATAGCGAACTCGCTACAGTACCCCCCATCCTACAGTTACTCCCTGATCCTCCACCGTGCCGCAGGCTAGAGGTTCAGCGCCAAATAGTATCTCTCTCTATTCTGCACACTCTTTCGTCTGTCAGATTGTGAACTAGCCCATAATGCTATCGTGCATTATTCTTTGAAAATCATCAGTCTGAACCACCGAACTGCCCTACCGTAACCCTCACTCCCTCCCTTCTACCGTACCTTGTCCTTCTTGTTCTTCTCGCTGGTGCTCCTCTTCGAGCCGCCGCTGGCCTTGCCCGAGGCGGAGGCAGACTTACCCGACTTCTTGTCGTCCGCCGGGTGCGTCCTGCAGAGATCAAAGATCAGTCCAAGCCATGCCCCCTCTAAGCTCCGCCCCTCCTCACTTGGCATTGATCTGGCGCAGCATGTTGAAGAAGATGCAGTTGCCGGCCATCAGTGCTCCCACGAGGGCGCCCACCGCGATGATCGACCAGAGCGGGACGGCGATGCCCTGCAGAGATCAAAGATCAGACTACAAAGGTCAGAGAACAAACTACAGAATACACAGTCCCAACCTCATCCTTCCCCTTGATCGGGTTCTTGGGCGTTTGTTCGGCGAGGCGTTCCAGACCTTTCTTGAGCTGATCATCGCCAAGCTGCAAAATAGGTGCGTTATTGTCGCCGTGTCAGGATACAGTAACCCGTCGTACCATGCCCATGCTACCGTACCCCTCCCCGTCTCCTCACCTGTAGGGAGTTCGTCTTGTTGTCGTAGAAGAAGGACATACGACCCGCAGTGATGTTGGGCCTGCTCTGTTTTTTATCCACGCAGTTCTCGAGGCTGCAAAGGAGTGCGATTACGGTGGGCACACAAACCATTTCCCGGATCTACCCACCGCAGCCACACACCACATCCAGTCTATTCCTCGGTAAAAATGCTCCGGCATGCTGTACTCGCGCCATATCCTTTCCAAGGTTCCCATATAAATCCCGGATCTCAATTAAGCCACGTCACAGCACGCCATAGCGCCATCTCCCCGATTTCGCCCACTGTAGCGGCACAATATCATGGTTCTCATGCAATTCCTCGTGGCTAGCCACACCAGGCCCCCTGGCGACGGTAAGTACACCACGCCCATTCCCCGGCTCCCAGTTCCCGGCTCCCGGCACTCACTCGGTGATGTAGATGACGCCGACCGAGCTCTTGACGCCCTTCTGAACCGACGCCAGACACTCGTCCTTCGGGTTGCGCGTCGCCGGCGTCACGTACACGGCGCCCAGACGAGCGGCCAGGACAGTCACCTGCAGAGGGAGCGAGTTGGATTACGGTAGCCACACCACACACCACCACGGCGACCATTTCACGGTTCCCAAGGCCCGGCTCTAACCTACTGTAGTTACACGTAGTCTACTTCCCGGTTACCGGCTCTCACTACGGTAATATTGACGCTGTCACCGTGGTGCGCACAGGCCTATGGTTTGAGGTTTCGTGAATGATGACGTGCCAAAGGACGCGCTGACACCATTCCAAAAGCATACGGTAGGGTCACGCTATTGATGACGTGTCACTAATCGACTATGGAGACGTGTGACGCGGTTTGCCAGCGCGCCAAGCCACGCCCCCTACCGTAGCCTACAGTATACCTTATCGATCGCGGCGGGATCGTCGACCTCCGACACCACGTGGAACACGGGCGGCTCGAAGGGGAACGCGAGGCCGGCGGCGGCGGTTGGCACGCGGACGGCGAGGAGCAGCGCCAGCAGCAGGAGCGGCAGCTGCAGCTGCTGCGAGACCACGCTCATTCTGCAACAAGGGGGCGGGGTTATTACGGTAGGCCACGCCCATAGTCCCCTAACCAGAGACAAACATGCCACGTCATCAGAACACCGTTTAGGCCGTAAGCCACGTGACACACTAGCCTAGCAACAAAAGGGTCCAGGGGTTCTCTCCGAGGTCCCAGGCGGAGGTTACGGTATCAGGCGGGGGGGGGGGGGGGGGGTCGGTGGTACCTTGCGGTGGTCGAGGAGGAGGCGGGGATCCGAAGACGTCGACGTCGCAGTCGAGGCGAGCAGCCGGCTGAGAGCGAGCGTCGGAGCAGGAATGAGGGGAGGGAGAGGGAGACAGGCCATCGATCGACGCGCGCCTCTATGATAATAGGGCGTATGCAAAATGGAGGGGACGTGAGGGATTGGAGCAAACGAGGGGACAATAACAAGAGGGCGAGAGAGTTGGTATGGAAATGAGGACTGTTTGTGGCTTGCTGTGTGCTACTCGAGAACGATTCAAGCAGAGGGGGCAGAGAGGTTAGGTAAAGGGAGAGAGAGAGGGGTGTCACGAGTGAGGAGAGAGAGGCGTATTTTGCCAAATTCATGCGCCCCCGGTTGCCCAACAGCAGTAGACTGTCATAAGGTTGCGGTATCATGATCGAGCGTTGGTTTTCCTCGCTGCTCTCTACATTTAGCACGCTCTCCGCTCTCTCCGTTCTGCACACTCTATGCTCTCTCCATTCAGCACACTCTCTCTCTTTTGTCTGATCAACGAGATAGTGTGCCGAATGGAGAGACCTAATACAGCGCCGGCGCTCCTAATAGCTTTCCACGAACAAAGTCAGTAGTATGGAAGAGGCTTGGGATCCTTCTCCTCCCCCTCCTTCTACAGGTCTCACAAGATTAATGACTACCGTACCCCATCCCTCCCATATCGATAGCTTTATCCCCCCTTACCGTACCCCTCCTCTAACATGTATACAGTACTTCAACCCTACATTTTCGCCTCCTCATCCTACCGAACTAACTTGATCAAGGTGACCGAACCTCCTGTTCCAAATATCGTAAGAATCATCTTCTCCTCCCTCTTACAGTATCTTCTTCACCCTGTACTGTATCCATTTTCATCTTCGTCTACTGTACTTCTCATCTTCCCTTCCCTCAACTGAATACCGTGCTCACTAGTGAAATGTTGCTATGGATTGGTAATGGATCCTATTCCAGCTATCTCCATTCAGCAATTTTTAAGTTTATCTGATCGGCGAGAAAAGGTGAATATATAAACCTAAATAAGGCCTAAAATATTGAGGAGGAATTCTGGGGTGAGACCCTAATTGCGCCGGAGCGTCAATTCATAATGCTCACTATTGTTGCCGGATCTGAAAGAACACTATCCATTCTGCACACTATCTCGTCGGCCAGAGAAACTCTTGAGTGTGCAGAATGGAGAGAGCTACGATTACTTTATAAAAGCATCCATAATACTCACTGGCGAAAGCAGTTACGTGGGTTTCATTGAAGTACAGTTTGTACGCACAAGTCAGTCGATTCTGCAATCCCGCAAAAATATTTTTGCACATACCCATGTTTTCAAGTTTCAGCTCCTCTATGAGTTAATTGATTTTTGCCGTGCACAATCAATCCTGAGGCCCCTAGATAGGATTTTTAAAAAGCTCGAAACGCGCGTGCCGCATCAGAAATATGTAAATAGAAATTTATGGTACCGTTGGTTTTTGTGTTTCATTCTTCCTATAGACGATCTGAGACAAAACCGAGGGCGGTAAGGCTATGGTCACTCAAATGATGACCTCGCTACTGGATTCTGAAATTATAAATACGTTTTCTAGTGTATCCTGCCACTATTCTAGCCCGGCAATTGTGTAAATAAAGGAGAAGGATCAAAAATACAAGAGAACAATGAGTTATGAAATAAAGACAGAGCTGATCGTTGTTTCACTGTATTTCTTTAAGAAAGCAGTTGCGATTTTAAAAAGCAAACAAAACCTCGCAGCTGCAGCATAAAAAAAGATAAAATATGCGCGCGGACTGAACATTTTGTGATGAACTTAGCAAGCTCCACCTATCAACAACTTCGACTGGTCCATTCTCAAACGCTCGCTGCACCAATCTCACTGGTGCATCCCTTTTGCATCATGTGTCCGCCTCAAACGACGGAATGACTGCTGAGATAATAGGGTTGGCTATGCGATAACGCTACGTTTCCCGCACGCAAACCCGTCTCATCTATCGCGCATCATCAATGAGAAAGTGCTCACCGCGAGATAGCGAGGTAGCGACTGCGTTATTTCGTAGCGCAGTCGCTACCTCTCCCCCTCCTCTAGCGACTGCGCTACGAAAGGATGCACTCGTGGAGACTGCGTTAATTCCGAATTGTCAACCCTATGAGAAATGCAGTCGGATCGAATAGTAGCTCTCTCCATTCTGCACACTCTCTCGCGTATCTGACCGGCAAGAATGGACGGCGCATTATTCGACCCGGCAACACTACAGCTGAGCCTCACAAAATAAGAAAATAGCTGAACTCATCTTTCAAATTCTTAATTAGGTGCTGTGTTGGTTAACGATTACTTTAACGACTTAAAATTTAAAAACACATCAATGCTAACTTTTCCTCCTCCGATCCTCCCTCGTCCGTAATGAGAATCTCCTCCTGAAGTCGTGGAATCAATGGAACCGGACCAGTGAGAGAGCTGAAATGGAGAATGGTCAGATTAATAAATCGAAGATCAGCAATCCTATCTCTACCCTACTGACCAGTCAGGCCGAAAAGCCCGGAACCGGGAATGAATACAACCAGGAGAAACGGTGTTTCACAAGATTCGTATCAGAAGACGGAGCCAGTGATTGTAATTCTTCTCATTTCATTCGTTCAAAAACAACGCGGTAAAAATCTTTATGCGGCAAATACATGGCAGTAATTCATTCGATCTCTAGATCAACTACGTGAACCTCCGTTTCAAAGTTTACACTTGATAAAATTGGACCCGTAGTTCATTCATTCATTCATTCATTATTTATTCCGTCAGAGGGGAATGTTTACATAGAATATCTGTGATGTGTTGCGTAGAACGGAGGTCCGTCGATCGTGTCGAATCGGGTGGGGTCGCAGCAAGGGTATGGGGGAAGGGGGGAGGGGATGGGAAGGGGGCAACCGATTAGAGATCAAGAGGTAAACCAATTATGGATAACTGACATGAGGAAAAATGAAGGAGGTTGAGAAGTGATAAAAATACGAAATGAGTCATGGGAGAGAGCTACAGTTTCGGGTAACAGGGAATTCCATATTGAAATGGATCGAGAAGTGACAGTGGAATGGGAATTATGAGGGAACAAAGGTAAAGATATTCTGAAGTGATGCGCATTGCGAATAGAACGAACTAGTGGAGCATGAATAAGGAGAGATGAGACATCGAGTAAATATCGCTTATGCATAATTGAATGGAGAAATACAATATCGGAAATAATTCTACGTTGTTCAAGCGATGAAAGGTTCAGATTAAGCATACGCTCGGTGTAAGAAACATGAGGGATGGCACAACGGTGGTATAATCTACGCGTGAAATCTCGTTGAACTTTCTCTAGGTCTTTAGTTAATTCGACAGAATGAATAGGATTCCAGATAATAGCACAGTACTCGAGGTTGGGAAGAATGAAGGTGGTGAATGCTTTACAGTACAAGGATGGGGACGCGCTTTGGAAGGTCTTAAACATCAAATTCATTATAGAACGTGATTTCGAAACTACTTTAGAAATGTGATAGGAGAAAGAAAGAGAGGGAGAGAAGTGAACTCCTAGATCCTTAACAATAACTTTCTCTACATTCTTAACTTTGACAGTGGGTTCCTTTAAAATGACATTATTGATATGAAATAATCTGCGAGGGTTATGTGTGCCGTAGTGAACAATGTGACACTTGGTCTCAGAGATTCCTAGATTCCATTGGGAAGCATAATTAGAGACAACATCGAGGGCAGACTGTAAATCATTAGAAAACCTAGGTGCTTCAGCGAATAACTTTAAGTCGTTCTCGATTCGTTCTCGACTTTGACAATGGGTTTAAGTTCTCGATGGTTTGCCATTTCCAAAGGTACAAAATAAACGATCTTATTTATTTTATCAGCAATAAATCGATCAAAAGGTCGTTCTCAATTCTGCGCACTCACTTGCCGGACAGTCAAAAGAGAGAGTGTGCAGAATGGAGAGCCAAATTCGCACTAACATCCCTAGATCTCATTGGCCGGGATGATTTAGTAGTAGCTTCGAATTCGAGATACATAGTACTCGCGCCATTCGCATCTGCAATTTCCCACATCCACACCCAACATTTTGGTGTTTCACAGTTCATATATCTCGATTCATTCTTGACAATCAGTCTCGCGCAAAGGTTGTAAACACAACTAGCATTCCATCGTCTCGGTGAGCATGTTTAAATTTGTAAAAATGAGAATAGAGATCAAAGATAAATCCTCATTCCTCCTCCACTCACCGTCTAATCTCTCGCATTCGCCGGCAGTCCGCGTGCCATCACGCGTTGAGTGGGAGATATCATCAACCATGTTTCAGCCTGCGAATAATTTATAAATTCACTAATTATTCATTATTTTCGGGGCCTGGAATTTTCCCCTTTCACAAACAATATTCGGCCTACCTACGACAGCTTTGGATAAATCCGCACTAGATAAAATTGTACAGGATATCTACATTCGAGCCTAGTCTTGAAAACGCAACAATTTCGGAGAATATCAATAAACTAATGCAGCATTTCCAGTACCCGAATGATCTCCGTTCCACGATGCATTGAACGAATTGAGAGAGAACATTGACAATACTTGAAGCGCCTCGCATACAAACTAAAATCTCAATTCTGCACAACAACTACTTTCTGCGACAGCCGGATCGAATATAGCTCTCTCCAATCTGCACACTCTCATCGGTCAGAGAAATAAGAGTGTGCCAAAAATGGAGACGTATTTTTTTTCAGAAACTGAATATCAGTTAAATGACACCATGCCCATTACATGGCGCGCGCCTTTCTCTACCTCTTGCAAAACATCACCTGCGGGCGGGAGTCGAACCTGCCTGCGTCGGCATGCCAGTCAGACACCATGCCCATTAGGCCCTGCGTCGGCATGCCAGTCAGGCACCATGCCCATCAAAATATCCCAGTCAGACACCATGCCCATTAGGCCAGGGCGGCCTACCGATTGACGGAGACTAGTGGTTGGGGCGCGCGCCTTTCTCTGCCTCTTGCAAAACATCACCTGCGGGCGGGAGTCGAACCTGCCTGCGTCGGCATGCCAGTCAGACACCATGCCCATTATGCACAGCGAATTTATACACAAGTAACAAAATCTCAAATTCGATCGAAGTGCCCACTGGGGCCGTCTTTATTTACGGAGTGTTCCTTTCTAAATATCACAACAGTCTCTACCTCTTGCAAAACATCACCTGCGGGCAGGAGTCGAACCTGCCTGCGTCGGCATGCCAGTCAGACACCTGTGCAGATAATGGGCATGGTGTCTGACTGGCATGCCGACGCAGGCAGTTTCGACTCCCGCCCGCAGGTGAAGTTTTGCAAGAGGTAGATCATTCAAAGTACCTAAGTTTCATTTTTCCCAAATTGACGCGATTTTCCTCGGAAAGTTCTATATTGCTAGGGTTCTAATTTGTACTATGCCCTTACTAACTGTACGTGACCGCGCGTGATACGCTTTACTGTTGCGATTCAATCTCCGAAAGTGCAAACAATGGAATCAGGTCTTTTCAAGCTACATAATGAATAATTAATGTCATTGGATCATGATGTTGCCAATAATGCTTGCCGTAGTAGGACAAATTAAAACTTATCTCTATTTATCCAATGCAAATATAAATTCTCTAATAAACATACAGTACCGGTCAAAAATACGGAAACTATTTTCAAATCGCTGTAACTTTTTTCGGAATTGAGATAGAGACCCACGGTTTGAAGCATACGATTGCAGCAAAGATCCTCTCTAAATTTTATATTCAGTGAACACCTTTGAGGAAAGTTATAGATCGAAAACTCGGGTAGAAAACATTGTAGGAAAACATTGATTCAAAAAGAAATTTCGTAGAAGTTTACTACAGTGCTATAATTGTAAGTGGGAATTCTCCACCACTTCCTGACACGCCCTGCAAATTTTGAACACGGTTGTTTGACCAGAACAATTATATTGCAGCTTTTGATATCGAAGCAAGGTTTTCCTACAATGTTTTCTACCCGAGTTTTCGATCTATAACTTTCCTCAAAGGTGTTCACTGAATATAAAATTTAGAGAGGATCTTTGCTGATGAACTCGGAGAAGAAATGTTTAATTGGTTGGTTTTTACCGACAGTGGCTAGGGAGTATACCCAATATTGAAATTTATCGAAAAACAAAAAAGATTTTTCGCCGCAAATGTCCGATCGTGCTCAAACTTTAACCAGTGATGTCTTAGTATGTACTGACATATCCTACGTAATTTGGAAACAGTAGCTCTACTAGAACGCAAATTATGCCATTTTTCTGAATTTCGCAGTTGTTGGGAAATTCAGCTGGGCGGGCTCAATCGAAGTGCGCTCAACGGGTCGTAATTTTTATCGTACATCTCTAGGGTTGTACTTTCTAAACAGGATTTTTGAGAGGCTATACAAAAATGTTGGTGAGCTATGACCTCATTTTGCTTATGCGACTCCGCGTTATGAGTGCTGAAAAATACGATATAGAGCAGTATCCAATTCAACAGCATCACGTTATTCTTGAATGTTTTTGCAATCGCATGCTTCGAACCGTGGGTCTTTATCTCAATTCCGAAAAAAGTTACAGCGATTTGAAAATAGTTTCCATACTTTTGACCAGTACTGTACATCATCGCTCCCTTCATTTCACATTTCTTAGAGGGAGATCAACGATCATTGCTGAGAATGACACATCACAACAGATAAATGTCGCCTGGATTAGAACCATCAGCAAGTATTCACCGAACCATTTCTTCTCAGCTTTATTCGATACCTTCAAAAACAACAAATTGAACATAACAGATAACATGATTGAGAGACTTCGAGGAATGAAAACAATGTAAACATAAAAATTGATTGATTTGAGATAAGATCTTTCAAATGTACTGATAATTAGCAATGAGTGAATTGTGAAAGGGTCGGAAATGGTACCAAAAACATGAATTAATTAGAGAAGTGCCTCCACTTTACCATTAAGTGGAATTAGGAATTTCCAAACCAGGCGGCTAGTCAGATGCACTCGCTCCCTCGTCCTCTGCTCCCTTCATCGACAATGACGATGAACTTCTCTGTCCGCCCTGTCCAATATGATCAGCATGATGCATCGCTGCAACACGATCCTTCTTATTCTGACATAAACTCAATGTCGGCACTATTATTGGGTGTACCTTTTTAGAACTTATTCTGAATATTGACTTTTTTAATATGGAAAGTTGTACAATGCTCAGTCCTAAGCACATCCACCTTTTCTTCGTACACACACCAAATGACTCGAACTCTTTACCTCCACGGATGATACGGTTCCAGATGTCCACTGGCTCTTTCTGTCTCCGAGTGACGATCGACCGTCGCTCGCAGTCACTGACGACAGCGGAGCCCTCTTCATAGGAGCATTGCGAGTGACCAGATTCGACGACTTGAACGCCTGAAAGAAGAGAAATAGATATTCCTACTATGAAACCTACGCGACTATATTGATATTATGGAGTGTAAAATTTTAGAAAGAGACGTCTCATTCTATTAAACGTTATAAATAAACTTCTGGCAAATTAAAACTGAATATTCACTTGAAATAATATTGCGAATATTTTATTTTTAAAAAAATAATATGATACCTGCGATCGCCTGTCCTCAAGCGTTCTCTTATCCTGCGAGTTCCTCTGGATAATATGTCTCTTAGGATTGAATCCTGCTCCTCTCATCGATCCTCGACTTCCCATCATCCCCGGGCGAGGATACTTGTGATCGAATACTTTCGATTGCTGCAGAAAATTCAGGTTATAGATTGTTTTTTTTATTGTATCAAATGAGCAAACAAATCAGTTCAAAAGGGTTGCCGTGTAGTTAGTTCTGTGAAGCAAAAATCGTGCCACCACGACAGAATAAATAATGAATTAATTAATTAACGTGGTTTCGGATGGCATAAATTTAAAAACTATCTCATAACCCGGTATAAAATATCTAAAACATGAATTATTCGAATAATACTGGATCATTATTTCACCTGTTCCTTCTCAATCTCCTTCTTGATCTCATCGCGAGTCTTCGGTCCGGAATAGAAATCAGCCTTCCGTGGCACCTATCCATTCTTTCGCAGTTCCACCAGGTTAAGAATAATAAATCTATAAAAAAAATAATTTCAATAAAATTTCAATATATTTTTTTTAAATATTTAATTTTATATTTTTGATCTACCGTTATCGCTTTCCCTCGCTTCATACCTGACTCTGCTGCTCACGTTGCCCCTCGCTTCCTCGAGAGTCGAGAGGGAATAAATCGACAGGGAGAGGCGGACGGGGAGGAGGTGTACGAAGAACAATATTACGCTGCAGCCTCCACGCAGCAACATTGGATGCCTGCACTCGCTTGCCGACCAACTCGATCAGTCGCACCGCACACTCCACTGACTCCTCGTCCTGAAAATTCGAAACATTTCGAAATCTAAAGTCTGAATTGACGACTAGTGATGTAAAATAGGTTTGTGCTCTCTCCATTCTGCACACTATCTCGCCGGTCAGAGAAACGGGAGAGAAAACCGAAACGGCATCACTATTGACAAGCATTAAGAATGGATATTTCGATTTGGCGAGCTCGTAATGACTCCGACTACCAGATACGATATGAGCATTTAAGATTCAAGCAGGTTCCATACTAGAGTGTCTAGTATAATCCTCTCACAGGCTCGTCGGAGAGAAGGATACCCTCGGCGTTCTTGGACACCGACTTGAGCAGGTCAACGACGCAATAGAGAATGATGCGTGCAGAAAGAAGATAATGGAGGTAGAGCTGCCCGATGAACCTGTATGAATCCTCGTTATATTATATCTATATACCAATGTCTAAAAGCAGTGGTCCATTTAAATTGGAGAAAAAAGTCAGCTCACGTGATGTTTCCGAACTTCCTCCTTCTGAACTTTCTCTGTGCCTCAAGCAGTTCCATCTGCTTCTCCATCTTCTTATTCACGTCAGTCTCTGCCTCAATCTCGATTTCCTGCACAAAAAAAACATCGATGGTCCAAAACCAAGTGTGCGAAAAGTCAGTTCGAAACAACCGATAGTGTCAACCGAAGGCGGGTAAAAAGGATAGAAGGCCGAAGCAATTGTGCATCGAACATCATTTTTTCGAACAGTGCCAAAAAAACCGCCGTCGACCCAAACTTTTAACCTTCTCTCGCTCGTATTCACCCAGACTCTGCTTACTGAACGCCTCCTGGACGCGTCTGAGAATGGAATCGCGGAAGTGAGACTTGTTCTCTCCGTTGTTCCTCACCTCGTCCTTCATCTTTATCATACATATAAGGAGGGTGGTTCGTTTGGTTTTGAATCCCACAACATGTTCAGCAATGACACGCTGAAAAAAATTGAAAAAAAATCATCCAAATTGATTTTTTTTATATATATGAGAGACAATCTGAGATTTTGAACAAATATCTGCACATGCCTGGAACTAGGGGCAAAAGTCGATTCGAGGGATTAGCTCCTTATTTGGACAGGAGGTAGTACTCGGTGAGGTAGGCAGGTTGACCACCTTGGGACTGAGCGCGCGAAATTCGAAATTTGACGAATATTGAAAAATTAATTTCTCGCTCAGTTCTTCTCGAATTGCTTCGAACTTGGTACCAATAAATTGCTAAATTCATGGACATCATTTCATGTGTTGGTTATAATCTATGAAAGTTTCAGCTTCATGGCGAAATTACAAGATGAAAAATTGATTTCACTCGCAAATATTAACGCATACCCGGCGAGATAGATTTTATTTAATAATATGTTAGATATTGTAAATATGAATAAATAATGATAACAAAAATCGAGAAAATTGCGTTCCGGAGGGGCGAATTTTGAGAAAAACTGTTTTTGTTACTGCCGTGCAACCCTTGTATGTAAATTTCTCCGTTTTCAAGGGGTTCTCCATGCAACTAAAAATTGGCATAAAACTTGTGAAAATTTATTGAATTGATAGCTGCTAAGGAAACTAGAGTTTGCACGATTCTGGAGAAAAATTTTTTTGTAGATGCTAAACAGTCTACATCTGAAATTTGTAGATAGAATTTCCATCTACAAAATTTTTTTCTTCAGAATCGTGCAAACTCAAGTTTCCTTACCAGCAATCAATTCAATAAATTTTCACAAGTTTTATTGCTACCGTAGATAACGTATATTGCTACCGTATCCTTTTTTTCGGGACCATAATTTGACACAGTCTAAAGCCACTATACGTCATCCTCCCAAGAGTACATATTTTCATCGAAAAGGTATTGAGGCCTTCTATCATCTCACCGAGTAGAAATGGTAAGGAAAAATCCATGTAAGAATTTCAATTGTTTGAAAAAAAAATTGGTTGATTGGGTTATCACTGCGCAACAACCAGGGAGTTCTGTGATATCCCAATGGCATATCCCTAACACTCGGTGGGTGTGCTATGTCATGACCAAGTATGAGCAAGAAATCTCATACGAGTTAAAAGTTATGAAAGAATGAAAAAGTGTGCCATGACTTATGGAGGATACTGTATAACCGTTTTGTCCGGTCAAATATTAATCTAGAAACGAGAAATATCCATGTTCTGATTTTTATCTCGAAATTGAAGAATCTCTATTAGGCGTGTATAAAATCTTTAATAATTCATTGTTCATTGGAGCAACCTAACAGCATCAAAATCAGCCATTCCGACCAAACTCGTGCGCCCCCGGTTGCCCAACAGCAGTAGACTGTCATAAGGTTGCGGTATCATGATCGAGCGTTGGTTTTCCTCGCTGCTCTCTACATTTAGCACGCTCTCCGCTCTCTCCGTTCTGCACACTCTATGCTCTCTCCATTCAGCACACTCTCCCTTTTGTCTGATCAACGAGATAGTGTGCCGAATGGAGAGACCTAATACAGCGCCGGCGCTCCTAATAGCTTTCCACGAACAAAGTCAGTAGTATGGAAGAGGCTTGGAATCCTTCTCCTCCCCCTCCTTCCACAGTACTCACAAGATCGATGACTACCGTAACCATCCCTCCCATATCAACAGCTTTATCCACTTTACCGTACCCCTCCTCTAACATGTATACAGTACTTCTAACCTATATTTCCCCTCCTCATCCTACCGTACTAACCTGATCAGGGTCACAGAATCCGCTGTTCCAAATACCGTCTGAATCATCTTCTCCTCCCTCTTACAGTATCCTCTTCACCCTATACCGTATCCATTTCTTTGTCTACTGTTCTTCTCATCCACCTTCCCCTCAACTGAATACCGTGCACACTAGTGAAATGTTGCTATGGCGTGATAATGGATCCTACAGCAGTTATCTCCATTCAGCAAATTTTTCGTTTATCTGACTGGCAAGAACACGTGAATAGAAAACCCCAAATGGGGCCTAAAATATTGAGGAGGAGTTCTGGGGTGAGACCCACATTACGCCCAAATTTTGAAAGAACACTCTCCATTCTGCACACTATCTCGTCGGCCAGAGAAACTCTTGAGTGTGCAGAATGGAGAGAGCTACGATTACTTTATAACAGCATCCATAATACTCACTGGCGAAAGCAGTTACGTGGGTTTCATTGAAGTACAGTTTGTACGCACAAGTCAGTCGATTCTGCAATCCCGCAATAATATTTTTGCACATACCCATGTTTTCAAGTTTCAGCTCCTCTATAAGTTAATTGATTTTTGCCGTGCGCAATCAATATTGCGGCCCCTAGATAGGATAAAAACAAGCTCTAGAAACGCGTGTGCCGCATCAGAAATATTTAAATCTAAATTTATGGCACCGTTGGTTTTTGTGTTTCACTCTTCCTATAGACGGCCTGAGACAAAACCTAGGACTGAAAGGCGATGGTCACTCAAATGGTGACCTCGATACTGGATTCTGAAATTAGAAATACGTTTTCCAGTGTATCCTGCCACTATTCTAGCCCGGCAACTATGTAAAAAAGATTGGAGGATGAGAAATACAAGAGAACAATGAGAGTTATGAAATCAAGACAAGGCTGATCGGTGTTTCACTGTATTCATATAAGACATCCAGAGGTGAATTCTTAGAAAATTTTAACAACGATAAGTCGATAAATATTTCATTTTCTCTCTAAAATTGCATATTAAAACATTTATTTAGGACTTCTACAAAGCAGTCACAACCAGTCGACATCGCGAAGGCATTTCGTTTCACCTTGCCCATCTGGAGGGAAGTGGAAAGGATAAGAAACCAAAGCTTTCTCTGACGAAGATCCCTGAGATGTCGAAGTTGAATTCGTTCACATTCGAAGAGAAGAACCTGCGCCTTCACCGATTCAGGTACGAAACAAAATACATGTCATGTTCATGAAAGACAATACATGAAATTGCAGGGACATTGGATTCGGAAAGAAATACTCGTACAAGAAAATGCAACCGAATGATGCGAGACTCGTTGTGAAGGGATCTGGAGGGACGACCTCACAAGAGACTTTCTGGAAGAAATTGGGAGACCCCAAGTACTTGGAAAAGCACGATAATTCAAATGAGGAGGATGGAAATGATCATTTAATCTGCGAGAAGAAGGTATGTATTTTTCGCACTCAATATCAGTAACTAAAATTTATTCTCGTGAAATAATTCTTCATTGCAAGAATCCAAGAAGTGCACGTGGAAGAGACCTAAGCCGGAGTCGACTCTGTTCCGTTGTCCCATCGAGACATGCTCTAAAGAGTACCTCTATGAGAAGAATCTCGAGAAGCACATGGAAGTGGGGGTACACGAGAGGAGACCCGAGAAGATGAACGTCCAAGACTACACACTCCAACGATTCGCGGCCAATCTGGAATTGGTGGACACTCCCAAAGTGTGCCCTGTCATTGACGAAGCCACGCGGAGTCTCACTAACGACCCCATCAACAGTGAGAGCGGAAGAATTCTACCCATGGGATGGGCCCTGCCTACGAGGAGACCATCGACTCCATTCCCCGCTACTGTGAAGGCATTCCTGAAGGAGATCTACGATGAGGGGGAGAGGTAATAGTCATTCAATCATTGTTTTTTTCAATTTTCTTTCAAGAATATGTATATATAAATGTTTTTTTTCTCTACGGGACTGGATCGAAAACTGACGCTAGAGAGGCAGAGAAACTGATGAGACAAGCCAAGGATGACAATGAAGACAACCTGTTTCAACCGAGTGATCTACTCACCTCACGCCAGATTGCTGGAGTCTACAAGGGATTCAAGAAGACCAAGCTCGACAAGAGAGACCGAACAAGGACGAACAGGGTTGAGCCCGGTGGATCCAGAGCCAAGAGATCGGATGATCCCGAGCTGGATGAAGTCAACGCACTTTTCGACACCGAAGGAGATCCCGAGTTGGAATGGGAGACCGAACCACTATTCGATGAGACAGAAGATTACCGGATTGCTATTAGAGAAGCTCATAATCAGCTGTTTGAAGGAGATGAATGCGATGAAGTTATAAAACGAGGATGGCTGGGTGCTCCAAAAAATGACTTGTATTGTTTCACATAAATATTATTCTTGCAATCGCTGTCTGTTTCCAACAATCTTTCACTTTCACATTGTTATTTTTTATGTCACTTCAGTAGATAAACAGTATTTATATTCTGAACTTCTGAATTTTGAGACCCAACGAAGACGAAATGAGGAAATAAGAGGCAGCGACTTTCCGACTGTTTTTGAACGGACGAGTGGAATACTGCGTATACAAATGCATCTCCCCCCAGTTTGTATGCTTATTTATATTATGATTCAACACACTAAAATACGCAAGGAATACCAAAAAAAGGACATTTATCGAGCTGTCGCTGTCGCTCGAAATTCTCGTCATGGAACTCATTACTCAGAATAAGTCTGAAAATCCAGGTCCAGTTTTCTCCACTTCACCTGATTTTTGGGTCGAAGTCGAAATCTGAAAATCTCTGATAAGAACGTGTTCATGTACATGTTAGTTCTTAAATCAGAATTTGCATGCAAGAGCTAACGAAACTGCGAAACGAAAACTGTATATAATTGATTTTTCGGTTTCGATCGAATAAATGACAAATTAGTAAGGAATTCCGGATCTTTTATTCTGTTGCATTCGATGCAGAGTTACACGAGCTACAAAACGTATATAGTGTCTTCTTCCCGTTTGGACAAAAATGTTCAACTTGGACCGAAAATTTGAAAATCCATGTCCAAAAAGTGATTTTCTAAACGATCAGAAATCTATCAGAACGATTATTTCAGAGCCTCAGGACATCCCCATAATAATGCAAAAGAATAATAAGATCGATCTTGATCGGTTGAGAAAATATTATTTTTTGACCATTTTCCCGTCAAAATCATGTTTCACCCTGCGCAGAGGCGGCAATCACTAATAAGTGACGGTTTGTCAAATATGGGGCCAAGACCCTCTTTGCACCCGAGTATGGGCTTGTGGTTCTCGTTGCTAGCGCACCGCTTCCGGGCAGGGTCCAAAATGCTCTCATAGTACCGATCCGTCGTCTTAAAGGTCGGTACGGTAGCTCGTGATTATTCATATTCTTTTTTTTTAATACTGAAGAGCTACCGATATTTGATTGCTAGACAAATCAATCACGGCGTTTTGCTGGCAACGAGCCAAAACGAATTTCCGTCGAGACCTCTCTCGCGCTCTCTCATTTTCGCGCACGGTCTCGCCATTAATCAGACCGCTTTCTCTTCTCTCGCTCACCCCATGTAGAAGGCTATGTCAATAGGTACGGCTACCGAATTCATTTATTACGGCAGCTTCAGGTACATTTCGACAGACAATAACAGATATATGCATCCACTAGAATTCCACTAGAATTTGAAGTCAAGTTGTTTATCAGTCATGGTTACAAATTGGTGCAAATTGCAATCGATATATACTAGGCGATATGTTACAACATGTGAGGATCAAAGATCAAAGATCAACGAGATCAAAGTGTACAAAAAACAAGTGAATGGGGTATTTGCAAGTAACAGTATGGTTAGGGTATAGTATGAGATACGGTAGCGAGAAATGAAATGGTACTTGGGTTACGGTAACAAGTGCTCCTCAGGGGGTTACGGTATCTACTCCGATTCGAATACAGTACGGTAGATCTCTCCAGTGAACTCCATTTCTCTATCGTCCGGATGCTCGAGGGTCTCGAGTGCCTGGAAGCGGTCAGTATTAAGATTGACTCTCCATTCTGCACACTCTCTCGCTGGTCAGAACGGCGAGATAGTGTGTAGAATGGAGAGACCAATATCAGAGATGCGAATGTGTCAACTGTCATTCACTCAAAATACAAAGTTTATTCCAATAAGACTCGCACGCGAATTCACATCGAAATCCTAGTCCTGTTTTGCCATCTGGCCAAAGCGTGAAATCTCCGGGCTCATTAATTGTCAGTTTTCTTACATATATCTCCAAGCCAAGTAAATTCGAAGTCCCTCATTGATGCTACACTATATGTATCCCTTTAAACAGTAAATTATACATTAATAAATAATAAATTCATTAATAACATCTGCATCCAGTCCAATCTCGGCGTTGATCTCACGCAGCCACTGCAGTCGATCCAGCGAGTCGTCCAGCTGGAAATTAGAATAAATTATTTGATATTCATTTAAAACTTTCAAAAAAACTGAGGTGGATTTGACAAGAGTAAAACAAGAGGCCCTGCGTATTCACGCTGCACTAAAATAGCAAAATATGACTCGCCACATTGTTACAATGGTCATAACGTTCCGAATAGAATAGATCTCATTCAAAAATGTTATGTCTTTATATTTAAAAAAAAATTCCCCCTATAGGTTTCCTGGCGTATTTTCGCTCGTATAATTAATTTTTTCGCACTAGAGCACACAAAAATGCGAAAGAAAAATGTTGTGTTCGAAAAATTACGACTTTCATGGTTTTTCAAGCATACAACTTTTTTCTTTCGCATTTGTGTGTGGTCTAGTGTGAAAAAAAGAATTCTACGAGCGAAAATACACCAGGAAAACCTATAGGGACGTGGTTCTGCGATTTTGACTTTTGTACCAAAATACAACCTAATATCGATTTTCTCCATGGTAGATCTAATCGCGCACTTTTTGTAATGAAATGAGAAGCGCTTAGGATCCCTATTAAAGTCCAATAGGTGTCGTACCATAATTATACGGACACCAGTTAACATTCAATTTTTAGTTAGCTAGTGAGAGCACACTGCACCAGTCTCTTTTCTAAAGTCGAGTGTCTAGCAACGCTAAATTTGATAATCACATCAACCCGTCGGATTCTTGTTATTCCATGTATCCAAAACATGATTTTTTTTATCCCAGTACGATAGTAGTAGCCGAATGTCCAGTAAATAAATACTAATGGATTGCGCATGGAGAACGAATTAGACGCTAATCGTTCATGTTCCTTCAATCACATAGTGAAACCCCCGCCCACCAGCCCCGATCGCAGCTACTAGCGTTGTAGGATCGAATGATTGTTCTCTCCGTTCTGTACATTCTCTAATTTCTTTGACCGTTGATATCTGCGGAAAGAAGTGACCAATGAAACACTGTTTAATGAAGCCATTCCCATTATGCCATACACTGGATATACTGTCAGTGCAGCGCCAAATTTGATGGTGGGAAATCTATCAAGGTAGGGCAATATATAATCAAAGGCGATTAATTGATTTTCAAAGAAGATCGAGGTAACAAATCACTCATCGCGTGCCCTACACGACTAGTATTATCATTGAAACGATAAAGAACCCGGTTTGAAATTGAGAAAAAGTTGGAACGGATGCAAAAAGGCTGGGTTGGGGCGCTAGTGGTTGGGGCGTGCGCGTTTCTCTACCTCTTGCAAAACATCACCTGCGGGCGGGAGTCGAACCTGCCTGCGTCGGCATGCCAGTCAGACACCATGCCCATCAACATAAAGCTAGAGACTCATTCTTTTTTTCGGAATGTAGGCCTACCGCCGGGAGCTCATGGCGGAGACTAGTGGTTGGGGCGCGAGCCTTCTTCTACCATCTTGCAAAACATGGTCGATCGTGGGGCTCGAACCGGTGATATAGCGGGCTTCAGTCAGACACCATAACCAATAGTGGGAATGGTGTCTGACTGGCATGCCGACGCAGGCAGGTTCGACTCCCGCCCGTAGGTGATGTTTTGCAAGAGGTAGAGAAAGCCCCCAACATTAGTCAAAAAAAATTTCCTCTCAGAACTTCCTGACATAATTTTTTCTGGTATATAGGGGTCATGAAAAAAGTGGAATAATTTGCATCTCAGAAAAATCTGAACATATTTTATTATGATGTAACTTTATGCGTAGAGTTCAAATTTGTTCAAATAAGTTCAAAACGAACAAAAAAATACTAGAATTCGTCAGTGATTTAATCAGATCTTTGTTCTTTCTCAGATTCATGAGCTGTAACACTCAAATTCGCCAGTCATACACCATGCCCATTAGGCCAGGGCGGCCTACTGCCGGGAACGCTTGACGGAGACTAGTGGTTGGGGCGCGCGCCTTTCTCTACCTCTTGCAAAACATCACCTGCGGGCGGGAGTCGAACCTGCCTGCGTCGGCATGCCAGTCATACACCATGCCCATTAGTGGGCATGGTGTCTGACTGGCATGCCGACGCAGGCAGGTTCGACTCCCGCCCGCAGGTGATGTTTATTACATTTTTAAAAGTAATAAATACAGATCCGCAAAAAAACGTAGTGGTAATATCTAACCTCTATCATGTAGGAGTGCAAGTTCTCCGATTTAATGCACTTCCAAGTTCCAATAAACTGTTCTGCCATAATAGATTCTGTTCTGAGAATTTTCTGTCAAACTCCAAAGAACCAATTCAGTAGAGTCGTGCGTCTGAAATGAGGAGATAATAATATTACAATGAGAATGTTGAGACTGCTGAACTGAAAAGAAACAGAACAGACCCACAATTGGATTTTGGTCAAATGAGATTTAATTGTTATTGAAATGCCACCGCTTGGACTAACAAAGCTCTCAGCCGGCCATCCCCCTAAATGCACTCTCGCAGCATCAATCCCACTAGCGTCTCTCTCTTTTATATCCGCGATTAAATATATCCTCAACTCTAGTTCATTCGAGAAAACGAAGACAGAACGCAGAAATTTCTATACGAGGCGTAGTTGTGATGCCGGATCGAATAGAATCTCTCTCCATTTTTCATGCTCTCTCGTATCTGACAGGTGAGATACACGTGAAAAGAGTGCAAAATGGAGAGAGCCAAAGTCGCACTAACATCCCTATTCTTCACTGAGTGGAAGTCAACGAGGTAGTGCTCACAGAGCTTACACACGCGATCGATTTGCATCCGCAATTAAGAAATCTTTAGCACTCGGTATGTTAAGAGACCGGCTCGCTAATTTGCAAGCATTTTGGCCCCTGCCCGGACACGTTGAGCTAGCAATGAGAATCAGAAGCCCATGCTTGAGTGCTGGAAGGGTCTTGGTAGCATAGTGCACAAACCATGACTTATTTGTTGTTACAGCCGTGGCGCAGGGAGAAACATGATTTCCAAGGTAAAAAGGTCGAAAAATCAAATTTTCTCAACCGATCGAGATAGACCCAATTGCTCTTTTGTGTTAATTTAGGGGTGCACTAAGGGTCTGAAATAAATGTTCTGATCAATTACTGCTCATTTATAAAATCATTTTTTCGACATGACTTTTCATATTTTTCGACCATAGTGCCCATTTTCGCCAAAAGTCATAGTCATGACTATATACGTTTTGTAGCCCGTGCAATTCTGCATCGAAATTTCCTAAAGAATGATTCCGCAATTATGTGACTTTACGTTTTTTATTCGATTGAATCCCAAAAATGGCCGATTTCGCCAGTTTTTCGATCCTAACTTTTTTCTTTGATGATTTGATGAGCTCTAACACCCAAATTTGAATTCTACTCATAAAGTTACATCAGAATAAAATATGGTCAGATTTTTCCGAGATGCAAATTTTTCCACTTTTTCATGATCATGGTTCATGGTCAATTTTTGGTCAAAAAGTCAAAATTTTTAACTATCTGACTATAGATGTTTCCAACGTATTTTTAACCGTAGATGTCGAATTTTCATACCAGAGATCACAAAAATGCAAAAGAAAAAAGTTACACTCGAAATTTTTAAATTTTTGAGTTTCAGAACATAACTTTTTTCTTTTGCATTTTGGTGATCCCTGGTATGAATATTCGACATCTACGGTTAAAAATACGGTGGAAACACCTATAGTCAGATAGTTTTAAGATTTTGACTTTTTGACCAAAAATTGACCATGATGGGTCATGAAAAAAGTGGAATAATTTGCATCTCGGAAAAATCTGAACATATTTTATTATGATGTAACTTTATGCGTAGAGTTCAAATTTGGGTGTTAGATTTCATCAAATCATGAAAGAAAAAAGTTATGATCGAAAAACTGGCGAAATCGTCGATTTTTCGGATTCAATCGAATAAAAATCTAAAAGTCACATAATTGCGGGACCAATCTTTGGAAAATTTCGCTGCAGAATTGCACGGGCTACAAAACGTATATAGTCATGACTATGACTTTTGGCGAAAATGGGCACTATGGTCGAAAAATATGAAAAGTCATGTCGAAAAAATGATTTTATAAATGAGCAGTAATTGATCAGAACATTTATTTCAGACCCTTAGGGCACCCCTAAATTAACACAAAAGAGAAGTTGGGTCTATCTCAATCGGTTGAGAAAATTTGATTTTTCGACCATTTTACCTTGAAAATCATGGTTCTCCCTGTGCCACGGCTGTAACAACAAATAAGTCATGGTTTGTTTGTGCACTATGGTACCAAGACCCTTCCAACACCCAAGAATGGGCTTCTGATTCTCATTGGTAGCTCAACGTGTCCGGGGGGTAGTCTAAAATTATCGAGATGCCGTCTTAATAATTCCCACCTCAAATGCCTCCGATGGTGAGCGCTGGCAGCGAGGGCTTGCGATTCTCTTGCAGTTATCGATTGATTAGGAGGGGATACTGCAAATGGAAATAATTGATTGGTATTTTGGTGAAACATGATTCTGTCCAAACATCGAAATGGTATCAAAGCTGGTGAAATTAACGGGCGGTGAAAGTGAGAAACCACCTTGAATGAACCATGAAATAAACCCAATTGAGTTTCACTTCTTTCCAGCCATCATGCAATTGAGTGAATTATGGATGCTATTATGGAATTATGGAAGTTGTGCTTTAGAAAAATATTAGTTTTATCCAATCTGCACACTATCTAGAACAAGAATGTGAAAAATGGAGAGAGCCATATTCGATCCGACAAAACTATTGAGTGCAAATAAACACATGCACGTAACCTGCTTCAGCTGTTTGACCTGTCCGACGTCCGACAGCCCCGCTACCGTATTCTTCTTGGCTACAGTAGCCTTGAGGTCGCTCTTGAGACTGGCCGTCTGAGGCCGATTCGTATTGGTCGATGAGAGACCAGCGCGCGACGAGAACATATTCCTGTCTGAATTATCGAATGAAATTAGTGGGTACGGTACCTCGAAAGAGTGAGGGGTAACTCAATGGATGGTACCGTATACAGTATCTTGCGGTACTGTAAGCAGCCTTGAACTGATCGAATAGTGTTAACATATTCACGTCTGAATTATAGACTGTAAGAGACTTCGATATATTAGTTCTCTCCAATCTGCACACCCTGTTTGACCAGTGTGCAGAATGGAGAGCCGAACTCGAAAAATACATGAATAGTCAGTACGGCTGCTCAGAAGAAAGCGATATTAACTTAAAGATATTGAGGGGTTCGGCTATTCAATTTAATTCGAGACAAGTACGGTAGCTTCAGGTACACTTCGGCAGACAATAACAGATATATTCAATGTGTTCCCCAAAGTCCACTAGAATTTGAAGTCAAGATGTTTATCAGTCATAGTTACAAATTGGTGCAAATTGCAATCGACAAAGCGAGAGATGATCGATAATCGCAAATAAGATCGATCGATAAATAGTAGGCGATATGTTACAACATGTGAGGATCAAAGTTCAAAGATCAACGAGATCAAAGTGTATAAAAAGAAGGCAGTGTATGGGGTACTAGCAAGTTACAGTATGATTAGGGTGTAGATTGAGTTACGGTAGCGAGAATTGAAATGGTACTTGGGTTACGGTAACAAGTGCTCCTCAGGGGGTTACGGCATCTACTCCGAGTCGAATATGGTACGGTAGATTTCTCCAGTGAACTCCATTTCTCTATCATCCGGGTGCTCGAGGGTCTCGAGTGCCTGGAATCAGAGTGGCCAGAATGAATAATGACTCTCTCCATTCTGCACACTCTCTCATCAGCATCAGAAAGTTTCGAATTTTTATGACGACCCCTTCTGTCGATTTGAAATTTGTGAGCTCATTGAAAAGTGGAAAGCATCATCGTGTCGAACTCCAGATAATATATCTATGATTTTCATTAAATCAACTGCAGTTCCTCTCTCTGCTGCTCTTGAGATCATTTTTCGAAAGTCGTATGAATTATCACAAGTTCCCGACCGGTGGCGCTCTTCAACAATAACACCTCTCAAAAAGAAAGTTCCATTTTCAAACCCGTCAAACTACAGACCTGTGTCAATCACAAGCTTCTTCTGTAGGGTATTTGAGAAATGCCTTGCTAAGCAAATGATTGCTGACTGTGAGAGCTACGGTCTCTTCCCTGACACGCAGTTCGGCTTGCGAAAAAAACGCTCAGTTGAAACACAAATGATCGAAGTGGTCAATGAATGGTCCAAGGCAATTGATGAGCACAGGTGTGTCGATGTGATATACTTTGATTATGCCAAAGCATTCGACACAGTGAGCCATCCAAAGTTGATTCAAAAGATTTCCAAAATGGGCTTTCCACTGCTGACCGTGAGATGGATTGAGGAATACTTATCAAACAGAGTATTCAAAGTGAGAGTCAAAACGACATTATCGGAATCAAGACCGGTCATTAGTGGAGTCCCACAAGGATCAGTTCTGGGTCCTCTCCTATTCAATCTATTTACTGCTGATTTATCGCAGGTTATAGAAAGGAATGGGTGCAAAAGCTTTACTTTTGCAGACGATCTTAAAATATTCCTATCATTCGAAAAAGATGAGTCAAGTGGTCCTCTGAAACTTCAGCAATGTATTGATTCCATCTTGGAGTGGAGCGATATTTGGCAATTGAGTATTGCAAGTGAGAAGTGCAATGTGCTCCACTTAGGAAATGGAAATCAGTTATCGAAGTATTATTTGAGTGGCATTCCAATCGATCAGAAATCGTCGATGAGAGATCTAGGCATTCAGATCGATAACGAGTTGACATTCAGAGAACACTTTGACATAGTGATCCAAAAAGCTGCGCTCCGTTCCAACCTAATTTTCCGTGGACTCAGCACCAACAATGCTGCAGTAATGGTCAATGCATACACTACCTACGTTAGGCCTATGGTAGAATTCAGTCCTAGCGTCGCTTTCCCAGTTTTTGATAGAGAAGCTGTTAAACTCGAAAAGCGTCAAAACAAAGTGACGAGGCTGATTAGCTACAAATGTATGGGATACAACTTTGAAAACAGACCGTTACCAGAAACAGACCGGAACGAAACGAGATGCTCAAACTTAATACGTTGATGTACCGTCGTAAGGTCAATGACTTCAAACTAGCTTATGAAATGCTGTTCGGGAATTCGAGATTGTCCCGGTTCAGAAACGATTTTCTTGTTCTATCCAAATCTAATCTCAGAGGCGCAGGCTTCAAAGTGTGTCGAGAAAAATTTAGAACTAAGATTCGCGAGTACAGTTTTGCGAACAGAGTAGGTAAAGTACTGTATGATGTACTTCGAAAAGGAAAGATACCTACAAACTATGCAGAGTTCATGAATGTGATGTGTAAGGAGGTTGGATGATCTGTAAACTTGCTCACTCTACTCGCTTAGATTCCCCTATCTCACACATTATATTGTTCTACTTGTTCCTTCCTCCTTCCCCCTCCCCACCCCACCCCACAACAATTCCAACTGTGCGGATAAATCTATTTCTATTTCTATAATGACGAGTGAGTGTGCAGAATGGAGAGAGCAGTATCGGAGATGTGAATGTGTCAACCAGCACTGTCTAACAATTTTATAGAATGTAAGTTTATGAGAAGAACATTTGACAAGAATTCACAGGGAACGCCAAGTCTTATTTTTACAATTCACCATAGCGTGAAACAACCGGGTCAATTTATTTCGGTTCTACCTCAATTCCTCCAATGTTAAACATCCTCTGCCCCTCATTGCATTAACATTTACTGGCAAACCCTCAGCGGTGAAATTAACCAATTAAATAATTAATTACTAACCTCTGCATCCAGTCCAATCTCGGCGTTGATCTCACGCAGCGACTGCAGTCGATCCAGTGAGTCGTCCAGCTGGAAATTAGAAATAATTATTTAATTATGCATTTGAAAAGAATAAAGAAATGTTGATAAAGGTGAAACTAAACTAGTTGCTACGATTTTATTCCAATGTTCAAAACTTCATTTGAAGACGATCAAATATGGGACCCTGCGGAAGTTATTTTTGATAATTTCTTTAACACTGTCAGTTCTCTAGTTAAATCGCTTGATAGTGAAGTCACTTTTTAAAAAATCATAAGAAATTTTAGAGTAGAATTTAACACGGCAATTTCTTGCTACACTATTTTTCATCCATCGATTTCTAATTTATTCAATAAATTAAATTAAAATATTCTTCTCACCTTTTGCTGCTGAAATTCGAGAAGTTTGGTCGCCTCCAGTTTGCGATCCACCGCCTCGGCCAGACTCACTTCCATACTGAAAGTGATAGAGATATCGTCGAGTCACGAATCCACCGTATTCCGACCGATACCGTAACCCCGTCTACCGTATCCTATCATACTTTATAGACAACCGTACCCTACACGTCTCTTTTTTTGTTACCGTACCCTCCTACTTTGACCGTACCCAATATGTTCCATATACCGTAACCCCATCGTGCATAGACTACCGTAATCTATAGTACTCACGCCTCATGCATCTGTCTCCAGTACTCCTCGCTCTGCTCGGCTTCCTCTCTCGTCTCTCCTGGAACGAGGGGAGGTTATTTTGAATACTAGGCTCTCTCCATTCTGCACACTCTTTCGCGAGCGACGGAAGAGTGTGCCAAATGGAGAGCGGAATTATTCTTTCGGGAAACATCTCACACCATGGCTTTGTAGTGAGTCTATGCTAGTAGCCACAACAATGTATTGTAAATATATTTAGGAAAATAAGATAAATATAAATAATTGCACAATAACCTGGAATGGGATTGCGCACGGGCACAGCGGGGAACGAGAGAGATGTCTGCACGGAACATTCCACCTTAATATTTATATTAATTAATTAGCGATATTCCCCCCGATGTAACGACATAACACCTCATTCACTTCCTTTATTTCTCTTCTTCTCTTCTCACCTTGATCACATCTTGAGTCGCCTTCTCTGCCGTGAGGGGAGAGGAGGACGAGGCTATCTGACCCTGAGCATTATCGATTGATTAGATACCGTAACCATCGAATGAGTGAATGATAATATCGCTGATCATGGACATTGGGAGACGAGACTGTTTTGAGCGAAGAGAATTGATAGATCAGATAAACCATTGCGCTTCTTGCACTCAAAGTACTGTGAGCAAAGCATAAAACGTTATGGTTAAAAATTGAAGAAGGCAGGGCTGGAAACAACCAAAGACAGAGGAGGATGAATTGCAAAGGAAAGAAGACAAAATAGCTCATCGAGTGCCCTACGTTACTAGGATTACCAGTGAAGCGCCAATGTTGCAGGTTCGAAATTTTTAATAAATAAAAGCAGGACTGGATAAATTAAAAGTCAGGTTTTTTTAGAGAAGCGAGGAAAGATAACAAAATCACTTGTCATGCGCGCTACACCCCCATGTGCTATTACCGAAGCACCAAACTTGCAGGTACAAAAATAACAATTTAAAATAAATAAATAAATAATTCCCACCTCGAATGCCTCCTTGATGGTGAGCGCGGGCAGCGAGGGCTTGTGATTCTCCTGCAATTATCGATTGATTAGGAGGGGATACTGGAGATGGAAAAAATTAGAGTGCAAGAAAATTCCGCATACATCGAAATGTTGCCTAGCTGGTGAAATAAACGTGCGGTGAAAGCGGAAACCACCTAGTTTGAAAAATTAACGTAATTCAGTTTCGCTTCTTACTAGGTACATGCGAAACGCAATTGAGTTAAGGTGCAAGTGGTTTCGGATCAAATATCTCTCTCTCCAATCTGCACACGCAGAAGAGTCTCGAGAGGTCCGATGTACGCAATAAACACATGCACGTAACCTGTTTCAGCTGTTTGACCTGTCCGACATCCGACAGCCCCGCTACCGTATTCTTCTTGGCTACAGTAGCCTTCAGGCCGCTCTTGAGACCGGCCGTCTGAGCCCGATTCGTATTGGTCGATGAGAGACCGGCGCGCGACGAGAACATATTCAAGTCTGAAAAGATTGTGGATGGTGGGTACGGTACCTCAAAAGATAGTGAGGGGCTACGGTAACTCAATCGAAGGTACAGGGTACAGTAGCTTGAGGTACGGTAAGCAGCCTTGAACTGATCGAATAGCACAATTTCGAGGAATTCATTGATAGAATACTTTATATTGGCAATATTAGCATGAAGAGCATATTACAATGTGGTGAAAGATGGAAATGACAAGAGATCGAAATGTTGTACAGCACTGATCGATTGCCTATAGTACACGACACAGTCCCTACAGTATACAGTAGCCCTACTGTACTCGATTGATCTACTCCTCCGATTCCTGATCATCCGACTCGTTCAGTCGCTGGTAGCTGTGATCATGTTCCTCCTCCTGCAACAAAATTATTTATTTCAAATGATTGATTACGGTAGTTTTGTGAAAACGTGCGGATCGATGAAATAGTGAAGTATCATTGAATTATCATTCATGGTTTTAAACTAAATATAAATTGACAATTTACACGGTTAATCTCACATTAGTGATGCCGGATCGAATAGTGCTATCTCCATTCTGCACACTCTCACGCGACAGAGATACGAGAGTGTGCAAAATGGAGAGAGTTACTATTCGATCCGACAGGACTACCGTACCTCATCTTCATCCACCGCACCTTCGCTCTCCTCCTCCTCGCTTTCCTCCTCTGGTTCTGCCGCCTCATTCTTCACCTGATAAGGAAAAATAAGTCCAATCCACATTTCGGGTAGATCTAATCCAGTCTAAATAAAAATCCATTCCAAATCTATCAAAGTCTCACCTCCTCATCTGTCTCGCCTTCCGACTGCCCCTCTGCCGCCTCCTCCTTCTCCTTGCGCGCTCGCTCACTGTTCCAGTAGAAGCGGTCCCATCTGGAACGTGTAGAGTACGGTAGATGATTGGGATGGATTAGGTGGTACGGTAGATCAGTTTGTGATAGGTTCCACTACAGTACTCGAGTGTACGCATCTCCCAATCTTTCCACACTATCCGATCTCGTTGTGGAGAGCCTTTGTTAAGCGAGCAACTATCTACGGCTTGTTCAATCAACATCTGGAGTGATCTATGTGCATTGACAGTGCAGCACAGAGCCGCAACAGAGAGCCGTGTAAGACATATGGTGGGAGTACTGTTTGCCGGATCCTATCACGAACTGACTTACCGTACTAGTCCTCTATCTATGCTTATCTCATGACATTTGCGTTCTCGAATTTTGGCGCTCTCCAAATTGCACACTATTTCAACTGGCGAGAAAGTGTGTGAAGTGTAGAATCGAAAACCATTAAATGTAGTGATGTATAATCGGCATCCGACTTTCCTCATAGGTCAGAGAAACAAGAGAGCGTGCGAAATTAGGAGAGTCGGATGTCGCTTTGCCGTAACAAGTCGAGATACTCACTTGCACTGATTCTCCAGCGCCTCATCCGCCAGCGCGAAGGAGCGAAAGGAGATCTGAATTAATTATTAATAATTAATAATTTCAGCTAATTAATACAAGTACTTTCATATCGCATACTGCCCTCATAGTACATGGGCAGTAAATACGAAAAGATAAAGAAAAATACAAATTCATTGCATTACTGATGCCAAAAAGTGAGATTAACGAATGTAAAATAAACAACTATACCTCATCCGCACTCTCGTTCAGCTCATCTGTCAACTCTTGGCGCGCCGCAACAGCGCGCTTCCAGAACCTAGAAATATTGATTATTAAAACAAAAATTAGTTTACTACTATTATTAAAACAAAAATTAGCTTACTACCGAACACCCTCACTTGAAAGACAACTAGGAATTTCTCCTGTCTTTGTTTGATGCCGTATGAATTCAAAGAATCAAGAAAAAAAAACAAAAAGAAGAATGTGCTGGGCCAGTAAAAAGAGAACTACCGAATATTGGCATTATTGAGACAGAAGAAGTCTTACTAACATGCGATTCACATTGCGTGAAAATGAGACGTCTCGAGAGAAAGAAAATCAGATAAACACTCACTCTCTGCCCTGATTCTCCTTGTCGACGTCATCGTCGAGGTCCGCGCGGTCGATCGGGACGGCGATGTCGCAGCTGGCCGAGGACTCGGTGTACGACTTCCACTGCAAGTCAATAGCGTTTGCATGGGGTGAGCGAGATAGCACGTGAAAGTGAGAGAGTACGAGAGGTATCGACGGCAATTCGTTTTGGCGCATAACTGCACAAACACGCCGTTGGTTCGTGTTTCACTAGTATTCATAAATAACCAGTAAGATTTTGCGGAAGGAGAAAGGGTTTATTCGAGCCGAGCAAGTATGAGAGACAACGTTCAAACTAGGCGCGTATTTTCGGCTGCTCTTTCGCGCGCACTTTCGCTACCCCACGCCATACAAACAGCAATTATAATAGAAATAATTAATTTTGAATAGAGGCTAACCTCAAAGATGGGGTCGCAGCCGATGCTGCATGCGGATTTCGGCTGGAGGTCTTCTTGAGACTCGTCCAAAACGGCGAAGGACGATTGCGAGTTTGTAGACTTCTTTCGGTAGATGTTCATCTGAAGTTAGATGACACTGTGAGAATGCTGTGGAGAAATAGAACGATGCGCAGAACCTAATTAGAACCGTCGAGAATGTAAAACGACAATAAAATCACCGGAATCAATCAATAAATTTGAAAGCCGACACGCCGACGCCGACATTCAAAATTTTTAATTTCGCGCACTTTGACTACGGTAAGTCATCTTGGAGGCAGTTCCGTACGAACGAAAATTGAACACAAACCCATTGAACAAATAGTAATGTGCACAGTGGTGCGTGGTGTATGACGCGCGGCGATGTACTTGTGCAGAATTTATTTTGCCAATTTAACGAAACTTTTCGAAGATGCTATCGCTATTTTGCCCGTGTTTTCGCTCTAATTGTCATTGTTTTGCCGGCACCACCTCGGTGTCTGGTCCAGCATATTCAGCAAACGTTTCCGCCCACTTGTTCTCGTTGCCATGGCCTTTTCCCAGCCGAAATCTGGGTCATTCCGTTTCGTTTGCGTTCGGAATTGACTTTGTCCAGTCCAGATGCCGCACGAGGACCGCATCGCGGAGGAGGAGCAGCGCGCCAAGGACGGCTACCAGCTCATCAGGATGCGCCTGGAACGACTGCAGCAGAACATCGTGCGTTTGTTTGATTCATGCTAAAATTGCTTTGAGTCATGCTTACAATAAGGCTGATAAGAATCAGGCGTAGTCTGAATAGTTGCCATCAATCTGCTAATGTAAAGTAGTGCTCGTTTGTTTTACTCAGGGTTTCAAATGGTATTATGGAGACTGGGTAAATCAACGGGGATATGAGAAGAACATCGTGTGTTTGGTTTACTCTGTGTTTGAAATGGTGTTTGATTGGTTGCTTGAAAATGATTGGGTAGATCAACGGGAATATGATCAGAACATCGTGTGCGGTTCAACTGACTGGTTTCACAGCGTTTCAAACGACGTTGCGACGATAGGTAGAACAAGAGGAACATCAGAATATCTTGAATTTTGTGGCTTATCTCTGTTCAACCTATTGGTTTCACTGATTATTAGACCGTCGATTAGCTCAAAGGAGGTCTAGGTCAGAGGGGAAATGTGTCAGTGCAGGTTGTCTAGTGGAAATTCACCAAACGAGATGAATCTGGGCTTTATTGTTTGTTCTATGCCATTGTTAATTAATATAACTTTATTTTTATAATTTTGGAATTACAGGACAAACCGGCGCCGATCCCCACCAAGAAGGACACGATCCGCAAACCGAAGGCGCCGCCCGAGTTCGTGCGTGAGTATTTATTTTATAATAACAATAAATAATCGCCGTCCGAGCTTCGACCAGATCATAGTGAAACAAGGAAAGTGGTGCGTGTGCGTGAGTGCTTTCGAGCGATTACTTTATCATTTTCCTGGCTAAGAATGCTTAGTCCTAGATTGCATAGGTTTTTAGGCTAATTAGACACAGCCTTAGACTAATCAATTGTCACCAATCTGGTAAAGTAAAGTAGTTCAACAAACGTTTGTTCCCCTATGAATAAAAGTGCAAATTATGTTTATTCTCTAGTAGCAACTGCATTGGAGATTTAGCGCATTTTTCCACCGAATATGTACCAATCATGAAACGCAAATTTTCTAGTTCGTACTGGTCGGTCGAAATATAAATTTAAAATGCGTTGGTTCAGGCAACGTCGTCGGTTCCTCCGCTGCCGCCGGCTCCGCCGAGTTCCACATCTACAGAAACAACCGGAGGAAGGTCAGTCCAAGCGAGAACATCAGTCCAATAATGGAAAAGAAGACAATAGGCAGATCAAGATTGACCCTATGCGGAGAAACGATTAGAGATAATAAGCTTTGCCGCATAACTTCAAAACGGATGAAGATGAGCTTTCTATATGTTTCTATATTTTAATCGAGTTTTACTGGTTTGAGTGTGCGGGAAAGAAAGATTGCTCCTAACTTGATTCTTGTGATTTTGTACCAACTGTGAAACGCGACTCTTCCAGGAGCAAGAACCTCTCGAACCCTTTTGCAGCTTTCATGTATCGTAAGATTCAAACACGCAGCAATTGCAATGTAATTCGTGTACAAACTATTAAAAAAGCGGAATGAAATGTTCGCTAAAAATTCAGTGATTTTTTTTGCCTCTGAGTGTTCAGCGATTTATTCTCTTACAGTACACAATGGCATAGGTCAAAAAGGTATGCCCGGCCAGGAAAAAAATATGTACACGTTTTTTCACAAAAGGGTCCCCCCTTATGTGAAAATAGCTTCATTAAAAAAAAATCAGCGCCATGTATACGTTTTGCGTTTTCATGTATCTTTGCGACCCACCTGACGGCGGGTCAGTGTATATATTTTCATATTTTTTTCAAATTTTTCTCAAAAAAATCTGTATACCATTTGGACACGCGTTTTGGCCTATGCACAATGGGACACTTCTTGTTTTTACGAAGTTAGTCGAAGTAAAGTTAGTTGAAGAACACAGCGAAGATACACTGTCCTTCAGAAGATTCCATTCATTTTGACTCAATTGTGAAACTCAACTCTTCCCAGGAGCAAGAACGTCTCGACTACATCGACAAAGTGGCCAAGAAGGAGGAGGAAGAGGAGAAGTACAAAGTCAAGCGGTAAGTTTTTAAAGAAATTGATTTTTTCTGTCTTTCAAAATTTCTAAAGACGTCTTTCTTTCGAAAGTCCTAGTCTATCGCAGTGTAGTTACGTTCGATACGAGGGACATTCCTAATAGTTCTTGCTGACTTTATAATCTGTATAGGTGGATGTGTTTCCGTTGAGTCAAGCTCGCAAGTCCTGTGGTTGTCTGAAATATGCTATAATTTATCTTTAAACATTAGTTTCCAGTGTGATATTAGAGAATCAGTTCACACGTACGATCACTGTCACAGGCTGTAGAAGTTCTTCGAGTAGACTATTATTCAATATCATGAGCACCCCGTGTATTCAATATCCTATAATAGTTTGGCCTAATTTATCTGTACCCTGATTTATTCATCATTCGTTTATTAAATTTATTTATTTAATTAGTTAAAATAAATAAATAATTTGCAGTGAGATAGTCGAGAAGGAGGAGGAGGAGCGCACCGCCCGCAAGCGGATCAAGAACCAGAAGAGGAAGGAGCAAGCGAAGAAGGCGAGGATGGCCAAGAAGGGAAAGAGGGTGCGAAATTCAATTTGGAGTGGATTAAGATTTTGGAATTGGTTTTGTCGAGTCCAATATTATTTGTTGACCGAGAGCTCTTATAGTCATTCTAATCGGTGTTCCTACGATGTGTTAGAGTGGATAGGATCTGGAAGGAGCCAAGATGGGAAAGAAGGCGGTTGATTGATTGGGAATGAATTTTGTTGATTCCAACCTCTCACCTTAAACTTTAGTAGTTCTCCTAGATGGCTTGCCTTCGATGAGTAAGAAAAGAGGTGGTATGATATTTCCGCAACCGATATTTCCGCAACCGACATTTCCGCAAACGACATTTCCGCAACGAAGTCGAACTTTTTTGGTAGGACCAGTGGATGAGTGATCCCGGTTTTATATTATAGAGGGAGCGATGCTGATCACAAAGACATCGATTTTATAATTCTAGGACTCCTACAAAATAAGGAATGGGTCATTATGGCCCGTTGCGGAAAAGATAGGAACTAGAGAAGAAGTCAAGAAGGGAAAGAAAGTGGGAACAGATTTGCTCGATTCCAACCCAATTTATTGCTCGTACACTATCCTTGTTTCACTAGTTATAATAGTTCCATTAGTAGATGTTTCTCCGATTTGGTTGATGTTGCATTCAAAAACTATCAGATCACGGTTTCACGAGCGCTAATGCTTTGTCAACTAACCTTCTCTCAGATCCAGTTGGCTTTTCTCGTTGTAAAATTAAAGAAAAAAATCATTCATCTTGCAGAACTAACACGTGCGATTTCTGTTGCACTAGCGTTAGTAGTTCTTCTAGTATGCCTTTCTTCGATGTTAGGTAGTTCTCATTGGATTAAAGTATACCATCAATTCTACTGTAAGATGGCTTCAAGAATTCCAATGCCAGCGTAAATGTGTCATCGCAGTGTCAATGGGAGACATAGCTGACGGCCCCCAAACAATGTTTGCCCCCAACATGCCACTTGGCACTAGGTCGGATGATCACCGTCGGATGATAACCGACTGGATGAGAACCAAAAAAATGTTCGTCTCGCAGTATTTTGTAAGCATGGTCAATATGATGCACTGAACCGTCTGAGAAAATATTGGGAGACGACATTTGTTTTGGTTTTCATCCAGTCGGTTATCATCTGACGGTGATCATCCGACCTAGTGCCTGCCACTTATAACATATTCGGGGCGCTCTAATTAAATTTTTATATGCGCAAGTGCCTAGAGAACAGAATGATCTTTAACTTTCCTCGGCTTCTTCTCTCCTAAATCACTGATTCCCTCGTGATCTAGTCTGATGCGGGTTTCGCAAGCTTTAGTAAGCTCTAATCGTCATTCTCCGATGAAGTCAACTTGCCCTAATAAAAATGCAATATACTGATGTAAAGTCCTATAGTAGGCTTTTTATTGGTTCTAATTTATTGGGGCGCAATGTTAGATCACTGTTTCATTACAGCAATCAGCTTTTGTTCGACCGACTTTCGACTGTTCGACCGTATTTATCTAGGAATAATTTATTCTAATCCCTCCACGGTCATGTATTCGCCTCGCAAACCTGTCAAGTCGGATCCCCGTTTCACCAGCTTAATTAGTGCCACTTGTACGCTCCTTTTCGATGCAACGCCTGCTGATGTTGGTAAAGGTAAAAGGTAAAGGTGCTGCAAAAACAAGCGATTTTCAGTCGTCTTTCTATGACGACGCTTGGAGTCTAGTAAAACTTCGCAATAATGCCTGTGCACTGCGCATCTCGAGGTCATCGAACCGTGCATGTGTGGTGCGAAAATTGAAAGATTTTACTAATCTCCCACCCTTTCCAGACGGGCTCCAGTTCTTATTAAATTTGGCGATTTTTTTCGATGGTTAAGGGGTTAAATGGTCACTTATACACTCTTTTTTCCAGACTGGGGCAAATTCGTATTATTAGGTTGGTCGGAAAGTCTTGTCGCGTTTTCAGAATTAAATATGCCTAACTCATTCGATTTTGACCGACCACCTCTCGGTTTCACATAACATTTGAAGCCTTCAAAGCTCTCTTCAGCGCACGTTATCTCAGCTCTCTCCGATCGGGAAAACGGGAACTATGCAACATGACAATGAATTTGGCTTTTAACAAGTACCAGGACAAAACGAAATTGAGCACCTTTCCAGTTTAGACATCAGATAGAGCACACATATGGCTTCTCATTTAACTGTTTTTGAAACCGTGAAATTGATTCATAGCAAAGCACAGCCTTTTTGAAATTGACTCTAATTTTTTTTCGAGAATACGCTTTTGGCTAGACTTAAAATTCTCGAACATCCAGCAAGCTGGGCACAATTCAGAACTATTATGTTGAAGCCCGAACATTCCTCTAAATAAAACTAGGAAGACAGACCGGGGGGATTTGAGACAGCCAAAATAAACGGGCTCAAACTTTGAGCCCGAAATACGACAGGACTTTCCGACCAACCTAATAGTTTTAGACGACTCTCAATAAGGAGTTAAATGCCCGTTAATCCCCTTCCTTTCCAGACCGGCTCCGGCTCCGATTCGGACTCTGACTCGGAGGGCGATGATGACGATGAGGTGGAGGAGGCAAGTGAGCACGACGGAGGAGACGGAGAAAGGGATGGGCAGGGGGCTGCTGCACCGGCTGCAGCTGCTGCAGGTAATATGAAGGGTTGGCTATTCGGCATGTCGTAGCGCAGTCGCTACCTCCTCCCTCTCTCGTATTACGAAATTAGGCGAAGGGAGGAGGAGGTAACGACTGCACTACCTCCTCCCGAATAGCCAAATTATTTCGTCTCTCAATTATGCACATTCTCTTGCCGTCGAGATAGAGAAAAAGAGTGTGCAAAATGGAGAGGGCCGAACTGACTGCATCAGTCATTACCACTGAGTCTCTCCATTTTGCACTCTATATCGGATGAGAGAGGAGAGGGTATGCAAATTGGAGAGCGCTGAGAAACAGAATGTTGCACCTGTAGTTGCAGCAGGGCTGGTGGTACCGCCTCTGATAGTTACGCTCTCCATTTTGCACCACATTATTTGATCGAGTAGTGTGCAGAATAGAGAGAGCTGAGCATTATCTAGATAACTCGGTACTCATCATCACCTTCTTAACGCTATTAATATTTAATATATTTAATAAATTAAATATTTAATAATGCGTACTCAATTGCAGCTGCTGCACCGGCCGTGGAGGATACCGAGGAGAGCAAGGAGGAATGATCTACCCAGGGAGGAATGATCTACCGTATTCTACCGTACCCGTCGAGCTTTGACTTTTTACTATTTCACGATCGATTGTTGTTTGTACATAATAAACGTTTTATTTTGTCAAAGCGTTCGCTGATCTCGTTGTGTGCTGGTTGAATACCGTATGAATATCGCAAAGATTCGTTGTGGTTTGTTGTTGTTGTTGTTGTTGTTCTATCCCTGCCTTTCGAATTCGTAGGTTGAATCCCATTTGACCTACGTCGACGGCAACCATGATAGCAGGAGTAGTTTCGATTTTCAGCTCTCTCCATTTTGCACACTCCCTCATCCCTTTCATTGGCTATAGAGTGCAGATTGGAGAGTCTCCAATCTCCAATGGAGACAGCCAAAACCGACACTAATAGTTTTCCCCCGTTTCAAATGACATTTCACGTCTACCGTGACCAGTGCTCGATAATAGTTGGGATGTAATCTCGTTTTGCCTCTCCATTGTGCACACTATCTCGGCGGACATACAGTCGAAAGAGTGTGCAGAATAGAGAGAGCGGAAAAAAAATTACGGTACCGCAGCATGGGTTCCGTCTCTTTCTCCCAGTTCACATTCGGTTACCGTAACCGGTACAGTATCCCCATACTCCGTTACCGTATCCCCTTCCAGCATCATGGACACCTTCCTGGGTCCGCGACTGTACGGTCGCTTCGATCGGGCGAACGATCGAGTGGAGAACGCGATCCTATGGACCGGAGAGGGGCTCATGAGCGGACTGAGGTTTGTAGTTTGTAGCCATTTTCGAAAATATTTAAATGCGCTTAATGGCGGGAAAGCGCGTCGAAAAACAGACGCTAAACGGTTGTTTGGCACTGTTTTCCACTGCCCGCAGCGATTGTTTATTCATGACACGGCGTCGGTGTTGAGGGGTTCTAAAGACGCAGGCGAAACGTCTCGGTTATTCCTGGTTGATTGTGGTTTCACGAATTTTTCGAATACTTTACGCGGCTTGTGTTGTCATTAGTTTGTCGGTCTCTTCCAGATTAAATGTCATAATATTGACAATGTCGTATTGCCGGTTCCTAACCCTAAGAACTGTGAAACGTCTCGGTCATTGTTCCTGTTTGGGCAAAAATGTCCCGGTTGATTGAGGCTTCACGAATTTTGTAAATACGTCATGCGGCTTGTGTTATCAATGATTGGTGTGCTCATCCAATCTCCTAATATAGCGAATGCGGAATCAAATGGGTCCTAATCTCTAAGCTGAATATTGAGCGTTGCTAGTTCATTTGACCACCTCGGTTCCCTTGGATACAGATGCTATACAATCTGAGATGTGCCAAGACAATTTTTTGCCTATTTATTTGTTTATTTATTAATTAATTAAATATTTATTTTATTTCAGAGGACTCCACGGCTTCGCTCGACTCTTCTCGCCGCTTCTCCTCGGGTATTTACCATATTAAAAAAGTATAATCATAAACAGCGATGACTCAATCCTGGGAACTTTTAGGTAGTCGTAGTTGCTCATTAGATTTCTCGGACTGTCCCACATGCACCAAGCAACCGTAGTTTCCTCCAATATTTAAGATATTATTGATGCGGGGAAGTACCTGGTCGGAATTATATCGTTCGTAACCACATTTTCTGGATTTTCTTGAAATGAGACTAGGAACTCCCAATCGTTCTGTACTATGATAGATTGACTCTTCATGGACCCCTATAATCTAGTAGACACGCGAATGTGCCGGGTTTCGAGAAGAAAACATCCTTTATTTCTGCTCCTTCTTTCTTAGCTAACGGCATATTTTCACTAAGCAACACAAATAAAACAAAAAAAAACTTTTTTTCTCTAGCTGCGCATACTGTTGAGTGATTTAATAGTACATTAGAGTTCAATTAAATTCTAATAATTTAAGTAATAAATTATTCATTTCGCTTCAGTGTTGAGATCAGGGAGGATCTTAATATTTTCCAAAATTTTCTTATAAATCATAATCCCTTATTCATAGATACGCGTACTCCCGTGGCTTCATCACCACGCCCTCCAGCCTGTACGGACTGGCGAGGATCATCGCTCTCGCGGTGACGAGCGCCTATCTGTCGAGGTGGGGTGGTCTTTGATCTTTGATCTTGCTAGAATTACCAATCACTGGCCGAAATGTCTACTCTATTCCTTTGAATCTATTTATGAGGAAGGTATCAATCAAGCATCAATGGTCTAGTTGGAGAGTCCACAATCGCATCTGGGAGGTGTGAGAGGGAGAAGGTCTTTGATCTCTGGTGGATTGCTTGGTAATCCTTTTAGCATACTGATTTGTATCGGGTTTATGCGTCTGACTCCTACCGAAATATCAATTGATCCCGGTGGAGACAGATATTTGAGATACAGTTGGAACGGGAAAGTGGAGAGTTGACGCTTTCTTTGAGCGGTTGAGGAAGAGCGCTTGGCTGCCGAGATGAAGGAGGAAGAGATCTTTGATATTTGGTTTGATGGATTTGCGACAGTATTGTCAATCACGCTGCCTTGGATCAGTTTTGTAAAATAAATATGTGGAAGCTATCAAATAAACGTGGTGGAGAAAAATGGTTGTGTTATGGGGGAAACGGGAAAATAGCGAGCCGAAATTTCTCTCACCTTGACGAGCGCATATCGGTCGAGGTGATCAGACGTCTTTATGCTAGGGGGTCTTAGGGGGATCTTTGATCTCTGGAAGCAGATATCCGAAGCCGTATAATGTAGCGTATGACAATGATTTGGATACACAGAAATTGAGTTGCATTCGGAGCTTTTTCTGATCTGGATGTAACTTGAATGTTTCGGATTAAGGTTTTTCTTGTAGTAGCGAGCGCGTGTCTGTCGAGGTGGGGAGTTTCTGATCTTTGATCTTTCATATTTGATGGAAATACCTCATACTGTTCAGTTTATCGCTTTGATTTTGAGTCGATCATTTACTAATGTGCATCACCCGATGATCAATTGTCTAGTTGGAGATAGATATTTAGGGTACGATTGGAACGGGAAAGTAGCGGGCTGATTTTTTTCTTGACGAACGAGCGCGACTCCGTCGAGGTGGAGGAATTGTAACCTTTAATATTTGATCTATTGGGGTGTGTCAAAAGTTCTTACAAAATTGTTCGAAAAATATTTTCTCAGCTGCAAAGAAATAAATCAAGTCCTACTAAGAGGCGATGGATGGATCTATCGCTGCTCTTTAGTTTCATTATTTCAGTCATCAAGATTGTTACAGTTAGCATGAAATACTCTCTTTAAACCAGACCTCACTAAAATCACCTATTCAAGTTTCTCTTTAACGGTGAGTTAAAATTCTGGTTACTATCTTCGGTGAGTTGAGAGACAACAATATGCAAATTGAACGCTTTCCGAACCTTCCGAAACGCATTGCATCATAACTACGAAACTCACCATTTCCCACACATTTTTATAAAAATTCGCGAATTTCGCCGCAATAATAGTTAGAAGTTATTCAGCAAAAATTAAAAGTAATACTACCTATATTTAAGGGATATCGATTGGCAAATAAGTTCGAAAAAATGAAAAATAAAAATTTGACCCTCTGGAAAATGCTTGAGAGTGAAAAGAATTGACCTACTTCTGTCGCCTAATTATAAAACTCCCTTGTATAATTTTTAAATGGAGCTCTATCGTCATCTCCTACTGTGGTTTTAATCTGGATTTCTAATCTTCATGCTCTGTTGAATTAGAGATTTTTGAAATTAGGGTCGCGAAAGCCACTATTCACATTATTGCGTCATAATTATGCAACATTTCCGAAATCTGAAGACGGAACAAAATAGTATTTTCCTACCTCTAATAAACGCAAGAAAGTCTTTAAGATTGTAACTTGGAATTCACATAAAATAAAATAAATAAAAATTTTGTAAGAACTTTTGGCACACCCTAATATTTAAATAGGGAGTTATTGGAATACGTGATCAGTTGCATTCTATCAATTTGTCGCTCATCGAGTATTAAGAATTTTTTTCGCCTGCATTCAATGATCATATCGAATCGACTAGCGCAAGGACGATTTGAGATATAGTTGAAACGAGAAAGTTTCTGGTTGTGGTTTTCTCGCGACAGAGTGAAATTGTTTGTGTAATTTCCCAATCAATAAGCGATGTTGTTCGGTACAATCGACAATTTGAGATATGGTTGATACGGGAAAGTTCCGGGTTGTAGATTTTCGCTTGTAACGACAATGAAGGCTTTAAAATTTCAAACTCAGGAGTGAATAATATCAATGCAATTGCGCATCGTTGAAGTATCCGATTTGGAGAAATTCATAATTTATTTTTCATAGAGATTTTGATAATTTAATATTTTGTAGATTCGTGGGTCGCTTCCTGGACAACGAGTACATGCACTTCATCGAGGTATGATTTAATAAATAATCATTTAAATAAATGTTTTATGATTAATTAAATAACTCAATAAATACATAAATAAATTTGAGGTGTGGAAGAAGGCGTTCGCGGATCCCGAAGCGAGGAACGAGCTGAAGAGGTACGGTATGGGAAGTATAGATTGGTCATGTCGGGTTCGGGTACGGTAAGAGATATTGATTTAATCGTCTAAGTTGAATCTGGCTCATTTTACCAGATAGTGTGTATTGATGAAATTACGGCTCTCTCCATTGTGCACACTCTTTCGTATCTCTGTCCGGTGAGAAAGTGTGCAGAATGGAGAGAGTGAAAACCGAGACGACATGGCTAGCGAGAGTTGCAATTGACTTTTTAAAAATAATTTTACCCTCGACTGCCCCTAAACTCTCGTCATTTCTTATTCTAAAGGGGCTTCTAACGAGAAAACTCCTTTCCGATTCGAATATCCGGATTGATAGATTTACTAACACCGCTTTATTTCCATTTGGTAACGTGAAATATGTTCACTTATATATCGAAATTCGTGCCACATACTGCTTATTTTCAGTCAACTATGATATGTATTCATCATTTCAATTATAATTTTAAACGGTGATATTGCACGTTCGTGGCGCGCTGAGGTTTCACTAGGCAAATTAATTGACGAGAACAACTGATGTTTAATGTTGCTATCACTGAGATGAGTAGAACTTCATACTAATGTATTATCAAAAATATATATTGTAATATACATTCCAGATACGACTACGCACTGGCGAGCGCACCCGCTGATTTCGTGGCGAAGCCGAATGATAAGTTGTGGTGAGTGGGACCAGCTGGGATAGCAGTTTCTCTTTGTCAGCACCACATTACAATGATCCCTGTTAATGTAGTAACACCAAGTGTTGGTGAATTGAACTGACTAAGAGGGCCGCAGGATCTTCAACAGAGGTTTTTTTTTTATAAAGTCCGCAGATTGTAAAAAAAAACATCATTGAGGAAAGCATAATGTTTATGGATTAATCAGTCATAATCTTTAAATTTTTCCAAGGTACCTGCCCTCCGACCCGACCATCTCGCGCAATCCCCTCACGAGGATTGCTGCATATGCCGCAGTGCATTCATTCGGCATCAAAATGCTCTATCCCGGTGAGTTAGAAAGTTCTTTTTTGTGATCTACCTCTAATAAGGATTTGCCCGCCACTATGCGTTTCAACGCATTTATTTATTGCCTTCATAACATGATGTGAAATAACTTGTCAATTTCGAGTTTTAATCTTGTCTATCAGCTGTGAGAAACGTTCGTGGACAATTCGAGCCTGCTTTTTTCTTTCAAAACAAATTCATCACGCGCTGTTAGGAATGCTGTACAATTTTGAACTAATTAAGTTTGAGTTTCGATGATTACAACATTGTGACCATTCTTTTTTTATCCAACACATATTATTTTTTAAAAAAAGCTTCTATTAATTCAGGCGCGACCGGCATACTGAACATGATGCTGGGAGGATCGCTGCGACAGGCGAGGAAACTGGCCATCCAGAGCAAGGTATTCGGTAGGGATGGCTATTCGACGTGTCGTAGCCCAGTCGCTACCTCCCTTCCCCTCGCCTTGTTTCGAAATATGCGAAAGGGAGGAGGTATCGACTGGGCGCTACGACATGCCGAAGAGCCAACACTAGTTTTCGATAGTTTATTTGATGGGAGGGATACGGTAACTGGCCATTAGTGTCTAGGGCTTAAGCGATTTAAAGGGGAAGACTACGGCAATTATTGATTTTAGAGCATACGGTATTGATTAATCAATATATTAATTTCAGAGCGCGAAGCGGGCGGTGCTCAAATCGGCCAAGGGAGATTACGTCGATACGCTATACAAGGTAATTTAAACAGATATTTTAAATATATATTTCAACGGCAAGCTACTGGTCAAATAGTGTTCTCTAAAATATCTGAAATGAGATAGAACGATTGAAACAAAAGTGCGCAGGGTCCCTGGCACTAGAATACTCTGATTTTACGAGATGTGTAAACAAATCAATCTTTGTAAGTCCATGTTTCGCAATCAGGGTATTGTATAGAACCAGGGACCCTGTGCACTTCTGTTTCAATCGTTCAATATCTCAATTCAGATATTTTAGAGACCTTGTCTTAAGAATTCTGAAATTGAAAAAAAGGAGGAGAACAATATTTTTGGAAGCGTCCAATTTGTTTTGAGTCACACGCACAAGCATGTAGGGCGGTTGACAAACTTACTGGTCTGCGAGGCTTAAAGTAAATACGTAATTTTCAGCGCGGCACTGGGTCTCTGGCCAATACACTGGTCATATGCTCGGAGGGAAACGCGGGATATTACGAGATCGGAATAATGGGAACCGTGGAGTCGAGAGGATACTCGGTGAGTTGCGTTCGTTATTTGTGTTTTTTTTTTTACAAATTCCTTTTAAAAAGATTAATCGTTTTCTCTCGTGGTTCACCAACCGAAATTGGTTTTATTCGATATCGATTATCAGGTAGAGCGGTTGACGCGATTATTCAACCGGTCTGATAATACATTTCTGTTAGTTAAATACATTTAAAAATATAATTTCAGACGCTCGGATGGAACCAGCCCGGTTTCGGGGAAAGCACTGGCTCTCCGTACCCCCAACAGACTCTCGCTAGTGCCGATGCAGTCTGGCAATACGCAACGGAGGTCTTGGGATTCAAGGAGGAGGATATCGTACTGTTCGGTGAGGAGTACGGTAGATAATAAAGGGAGGAGTACGGTAGATCATCAAGGGGTACAGTAGGCAGGAATTCGGAAAGAAAGTAGAGCACTTTTCCAAAGAGAGCTTGCCGATGTTTATTCTATATCGCCCTGGGAATCATATTAGGAGAAACTAGGTGACTCGCGGTGTGTAATAGAAAAGCATTGGTTCGTTCAAGGCCTCGGTAGATAGATTCGCGTACATCGGGCTCAAACGAAACATATTGAATTATTCCTGCCGGGTTCTGGTTTCATGCCTAGAAGATTACTATGGAGAAGCTAACGTATTCGATTTCATTAACAATTCTATTGAAAAATCGATCAGCAATTCATATGTACAGGCTGGTCGATCGGCGGTTTCCCCAGCACGTGGCTCGCAGCCAACCACCCCAAGATCAAGGTGAGGGAATACGGTAGGATGAGATTAAGGAAGTGTGTGGTGGGCCACAGTTGTGACTCACGATTAGGGTGAGTATGGTAGTATTGATTGCAGGGACTGGTACTGGATGCGACCTTCGATGATCTGCTCCCACTCGCCGAGTACCGTATGCCAGCGGTGAGCGGTCTAATATTTGATCTTTGATCTCTAAAGACGGACCATTCTGCTAAAATTTTCAGTTATTCGGGTGAGGAACTGATAGGGAAATGCATTATCTACTGTGAATATATGTTTCGTACACCAGGTGGCTCGATGTTATATCGTGATTATGTAATCCATGAAATCACATGGTTCTAATTGTTTTGAGAATTGGTTTCCTAAAAAACAATATTAATAAGCTTTCAGTTCGCTTCTTCGATTGTTCGCGTTGCGATTCGCGACTTCCTCAATCTCGACATTGCTGGACAGGTCAAATATTTGATGTTTGGCTGATATTTGAAGTCGAAATTTTTTTCGGCTGGTTTCAACTTTCAATGTTTTTTCTGAGGCAAACATCCATACTGTATAATATAGCGCAAACGTTTGTATGTGTGTGTTGGTTTGTCCAGATTGCGAAATCGGAAACATGTAAACAACGCCTCATCTCGACGTAGTCGGGGGGATACCGCGGGTGTCTGAAATATTAACGGCTAACGTCTGTACGGACCAAAGTATAGACTACGAAACCGTGTATCGTCTGGTTCGAATTATGTTGAATCGAAATGAATTGTAATTGAATCTATTCTGCGGCATAGTCACAAATGTATTGTCTGAAGCTTCTAACCACCTGATTCTGGTTGGGTGAAAATTTGTCGATCCACCATTAATTTTTGATCTTTGATCTTCACTTTCTTTGCAGCTCTCTCAATACACTGGTCCGGTTCGATTGATTCGACGACTTCAGGAAGAAATTCTCATTACGGACGAGGGAGGATCGGAGGAGGAAAAGTGAGATTTACAGTATTTTTTCCAGCAATTTTGCTCTCGACAATTGACGGCCAGTAGTTGAACGATACTTGAAGGGATTATGAAACAACAGTTCGCCTGGTGTCTCTGAAGGCCTGACCTTTTCTTTTTGTGTGATTCGAGAAAATGCGTCATATGTGCGGCAAATTAATAGTACCTGATTTTTTTAAATTTCAGACGCGCGACAAACCGTGCTAACGACCTTCTCAAACGACTGCTTCTACAGAGACATAAAGATACGGCGGAGTCTGTGATGCCACATGTAAGCAAAATATGTGTCTGATCTTTGATCTCGATGGATTATTTGTTTTGCAGTGCGTCAAATGGAATTATTGGTTATAGGCTGAACGAACTCGTTATAACATCATTGTGAAACTGTGAACATATGTGGTTTGCAACATACTGACTACTGCAAATATTTTTTTGAAAAAAAAATGAGCCAGAAATTCCCCCTCGATCTTGTTCAAATGTGCATTGCGAAACAAGGAATTGCCAAGCTCGGGAAATTTCAATTTGTTGTGCAGAGTAGCCACTGCTTATGCAAGTATTGACGGGTTCTGGAAAGATTGAAAACAATAAAATATTTATTTGTAGGTTGATACCTGGTTGTCGATGACCCCGACTCAACGCGCGATGGCACGAGGACTTCCGGCAAATGCGAGCGATGAGGCGGTGAGTGATCTTTGGTCTTTGACCAAGTCAAAAAGAAGCCGAGTTGTATAAATGCTGAAACATAAAAGTGTTGGTGCAATAATTTGAGAATTAAATGTGAATTGCAGATGAAAATCGCTCGCGTATACAAATATTGCGAGCACTACCTCGTCGACTTCGATGCAACTCATGTCACTCCACTATCCGGTGAGTACGGTAGGAGACGGAAACAAGGAGGGATATGGTAGATGAAGGGAGGAAGGAGGGCTACTGTAGTCTTCCTATAGAGTATGCACTTTCGGAGGGGAAGAGTACTGTGGAATGGCGATGGGGTCTAGCGATGCGGTATGGTCATTGGATTGAGCGCAGTTGTTGGAATGGCTCAATATAATTCATTTTTCTCTTGTGAAACATATTTCTCAATTCCAGGAGACTTCTTTAATCTTCCCTCTCCCATTCCCTCCTACCATCTGTGATCGACTGATCTTTGATCTCTGGACTCTTCGTCGGTTGTGATCTTTGATCTTTTATCTATCCATGTACTGACTGTTCTTTATTCTCTCCCTTCCTAGTAAATTTCAGCCCTGTGTTTATTCTGTGATCGGCTCATTTCTATTGCATTAGATATTTGAAGAAGCGAAATATCGTTGCCATGCCAATCAATGATGTCTGATCGAATAATAGCGCTCTCCATTCTGCACACTCTCTCTCCAGTTAGCGCTCTCCATTCTGCACACTTCTAACTGGAGAGAGAGTGTGCAGAATAGAGAGAGCTTTATTCGATCTTGCTAATGCCAAGTCATACCAGCTGTAATCGCATGTTGTATATAAGCATGTGTACACTAACTATTCTGGACTAGTCTAAATTATACGGTTGATAAAGATAATGGATATATTGTTTTATTTATTTATAATCGGCATTTTCATTCATGATATTTTCGATCGGAGGTTATCTATTCATACCACGAGGAGGAATGCAAGTAATCGAGTTATCTACCGCTGGACAGATTCAAGTTTAAAAAAACATTATGCTCTATTTTCGTTTTCAATCCATCAACTTTGGTGCTTCAATTACAGTACGCATAGAGTAGTGCACCCAGATATTGATTCCATTCACCTCTGGCTCTTAAAATATATAATTCTTTCCTAGCCCAAGTCCTTCGTTTATTTTAATTTTACATAGAACATTGTATTTTTAAAAATCCATCCAGCTTCTGGCGTTTCAATGACTGTACTTTCAATGAACGTTACGTTGATTTGTGTTTGAGGAGGGAATGAACTTAAACCGTAGTATCTGGACATTCAGTCAGTTATATGGTCGATGGAATTGATTGGTAGTCGTATTGAAACGGTGTGGTTTGCGGCTTCACTGGAAGTACACCTGTTGGGGCCGAATTCGAGTAAGGCTTGTGACATTGCTGTTGCGAGAGTTGCCTTTGAAGAAGGGCCGGTTGAATTTGTTGATCTTTCCCGGGTTCAACTTCAACAAAAAAGATGAATTCAACTTATTAGTGGACTTTAGGGAATGCCGTGAATATCTAGTGTTCTCTACCGAAGTGTGCCTGAAGGTACCGTACCCATTGACTTGTCTCGCAATCGATTGAGTATCCGTACCCCCTCATTCTCTTTCAATGAATATCACCTACTTTTGAGCTGCTGTACCGACTAATCGTGCATTTTCGAGTTCGGCTCTCCAGTCTGCACACGCTTGCTGGTCAAACATAGTGTGCAGAATGGAGAGAGGAGAAGACACTACTAGTGCCGACTCATTCCCTTCCCAATCGAAAAAAATGCAGACTTGATTATGTTCTAGTATGTTCTCGCCGGTCTCTCATCGACCAATACGAATCGCCCTCAGTCGGCCGGTCTCAAGAGCGACCTCAAGGCTACTGTAGCCAAGAAGAATACGGTAGCGGGGCTGTCGGACGTCGGACAGGTCAAACAGCTGAAACAGGTTGCGTGCATGTGATCCTTGATTCACTCGTGTTGCCGGAGTGAATACAGCTTTCTCCATTGTGCACACTATCGTCGCTCTTTCCTGAGATAGAGGTGATGACACGTTTGGAACTTCCATTTAGGAACCCGGACAAATGACCATTTTGGAACCCTCCTAAATGAAGGGGAAGACGGTTTGAAACTGTGATTTGAATACCTGTAGATACTTTTCCCACATTAGTCATGGCAAATCGGCATCCGATCCTCCTCGTTTCCCATACTCTCTCGATTCTATGACAGACGAGATAGCTCACGAAATGAGGAGAGTCGATGCCGATTTGTCATCACTATTCCACATATAAGAGTGAACAATCATGGCCTGTATTCAAATTATGGTTTAAAATCCTCTCCCTCTTATTTTGAGAGGGCTCCAGTATGGCGATTTCTCAAGTTCCAAAACGAGCCATCAACCAGTGCAGACTGAAGAGAGCTATTATTTGATTTGGCACCATTTGAAATAGAGCTTGGTCGCATTATAAAAGAAGGATGAATTTCCAGGTCGAATGAGATTATTATTTGCGAACCTTTGAAATGACTGGAATCATTCTCCGGTTAATATAAAGGGGGTTGATTAGATCTGATCGTTTTGAAAATATATTTGGGCACTGCTCCAATCGTGATAAGGAGAATTAAAAGAAACAACGAATCAATGTTAGACTGTTGATCTCAATACGTGACATGCTATTGAGTGACTAATACAGCCTAGCCAAGATACATTTGGAAGGTATAATGTGACTTCATCTGGAATGTTATCATCCCTCTCTTGTCTGCCCTGGTCGCCTATACTGCGAGGGTGTCGAAAAATTACTAGGATAAGACAAGATAAGTGCAACACTCTTAGTTATAATAACTCTTTATTCGGAGTCATCCATGGTGGCATCTCTTAAGCCGGGACTCCGCCCCTTCCTGCAATCGGTGCGGCGGCGACTCCTCCCCCTCCTCCAATCGGTGCGGCGGCGACTCCTCCCCCTCCTCCAATCGGTGCGGCTGCGACTCCGCCCCCTCCTCCAATCGGTGCGGCTGCGACTCCGCCCCCTCCTCCAATCGGTGCGGCGGCGACTCCTCCCCCTCCTCCAATCGGTGCGGCGGCGACTCCTCCCCCTCCTCCAATCGGTGCGGCGGCGACTCCCCCCCCTCCTCCAATCGGTGCGGCGGCGACTCCGCCCTTTCCTCCAATCGGTGCGGTGGCGACTCCTCCCCCTCCTCTTCCTGGCCTGGAACAGGCTTCCTCTCACCGCGGCGGGTCTGCTTTGAATAAGGAGTTGTAACGACAAGATGTTGCTCTCCGCGTCATTGGCCAGTGATCCATTGGCACTAGGTCGGATGACAACGTTCGGATGATGACCTACTGGATGAGCACGATTTGCATACGAGATACAACTGGTATGTAAGAGATGGCATTGCGAAATAGTTCTCATCCAGTAGTTTATCATCCGAATGTTCTCATCCGACCTAGTGCCGATCCATTCGACACTAGGGAAGTGTTTCTGCATTACGTCATGACTAGGGTTCTCTTGATGAAATTCCGGAATTCTAATAGTGAGAACAAGTGACACAATTCCATTCCTTCCATTCCCCTTCTCCCTCGCGGTCGTTCGGAAGTTCACTAGCTAATGGAATTCCATTACCGTCTCACTCCCATGGCCCCGCCTGGAATCAAGAATATAGAGCATAGATAGTGGTGTCGGATCGGTTTTCCACTCTTTCCTCATGTTGCAATTTCTCGTCTTTCTGACCGTCGAGAGACCGACTCTCTCCAGTCTGCGATCGTTCCTCAAATGCTTGGCGCTACTATTTGCTCAGGGCGTGATAATCCGTTTGCTTGCTACTACGCTTCTGCTACTCAGTCTCATGTTGCCAATTATCAGGGCAAACTATCAGAGCCGAGATAGTGTGCGGAATGGAGAGAGGGAGGTGGGTGTAAAGGAGGGCAGACACACCTGAACTAAGATAGACAGGGACAGTTGCACGGAAAGTGTTCGGTTTCAGAGAAAGACGGAGGAAAGGTAAAGTAAAAGCGATGTGAGCGGCCTCTGCGACAAATAATCTCGAGTTACGGTAGTTTGGCGTCAGAGAGGATGCCCGTCTAGGCAACACCTTCCCTCTCAGTCTGATCTACCCATCTGTGTCTATCGCTTCATTGCCCCCCTCTCAATATCATCTCCTAATTACACTGTCTAACCTTCCTATACGGAGCGGAGCAAGCGGGTTCATCGGGTACAATCAATCGTCAGACTGAACTCTGCGACTGTCTCCACCCGCTCTCTCGTCTCTCTGACCGGCGAGACAACATGCGGAATGTAGAGAGCGAGGGATCATCCAGCTGGTAGCAGCAGTGATCATCTCGAGATTTCACTCACTCATCTTATCTGACCACTTTCGCCCGCTCTCTCGCCTACCGTGGGGAATCGGCTATTGTTCTCCATCCTCTCAGGGTGTGAAAGGGATGCGGATAATAATCGTGAGGGCATTTCGCAGGATTGAGAAGAATTTTTTTTATTTGATACGCCCCAAAGGGTGTGACAGCATGTGAATTAACATTTACAGTAATAAGAAGAGTTGAGGGAAGGAGGAAGGGACAGGGATCGATGTAGGTGAGGGGAGGGAGGGGGGAGGGAACTTCGTATATTGCACATTCCCAGAGTTGCTCTTGATTGACGAGGTGGACGAAGCCTCGGAACGGGAGGAGACCGTTCGATCCATGTATATCGTATGGATCAGAGCAAGGGAGGGAAGGGAGGAATGAAGCTACAGTTTTGGAATCTCTATCTGGAGAATGTGGGTAGTGTCGGGGTTAGACAACAGGCGAAGTTTGATAGTAGACAGAGATAACTTGGGATCAACAATTTTATGGATCTTACAAAGAAAGCGAATAGAACGGTGAGAAAAGGAAGATCGCAAATTCTCTCTTCGAGCAATGGGAATATGAAGAGAGAAAGCATTATTTCTAGAAGACACATTACGAAATGAATAGAAACTAGACATAGGAATATTTACAATCCCATTAACAATCTTTAGAGAGAATACAATATCAGCTACTACACGGCGAAGGTACAAAGATTTTAAGTATGACTGGGCTAGTCTCTGATCATAAGAAGGCGGGAATGAAATATGAGGAGATGTACGATAGTGCAACAGTCGCGTGAAGAGATGCTGGCATTTCTCTAATTGTCTAATGGGGCCTTTAGCGGAAGGGGACCAGACTGGTGAGGCGTATTCGAGAATGGGTACAATGAATGAACGATAAGCTCTAATGTAGGGATCACTGGACGTACATGATACAGATCGAAAAAGCAGATAAATTAGCTTTAGTGCTTTTTTACAAATGAGATCAGTGTGTGGAAGGAAAGAGAGAGTTGAGTCGATATAGACTCCAAGGTCCCGAATAGGTTCGGGGGGAGACACAATGGAAGGAAGAGAGAGGGGTATGGAGTTGAGAGAGTATTGGAAGAGGGGATTGTTTTTGCCTATGTAAAGGGCGGTGCACTTCTTTTCAGCGACCGTCAACTGCCAAGTTTCGCAGTATTCTAAGATACCCTGTAACCCTTGTTGAAGTTGAGAGGGGGTGGATGGATGTTGGTCAGGTTTGTGAGTGATGTACAGTTTGATGTCATCAGCAAAGAGACGGAAGTTGACTAAAGGGAATGGAGAGAGAGCCCGAGGGACATCGAAAAGGTAGATGAGAAATAGAATCGGAGCTAATACAGTGCCTTGTGGGACACCACTGAGAACCACTCTCTCCGAAGAGAGAGGAGCCAACTTTTACCTGTAAGTGACGATCGAGCAAGAAGTCCGAAATCCAGTAAACCCCAAACCTTGATAGTGTTTTATACTAAAATACACTAAAATATAGCAAATGGTTCATTTTGCTCCCGCTTGACGGTATCCCGTTCATAATCTATCTAATCGGTTCTTTGCAGGCCGTAACCGAGATGTTGAAACAGCTAGAATTGAGTCCGCTGACCAATAATTATCTTTCTTCCTAAATATTTTTCATGCGCATCATCTCACGAATACATCTCTTTTGCTCTATAGTCTCCTCTTTGCACACATCTAGTCTCTTCATTAATAAGTCACCGTGAATAGATTGTCGCATCATACTCTCGAGATTGTCTCTGAATAAAAGATGCGCCAATAAAAGATATGCGGCCATCATCCTAATGGGGACTGGGGATGTTGTGTTGACTCTCATCTTTTTGACCGATGATACAGTGCGCAGAATGGAGAGAGCCGAGTCACATCTCTAATGCGTTAGAGCATTCATAAGTGGCTCTTGGAGCAGTGAGGGAGGGGAAGAAAGAGGGAGGAGCGGAGAAGGAAGGCAGTTGAATGATCGATTGCTGCGAGACTCACTCATTGCTGATATCATATATCTGTTCAAACAACAGCTGTTATCGCCACTTGTCTATCGGCCATTATTCTGGCCTGGTTGTCGTGGTTTCTATATTTTTTTCCGGGCTCATGATTCCGTAACAATGCAATTAGTTCTTATTTTTCATAGGACGGTGTAAACTCCGGGAGCTTACGCTTCATATTTATCGCTATTTCATCATCGCTTGCAACAAAACATGAAAATCGGGGGAATGAATGGTATTGGTAAAGGAAAAACTGAAAGATCACGAGATCAGCGCGAGCAGGTCATGCGATGTTAAAAAACGGCCAAAAGATCGGATCTTCGATGTTGGGCCTGTTAAAAAAATGCAAAGATCGGATCAAAACACGAAAACTAATCGGTAATCACAACGTTAAAATCTTAATTTACGAATAACTCGGCTTCTAGGATAGCTAGAGACTTGAAATTTGATTTCTAGGCTTCTATTGACATTTTCAAGCCGCTCTTAAAATTTCTAGTCTCTAGCTCCACTGGGAGCTGAGATAGAAAAATGCGGGAATTCAAATGAAAGATCGGATCTTTGCATTTTTTAACAGGACCAACATAAAGATCGGATCTTTTCGCCGTTTTTTAACCCCACATTAGTCATGATGCAATAGAGGTGTCGAGATCAAGGAAATATACAAAAAAATGCGATAAGTGCACTGAGTTTGATCGGGTGTTCGCACTGTAAAAATAGTAAAAGGACAAAGAAAATATGGAACCCTGCAATCGGAGCAAGATACAATACACAGATCGAGTTGAGATCAGGAAGCTACGGAAACACTTTCGAAAATATAACCAAAATACTACTGACAAGAGAACCGGGTGGAGGATACGGTAGCGGAATCGGGAATCAATATATCGATTGGAGGGGCAGAACAGGCGGTGTCGGTAGGTCATGGAACCGACTAGTGCTGACAGGTTGGGCAGTCAATTTCCTCATTCTACGGTAAGATACATTCGAAAAATATAATTTCAAAGATGAGATCATTGCCCAACCATTGGCTATCTGAATTTTTCGAAACACGGCTAATCATCACTTCATTTTGCGCACTATTTGAATGTCGCGAAATGAAAAAGATGCACACGCATTTCGAGAAGACAGTAGTGATGGCGTTTCGGTTTTCGAGACTCTCCATTCTGCACACTATCTCTCCGCCAGAGAAACGAGAGAGTGTGCTGAATGAGGAGAGTCAAAATCGAAATTACATCTCTAGACAGCACTATACCACATGCCCTGCGGCTCATTGTCAATCGAAGTAGGTCCCGTTGCTAATGGCTGCAAATGCCGGCAGTCCTGCAGCCGCTGCGACCGATGCAGCAACCGAGGAGGAGGAGGAGACGTTCCTGGCTGCGGCTGCAGCTGCTGCAACACTATTCAATTATATTAAATCAAGTTTCCTCCAAGGTATAGGAAGAGGCGAATAGCGGATATCATAATTTGACTATTGTCCTGTTAGGTGAATCGTTGGTTGGAAGAGGTACAAAACTTGGTCTTTGCTCCTTCCAAAAACCGAGTCACTTTGTGTGGGGACTTCAATTTCGTCAAATTACGAGCGCGAAATTAAAATAATTCGAATAATGCACCTGCGGCTGCCGCAGAAGAGGAGGAGGTGGAGGAGACGGTGGGATTGGAGAGGGAGGAGAGACCGGCGATGGAGGAGGACGGCATCACGGTACGGCAGTTGGAGCGGAATTGGGAACTGAAAAAAAATACGAATTTCATTGTTGTCAGCGCCGTTGCGCATTTCCTTCAGTTTTGGACAGCATAATTGAATGAGTCTTAGACATTCCAACACCGGATCTATTCTGGTTATGAATCGGATATGTTTCAGAAACATTACAACATCGGCAGAAATGTGCCGTTCTAATGGAGTAGTGGAAGCCCGTTCCCAAAAATAAATAAATAATTGATTAATATTGCTGAAGTGTGATTACTTACAGCGCATGGTTTCAGTTTTCTAAATCCTAAACAACCGCAATAATATTTTTGGACTGTTCAAAATAATCAAAAGTGTGATTGATCAAAGCGCGTTCATTATATTCTAATTAAAATTTCTAATTAAAAGGTGTGATTACTCACAGCGCGGACCTCTTCTGCTTCTGGCGCTGGTTGCAGAACCACACTCGCACGACGTTCTTCTTCAGGTCGAGCTTGTCGGCGATCGCAGCGATCCGCTCGCCGGATGGGCGCGGTTGCTGACTGGAATAAGCGGATTGGACTGAGTTTCGACTGGTTTAGACATGGCTTACATTCCGGTAAACAATTTCTGGATTGATCTACGCGTACTTCTTCTTCTACGAATGTTTTTAAGAAATTTAATTTAAAACATTATTGCATATCACCTAACTGCAGGTTTCTGAGTGCTGATCAAGATTGGGGGGGGGGGGCATCAGAATGGGGACGAAAAAAAGGGACAGGATTCTAGTCTAACAAACCGGAAGTAATCCTCGAGCAGTCGCTTTTCTGGCGCAGCGATGCTCGTTCGCTTCCGCTTCTTGTCAGTGTTTGGAAGAATTCCTGCGAATATCGAGGGTGATCTTCGATCTTTTGGGCGGCTACCGCCCTATATTTATTCTGATACATTTCCATTTTAACTATGTTTTATTAAATTGCGTTTTGAAGAGAGAAACGGCAAACGATTAGCATGGAAAAGTCTTGAAACAGAGTTGTGAAACATATCGTCTCAAAATACAATCAAATCCCCTCACGATCTTTAAAATTAAATAAAGGTTTAAAATCATGATTCTCACAAATAAAACTCACCAGAGAGATCGCCCTGGATGTCCTTGTTCTTCACCGCTTCTTCAGCCTGAAAATTTTAAGAATTATTTGTTTAAAACTTTTCGATGAGATTCTTCACACTACGATTAACTGATTCATCTAACAGGTCACATTTCATTTTATGACTACCCTAAATAACCTAATTAATTAACTGAATCGTTTCAGAGTAAACTCTGGTCATTGCCGAGCGTTCTCAGGGACATTGATCCCCGGCTGGGCACTATATCTTTGCTGTCTTGTAAAAATGACTAATTAATTAATCAATCGATTAACTAATTAATTAATCAATCAATTAACAAATCAATTAATCAATCACCTTCTCCAGCCAGGAGTGCAGGATGGGCTTGAGCGCGACCATATTATTATGAGACAGAGTGAGCGACTCAAATCGGCAGATTGTCGATTGCGACAGGGATCCGACCCCGGGCATGCGGAGATGAGCGAGCGCCTGGTGAATTTGCAGATTATTGATTGTATTTTTTTTGAAACCGTCTGGCGGACAAAAATCGAATTAGAGACGTTCCCTCAATTATATAGTTCTTGTGAAACCTACCTCCGCTGGCGAAACATATACTTTTTTCCTCACCCAGCATTATTTTGTTCGTAAAACTAAAAAAAAAATCTGCAAGATGTTCACTCTGGATTTGGTTTAGATTCTGTTTCTATTTATTCTATACACTTGCTCACCAAAGTACTTGTGGAGAATGCAAAGAGACCTTATTAAACCCGGATGATCTAGTGCTCACCTTTCCGACATCCGCCTGCGTCACTCCCAGCTTGATTCGGCGCTGCTTGAAGTGCTCGGCGAACCGCTCCAATTCGCGCGGATCCGTGTCCACCTCTGCAGATGTAGTGTGAAATTGATACACTAAAGGAAGAGCAGGAAGATGTAAACAAGAGTTTAAATATGTTTCAGGTAATGATCTTTGATCTCCGCCAGCTCACCTGTAGGCACAGCGGACAGTGGGTAGCGAGAGGCGGAGGAGGAGGAGTTGCCTGCATAGAATAATTACATTTAGTAATTTACGCGTTTCACCGGCTTCCTTATACAAGTTCAAGCTATCTGCCATCATACTCGTTACTAATCAGTTCTGGTTTGAATCGCAAACTGACTCTTGAAATCGGCTCCGACTGAGGAAGAGACGGAAGCAAAGGAAGGCACGTGCATCGGGTACTGGAACGACTGCAAAGGCGAGTGATGATAAAGGAGCAACATACTCTTCTTATTTCTCGTGATCTCAGCTCTTTCTCAGGACACAACACTTTCTGTATAATGTATACAAAGTGTTGGCACACACAGTAAAAGATCAGACGAATTCGGGTAGTTTACAAACTCAAACATTTTAATGTTTTAATTTTAATAAAACATTTTAATTTTAAAATAGATAATCACCTGGAAGGGATGCGAGGGGTAGGGCGGCGCGTGCATTGCTGAGAACGCCTGAAAAAGCAGTTTTCAATGAGTTTTGGTGGAAAATTAGGCAGATGCAAGACAGATTTGGAACACCATCGAACCAGCCAGCCTGGAGTTATATTTCAGGCGTTTCAACCTTCTTTGCGCTTTATTTATCAGTGTTTTAAGGAGTGAAGTAGGAAGAAGAGGACTTATTTTATGTTAAAAGTACTTAGAATAGGTCAAAATAGTTATATCGTTTCGGGTTTCGACGCTCTTCATCCTGCACAATTTCTCTCGTTTCTCTGACCAGCGAGATACTGTGCAGAATGGAGAGGGCCAAAACCGAAATTAGATCCCTAGTCGAAAGCCTCCTTCCGATATCAATAATAACTAACCTGCTGCAAACTCGTAATGTTATCTCCTCCTCCGATTGACTGGTCGCTCGACGTGGGCACGAGGAGGGAAGGATCGAAGACACCCGTGTCGGAACCGCCCGATGAGGATGAGGGAATGCCCTGAAAGAAATATAATTCATTTAGAAGACACTCAGACGATCATAAAAGGGTTCGATGAATGATCGATTTTCTCGCTTGGCATATGACCAACGATTCCAGAGTCAGACTATTTCGAAGATATTATCCAATCTAAAGACAATTTTCGAGAATAGGTTTCTGCAGCACAGGTTATGCTGCCTTAAAAATAACAAAAACAAACTTGATAGAGGTTGTGCGGGTCCTGCCCCGCCTGCGACGACATCAGGTAGTTGCTGTAGCTGAAAAGGAGGAAGGTTGACCCACTAAATATTCTACCGAATTCATTTGACCCACCGAACCTAATCGGTTGATTCTGCGAGCAACTTCTCTCTCATCTAACCACCTACCGTACTCATCTGACCCACAGCACATTAATCGGTCTAACAAAAAGAACTACCTCTGATCCATCGAATCATCTACAGTACTCACTTGAACATGGCGTCGGGTCGCATGGGGATCACATTCTTCACGTCGATGTTCTCCAGTGCGGCTGAGAAAAAGAATCATTCATCAACGTCCATTGGGTGATCAATCATGTATCTGACCCATCGAACCCTCTATCGAAATCTCGTCATCCAACAAACGGTTTTTTATTTAGAAGAACGCTTCCCTTGCACTCCGGCATCACTAGTCCCGATCATGGATCTGACCCTACGAACCCGCGTACCGTATCCTACCGTACCTTGGGCGGCGCGCGCCTGCAGCAGCACCGGGTCGTCGAACGGAGAGAAGAGCGCGTTGCCTTGGAACTGAAACATAATTGTAAAAGTGTGTTACGGTAGGAGTCCGATAAGTCAGTGACATTATATGGCACCGTAAGCACAATGAAAGGAACTGCGAAGAAAGATCGTTGGGATGTTGGCAATCACTTTGAATGAGCACACCTCTTGTGAAGACATGATCAGGTTTTGCAATAGTGACTTACTAGCCGGTTGGGTTCGTATGACTGAGCTAGCGGAGCTTACAGCTGTATGCTATCAGCGATTCCATGTTTTCGTGACTAGAGATAAGCAGTACAGTCTGGTGTCTGATCAAGTACTGCTGTAGCCATGACGTGCGGTCGGTCAGATAACTGACTCCTGGCACAATAACAATCCGGAATACGGTAGGTCAGCGCCTGCGATTTCGCATGCATGTCGACCTATTGTGAAGGCACGTCCCCCTCTCTAATACTACTAATGGCATAGGAATGGCCAGCCCATCCTCGTAAACAGGATCCTCAATCAGAAGGATTACGGTAGTCACTGCTGCTCTTCCCTCAGGGGGATCCTCTCCCTCTTGTCCCTCTCCTCTTCCCAATCCGCTGAATGCTAAATGCGACGGAATGCCAGAGCAGCTTGTGTGTATAGAAGGGAAGAGAGGAGAGGGAGGAGGAGTCCCGAAACTACGGTAGGATGGCTCCCATTGGCGCCCCTTCCGGCCCTGAGTCGCATCCTAATCTCCGGTCCGGAAATCGCAGCGATTTCCCAGTTTCCGGCTCGCCTAGTGCGCCCCGGCTGCGAATAGCAGCAGCTAGCGTACGCTGCATCTATTATTCATTGGATTAACGATTCAATGAAAAATATAAGGGGCGCGAGGGGGACGGCAAGAGAGACCGTTGACTGTAGGGGAGGAGAAAGACGAGGAGAAGAAGGAGGAAAAAAGAGCGAGGACGGGGGGATAATTTTCCATTCTGAATGACTCCTATCCACGACTGTTGCCTCCATGAATTATGGACGGCAAGCCTGCATAGGGAAATGGGGACTGTTCGCGGCTTATCTAGATCGTTTTAAGAGATTTGGAAGAAGAATCAAACACTATTTTCAAAAGCAACGTAACCCAATCTATAAACACAGGATGTGATTGGAAAGGAGGATTTTTGGCGAACTTGCCTGGTAAAGGACTGTTCGCGACCGATTTGAAGCTAAGAAGGGCAAATATGTTATCATTATTAAGAAGGGAAGGAGAAGAAATCGGATACAAGGTGATTGGAAAGTAGGCTTATTGGAATTTCGAAGGGTCAAGTTACTGTTCGAGTTGCTTTAGAGAAGGACAGTAGGGTTATGAAACCGTTGTATTGACCAGATTAATAGGAAGTAAGAGAACGCCATCACTCCCCGGCAATAAGTTATCGAAGTAAACGAAAGGTTGAGATGCGCAGCTCGAAATTCTGTTTCTGCGAGAAACCAATGGCAAAATCAACGGGTTTTGACTAGAATAACCAGATAATTCAGTGCGTAAACCCCTCGAAAATCAATGAAACCCAAGTGGCAAACGTGTGTCATAAGACAAGCGACAGCGACAGAGAGACTATTGCGAAAAGGAAAACAGTGAGAAAAGAGACGGGAACTTTTGGCTGTATCGATCGCGGAAGGAAGCAAGGACACGTCCGCTTTTCACCAAGGAAATGAGGGGAAACGAGTGGTTTTCCGCACCCGTTAAGATGACTACAGAGGACTAAAGAAACGAAAAGGGAGGTAAGCGAGCAAACTTGTGCGCGCGCACGAAACATAGGAAGGAAGTGAGAGTGGAGCAGAGGCGGAACCGGAAGGACCTATCGTATCCTATTAGGAACCCGGTTGGCACCAAACGCTGAGATTCTATCATCAAATCCGATTAGAAAGGTGATACTTCCCCATCTTGACCGGCTTATAACAACTATAGCACTAGACCACCTCATTTTGTCTATCTGCGAAGCAAGAATCATTCCAAATCGGGCCCAGTCCAAATCTAGTCAAGCCAGAAATGGGTCGTGGGCTGTCTATTTCCGAGCCTGCTGATAGCCGTCGTCAATCAGAATCACCTGTCGCTGCTGGCCAACAACGCAATCTGACGTGTGGCCTCGCGCCGTTTTCAGATGTACAACCTAAATATTTTAGGCGGCCTAGGCCACCCCGCAACGAGACACCTTCTGAAAGATTCATTCGACTTTCTCGCTGCGTGTCCTAGGGAGCTCATTTATTGTTTATTGTCAGGGCTCTGAATAATTCCTAGCTGCGCCCTCCCAACGGCGCCGCCTGAGTTGAGCATCCCAAAGTTGGAAGGAGGGGAAAGAAGAGACGACTCGTCCCAGGGAATTAATCATGAGTAGGAGCGCCGGCGCGCCGAGTTATGGCCTAGGAGATGGTCGTGCAGCAACTAACCGGCTGCATCGGCGACCGACTGAAGGAAGAGACGGAGGAAGTGGCTGCAGCTGCTGCAGAGGCCGGCGCGGGCACGGTGAGGGTGGGCAGTGCGAGCCGCGAGGCACACTGCATGTGAAGAGGAGGGAAGGAGGGGGAAGAAGAGGAGGAGAGGGAAGCCGAGGAGGGAGAGGGGGCGCCCCGCTCCCCCTCGGCTCCGGTCCCTCCAGCCTCTGCCCCCGCCCCCTCGACCCCTGAGGGAGTGGAGTGCCTACCGTAATCTCGGGCTATCGTAACCTGTCTATTGATTAACTGGTAGATCACGCGGGGTGTCGGAATGACGACGCTTGCGGTAAATATTCGTCTATTTCTGTCCAGCAACAGCTTCATCTCGCGCGCATTCCGCACAGCTGCGACAGGTGATTCGAAGCGACGACGATTCGCAATCTTCGCCCTCGCGCACCATGATCACCACACCACGTCACCGAAGATCTACCGTAACCCGGCCATTGTTAGTGTGTATGTTGAATGGCCCGTCGCTTTCAAAGCGGAGGTACCTTCTTCCCCTCTGTCTCTTCCCTCCCTCTCTTCTTCTGACTTCACTGAATTATTCAGGCGCTCTATCCCCATAAGGGGACAGACAATGTTCAGTAACTGTGCCCGCCATCCATCAGGGCTCCTGATTCAGGGACTACCGTAATCTAAAGATGGAGTAATCGCATAGATTATCGATCGATAATGTCGTATCGTTGAGAGGGAGATGGTGAGATTCTCGTGAGAAGATGCCTACTGAATAAGTTACGAATCTCGACACGAAATGCCGAGATTCCGCTTGCATATCTGAGCAGATGAGGGAAGAGGGGGATTACGGTAGACCGAGACTCTGCTCGTCCCTTTCCGTGTGTGTGTGTGAGAAGGAAGGAGGATGACGACTTTGGAGGTGAGGAGGGAAGGGAGGGAGGGGAGGAAGGAAGGAAGATCGATTGTCAACCCTCGCTCCAGAGTCGCCCCCATACATTAGTAATGAGCACGGTGAGCGAGCACTGACAGCGGATGGGGGACATATCAGAACGCTGGTGAGTCGACTACAGTGCCCCTCAGGGACTACATTAGGCTACAGTATCCCGGGGTACGGTACCCTAACGGTTGGCAGCAGTGCGGTAGGACACCACGGCAATAACAGGTGGTTCGACCGCAAAGGGCCTCTCTCTGTGCCTCGTTCAAGGCTATTTCATGCCTACTCACTGCAACAGATGTCGTTTTGCCGTGTCGGCGACCTGTTTAGTGAGCGAGCGAGCGAGCACTCTATGAGGGATTAATTAATCATTTCACGAGCAAGAGTCAGTCATAGAAGAGGGAGGGAGAATGTGCCCTGAGGACATGGGCCAGCATGACATATTGGCCCGCGCAGAGTGCTGACATCCTTTGGGTTCTCGGTATTCGTGTGTGATCCGACCGGCGATGAAGTGTGCAGATTAGAGAAAGCTACTATTCGACAACTTCACAGTTGACTCCATCCTGATCATCCAAAGAATGATCCATTCTGGCTTCAATGGTCCGAGAAATCAGGTAGAATAGAGGAAAACGTAGTAGCTTGATCGTGCTAGCTAGCACGATTTGAAGATTCTTCGGATGCCCCGGTGAAACTTTCGCCCAGTTTCCGGTTCGCTAGTCTCTTTCAGTAAGTCGATGCTCTTTTACTCGCGGGAAGACGGGGAGGGGGAAGACGAAGAAGGGAGGATAGGGGGAGAGGGGGGAAACTACTAAATAAGCGATGCTCCCGGCCAAGAGCGGGCCCATTTTGGTGCATTATTGACAATATGATCATTACATATTGATTAGTAGGGGAGGAGTTGGGGGAAGGAGAAGGAGGAAGGAGGCAGAAGAGGCTCTTACTCACTTCAGGAGTGGATGTCGTCTCGGCCGACTTGTCTCTACCGTAATTTACCGTATTTTGATTGATTATTAGTGGATGAGTTTCATTAACTAGTTTCGTGCTAGAAAGGATTTTCAGATTATGTTCCGATATGTTTCATGCTTATTATTAGCGAAGACGCGATAGTTGTTTCTGATATTACAGTCTTTCCAGGGCGACACAATCAATATTTTTTTCGCCCAAATTCCGATGCTGCGTTCGCAATGCAATAGGATGCGCCTACCGTAATCCCTCTCGATTCAGCCCCCTCCTCTCCCATCCCCCTCTCTCTCTCCCCCCCCCCCCCTCTCTATTGGCTCCCTCACGCGATTCGAGGAATTGTACCAGATTTGAGGGACGAGAGGAGAGCGAGGGGAATTTTTGTCTTAAAATATTTTTTTCTTTTTTCAGTCAATTATGGAAATGGGTCGCACTTTATCCTCCCCCTCTTCCCATCTTCTTCTCTATGGAATGTCTCCTTTCCTTGGTAGTTACGCTAATTGAAAAGGATCATGCCTGTAAGAAGTGTCAGTCTCCTTCTCCTCCTCATTTACTTCTTCTTCTCAATACGAAGAAGTGCCCCGGGGCTCTCACGATTATTATCCGCATCCTTTTCACACCCTGAGGAGAGAGAACAATAGCCGATTTCCCACGGTAGGGGAGAGAGTGCGTGAAAGTGAGAGAGTTTAGAGAGGTCAGAGAAATCTCGAGACCATCCCGACTAGTACTGCTGCTGCCAGCTGGATGATCCCTGGCTTTCTCCATTCCGCGCCATATCTCGCCGGTCAGAGTGATGAGAGAGCGGGCGGAATGGAGAGAATCGCCGAGTTCGGTCACACGCTTGATTGTACCCGATGAACCCGCTTGCTCCGCTCCGTATGGGAGGTTAGATCGTGTAATTAGGAGATGATATTGAGAGAGAGAGCCACAGATGGGAGTTGATGAGATCGAGGGACAAGGTGTTGCCTAGAGGGGCATCCAAGCCAAACTACCGTATCCCGGGTGATGATGGCATAGCTTGGAACCAGTGTTGGGGATCGGAATCCAAGAAATCGAACCGATCTCATTAACGCTTGACGGAGACTAGTGGTTGGGGCGCGCGCCTTTCTCTACCTCTTGCAAAACATCACCTACGGGCGGGAGTCGAACCTGCCTGCGTCGGCATGCCAGTCAGACACCATGCCCATTACCATGACCATGCCCATAAACTGTAAGTCATAGGGACATTCAAGAGTCGGAACAAGCGCTGTTGCATTAGGACTTCATGGACCGAAATAATAGATTCCCAAGCATGGTTCAAACCGTACTTCATTTCTGAGATCATCCCGAGACTCAATTAACCCATCACCGGTGGTTCATTCTCATTCTCTCTCGAGAGACAAAGGCACTCCATCTCTCTCTCTCTCTCTCTCTGCTCATTCCACGGCGATTACCAGTGTCATGATCACCTCTCCATCCCTCACTGCCCCTTTGACCCTTCCCGACCCGACCCATAGCCCATCAATGCATCATAATTCCGTGCCTGCCAGACATGAGACTGTATTGGGTTGCGTAACGATCGCCCGGCCTTTTATTGACCCCGCACGACATGAAATGCAACAGTGGGTCGTTTCAGCAATGGAGAGAGGCCATCTGTCGAAATTGAGACGATGGGGGAACAGTTTTACTGCGAGGAGAGAAACAGTTAGGCGTTTCTGTCATTTAGTAGTATTTATGATTTGTTCAAGGTTTTTATAATCAGAAATCACAATACAATCCGTTTTATTCGAACGTCTACACATTTGTGATAGAGGTGAACATATCAGAATGTTTTCGTGTATTTCCGTACCTACCGTACACAAAGCTTCTTCTTTACCTTTCTTCCGCCCTTCCCGTCACCCGACACCTAACATGTAACTGCAGTAGCTTGCACGGTCTATCTTAGTTCAGGTGTCTCTTCCCTCCTTTATATCCCCCCCCCTCTCTAAATTCTGCACGCTATCTCGCCTCTAATAGTTTGCCCTGATAATTGGCAACCTAAGACTGAGCAGCAGAAGCGTAGTAGTAGCAAGCAAACGGATTATCACGCCTTGAGCAAATAGAAGGGCCAAGCCCGAGATTTGAGGAACGATCTAAGAAAGGAGAGATGGGGACCAGATAATATGCTGCTAGGGATGACAAATCGGGCTATCATCTATTCACGTATTATCTCGTGTCTCTATCCGGTGAGAGACTGTACTAACTTATGTCTTGATTCGGCAGCACTACTAGCCAATCGGCATAATCTATACACAGTTTTTCACTGATCTTATCCTGCTCATTCAAAAATTCCAAGAAATGCTGAAACTCAGCGCATTTCGATACATTTTTCTCGTGATCTGACGAAGTTTCGTGTTTTAACGATCATATCATACGTCGCGGGCGGGAATAGCGTAAGCAGATGCACTAATACCACATGAAGTGGTCACATTGGCGTAAAGAAGTCACACTCTCCTCCTCCCTCTCCTCCAGTCGATGAATTATTTCCGTGAGCGAGTGCTTACTTATTCATCGAGTCGCCATGGAGGGAAAAGAGTAGTGCAGAGTTGGGACGGCTTCTCCATCGGCCTTTACACAGGAGAAAGTGAGATTTCGTAGATCCTCTTTGCCTATTGTCTATGTTTTGCAATGCAAAGAACTAGAGGGCATGTCAATACATCGTCCTGTATTCGGGGGCGATGGTATGCGTCTTGAAAGTTCAGAACGGCTCTCATGTGAAGGGCAATGATCTCTGTATTTGTCTGCTTAACTATGTATTATTCTTGCATGAAATGTGAATATGACAATACACGGGCATGTTTTCGCTGGAAAGTAGAGGTGGGAATGAGTGGGATGCGTCTTGCAAAGATCTTTGAATTTTTAAAAATTCCTTCTCCTGGGGCTTCTAGAAAATAAACATTCGGGAACATTAACTATAAATCGGTTATATCTGCGTGCGCGAAACTATTGACCTGACCTTCCACGGCTGTTCCCTGTTCACTCTATTGTCATTCAGCGATTAGTGCTCCTTTTCCTTTCCGGTATCCAATTATCCCACTGGCTCCTTTAGCGGCGTGAAGCCTACAGGCAAAAACGGGGACATGATTGGAACCAACACCTGGAGCCTCCACACTAATCGGGCCCTTGATCTACCTGGTAATTACCGTAGTTCGAGCCAGCCGTCCTCAGGAGGGGTTGAGTGAACACGCTCAAAGGGAGGGCTGGAACTGGGACCAGGTGGATCCAAGCAAGGGATTAGGGTGGAGGAGGTGTGGGGACAACCGGAAGGATGGACTATTGAAGGGATTGGTGTTCGTGGCACGATTTTCAAAATGTCTTCGATTACTGATCTATTGTATCGTGCCTTTTTTGTTATTATGCTAGGGATGACGTTGCAAGAAATGCTCTTTTCATTTCACACACTCATTCGAGTGGTCGACTGAGCTTATGAAATGAAGAGAGTCCTTTTGCGAAGCTTTAGCACCTGACTTTAGCACCTTAGCATTCTCGCAAAATGGAATCCGAAAAAGGCTCAGACCTTATTCTGAACAATTTTCGCCTGCTATTGTAGCCTGGAAACGCCATCGACACATATTAAATCACCTCTTTACAGGATAATAGTCTAAATAGCTCGGAAAGCCCATCCATTTTCCCAACAACAGATTTCCTCCCGCTTAACGACAGCCATCCGTCTCTTCCCTTGTCTTCCTGTGCCCTCTTCTTTCCTGCATGTCAGAGGGCGAGGAGATAGCGTGCGGAATCGAGAGACGCAGATGCAGAAAAAGACGAGACAGTGTGTAGAACGGGGAGCGTCAGAGAGAGAGTCTCTTCCTCCTTCATCAACGATGCATCGAAACGAGCGACGCATCGCTCGATCGTTTAGGAGAGAAGAAGAGCAGACACACGGAATGGAAGGGAAGAGAGGGATGGGGACAATAGAGATGGAACACAACCTATTCCAGGTCAACCAGAATGTTGTATGAAAAGGAAAATATTTCACGAAAAGCACATGGAAATGGAAAGGAGGAGAATTGTTGACACAGCATAAGGGGAGAAGGGTTTATGAAACAGATCGTGAATTGCACTCAATCGCAAATAATACAAATTAAAAAATAATAGGAAAATCACACTGAATATGAGACATATCAGGCACGCGTTCTCAAAATAATCCGATGGAAAGTAAACCTAAGAGAATGGGAAGAAAAAGAGATGCGACAATCGAGGGAGAAGGTTCATCTGAAGAACAACATACAAATTATTCAAATTACAAAAAGTCAAACGGATTGATGTGGGACGAACGAGTGCAAGCAAAATACAAATAATACTAGTGTTGGCAACCGGAACTCGACTATCCTCAATCACGTTTCTCTGACCTCAATAGTGACCCTATGTGTATCACGAATATGTTTTCAAAAAGTGCCCGTATTGATCTACCATGGAGAAAATCGATAATAGGTCATATTTTGGTCTAAAAGTTAAAATCGCAGAACCAACTTCTTATAGGTTTTCCTGACGTATTTTCGCTCGTAGAATTCGATTTTTTATACTAGAGCACACAAAAATGCAAAAGAAAAAAGTTATGTTCGAAAAATATCGACTTTCCTTGTTTTTTAGCATAACTATTTTCTTTCGCGTTGCTGTGTGCTCTAGTATAAAAAATCGAATTCTACGAGCGAAAATACGTCAGGAAAACCTATAAGAAGTTGGTTCTGCGATTTTAACTTTTGGACCAAAATATGACGTATTATCGATTTTCTCCATGGTATATCAATATGGGCACTTTTTGAAAACATATTCGTGATGCACATAGGGTCACTATTGAGGTTCAATAGGTCTCGCACCATAATTTTACGGTGCCCAGTGAACATTCCCTTGTCAGATAAATATTCACGGTACGAATACTCACCTTTAAAGATTCGTAGGTGCAGTTCATGTTTGCTTCGTCGCCAAAAGTAGCGAGGCTGTTTAGATACCTTAATAGTATATCGCAATGTCAAAAACTGAAGAGAACGCAAAAACTCAAGAAGAACTATCAAAACCGATGAAGCGGCGAATGTGCGTTGATGACGAGCTGTTTGTGCGATATTTCGTTACAATAATCCAAAAAAATAAAAGAAAAATAGTGAATGCGAGGAGTTAGTGAGACCGAAATCACTGAGAAATGGAACAGTGTGTGCATTCTCTCTTCCTGGCCTGATTACACCCTTGTCCCCAACCAACTGTCACCGGATCGAAAGTCCGTTCTCTCAATTTCACACGATATCTTCCTCTCTCTTCTAGATGACCTCCTCTCAGTTCCCCTAATTGACTCGTGAGATTGATAGTTGGGAGTGAATCCACGCAGAGATCGCGCATATGTGATAGTGATGCAAGCTTTTCACCATCCGCCTCATTGGCAGAGCGTCTGTCTAGTAAACAGAAGGTCACTGGTTCGATTCCAGCATGAGGCACCAATTTTGGCCTTTTCAAACTCCGGTCAGTGGAAACATAATGGAGAAATTAAAGAAACTTGGATTCTCTGCAAGCAGCATGTTCACCTTCAAACAATCTTGTATCAGTACTTTATCCAGGACATGCCGTAGGGAAGGGATTGGGTGGATGGGGAAGGTCACTAGACTTGCACTAGAGTCGCTCGTACAATCAATCTACAGAGGGAGAGGGGGATACAATTTAATAGGGCAGGGAGACTAAGGTGCTAAATCTTGTGATGAAGGAGTTTGTAGCTGTTCAAGAAGCACGAATGTAAGGAGGTCATTCCACAGGGAAGTTGGAGAATGATCGTCGAGAGGCAGAGAGAAATAAAAAAAACCCGAACTCTCGCGGACGGACTTTCACCTAAGTCTGCGTGAGGAATAGTCTGCGCATTCAAAACACTTTCCCCAAGCAACGGAAAGGCAGGCTCTGGACTTGGCGCTCGTGTATCGGCTCCACATTTCATCAGATTGACTATCGCTGCCCCGACTTCCGCGCGTATTGTCACCTGTGGAGTCGTTGGTCGTTTTCAGTTTGATTCCGACCATCGCCTTGTCCGCCTGTGCCTCTCCCTTCCCACCAAAGGTGCCGCTGAAAAGATGCAGGAGGCGGTTAGATTTCGATAAGATCGCTTTAACTGTCAACGCGTCGCTTCTGGCCGCGTCACTGCCCCTTGCTCGTCCCACCTCAGCCACTGATGTGCGGAATGCCACTAGAGTACGGGACTGGAATATGGAAGCGCTCAAACGGAAGGCTCAATGGGCACTGAAGATAAGGAGAATGGACATAGAGCAATGGAGTAGGGCGACTACTGTGTGGATACCGTATAACAGAAAGCGCCCCCAGGGTCAACCCAGAACACGATGGCGCGATGACTTAACAAGATCAATTGGCATACACTGGTGGTCGGCAACGATCGAAGAATTCAGACCCATCTTCATATAGCGTCAATCACTTGACATGATAAATATTGATTGATTGAGTGATTGATGAGTGAGCGGAATAATTGGTATCGATCACAATACGAGTTTCTCTCTGGTATCACAAATATGAATATCATTCAACTTCTTCGTAATGACCGGAATCACTTAGCTCCCCCTTCTGAGTAAGATTGTGGGCACTCTCTCTACACCCTTGGCCCCAACCAGCTGTCAACCGATCGAAAGTCCTCTCTCTCGATTTCACACGATCTCTCGTATGTAAAGTAAATAGATGGGCGCTGCGAATTAATAATTTATTCATTAATAATCGATAATTAATAATCTCTCCTTCCACATTTGCCATCACCGCCTTGAAGTCATTCATTGACCGCGTACGTCTTCTCGTTCTGAACAGTTAATAGTAATACTGACTCTTTCCATTCTGCACACTATCTCGCAGGTCAGAGCAACGAGAGCGTATGCAGAATGAATATAGTCGAAAACCGAAATGTCATCACTAGTTAATATGATAGTTATATTAGACTTGTGCAACGTATCATGGGTGTGTAAAATTTGTACGACCTCCTCATTTCGCATGCTCTCTTAGAGATGACGAGATAGTACGCATAATGGGGAGGTCGTAACAATTGTTGGACACCCCTGCAAAGTATCTCTTTCACGTGCTCATATCTTCGATTATCACTGTCTTCTTCTGTCCCAGTCTTGTCCTTCTTAGTCATTCGGATATCGTCCTGTTGTTCTGAAGTGATGGTGTCATTTTTGTTCTAAGCGAATCGCAGCCGATGAAGAGCCCTCTCTTCATTCTGCACACTATCTCGTTTCTCTGGCCGCTGAGATAGTGTGCGGAATGGAGAGAGCAAAAACCGAAATAGCATCCCTATGATTAACTCCTCTCGTTTCACTATCACTGACACTATGACGAGCTCATGCAAAATGACGAGGATCACCGAGTTTTATCTCCTGATTGTTCTACAGTTGTCTCACTCTTATAACCGATACTTCGACTGCCCCCACCTATCCACCATATCCCTACCGTGTCTAATTTATCTAATTACAACTTGACTGACTCGACCTGTTGCTGTTACTGATGGAGAAAAGGCGTTGCGAAAGAGAAATAACCACCCCCGCAAATCACACTCGAAACGAGGATAAATACGGAACCGTACCTGTATGTAGCTCATTGGAGAGGTGACGAGGCAATGGCATCAATCACATGGTAGCACACATCTTTGAGAGCTACTTCCTGTAATCGGAAGATAGACATTAGTAATGACAAATCAGCATCCGGTTCTTCTCATTTCGCATGATCTCAACTTTATCTGACCGAAGATTGAAATGAAGAGAGTCGAGTGCAGATTTCACTAGTAGAGATGATAGTTAAACATGCCGTGTTGTGTTTGAGGCCATCAATGGCAATTAATAGCAACACTCACAGGATTTTGCAAAACGAATCACCGTCTCTCCATTCCTCACACTCTCTCGCATCTCTGATTGGCGAGATAGTATGCGGATTGGGGAGACGGTGACCCGAGCTCAATCACTCACCACTTCTTGCCCGTGCATCAATCTACTCCTTTTCCTGTTTCCTTGTCCCTTGAGATTGAGCAATTGGTATGTCAGGAAGATTGTCTGCACAGAATGACTGCTCGTTATTAGCGATGACAAAGCGGAACGAAAGTTTCTCTAAGCGGCCAGAAAGCATGCACATTGAGGAGAGTCGTTTCCGATTTGTCATTGCTACTCCTTATCTTCTCTCTGAACTCACACCCTCTCCATTCAACCCATCCATAGAAAGATTGACACATCTTACAGTAATGATTCCTAATATGACATTCTTCATTCCAAAAGCCCTTCGGCGGTCAGATAAACGAGAACACAATTACCCATCACTGCATGATAGACTCACCTGCCGCAGCACAAAGTGGAGCAATATGGATCCGTAATTCTTGAAGCCGTGGTGGCACGGACGGTCGTCCTTCGGCCGGGAAGAACCATGATGAGCTGGCACTGAATAGTAAAGATGATGTTGAGGGGATGCAGCTGTCTCCATTATGCACACTTTTTTGTCTGACTGACCAGAGAGAGTGCAGAATAGAGAGAGGACAATACGTTTCTTTCAACACTACGGATTTGAATTTAGGAATAAAATCATATGTTCCGTACCCGAAAAACTGTTGGTAGGTGGCATTTTCGATCCTCGATCGTGAGGTGGCATCTGCCAATTGTAAAAAGATCACAGTAAGAAATCAATTTACTAACTGTTGGATTTATGTATCCATCTATATCTGCCGAGGAACCAAATAAGCTCAAAGTGCTTGGTCATGCGACGGCGGGAGATTAAAATATATTTGATATTATGACACGAAAAGAATACTCACCTTTAAAAGTTTGTAATTTTTGTTGTTGTTGTTGATGTCTCGGTCGACCGAGGGTCGAGGTTGTCTAGAAACCTTCAAAGTATCCCGTTAACAAACTGGAATCTAAAGAAGAACATTGCAGAAAGAATAAAAGAACCCGCGAATGAATGCAGATCATTGGCAATGAATCCCGCAAGCATGGCTGTGGAATATCATTGCAACTCATAAAAGAGTATGAAATAATTAGAAACAGCAAAATATTTGAGCCTGGTCGCACTGAGATTTGGAGAAGTATGTTCGTTCTGTCTTCCTAAGCCAAGTACTCTCCTCTCCTAATAGTTGAGAGTGTGGGAGGGAGTGAGTGAGAGGAGAAGTTTCTGGCCAGTCAATGCATTTTGAGAGATTATAATAAAATAAGTGTAAAAAATAAGTGTGAGGGAGATGGAAAGTAGCAATTTCCGTATCGCTCAAAAGTGAGCGAAAATGTATGAAATCGCTTCGTAAGCTCAGACGGTAATCGGTATGCGAGAGAAACCCTAAGAAAAGGGAAGGTTCTCATAAATCAATGCGCAGCGAGGAAGCGAGCGAGACAGCTTCCCTCCCCCCAGAGAAGAGGTCGAGAGAAAGAGGGGAAAGAGTGGCACGAGGGAGGGGGCATATTGCCACTGGAGGCCTATGGGAGGTTGCATCTCGTGCATCTCGCTCAGGCTGTCGGTCTCTCTCTCTCAATTGGATCGGGTAGGAGAGAGGAAACGAGAAAGGAGGGAAGGGGGCGATAGAGTCAGAAAAGGGGATTTCAAAAAATACAGTATTTTAAATTTTATTATTATCATCATCATACGTTAATGATTTTCGCATTCTCCACTCGCTCAAACACTCTGAGTGCGGTGTACAATAGAGGAAACTTCAGGCATTCATGATATCGATTGTAGTTGAGTTTCGCTCTCGTTGGTTGGACCTCCCAGTCAGGAAGGTCTTCTTTCCTGAAAATGATAAACTAATTCAGCGGAATACCTTGAGATGACTTCATGAAGCATACAAATTGTTAATTAAACATACACGGGGACACATTCAGAAACCATTCTGAAGATCTTCTGAACATCAACCTTTCCAGACGCTTTTGTAATGATAAATTACAAAAGTTTTTTTTTTTACAAGTTACAATTAAAATAAGATAAATTACAAGGCTGAATGCAAAATTACATATCGATTATTGCCGCTTGCCTGATCGAATATTTCTAAATATTAGCTGCTATTCAATCAGTCAACATTAACGCTAGTGATGTCGGTTTGGTTTTGGCTCTCTCACATTATCTCGCCGGTCTGTGAAACGACAGAGCGTTCAGAACGAGGAAAGTCGAAAACCGAAGCGACAACACTAATTAACGCTTCCTCACTCAAGGGTAGCATATGCGTCTTCCATCGTGCTGATTCGATCCATTTCATCAAGCAATCCCTTGCTTCGAGAGTCCATTAGCGCTAAAAATGGAGCTTTGATATTTGATCTTTTGATTCAGCAACTTTGCAGAATAGAGACAAGACTAGCTCACGGTTTGTAGGCTTGGTCGGGGCTGAAAAAAATCATAATTAATGCTGAAATTTGATGAAGAAACGCACCTTTGAATGCACTTTTGTCTCTGCTCTTTGATTGCTTGCAAATTGATTGATTTGTTCACATTCTCTGCACGCGGCAGTTGTCTGGAACCAACTTGTAATTGATAGGGTTCGAAATTTACAGAGATTCGACAAATCGGAACCCAACTCTCCTCAGTTCACATGATTTTCTATGATCGGCGAAAGATTAAGATAATTGAGTTGAATTATCTTAATCTTTTCTGAAAGATTATGCAAAATGAGGAGAGTCATCTTTCAGTTGTCAACCCTAACCACTACAAGTGCACCAACTCTCTGTATTGTTTCTCTTCCTTTGCTGATGTCTCAGTTCGACCGGGCATCAGGTGTTTGCCACAGAGATTGAAGCAGGCGGGATCATTTTGGCCGCATCTGATGAAAACTGCTGTTATTCCATGTGAGGCCCAATCGAGAACGAATCAATCTGTGAGCTCTCTCAACGAAAAAGTCTCCAATGATAATGCGAATTGGAGAAATAAACGAAACAGGCATTCATCGAAGAGACTAGGCGACTCTTCTGGCAAGTTTTTGACCGCTAAATCACTTGTGCTCGCAAATATCTAACAAGGGAATGTTCACTGGGCACCGTAAAATTATGGTGCGAGACCTATTGAACCTCAATAGTGACCCTATGTGCATCACGAATATGTTTTCAAAAAGTGCCCATATTGATCTACCATGGAGAAAATCGATAATACGTCATATTTTGGTCCAATAGTTAAAATCGCAGAACCAACTTCTTATAGGTTTTCCTGACGTATTTTCGCTCGTAGAATTCGATTTTTTATACTAGAGCACACAGCAACGCGAAAGAAAATAGTTATGCTAAAAAACAAGGAAAGTCGATATTTTTCGAACATAACTTTTTTCTTTTGCATTTTTGTGTGCTCTAGTATAAAAAATCGAATTCTACGAGCGAAAATACGTCAGGAAACCCTATAAGAAGTTGGTTCTGCGATTTTAACTTTTAGACCAAAATATGACCTATTATCGATTTTCTCCATGGTAGATCAATACGGGCACTTTTTGAAAACATATTCGTGATACACATAGGGTCACTATTGAGGTCCAATAGGTCTCGCACCATAATTTTACGGTGCCCAGTGAACATTCCCTTGTAAGAGTAATTCAGCCGTTTCTCCAAAGTATTCAGCCGGGACTGAAACGAAGAGAAAGAAAAGATAATGCGAATATCATTGTTGTTGAGCCATGAAATGCGCCTAATTTTTTTTATACACTTTGGTTACCCAATCTGATGATTAGATCAACTAAAATATTTATCCGATTCGATTGCTGCTGAAAAATACAATATTTCATAGTGTAAAAACTAATTTGATGATCTTCAAACTTATTTGCCTCTAATACATTGTCAATCCTGCAATTTTGAGCTTCTTTGTGCATATTTTTCGCCAAAGCCAACACTCATTTTGCGCACCCCTCTTTCGGGAAAGAGAACATGTAACGAGGAGTATCTGTGTGGGCGAATTTTGCATGACACTATGAAAAGCATTCGCGAATACATTAGAAATGGCATAGATATAGTCTCCCCTCTCCCATTCAAAGTTACACGTGTTTTCGTCTTCCTCGATTATATTCTCCCCTTTCCCACCCTGCTATCTCTCTCATCATCCATTATCCTTCCCGAATCTCTCTTCTTCTCTTCTTTCACGGTTGTTGAGGCAACTGCGAGTTTGATGTGCTTCTCTCTCCTGCTACTCTCCCTTTCTAGTACTCCGATCCAAATTTCCTGAACAAACTAGCATGCAAATGTGCTTTGGTTTGTGTCAAGTGTCCATCTAATGTTCCTGTAAGAGAAATGTCTTTGATAGGCCCCTCTAACGGTCAAGTTCTCCCGTGTTTTCGTCTTTCTCGACATCCCCCCTCCCTCCCTATAGCCTCTATCATATCTCTCTCATCCTCTCTCTCCTCTTCCTCTTATCTCGGCTTTCTTCACTTCTTTCAGTAGAGTCTGTGGTGTGCAATTCATAGCCATGTCTCTCATTTCATCCTCCCCTACGATTCTATTCGAACTTTGTGAATTTTCAGACTAATCCTAATCTTTTTTCGAATGAATCGTCAATTGTTTTGTGCAGTGTACCTTCCAAATTGCTGTTTGATCAAACAATCTCTTACAGTCGTCTAACCCGACTCTCCCACTCTTCTCTACACGATGAGTACAACTTGGACAATGCGTTCAATCATCAATACTATCAAGTTCGTTTCATTTAAACGAATGACAACAGAGAGGATCGACTCACAGAACGTTCGCAGTTTTCGAGAGCTCGCGACTACCAAGGCTTCGAGCGCCAGGAAAACTCGGAAAAAAGAGCAGATCGAGGCCTGTCAATTCAACAAGATCGAATATTCTTAGGATCATGCCATTCACCTCCGATGTCTGTAACCGTACCATCTCAGATTAGACTCAGGATGTCTAGTGTCACAATCTTTCCAAATTTGCTGAACTTTAATGATAAATTCGTATTACGTGACAGACAACATAATCTACAAAAATATTATTATATTGTCTTTTCGTAACTCGATGGGCTAATTTACAGATGCTATCGTATTCTCAGGTATATGAACCTGAGTAGTATCTATCTCGTGTCGCTCTCCAACTTCACTAATCAAATCTCTTGTCCGCTTTATTTCTACGATTGCTAATTTGACCTCGCGTCGAAGGTTTTTATACCCCTGTTTCCCTCATCCATCTTCCCTACATTTACTAAGCCCTTTTACTGAGGATTCTCTCGTTCTCCTTTCTCACGTGATTTCCTCTTTATTGATTCTCCTTTTTTCACTCTGGGACCTCTCTTACGCTGCTCTTCTTTTTGAAATGGCAAATATTTGTTTCTTTATGTTTAGTCATTACTGAGTCGTGCATTTCGAGTAGGGAGATTAGTAGGAAAAGAAGAGTGCATAAGAAATAATGGGAAGTGGGATTATGAAAAGAGGGATAGAAATACATCAGTAAAAGTGCATATGAAAAGTCGGCAAGCAGAATGAGCCGAAGATGAAAAAATACAAAATGTGAAATCGCATTGACCCTGAAGGAAGAGCAGATGAGAGAATAGATAAGGGAAGGAGGAAAGAGGGTTGGTCCGTTTCTCGGTTTTGACTACCTTTGATGAGAATAGGATTGCAGTGCAAAGTCGTTCAGTCTAAAAAAGGTATCAGGTATCATAATACTTGTACAGTGTCTGCTTCCTGAATCCGCACAGCTGATTTGGTAAGAGAACAAATTTATCATTGAAAAACAGATAATTGGAAAATGAAGTTCTGAATCGAATCTGCCATCTGCATTTAGATCATCGTTCGGCCGAAAAAGGCAGCACAATTTGGATAGTGAGCATATTTTTTTTTAATGCATCGGGTAGTCTGACTTGCCAACGATAATATTCGATCGGGCGGATTGAACTGCACGGGGAATGGTCGGAATATTTGCCGTGTTAGTCGCGTGTGACGTTCTGCAAATGTTCGCGATGAAAAACAGTGAGCGGTGTTTCCTAGCTTCAATATTTGCTTACAATTACTGTTACAAACACTTATTCTATTTATTTTTCAAGTGGTGCTCACCAAATTTGTTCGTTTGATGCTTGTGTTCATTATCCAAGGTTTACTCTTCGTGTAGAGAAGAGTTCGAGAGTCGTTTTAGAGGACTGCAAGGTACACGACAAAGATCTATTAAACACCTCAGACTCTCAGCCGCCTCAGTAACCTCTCAAGAAGAGAAGGAAAGATTCAAAAAGGATGATAGATTATGAGAGAGATATCAGGGAGGGGAGGGGAAGTATATCGTAGAGAAAGACGAACACACGCGGAAGTGGGAATGGGAGAGAGGAAAGCTTATCCATTGTAATTCTAGTGTATTCCGAAATATGTTTCATTAATGTGAATCAAAATTGGCAATAGTGTATATCAATTTATTGAGTGCAACGTGGGTGATTAATCCAAGGATGTGCGCGGTGAACGGGCGTTGACGCTGCCGCTTCCGATAAGTGATTTTCGCCCTCTATGCCAGGGTATGCCAGAAGGTAGAGAAGTACGCTGAAATAGGATAAATATGAGAGGAATTGAGGAAAGAAAATAAGAACGAGGAAACGAACAAGCGTGGGTGGTAGCAAACTCGACATCTCAGCAAAGCAGTTGATGATCGTGATGGTGATGGCGATGCAGAGATCATTTAAAATACCCACACATGAAAATATTGTTTTTGCACTCGTCGCTTGTCCCTGAAATATCAGGTTGTCTAAAAAGTTTCTGAGGTTTTGCGTTCGTTTTTTTGCGTTCATCGATTCTGAGTTCTCGTGTCTTTCGCATTTGCCCGATCAACACATGCCTTTTCAGATTAGATGAGGGTAATATTCTTCTTTATTTCGCACATTGTATCGGGGCTGACCGATCAGTAAGACAAAGGAAATCGTAAGGCAAAGTCCCTGTGTTCGGAGATGAATGTTTTTTTTTTCTCGGACCAGAGCTCAGTGGAGAACAGTGATAGGGCCGAACTGGTGTGACATTGGTAATGTGTGATGCTTGGTGATCACAATACAGCTAATACTTACGGTCCGTCACTTTAGACCCAGTAGATATGTGTCCCTAAAGGTAAATCAAGGGCTGCTAAACTTTCGTTTATTGGTAAATCAAGGGTTGCTAAACTTTCGTCCAAAATTCGTTTATTTCAATATCTTTTCGAGCCGATCGAAATACAGATCTCAAATATAGTACATTGTAGAGTACCATGCCTTCTAAGTTTATTAAATTATTTGGTTGAAGATCCGACTCTACGGTGAAGGGTATGATTTTGTTGAATATTGATATTGAATTTCGAACGTCGAAAATGCTACTTATCCGTTCAAAATAATTTCAATATTGTCGTCAGACCGGATTTTAGGGTCTTAAATTAACAATCAACCCTTGCCCTAGTGTAGCCTAGTTTTGTATAATCTAAGGATGTTTTGTTAACGCGGGGTACGCTTTGGGCGAAAAGACTGAAAATCTCGTATTTTTGATAATTTCGATTCTCAAATTATTTTATCTTCTTCTACGCAAGCGTGATCCAATTAAAATATACGGTGCTAATGCCCAAGGTCACCCCTCAGATATGCTATGTTGTCGAGACATTCAATCGAAATTGAGCAGCAGAAATTTGATAAATGAAAACCTCAGAAACTTTTTAGACAACCTAATACTTCGATTTTCGAGCTTTGGAAATTTTCATTTAGAATGACACCTTAGTTTGAACTGGAATTTGGAATAAACTTGGAAAAATCCAATCCAAACTACAGTATCATTCGAAATTTCTTATAAAAAAAAGCAAGCAATTGAACATGAAACACGTACCTCAAGATTCATTGGAGATTAACGTAGCAAAGCGAACTATTACTTCTGGAAATACTTATTAAAGGGATGTGACATAGAAACAAAAGCCGAACGCATTGCGTTTAGAATAATAATTCAAGATTTTAAGCGAAAAAAATATTTTTAAAAATAATTTATTAATATTTTAAAATTTAATTTGAAAAAATAAACAATTATTGTGTTATTACGGTTGAATCGAGTGTGTGGTGAGATCTACGGGCAGCCATGAATCGAAAAGTCGTCCGCGAACTGGAAACTGACTTTTCAACATGGCTCTTCAGCAAAATTTTCTTTTTTGTTCAAATTTGCTTATTTTGATTGAGTTTTTTTTTACCATTTCGCACGGTTATTTTCATTCTATTGCGTAGTGCGATAGTTTTTCTATCTATTCGGTGCTAATTGACATAATTTTGCTCGATGTGTAACCTCAAAGTCGCGCTTTGGAGTGTGTGCAGAAGAGAGAGCGCAGAGCTAACCCTCATTGTGATTGACTTTTACCATTTCGCGTTTTTATTTTCGTTTTAATGCGTAGTGCGATAGTTCTTCTATCTATACGATGCTAATTGACGTAATTTTGCTCGATGTGTAACCTCAAAGTCGCGCTTTGGAGTGTGTGCAGAAGAGAGAGCGCAGAGCTAACCCTCATTGTGATTGACTTTTACCATTTCGCGTTTTTATTTTCATTCTAATGCGTAGTGCGATAGTTCTTCAATATATTCGGTGCTAATTGACGTGATTTTGCTCGATGTGTAACCTCAAAGTCGCGCGTGGGAGAGTGTGCAGAATAGAGAGCGGAGATATAACAGCTTATTGTGATTTACTTTTATTATTTCGCGCGTTTATTTTTGTTCTGATGCGTAGTGCGATAGCTATTCCATCTATTCATGGCAAATTGGTATGATATCGCTCGATATTTGACCTCTAATCGCGCTTTGAAGGGTGTGCAGAACGTATAGAGCAGTGCTAGCTCCTGAATGACCCGTGTAAGTGGGTCGTCTATAGTCGTTGCTTCTTCAATTGTGCATTCACCGTTTGGTAGTAGCTAAGTGACCACGTTTTAACCAATTGTGACCCGGTTTTCGTTGTGCGCGATTTACACGAGCGATCTTCTAACCTCTAATTCGCACTTTGACGGCAGCCTCCCTCAATTTTCGTACTCAGTCTGACAGTTTGTATTGAGTTGTTCGTCGCTTTACTTTAATTTAATCGTTCTCGCCTTGACGGTTAATTGCTGTTCTAATTTACATGTTCCTCAGGCTCCAGAGCCAGTCATGATGATGCCACCGGCATTCAATTGTCCGGCCGATACAGTTTACGAAGACGAGGCCTACGATAACAGCATCCCTGACGTCCAGGTCCTTTTTAAACACCTTGTTGTTTATCTGGAAAATCCTTTTCCAGAAAGTCGCCAAGAAGAACATTACGCTTCCGGTATGGGGAAATCAGAAGACCTGAATGGATTGGTCTTGGAAAATGTCCTACAAGTAAGTCGTACCATTAATTGTGGCTTACGCTTTTCGATCGTTATTTAATCCGTTTTATTTTCAAACAAGTTCTCTACAAACAAGTTCTCGTTGAGTGCTCCATAAACGAGCAAGGGTCGATTAAATTTACAAGTCAATTTCTTTGTGATTTATTGGAGTTAATCTAGGTTCGACATCTTGATTCGTGGGAGAAGGGAATTCGCGAAATACAAGGCATGACTGGAATGCGCGGTGGAGTGAGTGATGTTCGGCTATATTATTTGTTTCCAATTAATTTGTTTTATTGGTTGCAACAGAAAAAAACAATAATTGCTTTGTCTTCGCGGAATATCACAACTTTTTCGTCTTACTCATACCGAAAACGTTGTAATCTCGTGCATATCCATGCCTACCAAGTTTCTCTACTTATTCGAACCCTGTCCCCATCTGAATTAATATAACTGCTTCAGACTGATCCTCGCTCAATCGCCTTCTATAAAGCGACTTCTGGCTGCTGAATCAGATGAGTCCATTTTACGAGGGCATTCTTTGATTAGGTAATACTAACATATTTTGGCATGAGTATTTCGCATGATCGTTATATTTGCAGTTCTTTTGAAAGGAAACAACTAAAGGTTTGCGAAATTTAAATCATATTGATAAGGGAGAGAATACACGCTAGACAGAAACATAGGAAAGAAGTTGCTGAGAGGTAGATCATTGACCAATAGATATTGTGTATTTTTGAGGTAATGCAAACACAAATGCTGAAATTATTTTATGGATATAATTAATGAACGTTTGCTTTGTGAGGAACTTCAGGTATCTCGTGAAGCGAGTCTCTTCCCAAGGACACGATTTTATCTACCAACAACGTACAAAAGGTTTGTCACATTCGGAAACAAATAATGAATTATCAGTGAAATTAGATCCCTACAGGTCAATATCAATATAACTACCACATTAAATTTCATCACTTAAATATTCTTCCTCCTCCTCTTCCTGTACCATTGTATCGTAGATCTGTTTGAGTTCGTCAAAGTGTTCATCATCGGGTGCACCTATTCTCTTGAGGAATCTATTGCCCTCGTACTCGTCTCTCAGTGTCCAACATTCATCCAGTATCTAGGGGAAATTATTAGCTACCCCGATAGGCCGATCATACTGTACCTCACTCCTCCAGGGATGTTCTCCCGGATTCATCTTTCTTTTCACACTAAGTGCAATCCTTCCCTTTCTAGGGAGAACCACATTGCCGATCTCCCGACGACCTCCCTCCATCTCTCCATACACAAGTGAGTTTTGATGTAGGATGGACAATTTCATCTTCTTGTTGTAGTACGGAGGCGAACTGACAAAAAGCGGACTAATATTTTAGCAGTAATATAGTCAATGGTAAATGTCGATCCATTCCAAAAATAGATCAATTGCAAAGTGTACCGTACCAATAGAATCTCTTGGGCGAGTACATCAGAGAGAGGGAATGGAAAGACTCGCACATTGCAGTGCCAGCATCAGACGAACTCGCAATGAAATTTTTGGCGAAAGAAGACTTGTAGAGCATCTCGTAGAGGAGAGCCCATTCAGGCGAGTCCACCTGAGGAATAATTAATATTCCTCAGGTATCATTCCAATAAAATATAATGGTGTACACTTAGCATTTATCTAGTCCCTTTGAATTCGCTAAATAGTACCTTGATCAGATCTTTGGGGGGTTTCTCTCCCACTTTCTTCCCTTTCTTTCCCTTGGCTGGTACGGGATGGTTACACTTGGTCACCAGAGAGAAGCCATCTCCCTATTAGGATAGTTTTCACTACTGATTTCGATTTAGCTCTCAACTATTTCCATTCCACTCATTCTCTGCGAGTCATACATACGATCGTGTGTGTGGAATGGGGATAAATAAGAACCGACACGAAATCACTAGTTCTCTATGGGTAATAAAATGATAAGTTTATCCACCTTCTCCCATCTGTGCTTCCCAGTGCAGTGATGAAGGAACGACCGAACATACTCGAGAGCTAACTTTCTGTCCTCATTCTTTGGATATCTCTCATTGATGAAATATAGATGATTGAAGAATGCCTTGTACCAGATGGAGAGGATTGGGTAGATCTTCATTGCCTACATAGTCATTATAGAGAGTAATAGCTACGCTCTCTCCATTCGTGCACAACAAATTACCAAACCCGTCATCGACGAGTTGCTCTAGTGCCCTCTCGGAACCATGACTCTCCATTCGAGATGAAATACCTTCTATAGTATTATATATTATTAATCCTAACGTAAAGCCCTATATGCACCCATTTCTGGTTCCTTGACTGAGAGGGAGACGCCAGCGAGGATCAGACCGAGCGAATAATGGAAGACGGTCACTTTACAATTGGAGGAGCAGTACCCCGGTGAGTCGTATTGCCCATCCAGTGCAACTTCAATCCCCTCCTCCTATAACGATACTCTCGAGATAAGATACGGTAACATGTCTATACTACCGGTGCAGTGTCTTTGGAAAGTTGACGTGCTTCCTTCTCCCATCTACCGTATACCCGATCAATAGCGGGGCACCCATAGAACCGAATGGTCTCTCTCATCGATCTCTCCCTGGGAATTGCGATACTGAGAACATCGCAGAGATCGACCAATCGCTGGAACGACAGTTATTTTACACCGCTATGGTTGGTAGATCACCGGGATGGGGGATCCAGTAGAGAATGCAGCCACTGGGAGCGACTGGTTCAGATCGAAAACCTGACTCTTCCCTCTTCCCTTCTTGGACTGAGTGTCCCACCGAAAGAGATGCTTGCACCCAGTGCACTGATAGGTCACGGAGAGTGCACTAGCCACTTGAATCCATTCCAAACTAATCGGATGGATTAGTGCCCCACATTCCTGACATCTTCGAAACAATAAATCCAACTTGGACTTAGCTGTTAGATAGTAGTCGGACCGAACGGAATCTTCCTCCCCCCCTCCTCCTCTTCTTCTAGATCTGATTCAGTTGGTTGAGAATTCTGGGAGGGGCGGAAGGAAGATTCCTTCAATCATAATTCGATACCAATTATATCAGATCAGTGCAAACCGTTATGAGAGTAGGGACACTAGAAACCCCCGAATTCATTCTTGACACATTCACGCTTCGTGTTTCAGATGGTCGCTCATCGATCGCAAGCTGAGACACAGAGAGGGGGCGAGGAGGAGTCAACGGCTAAAGTATGGAGACAATTGTATTATACTGTTTTATGATACATTTATGTTACTCGATTACTGTAGCCGAATCGAATAGTAGCTCTCTCTATTCTGCACACTGGTTTTACGTCACAATCACATGATATTGCGCAGAATGCAGAAAGTTACTATCGTATCAGGCAACTAGTGAAAAGGCTTGGCAATTTAATAATGACTCTCCTAATTGTGAATGTTTTCTCACAGATCATAGAAATGATGTTGTGTGGAAAGAGTAATTTTAAACTACCAAACCTAGTGGTTCACTGTTTCACCTATGGACTTTAAATGACCCTCTCTATATAAAGAATGCATTAGAAACAGATTCAAATTTGATTAAATTCATTTCAATTGTGAATAATAGGGAAGTCATTTCGGGGTTTAGCTCTCTCTATTCTGCACACTATATCGCATAACATTACAGCAAAATAGTGTGCTGAATGAAAAGAGTGGACAGCAAAGTGACCTCTCTAGTGAATCGTAGATTGTTCTTGTTGGTCATCACTATTGTATTTTCTACTGCTATTGATCTACATAAATGATGGAATCTATCCGATTGCTTTACAGTACAGTACCTCGTGTTGCTCGAATGGTAGATCATTGATCGAATCATGGTGGAAATCATTATCGCCTAGACCCCAATCGTCGTGTCCGTCCTGATATCAGCATAGAGATAAATGGAACAGTAATAGTCCTATTTTTAACGTAGTCTTGCACTAGTTGTGTTTCTACTATTGAATATAATGTCATCTTATTTGTTCTCACTTGCTCATTCCCTTCATATGCCCCTTCTCCCTCTCCATCCTCGAAGTGATCTACCACTTCCTCCTCCGGCTCACCAATCCGCCGTTTCTATGAAAGACAATAAAAAGGGCAGACCTAGTATCACTATTACCTCTACTGTGCCTGTATCTCTGTCATCGCTAGGACGAACTGTTTCCTTCAAAATAATGGTTACTCGTCAAAGCGATAAATAGAAGCAAGTGCTACCTTTTTCGGCAATCCATCGACTCCAATGTGAAGGTGGCACCACCGAACATCATCTTTGGCAGTCAACCTAGCACGCACAGCCTCTAGTTCGCGTGAGGTTCCGGATGAGTCTAGTCCGAGAGAACTAATCCAGAGTCGTTGAAGAGCTAGCTTCGAGTTAGCAGGGAAAGTGAACGTGGTGCTTGATGGTTTTCCACATCGCGCACACTTCCTCATCCTCCGTTGTACAAGCGGATTCGAGCCGTTTGACGGGTTTTTGAGCATAGCTAAGTGAATAATTGGTAACAAAAATCGTGAAAATAAGTCATCCCAGTCATTCCGGCGGTGAGATCTCGCCGAAGTGACTGGCAAGATAGTTTTCAGAATGGAAAGTGGACAATAAAAGTCAATCACAATAAGCTGTTATATCTCCGCTCTCTATTCTGCACACTCTCCCACGCGCGACTTTGAGGTTACACATCGAGCAAAATCACGTCAATTAGCACCGAATATATTGAAGAACTATCGCACTACGCATTAGAATGAAAATAAAAACGCGAAATGGTAAAAGTCAATCACAATGAGGGTTAGCTCTGCGCTCTCTCTTCTGCACACACTCCAAAGCGCGACTTTGAGGTTACACATCGAGCAAAATTACGTCAATTAGCACCGAATAGATAGAAGAACTATCGCACTACGCATTAAAACGAAAATAAAAACGCGAAATGGTAAAAAAACTCAACCAAAATAAGTAAATGTGCAAAAAAAGAAAATTTCGCAGCCGAGCCACTTTGAAAAGTCAGTTCACAGTTCGCCAGACGACTTTTCAATTCATGGCTGCCCGCGCATCGCACCACTTGATCCACCGTAATCACACCATAAATTTCTTTATTTTTATTGCAACCACAGGAATTTTTTTTAAATTTTTAAATTTTGTAAATATTATTAAAACAGTGTGAGCTTCAAAATAAGGTCACATGTTCAATCTCTGCCAGGTCCCTTTAAACCAAAATCATTGCATGCACTAGAAGCCATAACACCAAATGCAGCGAGGAATTTCGTTGACTTGACAATCAGGCGGCCGACTTTTACCTCTTCTAATTTGAGATGAAGACAGAATAGCTCACATTGATACATTTGTATTTGCGATGATATTCGAAAACTCGGCAAAGTGAATGCGTAAATTCCTGGAAATGCTGATCATTGGATAACGAGCAGAAACATAAAAATAAAACTTAAGTGAAAAATAATGGAATATTGATTGATATGGGTCATCATGGACGGTCTGAATCTTGCCTAAATACCTCGCACAAGGCTCTCTATAGGGTAATAAAAATGACTCTTTCACCTGAGAGCGATCTCTCGCATGTGAGAGAAACGGAGAGTATAGAGAAGGAACAGGGTGTGCTCTTTTCTCGCCATTTCTCATCTCAAGATTAATTATGATCTGGCTCGACACACATAAATAAAATGTCCGCATAATTTACGAAATGAGCACATGGATGAGTTATTGCTCAAATTTTTTTCTACGGATCGTAGATGACCTTGACATACTATCTAATTCACAGGAAGAACGAGATTCAAGAGTCAGAATACGGGAGGAAAGAAAGATAGAAAGACAAGTAAAGTTGTCAAATGATAGTAGTTTTGCAAGTTAGAGGTGAAACATCGTTATACAAGATTTTCTGCGTGACTTAATAAGGGATGCTCACAATCTCATAATATTTTCGTTTCGGGTGGTTAATCAGCGATGAAAACTTTCTGTAGTCTTTCTTATCAAAGATTCAATGATTCAAGTGCGAGAACGAGAAGGATTTTGAACTACCTGCATCACAGGAGGCGAAGTGGTGTAGCGGTCTATGGCGCGCCTTCCCATTCCATCCTCACGGGTTCGATTCCCGGTCGTGACACCGCATCCGCCTCACCAAGGCGCCCAACCATTGGGGACGGGAAATTGGTAGTGACAAGATCACGTAGTAAATATCGGGTTGAGGAATAAGTAACGCTCGTTTTTCCAATTTCAGATTATGACCTCTCCCGTCTTTCTAAATTGTGCAATTATATTCCGGTTTTTGATGATCGATAAGGGCTTGGATACTCTCTTCAGCGCACACTATATCATATATCTCCGATCATTTAGGCGATCACAATGGCTGGCTCAATTCAAAGTTGTCGCACCTCACCCTGAGATTTTGACAGGTCAGCACTGAGGGAAGAAGAATTATTGAGCCACAATTAAGCTGCAGTAGTAAAGTATCATGGTTATACATTACACTGATGATATTCAGAGGAATATCCAAGTAAAGGCCTGTGTGAGATTTGCGCCTAACGAGAGTGTAGGATTTTCAGTTACTGACCGAAAGAAGTTTTGCTAGCGCGTTTTCTTAGCAATAGATCTAAAGACCTCAATTATGCTTGAATGTGGAGTACCTTTCCTGTTGAAAATATGGACGAATTTTGCTAAGTGTGGAGCATTCTCTTTATGAGTTAAATTGCTCGTAAGTCCGATATAGAAAAACAAGCCTCGAAATCGACATTTATTGCTATTTCCTGTAAACCGTACTAATTGAATGTAAGGCCTTAGATGGTTAAATGGACGAGCAACTTTTGCACTATCATCCACCAAGTGGCCACAATTATAGAATGGCTACTATGTCTTGGGTATGGTTTAATCCAAAGTCCTCAAAACACGCATTTCTTTTGATTCCGTCACAAAATAATATTTTTGGAAAACTGTTATTTTCAAATAGGAGCATAAGTAGCACCAAATGTTTATAGTGTTAATATAGCTCCATAGTGAGTGACTGGAGCACACTAGTGTATAGGCGAGCACCTTCGATCCTCAAGGTAGAAAAATAAGTTAAGTGAACTGCAATTTTTCACGAACGTTCCCCTTGAAACGTCTATAAAAATACAACAATGAATCGAGCACCATTCTCACTTCACCATGAAAGAGGTGTAGTATCGGGCTGCTCACCTGAGAATGTGTGAATTTACCGAACAGTTTCCACGTTAAATTACACAATTTCGAAAAAAATCTAAAATTTTCGAAAAATATCAGGTACATTGAAATCTAAATTTCTCTCCTACACAGGAAGCGTGATATTTCTAATAATAACGGCTATGATACTCGAGCATACCCTGAAAAAATGCTATAAAGTCAGCTCGTTTAGATTTGATTGGCGGGAGATATATGAGCCCAAACACGATGCTCAAAAACGAGCGTTACTTATTCCTCAACCCAATAGGTCTGGTGAAAGGTCGGCACTTCCGACTAACAAGCCCATTGTATCACTGGCCTAGCAGTGATCTCCCGCGAGCCCAGTCTCGAAGTCGGGATGAACCTTTTCCTTTACCTTTTACCATCACGGGAGTAATATATATACCCTCTATTACAAATTTACAAAAAGTTGTTCCAGGAAATAAACTGTTCCGGCACTGACGAATTTACAAATTATTTGTTTACGCTATCCGTTAATTATATTTCCATAGTGCGCTGGGCGTGTGGACATCTTTAGAAGCAATTTAGGAAAGAATAAATAAAGAGAATAAATTCAAATATGCGAAAAGGCGATTCCAGTACGCAGAACCGGAGAATAGTTTAGCGTAAAACGTGCGCGGTCTCATCCTTTATTCACAATTATGATCGTATCATTATAAAAAAGTAATACTACCCCTCGTCCCATCGGTCCTCTTGCCCATGACCTCCCCGACATATTCCCACTCCTTTCATCTTGTTTGCTGTCTGTCAAAGTCATTACACTGTTCTGCTCAGGGTTAATACATCTTTATCGGATAACGCGACGCAAAAAGATACGGAAGCGATTGCTGCGTCGATGAAGAGCTTATTCTAGTCGGTGGAGACATCAAGCAGGGCATGCCATTATCGTAAGGAGCCGAGGTGTTGCATAGGAAGACCTCGAATCAGAAAATTAAAAATATAAATAGTAAAATCGCACAAAATTCAGTATCGTCCCGTACTATGTTTTAAACGCATGAGAAGATCCCTATTTACCTCTGGCCACTCCTCAGGACAGCATACGAATATGAGTGATGGAGATAGAGTGAGCAATGACAGGAGTTCATCCGTGACATACGGAGAGTGGCTCATGATGATGAGCTCAAGCTGAAAGAAAGATGGTATTATGCTCAAATATGTGGATGTTTCAACTCATAGTCACCTGGTTTCTTCAGCCAATCGACGCCACTTCAGATATGTTAAAAATACAGATGGACGTACCACTGATTGTAGAACAGTCGCGTCGATAACAAGCCTTCCGTCCGCTATGCTCATCGTCGCCTTGTTTCTTTGCTTGTTTTGATGTTGGTGTGAAATAGCCAAGTTGCACTCTTCGTGTAGAGAAGAGTGCGAGAGTCGGATTAAACGACTGCAAAAGAAGATTCAGTCAACCTCCATTTTGTGAGATACTACACGAAAAAAACAATTTCAGATTGCGCAAATAAGGATTGGTCAGAAAATGCATTAATTCGCAGAAAAAATATATTTGAAATATCGATGATAATAATGCGTTTGGCTACGAAATTTAGGGACGAAGATATAAATGAACTTCAGCGAAAGTGCAAAGGAAATGTGGATGACGAAAAGGGGATGAGAAAAACCTCAGTAAAAGAGAATATGGAAAGTTGGAAAGTCGATTGAGTCGATGAGAAAGATAATCGATTTCTACGCGAAGTCGCCTTTGCAACTGTGTGAAAAGAGCAGACGAGAGACTAGAATACGGAAGGAGGAAATAGCATTGGTCCGTTTCTCTTTATTGTCGAGAAACGAAAATATCAGGGATGCGAATATAATCATGTAAATAATTTTCAATTAGGCCTTCCCGACAGATCAAAATATTTCATGTAATAAGAGTGGCATTCCTCCGCCTACGGAACTACTGGTGAGCTCCGGGCTTCGCGCGTCGTCTGTCTCCCCACTCTATCCTCCTTTTCATTCCCCCATCCTCTCTCTCTCCTTCCCCTCTATTCCCCCCTCCCCCCGCTCGCACACTCTCTGGTCTCCTCCTCCTCCCCTCTCTCTCCTCCGCTTACTTGCCTTAGTTATCAAGAATGGAGAGAATAAGAGAGATACAATTCGGGTAGGAGGAGGAGAGACGATAAGGCTTCCCTGCTCTATCCCTCCCCTCTCTAGAGAGATATCAAGCAGGATGGGAGAAGTATATCGTCGAGGGAGAAACCCGTGGACGTGGGAATGCAATATTGGATAGCCTATCTATGACATTTGAGTGTATTCACTAACTGTGGTGTTCATAGTGTGAATCATGCAAAATGCCGCTTCTCCTCGTTGTTTTGAGGTGCACACAACGAGATGTGGCATGGGCGAATAGAGAAACCGCACAAAGATGCGATTCAACGTTGCATGGTTAATAATTAATTAGAGACAAATTCGACTCGTCCGATATCTTCGGACTATTTCACTGAGGGAGATGGTCATTGACAAATATTTCAGGTGAGAAGGAGATGGTTTCATCGAGGAAGATGAAAACACGTGGGACGTGGACATTAATTTTGCCCAATTTAACAGTCTCTTCTATTCTCTTCTATCTGCTCATTCTCTAACTGGTCAGAGAAACGAGAGAGCGCGCAGAATGACGTGACCCGAAACGACTTTTTCTTGCACCGGGATAATGTGAATATTGCCAAATTGGAGCACACCCGAATTCTCATCCATGCATGTTATCTTTCTCGGGAAAGAGTGTGGAGTGGAAAGAGCACAAAATGGAAGTAGCGCGGCCGAAAAACATAGGAAATGTTCACTTGCACCATTTAATGGTTGTCGGCATTTCTAGGCGATTTTCTGGATGCAGCATCTCGAATTAAATCAATATTTTAACTGAAATCTTATAAATTTCAAACCGATTTCACTATTCCCTCACCGATGAGCAAAAGGCAGCAATAAACATTATCCTCGAGCAGAAACTGTACGAACTCTATGTATTTCTCACAATATTTGAATCAAGTAGAAGGTCGCATATTTTCACATTATTCGAGACGATTTCATCATCTCTAGCGTTGTACGGGTACGACCTACGTAATTTCTCCCAACTCTCACCTCTCTGGAAAATATGATCTGTAAATGTTTTAGCAGGGCGAAAAAAAAAAGAAAATTAAAAACATTTTTTCTCTCGATTGCATATCCTTTACGGCACACGTTCTTTCTATGAACAGTTGGCCGATTAGCGGCTCAGACAAAATAATGGTTATGAACTCTAGGATTATCGTCACAGTTCGAAATATGTGTTGACATCTCCTCATTCCGTTCACTCTCTCACCTTCTTCCCCGGCATAGAGAGTGTGTGAAAATATGAGACAGCGGCCCGGATTATCGCGCATCCGTGTTCAATTGAAAATCCATGTTGAATAGTGATGTCCGATCGCCTCGGCAGTCGGGCTCATACTTCTTTCTCCGTACGCCTTTTCTGTTATTGAAAATGCACATAATGCTCGTGAAATCACAATTCTCTGATTCGATCAAGTAATACAAAACAACTATCCTAATAGGTATCATTGCAAGCGGATGATTTTCTTAACTGATACGCGTGCACTTATCCTCATCACGCTAACAACTTTCGCAACTACCGATGCTATACAGCTGATCGGCAAAGTCGTCCCCGATTCGCCTGACCCGACCACCGATATATTCCTCACTAATCGTCGTAAGTCTCGAATATTGGGGCCTCTGGAGTTCACTGTTTCCGATGTTTCTGTTAAAGGAAGAGCACATACCGAGATTAAGTTACATGGGAAATTAGAACGTGCAATATAAAAGTTAAATTTTTGCGATTACCAGTGGTGTATAAGATAGAATTTCATATGTCGCCTGTATGAAAGGATGTCTCAAAATGGATTCTCGCATCGAATTAATAGAAATTCATTCAGCGCTCTCGCCCGCTCACGATCCTGGCCTACTACTCTCCCTCGCTTGTGTGCCATGCCGAATAGTGGAGAACATCCTCAACATCGGCACTCAGCTCTTCCCTGGAGTTGGCCCGGTATGCTTTTCCTGAGATCCGGGATTATTATTCTAATCATTCTTATCATTAATATTAGCAATGTTATTAGTAGTGATGTCAAATCGGCATCCGACTATCCTCATTCCCCATACTCTTTCGTTTCTCTGACCGGCGAGAGGACAGGCGAAAAGAGGAGAGTCGATGCCAATTTGATATGACTAATTATTACTGAATACCACAGATACTTACTGGAGCGTGCACGTTCGTGGTCGGAAATCCGGCGATTTGCGCAGAACAGATTGGCAATTTCGCACTCGCCCTTCAGACCGGGGCGTTCTGCGAACGCTTCTGGGTATGTGCTAGGGTGAGTGAGATCGTATTTGAAATAGTTGAAGTGGCAAGAAATGGTTTCTTCCTTTCACACGCTCTCTCGACCGAAAATAAGGCGGACCGTATTTCCAATTCTATAGCCTCCTGAGCCCGACGACTATAAGCGAAGACGAAAGGACAAGACGTCGAAACGACCCAGAAAAGGCGGTCGCCGAATCCATGACGTTCCAGGTTCCTTAATATATGCATTAATTTTATTTATAATTGTTCATTTATCATCAGAGCAGAGACATTCATAGGTAGGATACTCATGCGTCAAGGGAGATGGATTCAAATCGGGTGGGGTCGAAGCAATTAATTCGAATTTCAGATGACATTCCGGAGGATGCAATAATGCTGACGCTGCCTGAAACGGGACAGTAGTAGACATAATGTTGATAACGATAAATATTGGTTATAGTATTTGGTTATTTTTTAAAATTGTATCAAATTATCTATGTCGAATATTTTTTAAAAAATTAATTAATATTTTATTTTTTATTTTTTGTAACAACGCTTTATGGAAATCACTCCGGATCAGTCCCGCCTTATCTTCCGAGTGTAATAATCGAAGTTCTACGAGGCCATTCGAGATCAATATTTGATCCTAGATACGTGTAAACTATATTTGATCTAAAAATACAAATTATTTATGTATTGTGAATAAAACTAAAATATCAATGTTCGATAGTTGAATTACACACGTAATATGCTAAATAAATTGGAATACGCTTTTCAATGTTTATCCGACTTGCATAATTTCGAAGGTCAATGCCAATTTCGCATAGGTACGACGCCGATTCATCAAAACTTTTTGTATCTTCCTCGTTTCCAGTGTCATTATCATAGTTCTTGGTTTCTTCTGACATTTTCTTACTCCTGGATCCTTGTTTTGCGCGATTCTATTTATCTTCAAATTCTTTCTCCACTCCGATTAATGTGTCTTTTCTACCTTTTCACACACTCAAGAACAATTCAAGTACTTTCCGTTTCATGGTTGACAAACACGAGGCAAACTCCGCACCGGCATCTCTGGATGCATCAAAGTAATCGTCATCCAGGGAAATGCCAATGACCACTATTGCTATGTCGAGAATACGGCAGAGAAACCTCTGCAATGAATAGGCCATCTATTGTATCGTTAAATGCCTAATAACCACAAAAAGAGTTAAAGGTTTTTGTAGGAGATCGGCTCGTCGATTCAAATAATTGTTTTTAAAAAATTGGTTTTGAGAACATTCCAGCAGCGTGGTCTTTCAAAATTGCTTGCTATATTTTCTCGAAATGACTTTTTTCGAAATGTAGTATTATTGTTTGTTTTCTATTAGATTTCAAAATGAAATATAGCCGGCACATCATCTAAATGTTGTCTGCAACCTTTGACTCTAATCATTTTGCTCACTCCCTATCATCTCTGATGAATTACGCATGTTATTTGTAGCTGCTCTCAATCATCTGATCTAATCTGAGCGTATAGCTTTCCATTTCGAAATGATCCATAGTCATAACATATTGCGAAAGCGACGACTCGTTGCGAATAAAATGCTGTGTATAAAAGGGGTGAGATTTGTGCTGATAGACACTCCTCAACGTGATATCTATCTTATTTATCTCGCTCTTGTTTATTGTGCCGATCTGATTATTCTAATTCCAGAGAGACAAATGGATCGTGGCAACAACGTCCGTATGCCCAAAAATGAAGCCGTGAGTGAAAAATATGCCTTGAAATACAATGACTAGAGATGACAAATCAAACTCGGCATACCGGCTTCAACTAGGGTTGATGTCGGCATCAAAGTTCAAAATGCCGCTTTGAAGCCGGCTTCAAGCCGGCATGGAATGCCGTTTTGTCACCCCCAGCTCAGATCCAAATTATGTAAGCTTTCGTCGACGTCACATGTAACGAATATAACGAATATTTGACCATTGTTCGTGCATAAAAACTCTTTCTAGACTGGACGGCCCATCCCCGGAGGCTCAGAGTGGTGTGCGTGTGGAATCAACGTAAGATAATCGAACTAAAGAGCTAGTGAAATATCTAGTTTCAGTTTCCGCACATTCATTAGAATGGAACGAGATTAGCATGGCAATGGCTACTGACGTCCGCTGATGATATTGCTCGTGTGTAATTGATAAACGTCTTTTGTTTATGCTTGTTTTAGCAGAAGAACAAAGAACGATTCGGAAGGAGGGGTGAACGTTGAGAAAGCAATGTGGAAGGGACGAAGGGGAAATAATATGAATGGCGGATAGAGAAATCTCGCTGGAACACGTTGTATTCCCCTCTCTGATTGATTACGCTCTCAAACTGGCACAACAGTGCGAATGTGATTGTTCCTATTAGGGATGCCAAATCGGAAGTCATAATGAAAGAATGAATGAACGAATGAATGAATGAATGAATGAATGAATGGTCAGAGCAGGTCAGAGAATGTAGAGTGTTTGCGAGTTGAGGAAAATGAGGTTGCAATTGGTCCTTCCTACTCTGCATATCGCAAATCTTTGAAGATGACCTCACTCAATCCGTGAGAAGTGAACTATTAGTCATGACAAATCGGCATCCGACTCTTCTAACACATTCAAGGGAGGCAGGAAAATTGAGGAAAGTCGAATGCCGATTTCCTATCATCAACACACCACACGAATGAATTTCGAACGAGACTTCCTTATCGCAGTTGACACGAAATGTGACACGAAACGCTTTCGAAACAATTTCGAAATCGCTTTAAAGCTCTCTCAATACAGTCGACAACACATTTCTTAAGAAAGATAGGATGTGTGCTTTCCCGATAAGTTTCCAACAACCCCACCCACCCCCCCCCCCACCCCTAATGTTGGGAAGACTGAAAAGAGGGAGAGATTCACTTCAGACTCTCATTTGCCTCGACAACCAAGAAAGAAATGCAGAGATTCGAGATAAGGAAAGGAGAGAGAACGTATCTTACCGTTTAAAAAAACTGTAGAATCCTTTCTGACAATGAATAATATATTATTTATCACACTTTTGTAAATTATCATAGCAAGAGGGTTACGAATCGAAATTCCATGATTGTATCAAACTTCTTACATGCAAAATAAGTTTACATCCTATTTTATTTAACATTCGATACGAAGTGAACGGTTGATTTTCTTTCGGTTGCCGATTGTCGACAGGTGATTCGTCGGAGAAATTGTGCAATAATTCTCCTGCAACGAGTGATTTTTTTGACTTAAAGAACCGGTGACTCGAATCGAGACTAGTGACTCTCACCACGAAAATGCCGAATCGCGCACGTAAATATACTGTAGTCGCCCTGACAACAAACTACAAACGGCGCCAATTCCGCTTCGCCGGGTTTTGATTCACTTTTCTCGTGTTTTTGGTTGTTTTCGCTTTTTCTATATATTTGAAAAGTATACTAAACCTTGCTGGCTGTGCATTTCAATCCCTTGATCGTGTTCTGGCGCCGGTTCATCCTCTATATCGCTCGCGAATCGCGTTTGGAAAAAGTAGCGTCTATTGTTCACCCGTATGCTATTATTTCTCGAGTTGTACTACGTTAAAGTAGTTATTATTTGTACCAAATCGCTGCAATTTTGAGTGTAAATCGTCTGTAAATGCTGGAAACACCGTTAGTCTAGCCGCGGTCTGATAATCGATGACGATTTATTGGTTTTCCTCTCATTCCACTGTCCTAGTCACTTTCATTCGGGCCTCTCGCCTTTCGCACTGATGTTCGTGTTATATTTCCTGACAGCTATCTTATTATCGAGTAAGTACCAACTTATCACCTCTTCCACTCGCCCAACTAGCTCCACGACCAGTAACTGCATCTTCGCTAGCCTTCCCCATGCCTCTCTGCGCGTTTACACCCCTTCCGTTCATTTATACAACCTTTTCTATGTTGAATGTCCATAGTCCATTAACCAACTGCGCTCTAGCATCGACATTTCTACTGCGAAATAGCTATTACGCGAGTTATTGCTACCTTTCCTTTGACAGTCACCGATTTAGTGCCTCAGTTGTCGCTTAATATCGCGTTTAGTAACTTGCGCCACTTGTTATCCTTGTAAGAAACTTTTTTTCGTCGCTGATCCCTGATCCACCAACATCTTTCCTCTTGCAGTTCTCGCCATCTGACATGCGGGAAGAAGGGATAGCGGAGGAGAGTGATCAGAAGGGGCGGGACATCAACGACGGGATGACCACTATCCCTACGGACGATGCTCCCTTGATGGGAGACAACACTCTCCAGATGGACGAATCTCAAGAACTGCTCACTCCCAATGAGATGAACGCGTTGAAAAGACAATGGAGAGAATGGGAACGGAGACTACAATAGAGCCATCCTCTTGTCTACGAAAAGTGAGTAATTATTATGTTTGTTTGCTGTTATTTACCCGTATTCCAATCAAAAAATGGGTAATATTATTTACCAGCGGCAACCCCCTATTACTTCGTGGGATGGATCCATTCCAATCGTTCCATTTATTCAGTTCCTCCACCACCTCTCCTGCCAATCCACACGGCACTCCCAAGTTCTGGGACAGCGACCTCTTCTTGATGCCATGAAAAAATACCCGTGAGTTGGTGAATGAAGAGGGGAGGATACTTGTCTGACTCTAGTGGCAAATGGGCATTGCCAGAAGCATGTACACCTAGTTAATGCCTGTTTGTTCTAATTTTTCATCCGATCACTGCCATTCGTTGCAGTTCAATTCAACTAAGCTATCGTCGATCTAGTGAATGCTCGATTTGAGGGAGGAACATGGATCAAGCAGGGAAATGAATCGCGGATCAATAGTACATGAGGTGAGGATAGTGAGACTAATTTATCACACTCATACTCAACTGAGTTTCAAAATATCTGTTTGCAAATTAGATGACAATATTTAGATCAACAATAACAATGCAGTAACTACTTTAGTTATCATCTTCTAGTTCCTTCATAATATCCTCATCTTCTTCCAGCAGTCGGTTGCTCTCTTCAATCAGGGCGTCAACTCGCTCTCCGTCGTACTCGAGAGGTGGGTCATCTTCGTCTTCCGATTCATCGAGGTTAGGGTCGTCAGGGTGTGGTACTGTAGGAACGTCAGACTGTTCTGACCAGAGGGGCACGAGTTGCATCGTGAGAGGAGTTGCACTAGGCTATGCTTGCTCACGATGAGGTACTCTGAGGAGGGAACGTTGAGTACGGTAGGGGAGGGAGCTTCCAGTTGGCATCGACATCCATCTCTTGTGCCTGAAACATAGAAATAGAGGGTGTAATAATGTGACAATCGTTGATAATAGTGATCTATCGGATCTAAACGATCTCTCGCCGGTTAGAGATATGATAGAATGTTAGAATGGAGATATTATCTGTAGCGAAAGTGAGAAATGGTATCTGAAACATAAAACTAACTGTCTCTTTCTTGCAGCAACACCTGCAGCACGGCGGCACCTTGGCCTCGGCGAGACGGAAGGAAGGAGGAGGACGAATAGAAAGAAGAAGAGGGAAGATGAGGAGTGGGAGGAGGGGATGGAGGTACGGTAAGAGCACTCGACGATTGTCTCTGTAAAGGGATGAAAGTCGAATTAATTGTAAAGTTACATTGCTAGATAAATTATATTTTCATAATAAATATAAATGTACTGCATTCGTTTTGAGAAGCTTGTGGGTAGAAGTCTCGTTGAATGAGTCGGGGGAGAAATGGGATTCACACACGTAGTGTCATTTGCCGAGCTCCGTAGGAGAATGTCCAGAGTGGCCTTGGAAGAGTCATCCTCAGTCAGAGCAGTGAGCCAGTGACCACGAAGATCAGGTTTCGTCGTGAATTGATTCATAGTCCGTCGGTCAGGGAAGACGGCTTTGCACGATGGCACAACGCATTCCGGCATCTGAATAACATTAGGGGATTGTTATTCATGAAACAATTTATCAATCAAATATCATCAAATTCTGTGAATCCGGTGTAGTTGGCACTGGGCCAACGCTGCCTAACAGCTTGCACGAAGCACGAAGGGAGGCGGATGCGCGCTCCCTTTCCCAGATGTCCGATGGTTGTGGCAATGATCAGACGGTAGGCCCCGTAGCGGTACGACCTGAATAGTATAGAGTACATCAGTAATTTGCAAAAAAAACCTTACTTGTTCTTGTCGGTGATTTCCTCGCCAGACAGCATGGAGTAAGTCACTGCTGCCGATCGAACAGCCTGCAGTTTCTTGTTTCAGTTGTAGGTCATGCTATATGGTTTGCTTGCGTTGGTTACTGACCACGTGACCTTACAGTGAGAATTAGTGTCGGATTACTGTATGAATATTGATGGGGATTACTGTAGCTATGCGAGTATTATTGAACAAGGAATGGTACTGGGAGTACGGTAGCTCAAGTCGTTTTCAGAAAATCAGTTTTTGTCAGCTACAATGGTTCCGACAGAGATAGGATTAGAGACTGTGGAATTGTCAGGTATACGGTAGCTATAAATGGAAATGGAATGATCAGGAAATGAATGCCGGAGAATCCATATTGGATTACGGTATTGTTAAGTGATAAGTAGGTCAATCAATAGAGGTATACGGTATCGATGAGGAGAGAAATTCAAATGACTCACAGACTCGGTGAGCAGGTAGTCGCTGAAGAGAGGATCCTTGCAGATGCATGAGTGAGAGCCAAATGATGTCATCTCGGTTATGAGACCGTCTCGGAATGGGATCACTTTCTTGACGAGATCAAGCGAGAAGAGGGAGGAGCAACAGTAGTCGCCCTCCTCCTGCGATTCTCTAGAGGGGCAGCACTCACATCGACAGTGTGCCGCCTCTTCGAGATCGACAGAGGAGTCGAACACTTGCAGCTCCTTCTCCTCCCTCTTTCTTATCCCATCCAGAACAGCGTTAGCCATTTGATAGGAGGGCAACTCGTCCATCTCAAAAGGGATACAATAGTTCACATTGACGAGAAACAGCACAAGTAACCAGTCAAAAGAGACAATAAATGAAAATTGGCACCCATCAGCATGCAAATATGAGAGGTGATTGATGCATATGGGCATCTCGGGAAGGGAAGGGGAGGGATGGGAAGCGGGTCGAGATCGACTTGATCTACCATTAGAACCTCACGTGCACTGTTCACACGTGCCGACCATTCCATTCGTCTCCAATATCTTTCTCAATATATATAGAAATATATCAATTATTGATTTTTTTCGCGTGAAATCAGACGCGCGCACCCTCGCTTGTCGATTGTTAAGGCATTCCATCGAGACAAATGTCACCTTCACGTGCTCTCTCCCATCTGCTCTCATGGCCTAGTGGTTGTGTGATGGCCCAACAGTGGAGGATGTTGTTGGCTCGATTCCCCCTCAGTGCTATTTTCTCTTGCTGGTCTCTAATTTTTCAACAGTTGCCGAGAATCAATCAATGGACAAAATCCTACAGTATGCTCAATATTGCCTGAGCGATCAGGGAAACTTGTAAATTCACTAGCGGGCTTGGGAAGCTTAGGACAAAAAGGTTTTCTGATCGGGTGAGTGTTCCCTACACTCCCACGTTGCCACTTTAGGTGACTAAATATTCGTGCCACTCCTTCTTTAAGAAGTCTTATGTAGCACATCCGTTCACACCAAAACTGCTCTACGAACTGGTGCATACTCGAAGAAAAATATTTTCTCAATTATCATAATATCAATACTGTAAAAAGTGCCTGTATGCGGGTGTAATGGCGAGAAGCACAATACTATGCAAGAGGGGATGGACATTCATGAGGGAGCAGAGAATTATGATGATTTCACAGATTGCTCATGCGCATAATTTTTTCCTATCTCAATGGTAGTACATTAAAGATTAGATGCTCACAACCGAAATATGATCTTCTCTGAGCAGCGATAGGCAAAATGCAAACTGGAATTTCCGAAGGGAATTGATAAATCGTTGTCCATGAGACATATCATAAACATAGTCGATGGTATAGAGAGAACGGCAAAAGAAACGCCGATCTGAAAAAATTGCTTGCAAATGATAAACAATATTCCAGATCATGAAAGTCAGTTTTCGGAAGGTTTCAGCAACCATCTCATTCCGGAGCGGCGTATCCGGGGTCTCCGAAAAAAAGGATCGATGGTGCCTCAAGAACCAGCTAACCTGTATTATGAGAATGGCCAAAACTCGTGAGGTGCGTTGCGAAGATGCTTTGGAGCTTAGAGACGTCTGAACCCAAAGTAAAAACAAAATCGAGGTGGTAAAACATGTATGTACCTTAGCACGGATATGGTACATAATGTGAACGACCATAAGGACACAGAGTATGTTCATCCATGCAATAGCCTGAAATCCGGTTTCTGGTTTTACGGTTCTTTCCTAGTAGTAGTCCTATAATTAATATTATTATAATTATTATTTGTTTTTTCTATTATAATCCAAGGATCTATCCCTTAATCATCCATGACTATCATAACTGTATCTATTGTGTTGTGTGTGGTACATAATATGAACGACTTGGAACGGACCAAGCCAAGTCGTGCTGAAAATCAAGTTGGTACGGTCGAGTGCTAATTGGAGATAACCATTCGGTCAGAGACTTATCACATGTTTCGAACAAATTATGACATCTCATATGTTTTCGTTAGCCCCCCCCCCCCCCCCTCCTCCTCCTTACATTCCATCTTTCCGACGCTAGCATTCTATCTCAGTTGAACGATATCAAGTTAAGCAAATCTGATCACGTGATCTAAGACGTACCTCGTCAATCAATGCATCACTCGAGCGATCATCGAAACCACTCGACGCCCATCCGTAAACGCTCGGAGCGCAATGATACGAGAACATTATAAAGAGGAAGGTGAATTTCAAGATCTGAGAGATAAAAGATGATTTCGAACACAAGAGAGTTTGTCTGACTTTGCCAAACTTGAATTTTCCATTGACGATTGCCTGATGCCGTGTGAATATGCAGGCTGACATGCAGAAACCCATGTTAGTGATCATTAGGATCGTCAGCAGCTAAATTATTCAATAGGTTGCACCACAGAGGCACAGTGCTTCGTGTGGCAATCATACAGTTATTACTAAATAATGTGAACCGTTCCTGGAATCGCATGATTATTCATCATTGGACTTTATAAAACATATATTACGAAGCTGAGCGTACACCGATGTACTGAAGCGCGGTCGATCTCACCAAGCAATGATGGAGCGGGAACCACTCGCAAGTGAAGCCTCTACAGTAGCCACCAAGGATGGGGAGCAGCGTGAACGGTTCGAAGGCGACGTCGAAGATGACGTCACTCTTCATCGAAATTACAATGAGCTTATTGGCTCAAGTGCTGAAACAGAAGATCAGTGGTTACTCCATCGATCGCCGTTTAGTTTGGATGCGCCATGTTTCCTGACAGTTGAAAAAATAATTTTTGAAAAAAAAAACGACAGGACTTTTGAAACACCCTAATATTAAAGATAGAATATGATCTCCGACTGCATCTCAGGCGCCTGCTTGTACAGGCAACAGCAGGCGACCGCATTGAAGACAGTCGATAGCACAAAAATGAAGCGATGACAGAGGATGATGGAATTCTCAGTCTCGATGGAGATGAAGGTAGCTGACTCCATAGCGAGAAAATCGAAAAATGAACAACAACCTCCACACCGGAGACAGTTTCACCTGCCATCACGTAATAACGACAGCTGAACATTTGCCAGCGCTAATGACTTTGTTTTGTATCGTGCCGTTCCCTTAAAGAAACAGGTCTGAAGGCTGATAATAGAAAAAATAGAAATGTTGATTTTGGAGGAGCGCGGAGCTTGCTTTTTTTTCATCATTCTACACGTTATCGACTTGTTGATGAATGAACAATAATGACATCAGAGTATTTATTTAGCTACTTTTTCCTAATAGACCCATCCATTAATATATAACACAAATGTGAACAACGTATCTTGATCTGTGAAAGGACTTGACTGCTGCTTTCACTCAAGATCTACGCCCAGCATCTCTAGATCGGCCTGCCCCTACTCCCCGCTGGATGCACTTATTGGCTACACTTTCAGCTGTTCGTGCACGTTGAGAGGGGCTGGTCGAATGCAATTGCCTGGAAAGATCAAAGATCAACGAAGAAAGGTGCACCGTAAGAAGCATGGTCAGTAGTACGGTCTAATCGACTTAAACTTACCTGGAATCAAAGATTAACTCTCCTGGAATCAAAGATCAAAGGTCAGTAATCAAAGATCAAAGATCAGGAATGAACGATGATAAAGGCCCACGTCGATGCAGCAGTGGGCTTCTTGTGCTGGGCAACATCTCCTTTTTTGCGAGCAGTCCGACGATCCACCATCGCCTCACTTGCTGGAAAAAAATAGTAGGTTTCATTTTTTGAGTCATTTTTTCATTTCAGGAGTTTGGACCATAAATGTGACCGAAAAGCTTGAGATAATTGGATGGCGGAAATTTGCTATGAATACATGGTAGGGCATGTTGAAATGAAAATGTCGCAATGTATGTTACATAAAATACGCAGTTGCAGATGTATAGTGAGATTGGACGAACACATGGACGTATAAAATGAGGTGGATACTGAGATGAGAGTCTGAATGACGAGGCCATTCCCAGCTCTCACAATCGCAATATGACTAGGAGTGGGCCAAAGGGCCAAGGGGCTCTCCTCGTTCCTCACGCTCTCTCACCTTCCCGTTTATCACCGGGGGTCATTGCAGACAAAAGGGATCACAAGAGGGAGGAAAGGGACGTACTTAGAAGCAGTGAGTGCGGTTGATTCAAATGCAAATGAGAGTTGGGGAGAGAGTGGGGTGTTTTGGTTGCGGGATTGAGGGGAAAAGGTGAAGGGAAGTCCAGCCAGAATCATGATTGAGCGGTTGCGGGACAATAATTTGTGAAGCTGATGCTCAGCTCCCATTATCATTACCACATTATGTTTATAACGGCTAGCCCAGCCCTGTTTTCTAGAATTATATAAACTTCCTCGATAAATACGTTCTACTCGTATTGCATTCACCTGACATGCTACGCAAAAGATGCGGAGAGGGGGAATACTAATAAATGCAGGCGAGAAGCACTAAATTGATTCGTTTTCCCTATTTGACGTCTCGCCACCCTCTACGCTGAATGGCTGAAGAAATGACAGACAGCTAGCACTTTCTTTTCATATTCCTCGACGTTTTCCAGTTCCCCGAGTGACTCTCACCCTATTACCTCCTCCAAAACATCGGTTCTCTTTCACACGAGTGCGAAATTCTCGTGTACGAGTGAAATACGAGTGTGAAAAAGCAAAGCTAATTGAGAGACTGTGCAATTTGTGTCAGTTGTCAGAATGAAGAGCGAAATTGAAGAGGACATTCGCATTCTCACGGGTGCGCAAATCGGTGTCATTCTTCAATGAAGAGGGGAGGGATTTGCGAGCTCTTCAATGAAGAGGGCCGTCTCTCTTACTATGTAGAACATGATTAGGGGAAAAGATATTGTTCTAGTTTTTTCGCATCTTCTTGAGAAACATATTAGTAACTCATTAGTGAAAACTGGAGTCGAAATGATCAAGATTCAGCTGCAAGAACAGTTTTCTTTGAGCCCACCATAGCTCTTCATTGAAGAACTCGTTTGACCGCGCCCTTTTCAATGAAGAGGGGAGAATGAGAGAGTAAAATCGCCTCTTCATTCTCACTCATTCTCTTCATTCTGACAACCCTAGTTGTCATACGAGTCCGTTCCTTGATAGTGGCATATTTGTGCCCCTTCGTAAGAAGAAAGTGAGGAGGGGGTATTGCCAGAGCAATTTAGAATAGCCCCTCACTTATTCCCCATAATTATCGCTCTCTCATGAGGCTACCGCAAGTGCAGAGTAGCTATAGGGCAGATAGGAAAACGACGCTCCTAAGAAGGAGTGTTTTTTTTCATTTCTCTGACCAGAGAGTGAAATACGAGTGTGAAAAACACTGCTAATTGACAGACGGTGAAATTTGTGTGAATTGTCTGCGAATTGAAAACTCGCAAATTGAAGAGAATTGTGCAGCGTGTAATTGAAGCGGAGTTGTAGGGTGATCACGAAGTGTGAATACTTTTGAAACGTCATGGATAGCCACGTCCACGTGACTTCATCTTCCTTGATGTTATCATTCCCCTCCGCCTATAGCCTCCCTGATATCTCTGTCATCTACTCTCAACCTCTCTCGCTCTTCCCTTATCTCGTCTCTCTTCCCTTCGTCATAGATATTGATGCGACTGAGAGTCGGAGGTGTCTCTCTCGCCTCCTCTCCCCACTCTAGATTCTTTGCTCAAACACCTTCCTATCTCTCCTTCTCTTCATATGCACGTTTTGATGCTAATGAGTGCATTTTGGGACACGATTTTGATTCGTTGTTTCTTGTGCTTCACACATTGTTCTTTGGCGTGTACATTGTAAGTTGCCGTTTCATTGAACTTTATCTCTTGCAGTCCTCTAAGCCGACTCTCTCTCACTCTTCTCTACACGGAGAGTACAACATGGATAATGAACACAAACACCATACGAACAAGTAAGTGTGCTTTATTTTGAAAAAAAAACAAAGAGAAAAAGGAACTTCTACTACTCTTATCAAATCAAAAAAAATTTGTTTGTACATACAGTACCGAACAAAAGTCTGGCCCCAAAATTAAAATCGCTGTAACTTTTTTTCGGAATTGAGATAGAGACCCATGCTTTGAAGCATCCGATAGCAAAAACATTCAAGAATAACGTGATGTTGTTGAATTGGCTCCTGCTCTACATCTTAGTTTTTAGCACTCATAATGCGTAGTCATGTTAGCAAAATGAGATCATAGCTCCCCAACATTTTCTTGTAGCCTCTCAAACGCACTGTGTAGAAAGCACTAGCATGGGTGTACATAGAAAAAATTACCACCCGTTGTGCGGATTTAGATTGAACCTTCCAGCTGGATTTTCCAACAACACCAAAATTTTGAAATATGGGTATAATTTTCCTTCTAGAAGAGCTACAGAATCCATGTTTTGTATGATATGTCAGTACATACTAAGACATCACTGGTTAAAATTTGGGCACGATCGGAAACTCCCTAGCCACTGTCGGTAAAAATCAACCAATTGCACATGTCTTCTCCGAGTTCATCAGGGAACATCCTCTCAAAATTGCATATTGATTGAACACCTTTGAGGAAAGTTATAGATCGAGAACTTTTGTAGAAAACGCAGTAGAGAACCCGATCTTAAAAAAACGAAAATTCGTAGAATGTTCATTACAGTGATATAAATACAAGTATAAATGCGCCACCACTTCCTGACACTCCCTGCAAATTGACGAAATCCTACTTACAATAATAGCACTGTAGTAAACATTCTACGAATTTTCGTTTTCGAAGAAAGGTTTTCCTACAAGGTTTTCTACCAAAGTTCTCGATCTATAACTTTCCTCAAAGGTGTTCAATCAATATGCAATTTTGAGAGGATGTTCCCTGATGAACTCGGAGAAGAAATGTTCAATTGGTTGGTTTTTACCGACAGTGGCTAGGGAGTATATAGTGACCCCCCCCCCCCTCGCCACAATTTTAACCAGTGATGTCTTAGTATGTACTGACATATCATGCAAAATATGGGGTCTGTAGCTCAACTAGAAGGAAAACTATGCCCATATTTCAAAATGTTGGTGCTGTTGGAAAATCCAGCTGAAAATCCAGCCGCACAACATCACGTTATTCTTGAATGTTTTTGCTATCAAATGCTTCAAAGCATGGGTCTCTATCTCAATCCCGAAAAAAGTTATAGCGATTTGAATTTTGGGGACTTTTGTCCGGTACTGTATGTCGGTCACACTTTTCGTTCACGATATTTTACAAGCACAAGTCCTTGACGAAACTCTATTTTTCTTCAAAATTCAGCATAATTTTGAAGTATGTCATCATCCTAATCCAAAATTCCATTTTTTGAACTTCTAATGTATTTCAATCTAGTTCATGTACACCTTCGTTTATGGAGTACTGACCTATCAACCAGCACCTATGTACGACAGCACTCTGTATTCTGAAGTGTTCACCAAATTCAGCGCAGTGGTGAGCAATCTCGTTTGCAAATTATTAAGCTCCGAGGGGAACTGGTAATGGTTGACAATTCATGGATGACTTCTCATTTTGCATACTCTCTCGTCGATCAGAGAGGCGATAGAGAGAGAGAGAGCGCGCGAAACGAAGAGAATCAATCCCTGAATACAAACCCTAGTTATGAGTTGTAACGGTGTCTTACAGGGTGTCATCATGAACATCGATGTCATGTTTGGACTGGATATATTGGACGTGGTTGTGGGTATGTGGAGATGCAATAAGCGCATGCTTTACAGCAGGTAGGCTTGCTCAATTTCAACAATTTTCCAATGAAATTTCCGTATCTCTGAAATAGTTACTTATCTCAGACCACAAGTACAATCGGCAACTGACAATTTGGATCACAGTCGACTTCATGATATTTGACGTCGTCCACACTTCTATATTATCTAAACTTCCTCGATAAATGGGTTCTACTAATTTACAGACTGTGCAAACTATATCGATTGTCATACGATGACGTTCATCGATATTGACATATTTGGCACGTCCGCAGGAAGAAAGTTAGAATATCCCCTCGGCCGTAGACGTCGTGGAAAGAGCACAACCCACATGTGTTCATCATCTTTCCCCTCCACCTATGGCCTACCTGATATATCTGTAATTATCCCTCTCTCATGAGGTTACCGCAAGTGCAGAGTAGCCATGGTGCAAATAGGAACCAGACGCTCCTCAAAAGGAGTGTCTCTCATTCTCCGTCACGGTCCGATTACGAATTCCGATTTTTTTATTTTTTGTAACAACCCTATGGACACCCTACAACAGTGCGCGCCCTGTGGGCCATCCCGAGACTCGATGGCGCGATGATCTCAGACGAGCAATCGGACCCCATTGGTGGAATGCATCCTATGAAGAATATGGCCCCATCCTCACCTGAGCATTACTGCCTGATGTGATAAATAATTGAACGTTCCGATTCGCCATCACCAGGGCAGAGAGAACGAGAGACGAAGTATGGGCTGTGGTGTGAATTAATAAGAAACGACATAGGAATTCCGATTCCAACTTGTTTTCATCTTCCTCGATGCTCTCATTCCCCTCCACTATAGCTTCCCTGATATTTCTGTTTCTCATCCTGCCCTCCCCTCCTTCTCTTATCTCGTCTCTCTTCACGTCTACGCACTCTATATTTCTTGCTCAAGCTCCTTATTATCCTCCCTCTCCTATAGAATCGATGCATTTTAGAAGAATATATTGATTTTTTAAAGCTTATTATGCGTCGCAAATTGCTATTTGTCGTGTACATTGCAAGTTTCATGAAAACTATATCTCTTGCAGTCGTCTAAGCCGCCTCTCTCACTCTTCTCTACACGAAGAGTGACACCATGGACAATTTTACACAAATATCAATCAAACAAGTAAGTGCGCTTCATTTTGAAAATCTAATGGAAGGAATGAAGTATAGAAGTAGAAATGTTCGTTTGTTCGCGCCTAATTTACTTAAATATTCTGCGCAAACACCAATTATCATTCACATGAAAATCATCGCTATTGCAGTATCACGTGAATCTCTAGTGAAGACTCAGAGATGAATGTCTTCGTGTTTCAAAACGTTGAGAATGTGAGTGAATATGGTGATTGAGCATTCTCTGGTATGCGGTTACAAGTTGCCCCCAAGCTTGATGGCTAGTTGGAAATCTGCTTGATTCCAACTTGGAAATTTCGGAAGCATACTGTAAAAACAATCGTCAGCCTTTTATAGTCCCAAGTTGGAATCAAGCAAAATTCCAAGTTGGAATCAAATAAAATCGCCGTTTTCAAGTTGGAATCAAGCAGATTTCCAACTAGCCATCAAGCTTGGGGGCAACTCGGAAGGTTTTTTTTCCGACTGAAACCCTTGGATCTGATTGTTTCCAACTTGGAGCCGCATACCAGAGTTCCGAGACACTACAATTCTAGGTATTTCCTCACTTGCGTCATCTCTTCTTCTCACTGTCCTCATACGCAGGCAGAGAAAGGGCAGAAAGAAGATTATCGACTCCTCCCGACTGTCGACTCCTCCCTTATCAAATTGTAACACGGAAACTGATACACAATTTCACCCTTTCAAGCTCGCCCGAGCTTCCATAATACCACCTACCCTACCCTACACTTCCCACCAGTGCCGGAGTGTCACTTTCCTGGCAGTCAACGTGCAATGAAATTTTTGCGTTACGAGGGCTAATTGACAGACTGTGACTGAATAATTTATGGAAATTTTTGATCTCTGATCTTTGATTAGAAAATATTCAAGGATTTATTTTTATGCCTAATTTCTAAAAAAAAAATTGATATTTGATCTATGATCTTTGATTTTCGGGCGAGTATTGATTCCTCTTCTTCATTCTCTGTATTATCACCTCCCTTCTGTCTCTTTCCCTCTTGATCTCCTGATTTGCCTTAGTCTCTTGCTAGTCTGAGTGAACAGCTGGTGTTATTAAAATGCCTATTTCAAGAGAGATAAAGGCCGAATACCTCCCCTGTCTCTTGCGATTTTCTCGTTTTCGAGTGCAAAGTCGGCGAAAATTTGGCAGAAAATGCGCGCGATCGCCCAGAAAGTGATAACGTATGAGCTAATCGAATGTGGAATATAATATTTTCTTGCCCCTTACCACGTCACTAGTCAGAGTGATCACCTCGGTAGGCTCTTGCATATTCTATTTGCCTTTTTATGACAGGAAACGGCTGGAAATACTCCCTTTAATACATCTTCCTTTTTCTCTTTTTGCTTGTTATAATAAACGTGGCCGAACGTGTGCAAATATGGGAAGAGTTAGCCAAATTGTGAAAATAAGATCATTCTCATGTTTTTCATGCGCTGCGACTAGTGACTCTAGTACACGTCTAGCGTCCTGAAAAAAGCGTCTTATAATTTTTCTGTTTCTCTGCTCATGTAATATTAATAGGATGACGATCCTAAATGAGAGAGCTTACTTTGGGAAATATTCGAGGATTTATTTTTATACCTAATTTCTAAAAAAAATTTGATATTTGATCTATGATCTTTGATTTTCGGGCGAGTATTGATTCCTCTTCTTCTTTCTCTGTATTCTCACCTATCTTCCGTCTCTTTCCCTCTTGATCTCCTGATTTGACTTAGTCTCTTGCTAGTCTGAGTGAACAGCTGGTGCGGTGGCACGGCCGGGATTCGAACAGAGGATGGAATGGAAGGGCGCCTTAGACCTCTACACCACTTTGAAAATCAAAGATCAAACAAAAAAAGAAAATCGATAATTCTGGCAGGTCAAAAATTAATCTTTTAGGTGGAAGTTTATCCGGTTATTCTACAAGCTACAATCAGAGTTGTTGTGATATCATTATCTGCGTCCCTCTCATACATCAAATGAGGTCTCGCCTAGAATTTTCTGCCGATAAGCCCAAACAAGTGTGCCGACGTGGTCTAGTCGAAATGGTCGATTTTCACCATACATTGCGCTGTTTTCCTCGTTTTGCCGATATGAGTCTTGTTGGAGTGCCGACGTGCACTCTCGCTTTTCCGAGACTCATTTGACGTATGATTGCTTGTGTTGATTTTACAGCAAATCAGTATGCGCATTCTCGTCCGTTTCATCATTCTCATCGGCGGTTCTGTGTTTGTATGGTTTGGAATCGGCCATCGCGATGCGAAAAGAGACTATCGTGGCGGTCGTAAACTCGCGGCACAAACACACTTGCATGCGGCTGGTGAGAAAACGATATCCGGGATTCAGTGTGTTAGGATGCCTTACTTCGTAATAATCAGGATTTTAAAAAAATCTTCTATTGTCACACTGTTAGGCACTTTAGCACAACGCTGTGTCTGAGTACGCGTTAGTACAAATAGGATGGACTGAGGACAATAAACTTAAACGGAAATTATTCCGTATTTCTTTTCAGACGTCCCATCTGATGATATTGAACAGTGCAAGTTGGTGAGCGGACCAGTATGGACAAATTTCCTGAGGGAACAACTCGATGCTCAATATGACCCCATGAAGTGAGTATGAATGCCGCTATTATGCTGTCTATGCATGCTTTCGGTCCTATTAAGTTCACAAACTCTACGAAATCATGCGGTCCTATTAAGTTCACAAACTCTACGAAATCATGTGTAGGGAATGAGTCAGTGATTTCGTAATTGATCGGTGGATTACCGTCTTCGCTGAAGCGAGGAGACGGGTTGGTGGGGGTTTATGTTTTTGGTCTTATTGACGTCACGCACACATCCATTTTGATCTTTGATCTTTCACGTCCATCATCCAGGACGTGCAACCATTCGTATTCGCCCTGGTCCGAGTTGTTTCCGGATGGTCGCGTGCGGCTCACCGATCATTGCCCTCGAGAGGCGGAATGCCTTGCCAGAGCAGTCCTCTTGAGAAGCGAATACCAAACGAAGCTGGGCAAATGGCACGAGATCGGGGAGAAATTCATATTCGAAGTGAGCTAATTATTTGCCCAGCTGCAAAATATGAAAAATCTTTGATTTTCCGGAAAAAAAATGACGATTGAATGCAATGGCGTAGATAGTGCGACTTTACTCATCGTAATCATTCGCAGAACGACATTGTTGAAGTGGAATGCAAGATCAATGAAGTGAGGGCCTACCATTTCCTGCATTCCCAGATCTGGAGGCAAGAAAGCATGTGAGCAGAAACTCCGAATTGAAAAAAAAACCGTTTATGAGCGCATGTATTGTTGTTTATTGTAGAGGATCATTCAAATTTTCAATTTGGAACCACGATTGCAGGGCGAAAAGGACTATCCCAAAAGTAGCGAGAAAGCCTCCGTCGGTGCACATAATCATGCTTGATTCGATAGGCGCTGCGCACGGTAGGAGGTAAGCCACACCAGTGGTGACAAATCGGCATCCGACTCTCCTCATTTTCCATACTCTCTCGTATCTCTGTCCGGCGAGAGACTGTGCCAAAAGAGGAGAGTCTGTGCCGATTTGCCATAACTAATCCACACCGTTAGTGTGTTTATCTGAGTTTAATTATGAGGGCAGTAAATGTGTATTCTGTCAAATATAAGAAGCAAAGAATCAATTTGAAAAATATTCGATCAGTCTATATCGCTGGGTTCAGTGGTATATCATTTATCGGTGTCTCTCTTCCGCATCAACTACATCAACTTACTGGGATCGGGGAAGAGGAGAAGAGAGGGGAAGGGGCGGGGAGATGGGAGATACTATCGGCTTGCGCCAATATACTGGGGGGGGGGAGGCCAAACGGGGAAATCGAGCGGGAAAGGAAAACAAAAAAAGCGAGAAATCTCCTATCGATGTACTACACTCTCGGAGGAGACAGAGGGTGGTGCCAGCACCTTATCTCGGGGTGCGCCAAACCCCTGGATGGCTCTATATCTTGGCTCACCTTGTGAGAGCGCGACAAAGATAGGTAATGAAAGAATAAAGGAAAAGAAGATTGAGTGGGTTGAGGGGGCAATCGATGGAGTAGAAACGGGTCACGACAGGAAGATCGACGATTGACCGACGCCTAACAAATAAAAAGAACGAGTTGTGGTGGAAATCTTGATCAAAGAGTTACAGGGCAGCGGGGGAAAATAAAAAATAAACAATCAAAATATGATCCTTCGTTCGAGAGGCCTGTGCTGAAGAGTGAACTGGAATGAAGGAGACAATAGAAATATATAGATTGCTCAGATAGTATTGCGTAGAATTCAGAAGCGAAAGACAAGGCCGGTTCGAACAAACATCAATATTTGTGTCGACTCCTTGGTCGATATCCAACTGTTGGAGATTCTCTGTGCGAATCTCGGTTGACAGACCGCTTATCATATGATGGAGATCTCATTTTCTCTCTCAGAGATGATTCAGCGTTATCACAATTGAGAGCAGATCTCAGAGATAGTGATTTGAGAGAAGAATAGCCAGAAGAATCAGAACTGGATTTTCGATCTTTCCGAGAGCAATGCGAAAAATTAAAGCTCAAATTTAGAAGCGATGGACAGATTAGTGTAGAATGAAGTCTCGACCCGTCACATCGAGGGCAAGAGCTCCACTTACAAGACTGGGCGACATGACCTTTTTGGCAACAATTGAAACAGCGCCCTTGCTTCATTAGACGTCGCTTCCGATCATTGAGACGTCTGTACTTGGTACAGAAAATGGAAGAATGATCAGAACAAATTTCTTCACAGAAAATACACGATCGAACTGAATCGTTTGAAACGTTGGTAAGAGGGTTATGAGAGGAACTAGAAGAGACAACGGCGGTCACTGTGACTTGAGACGGATTGCGCGCTGAGAGATTGAGACGAGCGTAAAGTTCCTCCTGCTCTGATACATAATTTTCTGCAAAGGCCATCAAATGAGCAACAGACCATTTTTGATTAGACTTATCACGAATCATCGCCTTGGCGAGATTGCGTTGTAGTTTCAGATTGAACTTATTAGAAAGTAGATGGATAACAGACTCGTTGATAGATTCATCGTATCCATCAATCAGAGAGATAATCCTTTGGATCCGATCAACTGTTGCTCTAAGAGAAATGAGATCTTCAGCTGCTCGAGACATTTCAGATAGTTCATTCACTAGTTGTTGAACAACAATATGCGGCTTGTCGAAGCGAGACTTTAGATATTCGTATGCCTTCAGATATTGAGATGATCGAATCCTTTCAATTGCAAGTTTCACGCAACCAGTTAGAGATTGTCTGAGAAGAATCATCTTCTCTTGATCAGGAATAGAACGATTGTGGACAGTGATGTCAAATGTATCGATGAAATCATTCCATTTTAACGGTTCTCCGTCGAAAGAAGGGAGTGAGAGTTTCGGGAACTTGGCGTGAATTCCGGGAGAAGACTTCTTAGAATCAGAAGGGATAACTGAGCTGATTAGATTGCCAGTTGAAGAATCCAAAATAGTCTATAGTTGGGCATTAGAAAATTCAGAAGCTGAGAGAGCAAGATATTTGGTTCAGAATGAATAACAGCGTGTGTTGAGATTGGTCTTTGAGAATATGTTGACGCTGTCACTTGACCAGAGAACGAGAAATGAGAAGATTAACACACACTACTACAAATAGTAGTAGACACCGTAGTGGTTGTAACAATCGGGATAGAGACTGATGAGACAGAAGGAGGATAAGAAAAATAAGACAACTGTTGAAAAATCTTGTCAATAAAGCTCTTGGAATACATAATGAGCAAAGAAATTGAGCGAAAGATTTTTTTTAATCTATCAAAAGCACGACAATGTGGAAAGCTCTTCCACCAAATGACGACAAACAAGCAATATGTAGACAGCGTATCCACCAAATCACGACAAAATCCGGCAACTGTGGAAAGCACTTCCACCTAATACAATCAACACGACAGACAACCAAAATGTGGACAGCTCATCCACCAAAAACCTGACAAACAAGCAACACGAGCAGCGGAGCTCGGCAAAACAAACAAGAAATCAAAATCCGAGACCGAATCCGAACCGATGCACCATATATCGCTGGGTTCAGTGGTATATCATTTATCGGTGTCTCACTTCCGCATCAACTACATCAACTTACTGGGATCGGGGAAGAGGAGAAGATCGGGAAGGGGCGGGGAGATGGGAGATACTATCGGCATGCGCCGATATACAGTCATAGATCGGAGTTGGGCTTCGCGAAAGCGAGATTATTTTATTTGCAAACTCGTTGGAATTTTTGTGTGCGATTGACCTAAACTGATTTTGAAAAATTCTATAATTAAAGAAGTACTGTCAGCAATGGTTGATAGCGACTCCCACCACGATTTGACGGAGATCATTACTCCGTTTAGCAAGGGCACTAGCTAAACGAAGTGTGAGGGGGCGGAGCCATTCCCCAGTGTGCGAGAGGAATCCTCCCTTGATCTACCCGTCTCTGTCCATCTCACGTGACCTTTGGCCCCTTATCCCTACTGTCGTTCTCTCTCTCTCTGTCACTCTAGCCTCTTGCGAAAGGGAAGGCCGAACAGTGGCAGAGAGAGGGCTGCGCAAACATTTATCAGCCTTTTCCCGGGGATTTACGGGCGGGAATTCAAACTTCAAACGCGATTATCTCGGCTCAGGAACTACAAACTACAACCAACTACAACCTTCAAATTTCGAATTTATATTATGGTTCAAGAGACCAATCGGGCTATCGTCTCAGCTTCCCAGACCAAATATTGCTGACAGTCCTCCTTTAAAACACCTTTATTAGATTATTCAACCGAATTCATCGATACTTGAAACGGGAATTTGGAGCAGTGGAAATGCTCCACATGAATAAAGTTAGTCATTACATTATTTCAAACATTGAGAATGCCGATTCAGATTGGTGAGAATAGTCGACCGAATGCAATGGGATTCCTTCTGGGTAAGTACAGCTTTGAAATGCATAACCATCTTCGGACATACCAGACGTTTTTTTGTTGAAAATGTCAAAACTAGAGGAATTCGCTAATGTATGAAAATAGTTATCAGTTACAGTCTAAGAGATACTTTCAGGAAAATTAACTAGCGACATTCAACGGGATATGTACGGAATGCCATCTATACCAGCCGAATGGAATTACACACAATATTGCCATACATTCCTCGACGATAAGGGATTCATTCTAAGCCTATTCGAAAAGGTTGCATTCTTCCCCCACATCATAATCCGGTTAATTCGTGTAGTTTTAAATTCATTTTTAAATGGATAAATTTCAAAATGTTCTTCAATTCCCATTTTAATTCAGAATTTGTCATCAATTATAATCCTCTTTATCATCAAATCTTTATTCAGAATGGGTACGCGACAATGATGGCAGAGGACTGGGACGAGGGCGTATTCAATTTTCCACGCTGCAAAGGATTTGAGAAACAACCTACTACGCATTACATGAGGTGAAAAATACTCATAATTTTGCAGTTTCTACATGTGATGTTAAAATATCATATTCTTCAGATAGAAAGAGATGACTGAGAGGGTCACAAAATTCATACAGCTCTGCAATAATTAATTCCAGGCCGTTTCAAATTCGCGTAAAACATGGAGGGAAGACGCTGGACAGCCATATGGGCCAGGCAAATTGCTTTGAACAGCACCTATTCCTCAATGATTACCATGAGAAGTTTATGAATGCATATACAGGTTTCGTCAATATTTCATTGCTGTTATTCACGACTAGGGTTCTCTTGTTGGAACATTTTAGTTGTTTTTTTTTCAATAACGTTGAAGGGATTAGGCCGCTATTTTCGCGAGAGAGTGTGGCGAATGAGGATACTATTGGAAATCCATTACGAAAATGAACCGTTATTGCAAAATCGTTTCCAAAAAAATATCTCTATTCACGACCTCTTTCGTTGGTGGCATGACTTTTTAAAAGTATATTTCAAGATACGCTAGAGTGCGCAATTCGGGTAATCGTCTCTTCATTTCACACACTCTCTCGTCACTCTAACCGGTGAGAAAGTGTGTGAAATGAAGAGATGATTACCCGAATTGCACACTCTAAGATACGCCGATAGCCGCGCTAACGTGGGCTTCGCATCTTGGTCACGATTCGCCCACTAAGCCCTTCCACGCTGACATTCAATACGAGAAATTCTTTGAGAGGAACAAGAAAGAGGTACGTCCCTTGTCGAGTTTCGGCAACAAACAGACGATCACAGCTCGATGACTCCTTCGTGTTCTTCATGGGCGACCACGGACTCCGCTTCGGATGGGTTGGTTGTAGGGTTCCCGATTTGGGCCAGGCGACCCAGGCAGCCTGGCCCAAATTGAAGAAATAGTGTGCGAACATGAGAGAGTCAGGCCAAATTGCGACCGCTTTTCGTGGCCAAATGGGCAGGAATGACTCGTTTCGGGAACCCTAGTTGGTTGCTAGGTTTAGACTGTCTGAAAACTCCGTCACAACCGTGTTACAGTATCGGACATAAGTCACCGTCCAAAATTTCAAAGTGTTGTAACTTTTGAACCAGATAAGCAATCGGCTTGATGTTTTGGCAGGATACATTAGACCTATTGATGCATTGCCACCGATAGTGACGTCATGCTACGATTTCGCAATATTGCATAGTGATGATGCAATCATATATATGTTCTTCACTTGTGATTTTAAGGTCATTGGGATTTTTTTCTAGGTCTTCTCTCTTTTTGTGATGATAGAAGGCCTCAGCATCTACCGATTAAAAAATAGTACTCATGGGGCGTTGTCGTACAGAATCAGAACACAGGTTCAAAATAGGGTCCCGAAAAAAACAATTTCCATTCATTGACGTGCTAGAGACTCGTTCAAAGGCTCAAAATGACCCTTACAATAATTCCTGATTACCCATAAAGTTCGATATTGATATCTCTTAATTTGACCTCAGGGCACGAATTTTTCACTTTTTCACTTGATTTTTTTCTCCCTATTTTGGATGTTCACAGTTCCAAGGCCGATATTTGTTCAAAGGTCTTTCCTGGGCAGGTTAGTTGAAAATCCATGGAATATACGATTCCCAACTTTTTAGAGCATTTTGATAACTTTCCCGTCCGCGGCAACCGAAAATCAGAGGTCAAAAGATTTTTTAAATTGGCTATGTTTCGACATAAAAATTTTAAACTTTTTTCATTAATGATATCATGGACTCTCATACCGAAATTCGTACTCAGCACACAAAAATATCCCAGAAAAAATTTAGTCAGGAAGTTTTGAGAGAAACTTTTTTTCGACTAATGATATCATGGTCATTTTTTGGGTTGAAATCGATTGACCTCTGATTTTCGGTTGCCGCGGGCGGAAAAGTTATCCAAATGCTCTAAAAAGTTGGGAATCGTATATTCCATGGATTTGCAACTACCCTGTCTAGAAAATACATTTGAACAAAAATCGGCCTTGGAACTATGATCATCCAAAATAGGAAGAAAACAATTATTTGAAAAAGTGAAAAATTCGTGGCCTGAGGTCAAATTAAGAGATATCAATATCGAACTTTGTGGGTAATCAGGAATTATTGTAAGGGTCATTTTGAGCCTTTGAACGAGTCTCTAGCACGTCAATGAATGGAAATTATTTTTTTCGGGACCCTATTTTGAACCTGTGTTCTGCTTCTGTACGACAACGCCCCATGAGTACTATTTTTTAATCGGTAGATGCTGAGGCCTTCTATCATCACAAAAAGAGAGAAGACTTAGAAAAAATCCCAATGACCTTAAAATCACAAGTGAAGAACATATATATGATTGCATCATCACTATGCAATATTGCGAAATCGTAGCATGACGTCACTATCGGTGGCAATGCATCAATAGGTTTAATGTGTCCTGCCAAAACATCAAACCGATTGCTTATCTGGTTCAAAAGTTACAACACTTTGAAATTTTGGACGGTGACTTATGCCCGATACTGTATCTCTAGTTATCTAACATCATTCATTTCTCGAGCTTAATTGAAATAGCGTGTGTGCCTGAACAAGTCATGCCCCACAATGAAAGAGGTCGTGAATGGCATCAGTGAGATATTGACGAACCTGTCTGCTTTTATAAACTTCTCTTTATAATCATTGTGTGTGCCTTCCAGTTGGCTCAGGACCCTGCCGGACAGAGAGACATCAACAACCCCATGCTAATGATCTCAGTACCACGTTTTCTTCGGTAATATTTGCAGATAAATTGTCGATGTGAAGGCCTTGGTTGAACTTTTCCTGATGCAGCAGCATATACTCGGGTGCATTTCCTGCATTGCTTCTGATCATAGCTAAACAATCGTCTCAGATGAGATTGGCGCGGGGGCGAAAGACGGAAAATGTTAAATAAATCAACTTCAGTGATGACAACGCGTTGATGGCAAATCTCCAGCATAACTCCGGCCAGCTGCTCACTCATTTCGACACCCATGCGACATTTGTCGATATTGTGGAGACATTCTCTCGAAAAGATCCTACCAATTTCAGTCAGACTACACTGAAACCAGACCTAAAGGTTATGCCTCTACTCATTCTAGCACAGTTGAGCCCATGTCAAAAAGTAAATGTTCGATCTCAGGGTTCGTCGCTGCTTCGACCCTTTCCCGATGAACCTCGAAGCTGTAAGACACTTCCCATTCCACCGCAATATTGCATATGCGAAACTACGAAAGAACAGCTGAAGTGAGTCGTAACAAGATGATCGAGGGTAGAGTGCGCAATTCGGGTAATCGTTCTTCATTTCACACACTCTCTCATCACTCTAACCGGTGAGAGAGTGTGTGAAATGAAGAGACGATTACCCGAATTGCGCACTCTAATCGAGGGGGCTTCTTGAGGACACGGCAATGCACTGAGACGTCAATTGAAGTTAAGCAAAATGATGCTGCAAAATTGTCGCACAGTGGGGAAAATGCATAAACAATTATCACCGGATTGTGAAATCGAATTATTCTCAGCGTTACTGATCAGCATTTGGCAATCGGAAGGGCGGTTGCAGCATTTTTGAACAATTTGCTGGCGAAGCACAAATACGCAGATGTCTGTGCAGAACTGCAGCTGGACGAGGTGAGCAATCGCATTAATAAACGGTACTTATAATACAATACGTTTATGAGTGATTCGACGGTTCCCACTCGTCGTTTGAATTCATCCGAATACCTCGTAATTGAGCAAGTGTTGTTGTAGCTTATGACGTTGATTCGGATCGAAGGCGCTGCAGAAGTGTACGAAGTAACGGTGCGCTTGCGACCCGGCGGCGGAATATTTCGCGTGAGAAGTTAACTCATTTGAACTCATTCCTAGAGAGACTTCATTTGCAATTGATGTGATTGCTCGTTTCTTTCCACCTCTCGTTAACATCCGTAGATGAACATGACAAGGCGATCACAGCCCATGCGCAAGATTATCCGTAATGGTGACCGTTTTCACAAAAATATTATGTATTTTCCTGAAAATACGGCATCACAGACGCTTGTCATGGGGACGGGCGATGAATACGCCGTAATCGTGCCCGATGTCCCTCGACTCAACAAATACGGCAACAAAGGATTCTGCATCCACAGACCCGAACTATGGTTAGGATCTGGAATATTTTCTAAGGTGTTAAGATTCAGCGATTCCCATAATGATAGCAAAATAGTGAAGCAATAATATTTCTCTGATCATTCCTTCGCGTTCCTTCCCACCTATAAGCAATCAGATTACAAATTTCAGGCCATTTTGTTACTGCAGGGCTTAAATGCCTAAAACTCGTACATCCAGCACTTGGCGGCCCAATCATTAAGCTGATATATCTTCCGATTTCACACTCTCAAATATAACTGCACTACGAAGTCATGATGTTCAGCTAACGTGTATCATATTTTAGGCCCTATTCCGTCTTTTCTCATTAAAAATGATTCATCATCCCTAGCTTGTACAGATCGCCTGTTTTCTTGAGAAATTGCTGTATCGTTTGATTCTCACATTTACTCTTTCTAACTATCTGGATAAATTTTGAAAAATTTTGCCCAATTCAACAGCTGTAGAAATTTCTTCTGCGAATATTGCTTGAATTTGAATCGTCCTGCTAATATTTTTGGTGTATTTTTGGTGCTCCTTATGTCTTTTTCAGGGACTGGACGTGTTTTAGGTCACCACGTGTCAAAATTGACAAAATTCAACATCATTGTTGCGTGACAGGCAACGTCAAATTTACGAGGGAGATTGGTAATTGTCAGCTTCCCCTCCATATTCAAATCTCCCGATTTGCTCTCTTCTTCCACGGTTGCTAAGACGATTTCGCGTCGAAGGCATTTCTCTCCCTCTTCTCCTCTTTATCCTTCCCTACATTTCTTTGCACTATTACTGAAGCGCGTTGCCTTACTTATTCTTTCCGCCTCTAAATTTTTTCTACAAACACATTGTCCTGCTCGATTTCTACATTTCTATCGATTTTGGCTGCGAATTACGGGATCTTCTGACCAATCTTTCGTTGATTCACATTAGCTTTTTGGGCCAGGCGGCCCAGGCGGAGTGGCCCCGATTGAAGAAATAGTGAGTGAAAATGAGAGATTCAGGCCGAATTGCGACCGCTTTTCGTGCACAAATTGGCAGGAATGACTCGTTTCGCGATCTCTAATTCACATGCTTTTCAATTTATTCTTGTCGTCTTACAATTTGGAATTTGATAGAACTTATCTTGCAGTTGTCTAAATCGACTTTTCACTCTTCTCTACACGATGAGTGCAGCTTGGACACTCCACATCAAAACACAAAACACAAGGTGCGGTCCGTTTAAAAGTTTAAATGAGAAACTAAATGTCAACTAAATGTAAACGTCATCTTCCTGAGGCGTTTAAAGGAGGGGTGGCACGAATATCTGGCTTAATGAGTTCTATAGGGGAGGTTGTGGGGATTGGTTGCCCGATCACACTTGCGAAACTCCCATGTTGCCAATTTTCGTTTAAACGCCATGACCGTTTGGCTGTGTGCCAAGCGGGCCTGACGCTGCAGGCAACGAGAGAGGAATAAGAGGACAATGAAGAGACCACGCATGCAAATTGGCGAGCGCCTCTCGGCTCTTCGATTTGCATACGCGTTCGTGCCTCCCCTTCTTTAAATAGTCTTCCAGATTCGAAACACCCCTCACGCCTTCTCGCCCCGGCTGTACACCCTCTGCACAATACCCCCATTCTCTCTACCACTTTCGGAAGCTCATTTGGCTTTTTTGGTTCTGTTTCAGCACATTTGCAACTCCCCAATCTGATCAATTTCCCTCCGAAACAGTTGCGAAATATCACTCTCACTGCCGTAAAAAAAATCTGTTTCGCCTTTATCTACCCCCCCCTTCCCACATATTTCCTTATACAATGAGTCATCAACCTCGCTCATAAATTTTATATTGGCAATCATATCAGTTACAATGGGAAATCTGTTTTTTTATTGATTCAAGCTGAATGTCGAGATACAAGGCAATGAATAATATGATTGATTATTTAGCGCTGAATCGAGATGAAGAGGGTAAGTAGGGAAATGTGTGTCTTAGGAGAAGGAGAAGTAAGTGGAGAACCACACACGCAGCCTCAGACGCTAACCAATCGCGATTCTGATAGTCAATCAGTATGACATCTCCGTTTCTCGGATTCGTGTAGTCGATATGGGGAAAGCTGCGAAAGAGAATTATCATATTTCTAAATTTCGATATTTAAAAAAGAAATTGGATGTAGTTGAGATAGGGACTTGGATATTCTCACCAGTTCTCCCTTAACAAAGCGGTGATTCGGTGATAGAGTTGGATAGAATGCTAATAATAATAGGAACTATGATAATAATAAGGAGAAGGATAAATAGAGAGGGGAAATACGGAGAACAAGGCACAGTACCCAGCCGATGGCCTCTGTACCAGAAACGTGAACTAGACCCCAATCGATGGCGAGTAGCTCTATGAATAATAAGACTGAATGCCAGCCGATGCAGATCAGAATGTATACGATATGAGAACGATATGGAACGGGAAGAGAGATATTTATCGAGCGATATCAGGAAAACGTTGGTTTGTAAAAGTGGGAAGATAGAGTGCGCCAGTGAGGGGAGAGGGGTGAACGGGCGGGGCTAAGGGGACTTGGCTCCGCGCCGAGATACTCGGGGCGGGCAACAAAAACAAAAAAAAATTAATTTGAGGTTACCTAATACTTGTGCAACAATTTAGAAGGGTTAACAAATTGGACTAAAGAAAAAATGAAAGTCACGAGTGGGTAGTTAATAAGACATGAGAAAGAAATCTTAGCTATCGGTCCCTTTGACCTACTCAAGTAGACTCCTCGCGGAAGCTGAAGCTCAGACCATCCAACTTCTGAAATACAACCTTGATCTGTTGTCAATTCTACCAAGCTCTGAAGGTTAGCAAGACATCATGCAGGCGCTCAATTTCTCATTGCAGGATGGCATGATGTTGGTTGTGGTCGGTGGAGGTGAGATCTTAGGACCTCGTTTGATCAATGAATGTTCTTCAGATCACATTTGTGATGCATGTGATCGCGACTTCAGTTCCTATCGCGTTCTCCGCACTCACATAGGAATCGTTCACTCCTTTCGAGGTGCGCACATTGACAACACTCATTCTCTGCAGCGCACAAGTGTCGCGAGTGTGGAGCAGCCTATAAGCAGCGATACCGCCTCAACAACCACTACAAGCACATGCACGTTTGATCAATGCTAGCTAGTACTTTTCCTATAGTGAACGTGTTGTATTCTCGTGACATTGTAACTCCAAATCAGGTTATCATTTTTCAGATGAGTCAGTACTTCCTCAAATTCTGCAAGTCCCACAAGTGGCACATGACAGGTTTACCGCAGGACGAAGATACTGTAATATTCGTGTCCTATCAGGGAGGCAGGCTTAGGCTAAGGCTTAGGCTAAGCTTAAGCCCGGAGCAAGGACCAGGACAGGTTGCAGAGCTTGGTAGAATTGATAACAGATCAAGGTTGTATTTCAGAAGTTGGAGGGTCTGAGCTTCAGCTTCCGCGAGGAGTCTACTTGAGTAGGTCAAAGGGACCGATAGCTAAGATTTCTTTCTCATGTCTGATTAAACTACCCACTCGTGGCTTTCATTTTTTCTTTAGCCCAATTTGTTAACCCTTCTAAATCGTTGCACAAGTATTAGGTAACCTCAAATTGTTTTTGTTTTTGTTGCCCGCCCCGAGTATCTCGGCGCGGAGCCAAGTCCCCTTAGCCCCGCCCGTTCACCCCTCTCCCCTCACTGGCGCACTCTATCTTCCCACTTTTACAAACCAACGTTTTCCTGATATCGCTCGATAAATATCTCTCTTCCCGTTCCATATCGTTCTCATATCGTATACATTCTGATCTGCATCGGCTGGCATTCAGTCTTATTATTCATAGAGCTACTCGCCATCGGTTGGGGTTTAGTTCACGTTTCTGGTACAGTAGCCATCGGCTGGGTACTGTGCCTTGTTCTCCGTATTTCCCCTCTCTATTTATCCTTCTCCTTATTATTATCATAGTTCCTATTATTATTATCATAGTTCCTATTATTCTCCTTATTATTATCATAGTTCCTATTATTATTTTAATAATAGGAACTATGATAATAATAAGGAGAAGCTACCCAAGCTTTCTACCCAAGGAGTCCACCAGGATTTGATCCAGTTGCTACAACGTCTGTACAAAGAATCTACATCTAACGTCCTCGTGAATGGCCAATTAGTCCCCGTTTCTATCCATCGTGGGGTCCGTCAGGGATGCCCTCTCTCTCCTCGTCTCTTCACTGCGGTCCATCGCACAATCCTCAATAACTGTGACTGGGATGAAGACGGAATAAAATAGATGGACAGAATCTCACCCACTTGGCGTACGCTGACGATGTCGTTCTCTTTGCAAAGAACAAGCCGGCTTTGATTCGTGTGATCACTACACTAAATGAGAACGCTGAGTCATGTGGTTTATCCATCAATGCAAAAAAGACAACCCTTCTTACAAACTGCACCACTACTCGATCTCCAATTGTCATCCACGCAGAACAATACAATTTTGTGGATGTATATCTCGGCTACATATCTCGGCATCACCGTCTCCTTCCCTCTCAACCCGTCCTTGGAAGTTGATCGACAAATCAGGTGTGCATGGGGAGCATGGAGTAAAATTCATAACTTGATGGTGTCGCCAAGACTGTCTCTCAAGCACAAGCGAAAAGCCTTCAAAACTCTAATAACTCCCGCGGCATTATACGGAGCAGAACTGTAGTCCTTACGCGAATCAGACAAAGAGAAATTACGAGTAGCACAGCGTAAGATGAAAAGGAAAATTATCGGAATATCGCTGTTTCACGGGTGGTCAAATCAACGCGTCAGGGCCATCACTAAAGTCAGAGATTGGGTCCAACTTGCGGATGAGAAAAAGTTGAATTGGGCTAATCGTGTGCGACAGATGGAAGGATCGCGCTGGTCACGAATTCTAACTACTTGGATACCTTACAATCGTTCAAGACCAAGAGGGCAACCCCGGATGCGCTGGAGAGATGACATACAGTATCGGACAAAAGTCATCGTTCACAAATGCAAAGTGGTGTAACTTTTGAACCAGATAAGCAATCGGTATGATGTTTTGGCAGGATACATTAGACCTATTGATGCATTGCCACCGATAGTGACGTCATGCTACGATTTCGCAATATTGCATAGTGATGATGCAATCATATATATGTTCTTCACTTGTGATTTTAAGGTCATTGGGATTTTTTTCTAAGTCTTCTCTCTTTTTGTAATGATAGAAGGCCTCACGATTTCCAACTTTTTAGAGCATTTTGATAACTTTCCCGTCCGCGGCAACCGAACATCCGAGGTCCATCGATTTTCAACCCGAAATTCGTACTCAGCACACAAATATATACCAGAAAAAATTTAGTCAGGAAGTTCTGAGAGAGAATTTTTTTCGACTAATGATGGGGGTATCATGGTCATTTTTTGGGTATGAAAATCGATGGACCTCGGATGTTCGGTTGCCGCGGACGGGAAAGTTATCAAAATGCTCTAAAAAGTTGGGAATCGTATATTCCATGGATTTTCAACTAACCTGCCCAGGAAAGACCTTTGAACAAATATCGGCCTTGGAACTGTGAACATCCAAAATAGGGAGAAAAAAATCAAGTGAAAAAGTGAAAAATTCGTGCCCTGAGGTCAAATTAAGAGATATCAATATCGAACTTTATGGGTAATCAGGAATTATTGTAAGGGTCATTTTGAGCCTTTGAACGAGTCTCTAGCACGTCAATGAATGGAAATTGTTTTTTTCGGGACCCTATTTTGAACCTGTGTTCTGATTCTGTACGACAACGCCCCATGAGTACTATTTTTTAATCGGTAGATGCTGAGGCCTTCTATCATCACAAAAAGAGAGAAGACCTAGAAAAAAATCCCAATGACCTTAAAATCACAAGTGAAGAACATATATATGATTGCATCATCACTATGCAATATTGCGAAATCGTAGCATGACGTCACTATCGGTGGCAATGCATCAATAGGTCTAATGTGTCCTGCCAAAACATCAAACCGATTGCTTATCTGGTTCAAAAGTTACACCACTTTGCATTTGTGAACGATGACTTTTGTCCGATACTGTACATCGTACAATTGGCAACGACTGGTGGTCGATATCATCGAGTGAATACAGAACCAGAAGAGATCAGCATGCGGGATAAGACCTAACCCATGATTCTGATAAATGATTGATTGATTGATTGATTATTATTATTAGCATTCTATCCAACTCTATCACCGAATCACCGCTTTGTTAAGGGAGAACTGGTGAGAATATCCAAGTACCTATCTGAACTACATTCAATTTCTTTTTTAAATATCGAAATTTAGAAATATGATAATTATCTTTTGCAGCACAACTTTCCCCATATCGACTACACGACTCCGAGAAACGGAGATGTCATACTGATTGACAATCAGAATCGCGATTGGTTAGCGTCTGAGGCTGCGTGTCTAATTCTCCACTTACTTCTCCTTCTCCTAAGACACACATTTCCCTCCTTACCCTCTTCATCTCGATTCAGCGCTAAATAATCAATCATATTATTCATTGCCTTGTATCTCGACATTCAGCTTGAATCAATAAAAAAACAGATTTGCCATTGTAACTGATATGATTGCCAATTTGAAATTTATGAGCGAGGTTGGTGACTCATTGTATAAGGAAATATGTGGGAAGGGGAGGTAGATAAAGGCGAAACAGATTTTTTTTACGGCAGTGAGAGTGATATTTAGCATATTTTATGTTTCGGAGGGAAATTGTTCAGATTGGGGAGTTGCAGATGTGCTGAAACAGAACCAAAAAAGCCAAATGAGCTTCCGAAAGTGGTAAAGAGAATGGGGGTATTGTGCAGAGGGTGTACAGCCGGGGCGAGAAGGCGGGGAGAGGAGAGGGAGGGGAGGGAGAGAGTTCCCGAAGGGTTGACAGAGGTAGCTTCCAACCCTGGGAATGGAGAGGGAAAGCCTGGTAATCGGTATTTAGGTTGGGGTGACATGTCCTTGATGGCGAAATGGTAAGTCTCTTGTCTGGTCGACCGAAGGTCGCGAGATAGCGTTCGAGAAAAAAATCAATAATCGAAGATCAGTGATCAAAGATGGCCATATGCTCCAAAGGGAGCGGAGTTTGTTTAAACGATGTTTATACAATACTTACACTCGTCTCGCCGGTCGCATTTTTCATAATTAGTTGAATGTCAGACGTTATTGTCGGTTGAAGTTAGCTCGAGAAGATGCGTCTTATCGAGAGGATCATTATTTGTATAAATAGTGTGGGTTTTAAAATAGTACTTTTTGAGTGTCCTCCATTTTTGTTCACATCATTCTCACTGACCTCGCAAATCGAGTGAGAAATGGAATGAGCTTCACTGAAAACAGGGGCTTCAGACTAGAGTGTAAAAATAGAGTCGTATGGGTATGTCTTCGATAATTTAATTATAGTAATGTGTTCATATTTAGCACATAAAATATTGCATCATTGTGCTGACAATTAAAAAAATCAACAATTCGATACACAAATCCATCGTACAGGAGAGGTGGTTGGCAGAGCATGGTCGTTGATAGCATTATCTGTTAGACTACACGACACCGTCTATCACCTTGACCATGCATTGTCGCCAATGATAAGGGAGGCAAGAAGAAGGGAGAGAGCAGGTCAGAAAGAGAGAGACCAGAGATACAGAGAATTCAAATGTGATGCGAACCCGCGAGTGATAAGATTGCCCGATTCTCATTTAAGTGTCAATCGCTTGCTGTAAATGATCATATCGCTCATTTCAAATGTGTCGTTTCGCGTTTTTGCTGTTTTATACTCTAATCAATCCAAATGATTGAAGATGCCTAAATCATCTCGCTCATGGATACGTCTATCAAACGATTTTGCTTTGAATAATAACCCATCAAATGACTTTTAGAGGTGAGGTTGTATTTCCTTGCTATGATAGCTTATTGGATAAGAAACCCCATGGATAAGAAATGCCAACTTATCTTTTAAGGCTTCGTCCACGTCCAAGAAGTTCGCGTCAAATGTTGATAACAAAAAGGAGATCGAAGAAAAGGTAATCAATTTTTAACAATAATAATGTTAATATTCATAACGCACAATTATTTTGGCTGATATATATCATTATCAATTGATTGAATAGTTTGGAGATGAGTATTGTTCGCACACAAAAAATAAACTACAACCGACCCATTCCAGTATTTCATACGAGGGTTAGTACGTTAAAGGTATATGAGACGTATCGAGAGTAATGACGGCCCCACGGCGTAAGGAAATTAGTGTTCCCGATCCCGCTGAAATGTGAAACCTGAGTACTTCTAATGGAGCTCTATCAAACTACGTTTGTAGAATGCTCAGAAGGTGTGTGATCATTTATGGTGACGCTTGTTTTGTTGCATAGAAGACTGATGATTAGAGTGGGAGGGGGGTGGGGGGTATCCGAGTTGGAGCAATTAATAAACAATTTTCACCGAACTGGTCGCACAAAAAACGTGATTTGTTCTATTCCGTTTTCATCCTCTAATGATAGTGCCAGCGAGAGCTAATTGACTTAGAGACAATCGAAACGATTGTATTATTTTATAATAAATAAAATATATTATTTTTTTCGTCATAATCAATTAAAAATTTAGTTTTTCAACTTCTCCACTCCCCTGAGAAATCGAATCGATACCGTGGTGCCATATGGCCCATACATCAAGGTGCCACACAATGAAAAGGACCATTTCCAATGCTAATTAATTGAGAATTGTTTTTGAGATTGTTTTGAATAAACATGGTGACCAAGTAGTCCGGACAGAATAATTATCCCTGTATAATACCCATCAAGACTAGAGCAAGTTCATTCACATTAAATCACAGGAACTCCCAATGGAATGTCAACTCTATGGTAATTAAAATAATCGCAAGCAGAAATATGATTCACGAAGAAGCATGCAAATAAAATTTTATAGCCGTGAATTTCGAGCTCCGCAGTGAAGTCAAAGCACGAAAATTTGATATATCGTGATTTTAAAAAAATTAAATTTTCGCTGTTCGGGAACTTATCGAACAGCAGAGGTACTTGGTTTGATCTTTGATTTTATTCATTGATACGGTGAGCCATAGTCAGTGATGGATAGACTACACGACACTCTCGTACATCTTGTATTCTAGTCATTGATAATGATAACAGAGATAAGAAGAAGGGAGAGAGCAGGTCAGAAAGAGAGACACAATATATGCAGAGAAAAACGGGATTGAGAGATGGGACTCGTGAGTGATATTATCATTGCTTCAATGTCGTTTCAGTGTCAACATCATTCGATTGCAATGAATGATTCTATGCCTTTCATTTGTGTTGTTTCGCATCTCTGCTGGTTATTCAGATCACTTTAATGAATCCAAATTAATTGAAGATGTCTAAATCATCTCGCACATGGATGAGTCCATAAAACGATTTTGCTTTGGAGAATCTCTCAATTAATGACGTGGTGAGGTTGTATTTCCTTGTTAGATTACAATGGATTTTTTAGTTTTAGTTTTCAAGGCGTTCTACTGATCACTACGTCCAAGAAGTTCATGTCAAGTCTGGATAACTAAGCCGAAGGTTGGGTAATTAATACAAGCCAATGATGATGCTGCCACGTACGAGCTCTTATCCCATAATCTTCCCCTCCTTTGTTTCTTTGGCCACACTCAGATGATTCTTGTCACTCGATCGTAGAGCCCAAATTTTAAAAAAAAGATCTGCTTTGGTTTGGAGGCAGAAAACCTTTCGATTATTGTTCGTAATCAATGATTGAACCCAAGTGAATTGGAAAATCCTAATTTTTTTCTTCAAATTTTCAGATTATCCGATCTTCATTCGGAACTCGTTCTTCTATATGAAGATCAACGTGAAAGTTACCCAGAGATTAGACGAAGTACACAAAAGGTATGAGATCATTGAGGATGATGCATTTTGATACATTACCACGGCGTTTTGCGTGGGATGAGCGAGAGAGGACTGAGCGGTCAGAGGAATGGCGAGACAGCATGCAAATGCGAGAGAGTGCGCAAAGGTCTCACCACGAAAGCGCACTTGGCGTTTTGCCAGCAGAACGCCGTGCATAAATAGCTGATGATTAGGGTAGTGGAGGGGGTTGTCCGATTTAGAGCAATTAATAACGTTTTTAAACCTCAGATCAAGACTCGTTTCATCCTCTCACCAAACTGGACTGATACTTGTCGGTTACTACTATTAACCCCGTTCCAATAATATTGTATAACAAGAAATCACCCATCACATTTGTTCATTTTTCCATCGGTTAAAGAGCATATTTCTCGTTTAAGCCTGATATAAAGCAATAAATTCATTTTTTTCACGATAAAGAACGATCAATAGGAGTTGTTTCATTTCTCAATTCGCTCGTGTATCGGTACGCAGGATACAGTAATCAGGTCTCCAGTGGCTTTGCAATTTGCATCCCATATTTACGTCTGATCCGCCGAATCGAGACCTCGCCGGTCAGAGAAACAACATGGTGTGCAGAATGAAGAGAGTCGCAAACCAAAATTACAACACTGCTGGCAGTCTGTCAAGTGAAATTCGGAGGGGTGTCGCTCTCGGACTTTGAGCTCTTTCAGGTTTTGCGTTTCCTCGCAATATCTCACGTTGGTTAGACACACTTGAAAGCGCGCGAAATGATGAGAGAAAACAGAATGGTTCATCACTGTTCTCTCGTCTTTTTCTTAACACACTCCCTGCTCTCGTTCCCTCCATTCAGAACTCGGTGGCATCTCTCATCCTCCGATCTCCTCCTTCACAACACACCCAATTATCGCTCCTCTCTTGACCTTTTTTTGTCCACCCTCATGTGGTGTTAAAATCCTGGAAAAGTAAACGGAAAAGTAAAAAGGGTGTTAATTTTGCCTGGAAAAGTAATTGGAAAAGTAAAAAGATTTGAATTCCCGCAATTTCATATCTCGGTTCCCATTGAAACTAGCGACTTGAAAGTCGGTTTATAAGCTTTTTTGTAACCTCTAGAACCGATTTTCAAGTCGCTAGCTGCAATGGGAACCGAGAAACAGAAATTGCGGGAATTCAAATCTCAGTACTTTTCCGGCGCGAATACAAATATTTTTACTTTTCCATTTACTTTTCCATGCAAAAATTAACACCCTTTTTTACTTTTCCGTTTACTTTTCCAGGATTTTAACACCACATCAAAGAGGAGAAATATGTATACCCTCCCCTCTCATTTCAATCTATGATCGCTACTAGATGAGCAATCAACTGATAACACCAAGACAGAGAGCACAAAACGAAAACCGTGTGTTTGAAAAAAGAATGCACAATCAATGAATAACTTTCATTTTTGTGTGTTCTGGTTTATCTAAATGACGTGTGCGAAATGAGCGCCTAGAGCGTGTGCGAAATGAGCGCCTAGGTCTTGCCTGTTCACTTACAGTGGTCAGGAGGCCGGGTTAGCTTGCTCATATCACTAGACGCTCGAAATTTGCGCCAGGGCTTGGACCTGTGGAATCGATGGTATAACAACAGGGACTTCATCGTCACATGTCTAATTTATGCGTTGAATCATTCACACATACAATTAAAACAAGCATCGTTTAATGCATTATGATGTGGCCGAATCTGACGACGAAGAAGTCGTCCATTAGAGGGATACTGTCTTGCCACGGGAGGATAGACGACCGTTTGGCGTCTCGGGCGAATGGGGAGCCGCCGGTCGTGCATGCGCTCCCAGTGAGAGGTTGAGAGCTCTGTAAAGAACGACCGTCATATTTCATTGTATTATATCAACGTACTGTAATCCCTAACTGTGTCGAGAATCCTCTCGTGCCACTGTCCACTGCCCTGGATCGAGGGGAAACTGGGTTTATCGAGGCGTAACACATCGCAGGGGGAACATAGAGCAACTGCTCTCGTGCAAAACGTGTTCTTCTAGACGAGAACAGATGGCTATGTCAGTAACAAGATAATTTCGATCTCTCGCGATCGCGACAAACTGTTTTTTTAAAAAATTTTCCACTCTCTGATCGGTGAGAAAGAGAGAACAGATGGAGGGAGGCATACGTCAAATGAGGTCTCGCCTAGAATTTTCTGCCGATATGCCCAAGCAACTTTGCCGACGTGGTCTTCTCGATATAATCGATTTGTACCATAAATTACACTGTTAAATTACACTTCTTTTTTTTAAAAATTACACTGTTCTCGCTTTGCTGACATGAATCGTGCCAGAGTGCCGACGTGCACTCTGGCAAGACCCATGTCGTCGAACTAATCGAATTATTAATATACGCTCACTATTTTATCGATTTGATAATTCTGTGAAGTCCATGTTTCCTGCGATTTCGAATGCAGCGAGACTGATTAGATGTCTGCAAAGGAATGATGATTTACGTTGCAAATACATAAAAACAAAATAAAGATGTTGACTGAAACACGAAAAGAAAGGAGATGAACGCGCAAACAAGAGAGGAATGGATGGAGAAGAAGGGAGAGGAAGAATGAAAGAGGCTTGGGCTCTTGGCTGCTTACACCCTTCACAACAGATGTTGGTTTGCGCGTCTGCTAGTTAAAGTCGCATGATCTCTCGTTTATGTGACCGGCGAGAGAGTACTTGAATTGAGGAGAGTCAGTCGCGATTCGACATCGCTGTCTCTTCTCTCCCTTTCTTTTATCCATTTCTCTCTCTTTCTCTCTCTCTCACACACACACACTCTCGTCTAGCAGACCTTGGAGAAACTCCACTTCATCTCCACTTCTCACTGGTGGATAATCGCAAGTGTATCAACCATACCGGGATAAGAAGAAGCCATGATAGGCGGCCAACATCCGCCTCATTGGCTCAGTGGCAGAGCGTCTGTCTAGTAAACAGAAGGTCGCTGGTTCGATTCCAGCATGAGGCACCAATATTTTGCCCATTTTGCTTCATTTCCTCAACCTAACTTTTCGCTTCTGCTGCGCCCCTTCTACATGCAAGAAATGCAATTGCAGGACTATTCTGAACCAGGAACAATTGGAGGACACACGATTAGCTCATAATTAGTGATGACAGTAATGATAAGTCCGTCGGATCACCGGCGATTCAACCGACTCTTTTCATTTCCATTTCTCTCGCGTCTCTTGCGTTTCTATCTGACCGGCGAGAGCGCGCGCGAAATGAGGAGGTACCATGCCGATTTGTCATCACTACTCATTAGATTGGGTCGCTCATGAGACGTAAAATTAGGACAAAAAAGCGACAAAGAGAACAAAAGAAGAGTATCTATTTTGCTACACTGAATATGCTTGCTATCTACACGATGTAAATACAAAAATGGTGCTTGACTGTTCTCCTTATTGCAATGGCAATTATCTTCGTCCATGAGTCCTCTTGTTCGTTGTTCACATTTAACAAGGCAATGATCAGATATTTTCATTCGCAAATACCATGAGAGATAATTTAGAATAAGTTATCCCATTCGCCATATTGTATACATTTTTCGATTCAAAAATCGATAGTTGTGAGCAACTGGCAAATATGTTTGCATAATTCTTAAAGTTTCCGTATCATCTAGCATCGTGGGAAATTCAGATGCTATAAAATACACATGCAATGGTAACCGCCTCCAAACTTGAAACTGTTCCTTCCTTTCCTTCTCGCTCTTCTATCTCTCTCCGAGTCACAGAGACTTCATAAATTTGACCTGCCTGCAAGGTTCGTGTTGATCGATCAGGGCTTCTGGATCAGTGGTTTAGAAGCTAGGAAGAAAAATAAAGAGTCAAAGTAGTTCCAGCATTGAGCCAATAGCGTAACTTTCAATTAAAGATGCGTCACGGACTCGGCAGAGAAGCTAGCGGATTATCGCAACTGTGTCAACCCGTGTGTACTTAATCGAGAGCCATTAAGCAGTAGTATCGCGCGGGCAAGGGAGAGGAGAATCGGGCGATGGAGAAAAGTGTCGGAGCCTCTCTCGCACACGTCTCTCTCCATCTCTTTGACTCGCCTCCACCCGCGTTCGCCGACAAAAATATTAATACAGCCCCAGAAAAGGATGAAGATTGACGATAGAAACACATCGAATTAGAGGAAATAACGCCTTTTCGAGTCGAGAGGTGATGCTACCGGCTTTCTTTTCTTAGTCAGAGCGTATGAATCATCAGTGCCTTCCTCTTCGAGTTCCTTTTCAGTATTGAATTGAACACAGCTTTGTCAGATCAATAAATCAAAGTGTGCGTACGTTGCTAATGTTGAAACATCGACGAAGAATCGTTCTCAAAGAGATTCGAGATGCCTATATGGCATAATGAAATCGCGTATAAAATCAGAAAACCATCCTTGAATGCTCTGATTAGTCCCTTCTATCCAAGATGCTCCAGCAAATACTGATTTTGGCGTTTCTATTACACCCGACTTCTGGATATCAATCGACGAAGCTACGCACGCTTTATGGTGATAATTTCGACTACCTTACTCATTCGCAATGATGATTACAGCCGATGTTATCTAGATCAAATGTGACGCTCTTCCCTACCGCACGGCGTATCTCTACTCTAACTGCTATTTCGTCATTGACGCGGATGTAACATTTGCTAATGCCCTTCTCTTCGGAATGATCAATCGTTGGCAGGATCTGACAAATACTAAGAATACTGTGATATGCCAATATTGTCTACAGTAATTACAAATTCAGATCGATTCGATTCGAACCTCGGAGAAATGCTCACAGGCTCTTGCGGGCTCTAAACTCATTGGCAAAACGCCCGATGATGTGCACAAATCGGTCTGCGCTGATGTGAGATCCAAACCATGAATTGCTTACCCTGAAGAAAAAAGTTACAATTTCGATGAATCAAGGACATTATTTACATTATTTACATCTGTGTAATCTAGATATGAGGCCGTTTTTTATTTGCGGTAGGATCAACAAGAGCGCCACAGGGGTCGGGAACAGGTAGAAATTCGGATATGCTCAAAAGTTGGCCCCAGAGGTAACTTTTGATTCTGAATCGACTGACGGTTCCCATTTTTCGATTTGAGCCTTCTGAATCCCGGTACGGCACGTCGTAAATATGGCCTAAATCTGTTTCCGCGAAGAAAACTGATCCGGGAAGGACAAAATTGGCCGAAATCACACGTATATGGGGTGAAGGAATAAAGTGTAGCTGTGATACTTGTATATCGATTTATGCGTCGCGAACTCGCGTTTTTCGGATGTTTTTCGTGTACAACTTTATTCTATCAAAGTTTAGAGATGTCTAACATAGATGTCTAACGTTTTCTACGCGCAAAAATAACCCAGAAACTCCTATAGTGAGGTATTTTTGAGAATATGACTTTTTCGACACTCGGCAGATTTTTTTCATATACCTATAATATTATTAACAATTCTCTTCTGGCATGTCCTAATTGCCAAATTTAGAAAAGCGAATTTGTTGATGATGGTGAACAGACGGGAAAGAGCAAGAAAGCCAATACATAAGAAAATATACTATTTGTAGTGCAAACTTCAACATGATTTTTTCAGGTCTTCCAACAAACAAAACAACTCATTCCTCCAACCTCAAGAAGCATTCGAAAAATATTCGCGCAACGGATCATACAATCGAATACAAATTCGTGATCAAAATTGTGACTCGAAAAAAAGAGAAATACATTGCCACCACTCTCCCTCTCTCTGAGAAATCCCTCTCTGCTAGTAAGTCAACGGTAAAAAGGTCATCATCGGTTCGAGTTCTACTATGTTGCCAATATAATGTTAATTTTAGTTAAAATATTCTGTATTATAATATGAATATGATAGCTACACGTCGGCCGGTAAAACAACGAGATTTGTATTACCAATCAGCTTTTGCAGCCCGCATCCTACAGTCATGCGTTCAAGTTTCAGACTGGCCAGACATTTGCAGTCAAGGGGATCTCCCTTGGATCAAATCAGTACATTCAGTCATATCCAGTTTCAGTGTTTCACCTCTCCTATCTTGCAGAGTTGCCATAGGCTTCCACACAGGGAACATTGGAAGCTACGACATCGCTTTCTATGTTAATTTCCGCTTCTTCAGTGGCCAGGTACGAGAGTGATCGGTGACGGGTTTCAAAGAAAAAACATTTGTTTACTCTCGTGCTTTTTACTCAGACGCCTATTTTAGCTGTACGGCGAACATAGTGGGGATCAATATCAATATCAAATATTTATTCAAGCTTCAGGTAGGTCGCCTGTTGAATGATACAGTCTCTCCACATCTGAAAGACTCTTGTTTTAAGTGCCATCTCCACTCCTCTACTCGTAAGAAAATCGTGAAACTTGTTGAAAGCTCTCCAAGCTCCTCCGATTCTCCTGTTCACTTCAAGCATTAACTCCTGGTCGAATGATAGCCTTACTCCGAGATACACAAAGTAGTTGACATATTTCAGTTGTTTTTCATCGATATAAAGAGGAAATTGAGCTCGGTTGGTCATCATTACTGTCTTCTTCTGATTTACTTCCAATCCAACTTTTCTACTTTCTGCACATAGTTCACTCATCATTGACTCAATTTCTTTCTTGCTATGCGATACGAGAACAATATCATCCGCGTACCGTAAGTGATTCAGGTTCTCTCCGTCGATGTTGATTCCAAATCTCTCCCACTCCAGGTTTTCGGAAAATTCCTTCTATCACAGCATTGAAGAGATGAGGGGACAGTGGATCGCCTTGTCTCACTCCTCTTTCTATTTCAATCGGTACTCGATCTCTCCCAACTTTCACTGACACACGGCGTCTACTGTATGAATCGGAGTGTATTGATTATCTTTGGATGTATTCCATGGTCGTATAATGCTTCCCACGCTTTGTCGAATTCCACCGTATCGAAAGCCTTTCGGTAGTCCACACATACCAGGTAAACGGGGAAGTTGTATTCCATACAGTGGGGATCAATACATTATAATGTATTCAGATGCACATATATTGAATGGCGTCACCATTTAGAAAACTGAGATAAATAATTATAATGCGTATGGTGAAGTGAAAAGGCCGCTGTTTCAAATGGGAAAAAAGTCCACAATGAGATTGCCGCGCACCGAACTCCTCTCGACTGGATCAAGTACTTGAATATGTGGATTGGGGACTATGCAGGACACTTTTACTCTGTCAATTTGGGTACGCACGTATTGTGTCTGACGTCATAAGGTCGCTGCGCACAACCACATATTTTTACTTAGAAGGACGAAAACCGAATCCACCTTCCACTTTAGGTGTGTTGTCCAAGATCTCGTGCCGATTACAGTCGAACCATTACGCCAACCCGTGTATGGGAATGTGACACTATATTTGCCGTCCATGCTCAATTTTAATTATTTTTTAGGAGATCGATTCCTCAATCTCACGACCGTTTCCAAGGATAACGAAGGGAAAATTGCATATGAGTTGGTGAGCAAAAACCAAATTGAAAGTTCCACGTAGATGTATCGTAGAAACGGTAGAAGTTTAATATCAGCTTCTTTATTTGGCTTAGGATTAGGCTTAGTGTGATTCTTCAGCAGCGGGCGAACCAATCGTCGACTCCAGAAACTAATTATCGATTCCAGCCTACAGACTACAATCAAAAGTTCAAGTTCCTGAAGGGAACTTGAACTTTTGATTGAAGGGAACTTGAACTTTTGATTGTAGTCTGTGGGCTGGAAACCTTTATTGTCAAGGGGATCTCTCTCGGATCAAAACAGTACGACTGATTATTTACATCATCCCTCCATTATTATATTTAATTGTGCCTTCTTGTAGAGTCGCCATAGCTTTCAATGACCGAAACGAAACATGGGAAACGCCGGCGGTCGAAACATCGTCTTCTATATTAATTTCCGATTCTTTGAAAACCGGGTACGGTAGCAAGTGATTACCAAATTAGAAGTCTGACAGTCGATGGCCTATGCTTTGACCCAGAGCAATTAGGCCTCTGTCGGATGTGCGGGCTAAGGGTTTGAGATGCATGATAAAGAATATGTGTATGTGAAATTATAATTAAAACCAATAAATATGGTAGAATCAACGATTTTCAGCTAATCTTGAATTCTTGCCTCGGTGGGTGCACATGGGGCAATGGACAATCTTTGAGTAACCCAATGAAGCAGAATCAGCCATTCGAGATCCGCGTCCGTGCCCACGACGACCATTTCCAGGTACGTAAAATAGCTCATGAGTTTGGCATAATAGAAGTTGGCTCAACTATTTTTAAAAAATAGCCGAATAGGGCATGAGGTTAATTCAATATAATGGATAACTTTTTGTTGTTGCAATAAACAGTGTTTGTGCTCCAGGAATGTGTAAAATTGAACTGTAATGCTTCCAGACATTTCCCTCCCGAGCGCGAAAATCAACGATTTCACCGTTTGCGAACTAGCACACAGTAAAAGGAACGTCTGCAAGCAAACTAACATCAAGTAAGCAGATGAGTATCATAAACATATATGTTACCTCGAGCAATCGTGTTTGATCCCCATCGAGTGCTCAAAGTGTCACTTAGTATGTGTTTCAGAAGCGCGCTCGTGAGCTCGCGCAAATCTGACTGCAAGTCTCTCGTTATTTCTGGAAAATCCACCGAGTATACCAAGAGAATGTCGAGCTCAACAGCGCGAGCGGTGGTCAATGGGGAACGGCGCAGACCGAGAGCTTGGCGCCCTTCAAACGGAACGTGCCCTTCAAAGTGGTATTCACTCCGGAGCCATGCACATTCCAGGTGAAAAATTGCTCCCAATTCAGTGCTAATCCATTTAAATGGCCCCTTTTTGGTCTTGTGACGATTTATTGGAAATCTTACCTTGTTTCAATTCATGTAATCACATTCTAGACTCAGAGATTTGCTAATACACACACCCTTGCGAACAGTTGATCCCGACTTGCGACTTGCGGTTCCAGATCTCCGTAGATGGGAAGTACTACGCCTCCTTCTCCCATCGGATGCCTCTAATCGACGTCGCCAAAGTCCGTGTCGACTTTGTGTACGACCTGGACATCCAGATCAGATGATCAGGTTCCATACCACAAGCCCGGCGTCAGTACCGTCATCAACCACATAACATCACGCATAAATAATTATATCTTCTCTGTCCATAATCGATCCAAAGGCTGAGAGAGAAGATAAAAATAGAGAATTTCAAAAAATATCAAAGTCAGAATTACAGCCATCTTATTATACTATAATTAGGAGAGAATCCAGACGCGTTAGTCAAGAATAAGTGCTGAATGGCTTTGCGGGGCACTAATAATGACACTAGTACTTATTCGATGCCTAAGTGTATCTCAAAAGGCCAGAAATCACTAAATAATCACCTATCTAAGAGCTAAAACTGCCTCCGGTACATAGTCAATGATATTGCAGACCAGTTCAGGCGGAAAATCGAGAAAATTCCGAGCACATCCGCCATTTCCACAAACTGATAGATGTTCCGTCCACAGTAGCAGCGCTTCCCTTATCGATCTGAAAAACATCAATAATGGGGTGAGTTAGGGGATTTTATCGTAGGAAATGTAGTCGAAGAGTAGGAGAGAGAGGCACCTCACACTCGCGTAGTCTCCTCAGCAACCATGAAATAAGGGAAGAGATGCGAGATACGGGAAGGAGGGAGGGGGAGAGGACGATGGCTGACAGAGATATCAGGAGGTGGAGAGGGATTCTACTCGGGATGGACGAGAAGGAGGCGAGAGAGATATTAGTGTGGGAGGGGACCGAAAACATCAAGAGAGAGAGAGACGAGGATGGGGAGAAGGGGGACTATCAATGACGTTTTAATTGGTCCACACGCTTCTTCATCTTTGCGCGTGCTCTTTCTCAGGAGACAGGGGAGATATGACGCCGTTCGCCTTATTTTCGAGCAAGGGTTGGCACAGCTCAAAAAGTCCAATTTTGTGAAACTGTGTGATTTGGGGTTATCGAGGATGGTGAAGGCGATGGGCATATTCATTTTGTCCACAGAACCCTCGTTGGCTCCAGATGGCGTCACGTCGAAATCACGTTTTTTCGTGCTACTCGGCTTCCGAGAGACCTAATTTTTGGAGAAAATTTTTTCTGAGGTAGAATTGCATTGCGAACACGCCTGTCTAGTTCATTTTTCATGATTTTCAAAAATAATTTTAAAAAAGTGAACTTTTCGCATAGGTCTATGGGAGTGATTGAGATTGTCAACTATTTTAGAAACACTGCGCGGTACGCGCGATGTGATTGAATATCGCAAAAAAAAATTCGATAATTTCCGTCTATCAAGGCTAAAGTTGTACATTCAAAGAAAAACGACATTTGTTGAATCTTGTCATTAAAATTGTGTTTGTACGAGTAGATTGTGATTGAGTTGAACAACATTGTTCATCGAGGGTATACAACTCTTTCCTCGACGCTTATTCTCATATTCTAGACTCGTCAACATGAAGCTTTGTTTTAGGTTTCGTCTACGGCACGAAGATGGAGCTCTCTGTGAAAAATGCTTCGATAAAGCAGGAGATGCGAGGAGTTCAAGCAAAGTCTTGATTGCATGCGAACGAGAATGCGCGATGAGAATTCCGACTCATCATAAAAGACATATCGAGCAGTCTGAAGATGACACTATCTATTACCAGTAATATCATCGATACAATAATTTGTTGAATTTTTATTGAGGAGAATGTGCACACGTTATCTTAGATATGGTGTCGGTTTTCTGCTAGTAAGTCACAGTGCTTTTTTGTATTAAAGGGATCTGACATAAATACAAAAGCCGATATTGTGATTAGACGATTATTTCAAGATTTTTAAAGAAAAAAATAAATTTTTAAATAAAATATTTATATTTTTAATTTAATTTACAAAAAAATGATAATTATGGTGTATATCGAGTGCGTGGTGGGATCAGCGGTCATGCCTAATTCAGAAAAGTCGCAAACTGAAACTGACTTTTCAAGCTAAAATCGACGACGAAATTTTTTTTTCGCGTGAGTTTATTTATTTTTGCTTAAGTTTGTATTATTTCACACATTTATTTCCATTGTATTACGTAGTGCGCTAACTCGCCTGTCTGTTCGTGACAAATCGGTGTGATTTCGCTCAATGGTAACCTCTAAATCGCGTTATGAATGCAACGAACCCTCGATTCCTGCACTCAGTCTTTATTGCATTCTTCATTGATAACTTCATAGCTGCTAAATTATAGTTTTTTACATTGCAGTGCCAGCATCTGGCGAGCAAGCAAGGAAGTTCTTGGAGAAAGCTGGCTTGAATAACATCTCCCGGAGGAGAGCCCATTCAGGCGAGTCCACCTGAGGAATTATTGCTATTCCTCAGGTATCATTCCAACAACATATAATGGTGTGGACTTAGCATTTATCTAGTCCCTGTGCATTCTCTAATTAGTACCTTGATCAGCTCCTTGGGTGGGTTCTCTACCACTTTCTTTCCCTTGGCGCGAACGGTGTGCTGACACTTAGTCACCAGATCGAAGCCATCTCCCTATTAGGATAGTTTTCACTTCTGATGTCGATTCAGTTCTCAAGTATCCCCATTCCGCGCATTCTCTTGCGAGAAATATATACTGTGGTGTGCGGAATAGAGAAAAATTACAGCCAGCACGAAACCCCTAATTCTCACTAGTATTAGGAATAAAACGATAAGTGTATCCACCTTGTCCCATTTGTGTTTCCCGGTGCAGTGATGAAGGAAGGAGCGAACATACTCGAGTGCCATCTTTCTGTCCTCACTCTTGGGATACTTCTCATTTATGTAGAATAGATGATTAAAGAAAGGTTTGTACCAGGCAGAGAGGATTGGGTACAACTTCATGGCCTACATAGTTATTATGGGGAGTGATAGCTGTATTTGTTTATACTCACCGCCCACCAGGCCTTCTTCAGAGCCTTTTGCACATGCCATAGATCTCTCTTCGCTACGATATGGCTTAGCTTAGGGTTCTCTCTGATACGCTTGTCCACTGTTGCATTCGAGTCGGACACACGGGTGCTAATAGTAATACAATTCAGAAGGAGACGATTTATAGGATGAGCACAATAGCTAAATCGCCTTCTAGTTTTGAAGAAAAAACGCTCTTTCTATTCGGGTTCACAATAACATACCTGATGTTAAACCCGTCATCAACGAGTTCCTCTAGAGCGCGCTCTGAACCATGACTCTCCATTCGAGACGATATTCCTTCTATAGTATCGGGTTGAGGAATAAGTAACGCTCGTTTTTCCAATTTCAGATTATGACCTCTCCCGTCTTTCTAAATTGTGCAATTATATTCCGGTTTTTGATGATCGATAAGGGCTTGTATACTCTCTTTAGCGCACACTATATCATATATCTCCGATCATTTAGGCGATCACAATGGCTGGCTCAATTCAAAGTTGTCGCACCTCACCCTGAGATTTTGACAGGTCAGCACTGAGGGAAGAAGAATTATTGAGCCACAATTAAGCTGCAGTAGTAAAGTATCATGGTTATACATTACACTGATGATATTCAGAGGAATATCCAAGTAAAGGCCTGTGTGAGATATGCGCCTAACGAGAGTGTAGGATTTTCAGTTACTGACCGAAAGAAGTTTTGCTAGCCGCGTTTTCTTAGCAATAGATCTAAAGACCTCAATTATGCTTGAATGTGGAGTACCTTTCCTGTTGAAAATATGGACGAATTTTGCTAAGTGTGGAGCATTCTCTTTATGAGTTAAATTGCTCGTAAGTCCGATATAGAAAAACAAGCCTCGAAATCGACATTTATTGCTATTTCCTGTAAACCGTACTAATTGAATGTAAGGCCTTAGATGGTTAAATGGACGAGCAACTTTTGCACTATCATCCACCAAGTGGCCACAATTATAGAATGGCTACTATGTCTTGGGTATGGTTTAATCCAAAATCCTCAAAACACGCATTTCTTTTGATTCCGTCACAAAATAATATTTTTGGAAAACTGTTATTTTTCAAATAGGAGTATAAGTAGCACCAAATGTTTATAGTGATAATATAGCTCCATAGTGAGTGACTGGAGCGCACTAGTGTATAGGCCAGCACCTTCGATCTTCAAGGTAGACAAATAAGTTAAGTGAACTGCAATTTTTCACGAATGTTCCCCTTGAAACGTCTATAAAAATACAACAATGAATCGAGCACCATTCTCACTTCACCATGAAAGAGGTGTAGTATCGGGCTGCTCACCTGAGAATGTGTGAATTTACCGAACAGTTTCCACGTTAAATTACACAATTTCGAAAAAAATCTAAAATTTTCGAAAATTATCAGGTACATTGAAATCTAAATTTCTCTCCTACACAGGAAGCGTGATATTTCTAATAATAACGGCTATGATACTCGAGCATACCCTGAAAAAATGCTATAAAGTCAGCCAGTTTAGATTTGATTGGCGGGAGATATATGAGCCCAAACACGATGCTCAAAAACGAGCGTTACTTATTCCTCAACCCAATATAATATAAGATTCAATCATACTAAAACCCCTATTGATACCCATTTCTGGTTCGTTGACGGAGAGGGACACGGAAGCGATGATGAGACCGAGATTCGAATCGAAGATCGTCACTTTGCAGTTCGAGGAGCAATACCCAGGCGAGTCATATTGCCCATCTAATGCCACAATTATTCCCTCCTCCTGTAACCATATTTCCGTGATAAGAAACATCGGGGGAGTGACAAAGGGGCAACGGGGTACTGTCCTGATAGGAGTTCACCTTGTTCAATGAAAGTTGTCTCAATGTTATCAATATGACTACCGTATTCCATTACCATATTCAGTTCCATATGTCAGATTGTGTTCCTTGGGTCAGAAATTTTCCAATTATTTTTCTATTAGTCTAAAAAATTATCATATTAGAAAATTTCTAACCCAGGGAACTGAATATGGTAATGGAATACGGTAGTCATACCAATAACAATGAAAATACTTTCATTGAAAAAGTCAACTACTAACCAGACAGTACTCTGTTTCCCCTTTGTCACCCTCCCGAAACATCAGATATCTATGCTACCGGGGCAGTGTCCTTAGAGAGATGGCGCGCGTCTCTCTCCCATCTAGCGTGCACTCGATCGATAGCGGGGCAAGCGTAGTAACGAACAGTCTCCTTCATCGATCTATCCCTGGGAGTCCCGATGCACAGACTATCGCACAAGTCGAGTAGTCTCTGGAATAACAACCCCATCACACCTCTCAGTTTAGGTAGATCACCGGCAGGGGCGTTCCTGTAGCGAATGCAGCCACTGGGAGGGACTGATTAAGCTCGAAGACCTGACTCTTGCCGCTTCCTTTCTTGAACTTACTATCCCATCGAAACTGATTTTTGCACCCAGTGCACTGGTAGGTCACGGAGAGTGCACTAGCCAGTTGAGTCCATGCCAAACTAATGGGATCGATTTGCGCGCCACACTCTTGGCATCGTCGGAACAACAATTCCAATTTGGACTTATCTGTTAGGAAGTAGGCCGACCGAACGGAATCTTCCCCCACCTCCTCCTCATCTTCTTCTTCTTCATCAGATTCTGTGGGTTGAGAATTCTGGGAGGGGCGGTAGGAAGATTCCTTCAATCATCTTAGATACCAATTGCATGCATGTCAGTTCAAACCGTTATCATAGTGGGCACACTGGATAAGCCAGAATTGAATCTTGACACATTAACGCTTCGAATTTCAGATGCTCGGTCATCGATTAGAAGCTGTGAGACTGAGACGTGACGAGGCGGAGTCGACTGAGTTGTGTATTTTTTTAAATACAATATTCTTAGATTATTTATATTTATAAAGAAAGGTTTGTTTATTTAATGATGACTCACATAATTGAGCACAGACCAGTGTATTGTTTGATGAAAGGAGTCACAAAAAAATTAAATTACCAGCCTAGTGATTAGATGTTTCTTTCATCTTATCTATTTGCTAAACTGTAATATAGTTTTGTGATTTCACTAATCTTTCTAGAGGATATAATCTCATGGTATTGTAATTGTGTGAAATAAGGAAGTCATTTCGTGCTTAACTACTCTCTATTTCGTAAACTAGATCGCACACCGGACTTTCGAGATAGTGCGTTGAATAGAGAGAGTACAAACCAAACTGACATCTCTAGTGAATAGTTTTCGTTAAATATTACTATTGTAGTTATCACTGTTTTTGATTTACATGAATAAAGGTATTGTTTGCTCGTACTGTACACTACCTCTTGTCTGTCGATTAGTAGATCATTGACAGAGTTATGGTCGAAATTGTCATCATCAAAGCCCCAAGCTCCTCCATTCTGATATTAGTATTGCGATTAAGGGAAGAGTATGGTTCTTCTTTTCAACGTCTTGTACTATTTGTGTTTATTATAGTGAATATTATGCCATCATATCTGTTCTCACATTCTCGTTCTCTCCATCTGTCCCTTCTCCCTCTCCATTCTCGACTTGATCTACCCTCACTTCTTCCTCATTATTATCGATCCTCCGCCGTTTCTATTAAAGAAAATAAGAAGAATAGGCCTAGTAGTAATATTACTTCAGCTTTTCCTATGCCTCCATCATCGTTAGGAACAACTATGTCCTTCAATGCAATTGCTCGCCGAACGGATAAATAAGTGGGACTACTACCTTTTTGGGCATTCCATTGTCGTCAAAGTGCTTCTCGCACCACCGAATATCCTCCTTTCTATCCAACCTCTCTCGAAACTTGTTCAATTCGCGCGTGGTAGATGCAGGGTCAAGCCCGAGAGAATTTACCCAAAGGCGTTGAAGAAAGTTCTAGCGGGAAAAGTACTAACGGTGCTCGATTGAGCCCCGCATCTATCGCATTTTCTTTTACGTAGGGTGAGAAGCTTGCCTTTACCAGCCATTCCTAAGAGAGGTTGCATAGAAGAAATTAATGAATCGCTCGAGTAACTCGCACACAACGAAATACTGAGTCACAATCGGTTCGAACATGGTCACTAAGTTACTGAAGAAGGGGTAGTGCACGAACGAGAAAGCAATGACTACATACACTCCACTATCAAGGGGTATTCGCGAGCTAGCCCGGTTCAGGACAAACTTCTTAGTGTGATTTAGAGGCTACCATCGATCGAAATCACGCCAACACGCCATGAACAGATAGGAGAGATACCGCACTACGCATTAGAGTTAAAATAATCGTGCAAAATAATAAAATTCAGTCAAAATAAGTAATTTCAGCCAAAAAAAAGTGAAATTCGCAACCGTCGGGTTGAAAAGTCAGTTCCAGTTTGGGGCCTTTTCAAATCCAGGCTTGACCGCTCATCCCACCACACACTCTCACTACCGTAATCACACCATAAATTCATTTATTTTTTAATAAATACAACAATTTTTTATAAATTTTAATATTCTGTAAATATCATTAAAATAGTGTAAACTTCAAAATAAGGCCAAATGTTCAATGTCTGCCAGGTCCCTTTAAAAACGTACCTAAGATCGCATAATAAGTGCTAGTGATGTGAATATGAGTTCGATTCTCTTGAATTTGCATGCACCGATTAGAGAAAGGATAGAGAACGATTTCACTCCTTTGATCAGTACCATAATACGTTTCTTTACTAGGGTCGACCGTTCAAACTCCTAAACACAATTCGAAACGCACGTTGAATGAGGTCCATTGCGCAATGAGAGGAATTCGATTCGAATTCGATACGAAACCTTTGCCATCAGTCCACAATGTGTGGGATAATAGAATCGGCCAATCTTAAGTTTAATGCAAATTAATTTTTCGATTCGAAAGTTTCGAATTCGATTTAGTTTTGTCAGCCCTATGCTTTGTTTAGCCATTATAAGAAGCCGAGACATAGGCAACAGTGACTATTGTGTACTCATTTTGTGAGACTGTATGCCTTCTGGTTGAATTTATCCACTCGCGAGTGAGTGAGGAAAAAATGGTATGGCAGCACCTCTCCCTTCCCTCTGGTCACTCAACCGTCCAATGCATCATCCCATTTTATGACATGACCTCATTCTCTAATCAATTGTCTGACAGTTGCAGTTACTCAATTGCCTAATGAGGTCGAAAGGGCATTGCTGAACCATGTTCTTCTCAATTGTCCTCGCAATAGTATCCCTGATTACAATGCGCGAATGGATATTCCTATTCATACTATCACAACGAAAATAAAGAGTTCGCAAATATATTGGATACGTTATAGATAGGCACTCTCCCAATCCCACATGTTTTCAAATTCTTCTATGTTACCCTTTCTCTCCTCATCCTGATATCCTTGTCAATTGTAATCTCTCTCTTTCACGGTTGCTGATGCGATTACTAGTTTGACGTGTCTCTATAGGTATCCTATTTTTTTTACTATGTTTTCCATGCAAATTTCCGCCCTTTTTTTATAGCCTCGCGTCTAGTTCACCCTTACAATTCAGGTCAATAATTTATGCGTTGCTAAACTCTACAAAACATCTGTTTCTGGAAATAACGAAGATACTGGAAATACAATCGATAATTTGCCTTGCGAATTGGTCTGGAGCATCATGGATTACGTGCCGGAGGCTGTTTTGGATCTCAGACTGGTTCATTGCCTTTTCGGTCCTCTGTTCTTTCCATTCAGTACACTCTCTATGAGGTCTAGCCTCTCTATGATCACATATAGTGTAAAATACAGTCATTTCTGAACGCAAATCATCTGAATCAAGGCAAAGTATGAGTATTAGTGTCCTCAGTACTCGATAATCTTGAGTGTGCTCTGCGGTGATCTCATTTGCTCTTTCGAGTATCGACTCGGATCAATACCAGTAAAAAGTTCATTCCAGACATCTCAGTTGTTCAAATCACTCGTGGATACCTACGCCATGCAGGGATCGGCCATTCAATTCGTCATCGATCTGAACTTCATATTATGGACAGCCGAGGATGTAAGCGTATCATGCTTGATACAGCGTACATTATCGAGTCCATCCAAATTCTCAACCAATCTCATTCGTACTTCCCTCCCTCCCGTTTTTCATCTTTTTCATCCTGACGTAGTACGCATTGCTGTAGCACGACAGGCCCATATAGATGGGATATAGATAGTGAGAGAAACGAAGAGCATCTGTCTCGCTTCCCCCACTATCTTGCATCGAAAGCGTAGCTAACCCATTTGGTACGCCGGCTGAGCTAGTTGAAACACGGCGGATTTGAATAAACAACTACATTCATATCATCTAGACAGAATTGTGCTTGCAATTCGAAATCGTTGATTGTACGTCGCGACTGTTTCTGTTGCGTCAAATGCTCCGTCAATCATTAGAATATTCTACTCCAAGAATTTCGAAGGTGGGCCAAATTTATTAAAGAAATGTTTGATATGATATATAATACTTTCAGAAAGATATAAATGCATTTTTAAAGATGTAAATGTATATATAATATACTTTCAGAAAGATGTAAATGTATTTTTCAATGCATCCACAGTCGATATCAGAACTCTTGAGTACATCCGAAACTGCGTGGGAACGAGAATCGGAAAAGTGTTCTTCGCACGTAGTGTCAACCCTCCTTCACGGAGAGCCGTATCTGCAGTATTGAAAGGAATTAAGTTCAAGACTTTCGGAATATTCAGCTACTTGCTTACCTGTGAAATCACGTGCGTTTACCCTTGTTCTTCGAAATATTAAAATTATGATTTCTAATTTTTTTTTTAGAGATGATTTGCTAAAAACGATCAAAGAGCACAGTGTAGAATGGATCTCACTATCGGCCAAACAAATAGACAACGCAGGTGTGAATAGAAAAATAAATAATAATATAATTAAGATTTTATAATTAGTATGATATACAGTAGTGGTGTCGAATCTAGACAGGCACTCCATCTAATTAAAATTCGTGTGCTTTCTCGGCGGTCAGAGAAACGAGAGAGCACGCGAAAGATCCTGTCTTGATTCGACATCACCAATTTGCAGTTCGAATAGTGCGAATTTGCACCTGAAGTTAGCAGGTTAGAAACTGGAAAGACACTACTATGTTGCAGTTATCAGGTCAAAGAAAAAAAGGAAAAAAGAGGAAAGAGAGAAGTGTAGTCTCTGTGTGTTGATCACTCAAAGACTACTGATTTGAACACTTTCTTCTCTATCTCACTACCTTATTCCCAATTTTTAAGATGGCCGAAATACTTGCTGCTCAGAACACAATTCAACTTTCCATAAGAGCTGAAGCATCGCCCACCCTTCACAAAGATGTTTATTTTTTTCCTATTTCACGATCTGCTCTTATCTTCAGTCATGCGGTGTTAAAATCACGGAAAAGTAAAAAAGGTGTTAATTTTTCGCTGGAAAAGTAAATGGAAAAGTAAAAAGATTTGAATTCCCGCAATTTCGTATCTCGGTTCCCAGTGAAGCTAGCGATGTGAAAGTCGGTTTATAAGCTTTTTCGAACCGTTTAACATCTGGAACCGATTTTCAAGTCGCTAGCTGCACTGGGAACCGAGATACAGAAATTGCGGGATTTCAAATCTCAGTACTTTTCCGGCACGAATTCAAATCTTTTTACTTTTCCATTTACTTTTCCAGGCAAAAATTAACACCCTTTTTTACTTTTCCGTTTACTTTTCCAGGATTTTAACACCACACCATTCAGAACAGGACCAACCTCCTGTTTTTCGTTGCATTGATTCGAACTATTTATGCAGCAATTGGTAAGCTTTGAGGAAATATTGATGGTAATCCATTTTTCTCAGATGTTGCATGCAATTTCACGTACAAATCTGTAATGTGAATCAATCAATGGGTGTGAAGGCAACACAAGAGCAGTAGGCGGATTTTGAGATCTGTACTATTCGTCAATTCCAGAGCTCTTCATCTCCAGTCATGCATTTTCCTCATGTAATATCAGCTACTCAGGGTTGCCTACGGGCAACATTCCGCTAACCTTAGGAAGTTTCTTTATTAAGATCTCTTAGGCAGTTTTTCTAAATCACTCGCGTAACAATCCAAATTCCTTTATAATTCTGACTCTATTCGCGTTGATTGCTCTCAGAGGAAGTGACGCAACCATGTTTAGTGATGTTTGCTGAGACATCTCTCAATAGTTCTATCAGGTTTAGTGATGTTTGCTGAGACATCTCTCAATAGTTCTATCAGGTAGTCATTGGAACACCAATTTCCAGTATGAATTGATCCCCATCGCCTTTGATTTGTGGCCACCTCACCTGTGGTATTCCTGAATCGCAACCGTTGCTTTTCAAACCATCTTCTGAATCACATGACCTATCGATGCCTTAGACACCAGCAACATGGGATTTACCTAATCAAGCTGGGAGCCCAGGAAGCAGCTCCACTACTAAAAACTATTGTAATTTATGTGATTTAATCAAATGAATAAACTATGGAGTTACCATCTTCCACCGAAAGCAACTTTCGCATACCATTTTGTTCTCGAACCGACACCAGAACAATCACGGTGAGTCCGCATCTGCTCACTGGATGATCGATGTGATGATAGTCTTCGATGAGCGCAGAACGAGAACGCACTTTCATCCGCCTCATTGGCTCAGTGGCAGAGCGTCTGTCTAGTAAACAGAAGGTCGCTGGTTCGATTCCAGCATGAGGCACCAAAGTTTTGTTGATTAATTTTGTGGATTTATTTATAAAGAAATAATTCCCTTTTATATGATACATGTTCAACCCTGCATACCCACTGTCATTATAGGCTGGCACCCTTGTTTTGAATGTTCGTTAGTTATCCAATTTCAGATCTCAGTTTGTAACTCCCCTTGGTAGCGCCGCTCATTTGGCGAATAGCGATTGAACCAATGTGGAAGGGGTGAGTACAGTGTTGCAAGGATTGTCACTGAGGAAGGAGAGGAGATTCTCCCGGAAGTATACTGTGACTGAAAATGAAGGATCGGTCGATCGATTAGAGTGCTGCTGTTCGAAATTGATTCGCCATGGAGAAGCGGGGGCGAATAAGAGAAGAAAATTGGCTAACCAATGCTGCGGCATTAGAGTATTACACGGGTGCCACTCACATCTATGCTTTCATTGCCGAACGGCGAGGGGATGCGATGGGCAAGAGTGTAATCGACAGCGTTGGCTCAACATGGCCGTGTGGCGCAATGGATAACGCGTCTGCCTACGGAGCAGAAGATTGTAGGTTCGATCCCTACCATGGTCGCAACATTTTGCATTTTCTCGTGTTTCAAGTTTCAAGTCTTTTGTTCACAATTTCAACAGCAATATGCACTCACCTCACTTGCTCAGTAGCAGTGCTTTTTATCTAGTAAACAGAAGGTCGCTGGTTCGATTCCGACACGGAGCTAACTTTTGCTACTTCATGACTTCCTTCCTTGTTCAGCATGACGGTAGACTTCCTTTCTATTTGCAAGAGCCCAATTTAAAGTCCTAGCCATTTCAAGTGGGGTCTTAGTCTCCAATACTCCTCTAGTGTCGCTGAAATCAGCGTCCTCTCTCCCTAGCATACGTCAAATGAGATCTCGCATAGAATTTACTGCCGATATGCCAAAACAAATTTGCCGACGTGATCTACTCGATATATGTTTTTATCGCTTTGCCGATATGGATCTTGCCCGAATGCCGACGTGCACTCTCGCTTTTTCAAGACCTTTTTGACGTATGCTCCCTATGAGACTGATGTGCTTTCCTTCCTCTCTGATATCCCGTGTTCTGAAGTTAGCGAGATAAAGTGCACGAATTTCTTGCTTCTTTCCCATAGATTATGAAATATGGTCAGAAAATATCAGACTTGCGGCTGGTTTCGTACATATTTTCGCTCCTTCTCACCTGATTAGCATCATTTTTCAAAGTCAGTTATCTACGCTCCGATAGGGAATCAAAGATTAATTTGTTTTTAATTTTTAATTATTTTGTGGCATCCAATGATAAAAAATCAAAGAAATTTATTTGCAATTAATTGCTTTAGAGATAATTATTCGAAAGGGACCCTTGAATACGTATAATGTCCAACCAATGAAACATTTTCACTAGTAGTTTCACAGTAGTTTCCTACAATAATATTTTCACAGTTTGCTTCCTACTAGGTATTTTCAGGCTTCCTAATATGAAACTTTTTTTGGATTTGCGGAATTACACATTGATTATTTTTCTTGCAGAATAGACCAGAGCATGTTGTGTCTCCAAAACATTGTGGTATTTCCCTCAAATCTATGGACTCTCTCTTCAAAACAGGAATCCAGGTAGATGTTAGAATACGGTATCTCCAAGGCGCACCACGCGAGCCTACACACTAAATTGTTAGCATAATGATCGGCTGATCATTTAGGTTATAGGAACCAGTATTAAACTGCTTGAGACAAAATATGTGCCAGCCATTTATGATTTTGTTCGAATCTTGGGCGGCATTCAACGAACTCGACTAGATACATAGGAGGGGTGATGAAAGAGCACACCCATCTGTTTCTCCTTCACCCACGGATAGCATTGTGATTTCAACGCAATTTACTGAATATTAAAGCTTTATATGATGAAAAAACAGTACAACATTCAATGCATGATTAGTTTTTCTTCATGAATCATGTTCCACGTGCCTAATTACAATCTGATTTCCGTCAACTTTGGTAGCCACTATATAGGCACCGACTTGGGTAAGCAGAGCAGCTGCAGCGCAGGGTGCAGTAATGGAAATCTGCTTGTCCATATTGTTCAGCACCTAGAAACGATTTTTGATGATTTCAGTTACGATTTTATCGAATATCTACGTACCTGAAGCAACACTTCCGCATCTTCTAGTGATATTCCCGATGAATACCCGGTGATGAAAAGGCGTCGGCATTTTCTATTTAATATTTCCCGCATAATATATACAAGGTCATCAACGTGGGAGTTGAAATTTCCGAGATTGATTTTCATCGATTTAACATTATTTGCAAGTTGAAGAAGATATTCGACAGAACCTACAAATTTGTTTTTTGAAAGACGACGCTAATTATAAATGATAAGTAACTATCGAATAATGTAAACTCAACTTCACTGAGTCCATCTGGGGATACTGATACATGTTCAGCTCTGACATTTTGAACAAAATTCACCAAAGCTTGTCTAAAATAAAGGATAATTCAGGCACTTAAAAATTGAACTCACAAGCCCGCAGTAGTTGGAATCTTTTCACCGATTGAAACTATCTCCAACATCTTTACCATAAGCAAATGCGAGAACATTCGAAGAGCATCATGCCTTTCGTCAACATTGCTTTTGAAATAGAAATAACGAAACACCGCACTACTAATTAAAGGGCGTAGACATTCTATGGTTTGCTTCGAGTTGACCAGTAAGACAAAAGGACTGAAATACGGGTATTTCCCTTGAAGAAAACAAAATGCAACAAGCACTTTGAGTATGACATCTTGAAAAGTTAATTGCAAGATTGGAAAGCGCAGGCATTACGCATAGTTTCCACATAAATGAATCTATTTTTCTTTTGAATAGTATGTGTAACATCCTTGCCTTTCCGTCGCTCTGGAACCGCATTTGATCTCGTGAGCATATTTGCAACTTACTGTCGATTTTTATTCTAGGAAAACTTACAGTATCATTTTGCTTACAGTTTGCTTACAGTAAAACGGAAAAATTACAGTTTGCAACTTACAGTATATTCTAGGAAATGAACAACAGGTCTCTGACAGCTTGCAAAACTCGAAACATACTCATTAGTTGACTTGCAAACCTAAATGCAACTGTGCAAACACTGAGCGATTTGAATGAGCGATTTAATAATAACAAGAGAGAAAAGTCTTGACCTGTCTCATTATCAGCATCGAAGGCTCATCCAAGAAGTTGCAGATGTTGTCGAAAAGATTTCGAGGAAGACTCAGAAATCCTAATTGCATTTTTCCCCGATCTTCAGCGAGGTGCGATTGTTATCGAAAAACTGAAGGGAATAGACGTTTCTTAGCGTCTTCCAAAAATCCGCGTCACTAAACAATTCAATTATTCAAATATATGGGTCAGTAGCGCCACACTCTACTCGTTCATGATAAATGTACCCTCTGGTGCCGCTGCTTTACAACCTTGTGCTATGATGATAAACACGGGTTGTTTTCTTGAATTTGTGAGGATTGATTAGATGGAGTATATGTGGAGTTTATTCAAAATGGACATTGAAGTGTATGAAACAATGCACCCGCTTTGTGCATCAAACGATTGGATCATTGCATTACACACGTGCCATTCATCTCAAGCTTCGATTGCCCAACGGCCAGGGGAAGCGAAGGACATGAGTGTAATTGACAGCTATGCTCAACATGGCCGTGTGGCGCAATGGATAACGCGTCTGCCTACGGAGCAGAAGATTGTAGGTTCGATCCCTACCATGGTCGCGACATTTTGCTATATGAAAAAAAAAACGAATTCTCATGTTTTCAGCGATAAGTTTACATTTGTTTTAATCTTTCTTATCCCCTGGGAGCCAGTGATTGTGTCTAGTAAACAAAATGTCGCGGGTTCGATTCCAGAATGATATACCAATTTATTTTCGCATGACTCCCTTTCTTGTTCAGTATGGCGCTAAACTTCCTTTCTATTTTCGCGAGCCCGATTTAAAGGACCATTTCAAGTGGGGCCCTAATCTCAAATGCTCCCTCCCCCCTTTCACAGAAATCCTCGTCCTCTCCCTCTATGAGCCTGATTAGCTTTTCTTCCTCTCTGCTTTCATGTGTTCGATAGTCAGTGAGAGAAGTGACAAAAATCATCAGTGTTGATGCAGGTTTCGGACACATTTGTGCCCGACATCCGTGATTATCGTGCTACTTTGCACGAAACTTGTAGAGATTGCGAGCGCTCAAAACACGACCAGAAATTGTCGATCGTACTATCTGTCAGAAGCAGAAATCGAGCAGCCATCTCGCTTCATTCCCAGTCCTCCATTTTAGTCGAAATGCCGAATCGACATTGGATTCTCCTCAATACGCCTGCTATCTCTTCGCTTTGGCCGGCGAGAGAGCGTGTGGAATGAGGAGAGTCTTCTTTCCGCCAATTCCAGTCTCATATTTTCTCACGGTTTCGTCTTTCTGCTCTCTTTTGCGAAGAAAGAGAGAGGCTGAGGCCATTATTTCGCGTTTAGTGTGCCTAGTTGAGATGCGGCCCTATTCTCCATTTTATCCGATTTTCTCGATTTTCAGTCTAGTATGAACGCATTTCGTGCGTTATTTCGGTTCCCTCACTGACGAAAATGAGGAAAATACTGCTACAGCTGTGAAAACTCGATTTGAATGCATGTTTCGTTACTAATGCTTATGTTTAGACAATGTTGCTGTATGTTCTAAGGGGTGTTGGTTCTTCAATGACGTATTTCTATATTTTCCTCACTTTCCAACCAGTCAATGGCTCTAAAAACTGCAAAAATAAGATGTTTTCCTCTACTAGCCAACCCTAGTCAGAAGCTATTATATTTATCGCTCCCTCTCCATTCTCTCAGTCTCCTCATCTTTTAATTGGATGCTTTTCGTCAAATACTGAAGATTCTCACGTGGTTAGAGAGACGAATCCAGGTCTCATCTCTCCATTCTGCACACTCTCTAAAAGGTTAGAGAAGTGAGATAGCATGCGAAAAGAGGAGGGGCAGAGATAATTGAGAGGCGGTAAACAATAAATTCTCACGGGACCTGTATAGAATCCAATAATTGCTGTGTTCTTCTGAATTTCTTCGTGCATTTGCGGCACATTTTTGTTCAATTTATTCTGAAGCAATTTTCAACCCCTCCTTTCTTATTGTTGCTGCAATTTTCGTCTGAAATAAGGGCCGGTGTTCCGTTTCATGTCTCTTTTGTCAATTCGTGTGAAAATTGCTGATTTGTCACCCTCAAAGCTAATTAGGCAGGTATTGAGTGTAATTCAGAGAAGCGATGTTTCTTTGAAACAGAATATGCTCAATTGGCGTGATCTCACGTCGGGCAGAGAGAAGAGAGTGTATGTGAATTGAGGAGCACTAGGTTTTCATCACGACTTCGCAGAGTCTTTCGGCGCTAGTTCCTTTGGACTTCATCATCATTTTGGCCTTATTCGCATTCTCTCATATCCTTTCGTCGATGCGCAAATGTTGGACATGTCTGGCTCCTTTCGGTGTGCTTACATAGAGCGTAAACATTTCCCCGTCCTTTCCATTTAGGCGTCCTAGTGTTCTTGAGGGAGATTTCGCACGCGAAAGGGAGAGACTACTAATAGCAATGCCTAAACAGGAGTGCGCTCTCCTCATTATCCCCACTATCTCGTCTTTCTGACCGACTAGAGAGCGTGCAGAATGAGGAGAGTCCCTCTTTATTCTCTCCTAATTCGGGCCCCTTTCTCATTAAGCCCCTCACTAAGAATTCCGCCCTCTTCCCCAGTAAACTCTAGTCTTTCCTGGAGGCTCTCACTCTGGATAAGTGTGAGCAAAACAATTCTCAGTACTTTCCCCTTCCCTTTTTGGGAAGGAAAATCACGTCATTCCCATCTATACTATTATAATTTCACTTCTGACTGAAGTTGCTGCGCGCTTTACTTGATGCCCGTGTTTTCGTGTCAGATAGTCGTGCTCGATCTTGACAATCCAATTTAGACTGTGCATCCTTCCCCTTCATTCTCACTCGCTTCCCCTTGTTTTTGAGCTGACCAACTTCAAATTTCATACCCTTTTCACTATCCGCTTCAGGCATTTGACGGGTTTTCCTCCGGCCAACCGTGCAGTTATTATTGTAGTTCCATTCAACCATTTCGAAAGTAGTAACTTCTGCAGCAATGGACCCGACAACTGCAACGGACACTCTGAACACACCGGAGAACCCATACTCCTTGCAAGCACGCGTTCTGTAAGAATTTGCTTTTTTTTGTCGAGGTCATTCAGGCCTTTCCACGATCTTTTTTTTGGTAAAAAAAAACGAGGAAATAAAAACCCAGAATATCACATTATTTCAGAGGAATGAGGTTTTTTTTGAGAGTCTTCCACTTAAAAAAAACATTCAAAACTACAAATTCAGTGACATCCTCGTCTTCTCTCTTCTCGCCTCTTTCTGCATCCTCATTCTCTTTTTCGTCGTTCGGTTAGTTAATTATTATTATTTTTACAAATTATTAATTTATTTTTCTATTTTTCCGGTTTATCTATTTCCGCATTCGGTTATGAGGGCCGAGGCGAAGGTGACATTTGGTGGGAATTTTGAGACCACTTTCGCTTGATATTTTCTGATGAATACCCGCTGGATGTTTCTAGAGTTCATTAGAAACATTGGCTTGATTCAAACTTGCTTTTTGAAACGGCCAATTTCCAGAACTACGAAACCCCGGACCCGCTCTCTGCTAGTACCACCCTACTGTCAATAACATGTCCATGAACGAGACTAACTCCTTCACCTCGGTTCCTCCTACTCTTCGTTTCTGATTTACAAGCACTTAGCAGGCCTCAACCAAGGTGGAAAGATCAAAGATCAAAGATCAACGACCACCATTCCAGTCTCTGCTTCAAGTTCACGCGTCGTTTCCCGCACAGACGCGGAGGCCGAGACTTTGGCGAGGATGTGGAGGAGGAAGACGGGAAGGGAGGGTGAGGATTGATTGATGTATTTCTATGTATTTCCTTCCTCTGTGGCAATTGAAGCGATTGACGAATGTCCTCTGACCGAAGGAAATGAAAGTAAATCTCGTAATAGTTAGCACTAGAGTTGAGAAATTGCTATGTGTGTCTAAAGAATCTTGTTTCACTACAAGAACCAGGGGAAAGCGTTATGTTATCGCGTCATAGCACTTTCAGTGTCAATTATAATAATTAATTTATTATTATTATTATTATTATTATAAATTAATCTTAATTATTGGTTCAATTATGCTGTTTTCAGATGTGTCGTTGGTGAGGACGAGAAGGCGCTCGGGGAAGTGATCAATCGTCATGGAGTGGGACTGAGCGGGGCCGGAGGAGGACAGCGATACTCGGTTGCTTGATTGGATTATGATCTTTGATCTCTTGTTTGAATCCGTCGTCTTCACAGAATGTCTCATGTTTGACGATCTCTGAAGTAAAAAAAAAAGGTAAAGGACACCCGTTTCTCTAGGCACATTCGTCCTGCGGATCTCTGAAGTATTGAGGAATAATTAGTCTAGAAAGTCACATCTCCACGCCGTTTTATTATTATTGATTATTACCGTTTCTGATCTACACTTCTGATGAGGCTACCGTTTATTGACTTCTCTCTGGTGATATCTTAGCGTTATAGTGCCATGTTTCGGGTACAATTACTATCTGTGATTGTATATATCTGAATAAATAAATCATTTGAGGCTCGTTAAATCATGTAAATTGTCTGTTCGAATTTACCCACAGGAAAGCGAATTTAATCACATTCAGCTTCGGCCTTACTCCCGATATCTCTCATCTTGATTCGGCACCACTTTTATCATGCCATTATAATAAATCTCCGTGTGAAGCTTCAATGCATTTGAAGAAGAAAGGAATTTCACATTGGCTCAGCTTTGACCTTCGCCTCTCAGCCGAATCCAATATCTCACGATCTCGAACCAGCTCCCTCTTATCTCATATCATAATCTCTATCGGGGCCATTGTCTCATCTCATTTCCTCTCTTGCTCTCTCCCCGCACTCTCATCGTTTCCCACACTATCTCGCATGTGAGATATCCGTCTGGCCGGCAAGCCCTCTCCGTTATCTCACCCTCTCATACTATCTCACAGGTGCCGATTCAAATGGGAGAATTGAGGTCAGCGCCGATTCATGATGTGCCCTCACTCATTTTACCCCTCCCCGACTAGAGTTCATGGGAAAGGGGGAGGACATGGGGTTATCGCCGTATTGTGAGAAAGCGAGAGGTGAAATAGTGCAGGGAATGAAGAGACTCTCGTTCATCGCCCCCGAGACAAGATAACGGAAGGGCCAAGACGATTCGATACGTGCCCCGAGGGCAAGGTCGACGGGTATGAAGGGGATATAAGGCGGGAGCGGTAGGGGAGGAGAAACGGCCTCCTTGCTTCTCTTGATTCACTCTGAATGGTTGCCAGCTTTCGGTCTTGCCATTTATTCCCACTAGTGATATCGTTTCGACTTTCTGCTCTCTACTTTGTGCACACTCTCTCGTCTGTCTGACCGGCGAGAGTGCACAGAATGGAGAGAGCCAAAACCGAAATTACATCCCTAATTCCCACCATTTCTCGAACATTGTCACTTAGTTTTGATAGTATATAGGGCTTTGTCTACACCCTGCGTCTGCCATTGCACAGTGCCCGTTACAGTACCCTTGTTTCGCTTTGTCCAAACATGTCCAAACAGTTCTACAATGGTGTCGATGCCGCTGGTGACCGGGGTCGCCGCGACGTTGGCCTCCATCACCCTCGTCACTGTGGTGAGCGAGATTTGTTGTTTTACCGATTTTTTAAGGATTGTGGATACGGATGCGTAGAGGGTTCCACACGTGGAAAGGAGGAATTTTTGTCTTTTTCTAGCCTATGGTTACCGTACTTATCGGGTACTGTAGTCCGACCGGGCGCTTTTCTTGGTTTTTGAGGAACACTCGAAATCCGAGCAGCATGTTAAATAATTTTTAATCACTCGTGAAACACATTGGATTCCTAGAATGAGGACGGGAAAAAAATGATCGGCTATCGATATGTTTCACATTGAATAGAAAAATGATGAATCTTCCAACAACCTGATTGATTTGGCAGAGCAAAAAAGTAAATAATCTGTTAGCTAGTTATCATTTCAAACACTTTCAGCTCATCTCCATTCCTATTGTGCTCAAAGAGGTCGAGGACATTCGCTTCACTTTGGAGAGAGAGATGGATGAGTGGAGGGTGAGAGGATTGTCTTTTTTTTTGCTTCTGAAGACTGATCTTTGATCTCTCCAGGCCGACTCCGACGCCACCTACCGTAGTCTGTCCATCCTGGCCGCTTCTCGCAATTCGCGCGCCAAGAGACAGTACGACGCATACGGTGGTGCAGCACCCGTCCAGGCTGCAGGTATGAAGTAGGGCTGAGATATCGACATTTTAATGTTTATTATTTTATTGCCGCAAAACAAGAAGTTATGTTATCCGCTCGCACTCAATGCTTTTCTATCATTTGTGCAACACAACTGCTTGATTGATCAGTAATGAAAGAAATGAGACAGAGCGAAATCAATCAAGTTTCGCGTGTTTCATATAATAGATTGGATGGTAGAGCAATGATAACAGTAGCTACCGTACTCCTACCGTAATCATCCTCATCCGCTTCAGCGCCCCTGAACGCTTACGACGCGCCAGTCTCGCGCGCCGCCGACGCCTACGGATCACTCGGTGTGGAGGCAGGAGCACCCGGCGGTGAGTGTGATCTTTGATCTTTGATCTCTAATCTCCGACTGTTGAACTTTAATTTCTTTCCAGCCAAGCCGAGTCGTTGCAACTGCGCTGCCCCCAAGGAGAACAAGTGCGCCGCCGGAGCGCCCGGTCCCAAAGGAGCCAAGGGAGAGGATGGAGCAGTTGGACATGCTGGACAGGTGAAGAGATCTTGCATTGATATAGTTTTTTTACCCGGTTTCCATGCGATAACTAACTTTGATCGCCCCTAAAACTATTGAATCGTTTGTGAAACTTATTATTTTCGCTGCAATAAATCGATGAACGTGTCATTAACAATTGATTCATATCCGGTCAGTTTTCTGTGTGCAAGGAATATAGAGCACAAGGGAGGAGATCATCTATCATTAATACTTGCGATCCTTGCAGCCGGGTCTGGACGGATCCGCAGCCGACGACGCGCACGCCCAGACCCAGCAGTACGACAGCTGCTTCCACTGCCCTCAGGGCGCGCCCGGTCTCGCCGGACCTCCTGGTACGACCTCCTGGTTCCGGTTCCATTCTGATGCTGGTTCCCATATTGGGTCTATTCGATTGCATCTCAGGCAAGCCCGGACCTCGTGGTATGCGTGGTGCGCGCGGACAGGCGGCGATTCCCGGCCGCGACGGACAGCCCGGCTTCCCTGGTACCCTCGGAGAGGTCGGCCCCGCCGGACCCATGGGCGAGGACGGACCCCAGGTACGGTATCCTAGAAAAATATAACTAAGGACACTGAGGACTTGGGTTGCAGAAAACGATATATATTTATCAAAATTTTGCAGATTTCTTTGAGCTGTAGTTTACGGTATCCGGGAAATAGATTCAGATAGTCGTAATTAAGGGCGATCCCGGAATCGACGTCGAGCACCAGGTCGGCATTCCCGGCCCCAAGGGACCTACCGGCGCACCCGGAGAGGTCGGAGACGATGGAGACAAGGTGAGTGCAGTAATCAGGATCGGAGAATCCGAGAATTACAGGAACCGGAGAATAGAACTTGACTGAATCCAAGATTTGTAGGGAGACGATGGACCCTCCGGCAACCAGGGCATTCCCGGCGAGCGCGGACCCGTTGGAGAGCCGGGAGACGATGGATCACTGGTGAGTCTAATAGCCGGCTCCAGATTTAGATGCTATCCCCTAATCTACTTAAATTCAAACCATTATCGATGATCTAGTAGAGATAAACCAAATCCCGGTTCTCATTCGCGGTTTCCAGGGATCCGAGGGAGTTTCTGGTGACGAGGGAGACCCAGGAGCCGATGCCGAGTACTGCCCGTGCCCCGACCGCACGGCTGCAGCCGCAGTGGAGGCAGCGACCGTCCAGTCGGAGCCGGCTGCAGCCCCGACCGCGGCACCCGCTGCGCCCGTCGCTGGGTACAGAAAGAGAAAGAGACTGCTGTAAGCAGACTCGTATTCTGTTGTTTCGATAAAGATGTTGATGATGCTAACATTGCTGTGAGTTGTTTCTGACACAAACGAATTCCTATCATAATAATGATTAGACTGTGAACACTGAAACGATAGCAATCAGTGATTACGCGATGAGACCCGGCATCTGTAGCAGCCGTGCAGTCCGAGCCTGCCGCTGCTACTGCACCCGCTGCGCCTGTTGCAAAATTGCTGTGAAATTGCGCCTGTTGCAAAATTGCCCCGCTGCGCCTGTTGCAAAATTGCTGTGAAATTTGCACAAATTAAGTTTGTTAGATGCGCTATTAGTCTGGAACAAAGTATGTGCAATTTTGTGAGATATTAGAAAAGTTCAATTCAAGACGTGTAGCCCGAGGCTGCAGCCCGGGCACCTGCCGCGCCTGTCGCTGGGCACACGGAGAAAACGAAACAGCTGTAAAACAATCCGCATTCCGTTTCGGAACGATAAAGTATCTGGCGATTTTAAGACACGTGTATCGACCAGTGACATCCTGCAAGTCTACTGCATTTTGTGTGTGTGAAATACACATATTAGGGACGAAAATACATTTATCGAAGTTTTAATATTCATAAATTTTTTAATTTGGGTTCACGAACGTCAGTGAGATTGGTCGGTTCGGTTGCCAGGCAGTTGTACAGCCTGCAAATGATTTCTTACTCAATCGCATCACAATCGAGTGAGAATGAAAGCGAGCGGAGGGGGTGGCAACATACGAACCTTTGGTGTAGCATGTGAGCCGTGTCACGGTGGGGGCGGGGGGATTCCAATCGTCCATTCGCCTGCTTTGTTTTGGGGGTAGCCGAAATGCTGAATCCGAGCTCCTAAAACAGAGAATTGTCTCGATTTAGCAAGTTTGCGAGAAAAAAACGGATCATGAAAATCATATAATGTAAACGCCCCTCATATCGTGCTTTGAAGCAAGGGCTGATACACCTAGAGCTACTGAATCCGCATGGAGCACGATTTGTGAGCCATCCGGGCAGTTCAAAATATGCTGAAAAAGGCATACAATTAGATAATTTATATCTTATGGCACTTACAGTGCCCAGTCATCCACAAAGAAATCTTGAAGAAGAAAAGAAGAAAAGCATCATTTGATAATTACCCTTGTTGAAACATACATGATATTCCTCGACACCTTTGGCTGTCAAATCCCATTTGATTACTTTGTTGCATTACAGCGTAAGCTGTGATTTTCTGGGAGTTGATCTTTCCAGTATAGATCCAGTGTAGATGGATCTGGAAATTCCGATAGAGCATATTCAAACGGAAAAACAAAAGTCGTGAACAAAATGAATAGGTGAATGTGATTACTAAATCAACAAATATACAGCAAATAAACCGAAACCATAGCTTTATAATTTCGGAATATCTTTTACAACGCAAAAGCCAAGCTAGGCCTAGACGATCGCAATGAACTTTGGGAGAATGAGGGGAACGATAATTCCCTTTTCCCCCATCTTCCTACTGGAGGTAATTATTGTTTTTAGGGTCTCCCACGGCCCTTAAAGCGATCGGAATCGAGGTCACTACTAGGAGAAAGTGAGCGAGCGCTAAGGTTCTCACCACAATAAATTCGATGTGAGGAAAAAAAAGAGAAAAAAATATTCAAAATGCGATCAGGATTCGAAGAAGAAATGCACAATGGGGTGGCATATTAAGTAAATCTTTCAGTTGGATCTAAATTCTCATTTTCACTGAACCTTTGCATGTTCTTGATGAAAAGGGAATGTAGACTAGGGGGGGACAGGTATTTATCTCCGAGAACTGAGCGACGATAAAGAAGTGGGAAGATTTCTAGCGCGATCGAAACACTGGAATGCGATTGGGGGAACGTGGTGCTAGATGGGTTCGCGATAACGGACCTGAGACGAAATTGGAACGTGCAATGTAACACACCTGTGCCAAGATAATACCTAAAGAAAAGGGAATTCACGACACATAATTTTCCAGTGAATTATTCATTTTTTCTAAATGTTCATTGTCAATGCTACGAATTACCTCATTCCTTTTTTCTTGACCCATATCACACCTCAAATTCCTGAGGGAAAAACAAGTATTGTAAAATTCAAAAACTCAGTTAAAGTCACGGATCATTTAGCATACAGTGGGAATTATGAGTGGACCAAAATATTCGCTAATTATTTGTTTAGTTTTTCAATATTCCCGATCTTTCTCCTATGTGTTCCTGAACGCAAAATGAACTTATTTAATACAAACACTAAGGCCGACCATCGCATATTAATGATTGCTAAACACAGTAGAATGGACCGTTCGTAACAACAAGTGAAACGGTTTATTTTCTCACAGTAATACCGCTCATCCTGTATCGTCCAAACACGAAAAATGCATTATCCTCTCAAGTTCAGTACAGTGAATGCGTTTTTTTCAAAGAGTTGGGTTCGAAAGTTTGATATGATTAGCCAAGTATGATACTAACCAAGATTGGCAAAGATTTGGCTATTTTTTCAGAGAATGTCCTGAGAAAAAACCTCACCGGTCTTATTTGAGTTGCACTATCAAAATTAGCAAAAACTAATGGTATCAAACAAGATAGGAATCGAGTTTGCCATATACAGTACCGCGCAAAAGTACTCGGTCATTTTTCAAAACGCTATAACTTCTTTCAAAATTGAATTAAAGGCCCACGGCTTGAAGCATTAAATAGTACATACAGAGAAAAATAACCACTTGTTATTGAATCGTACCCTGCAATAGGTCTGATTTTTTGGATAAATTAATGCGGACGAGCTTTTTTCAAAAAATGACAATTCTCACATGGAATTTTTGTACAAGTTCAAATGTCTCGTGCAGTTATTATAAATTTACAAAATGCCGGCCCTGAGGAATAAATCGTTCCGGTGATAACAAATGATCACACACCAACCTTTACTTTAAATTATAGTTTCTATGTTCCGTGAGCGTGAAACCTCCACTGGAAGCTAATTATGACAGGAAAAAAATAAATAAAAATAAGTAAATGAACTAAATCCCAGAAAGTGGCAGAGCCGGAGAATAGATAACCACAAAAAATGCGCGGAAATGGCGATCTCGGAATGAAAAATGGTCGTATGGTTTTAAAACTGTAATAGTACTACCTCAGGTGTGCACAATCCACTATGTGACACATTGAGCGCATTTAGAATAAGGTCCACAGAACCATTATCCTGAAAATCCAAAAATTATGAAAATTATGTCATTTTCGTTCTAGTTGAGCTACAGTCTCCAAATCTCGTAGAGAATGTCAGTAGGTACTAAGACAACATCGGTTGAAATTTGGGCCCGATTGGGCGCCTGCGGCGAAAAATGGTTTTTCGAAAATTTCAATTTTAGGTCTCTCTATACTCTCCAGCCATTGTCGATAAAAATGAAAAAATTTAAAATTTAAAAAAATTAAAAATTAAATGAAAAAAAAGTAAAGTTATAGATCGAGAACTTGAGCCGAAAACACGGTAGGAAAAACTTGCTTCGGTATCAAAAGGTGCCTAATTATTGTTCTAGTCAAGCTATTACGCCCAGAATTTGCAGTGAGTGTCAGGAAGTGGTGACTCATTCCTGCTTACAATTAGAGCACTGTAGTAAACATTCTACGAAATTTCGATTTTGAAGCAAGTTTTTCCTACCGGGTTTTCTGATCAAGTTCTCGATCTATAACTTTCCTCAAAGATGTTCAATCAACATGAAATTTTGAAATGTCTCACATAGTGGATTGTGCACACCTGAGGTAGTATTAACTGCACGAAACATTTGAACTTGCACAAAAATTCCATGTTAGAATTGTCATTTTTTGAAAAGAGCTCGTCAGCATTAATTTAGCCAAAAAATCAGACCTATTGCAGGGTACGATTCAATAACAAGTGGTTATTCTTCTCTGTATGTATTATTTAATGCTTCAAACCGTGGGCCTTTAACTCAATTTTGAAAGAAGTTATAGCGTTTTGAAAAATTACCGAGTATTTTTGCGCGGTACTATATATTTAGATTTCTTTTTCTCTCTCAAGACCCGCTATATCTTCCAAAAACCCAAACCCGCGACCAAACCGTCTCCTCGCGTCAACGATGACGGAAATCCACCAATCAATCATGAAATCACCGACTCATTCCCTACACCAATACTCTGGCGGATAAATTATTGAATTAAATTGATTTTTATGGCCTATTTATTTTATCCTACCTCCCCAGTGACATTGAACATCTCCACCATTTCTCCGAAGGGTCTTCCGAGTCTGCGCAATTCCCCTCTGTGCTCGTAGATTCGTTCCAGACGAAAAATTCATTATTTTGTAAAATTTATCGTCAAAACAGCGAGACAACATCCGTTGTCTCGTTGTTTTGACGGAACTTGGATATGAACTAGTGATGTCGTTTCGGTTTTCTGCTCTCTCCATTTTGCACACTATCTTGTTTCTCTGACCAGCGAGATAGTGTGTAGAATGGAGAGAGCGAAAACCGAAACGACATCACTACTAATATGAATGCCTCGACATCGGCAGGGACTGTGAAAGAGCAGAATAATATAAAGCTTCTGTTCGCCAGTTTATTTGATTATATTTATGAAAAAAGACTTTTGCATTAAAAAAATCACAGAATAACAAACAATTGATAATGAAATATTCGTTGTATGATACAATAATAGGATAAAATTCGAAGCAAAAAAATATCCATGGATAATAATCGTCATATGTAGAATTGGCTGGTATTCCATCCCATTGAATCTTCTGAGATCCATTTCCCCCCAATGCAGTCATCGCTTCCTGCAATGCAACATATTCTGCACAATGTTTGCTTGGGAAAGATAATACGATCAGATGAGAAGAATGCTAACCCTCATGCCGATTTTGACGAGAATGTGAAGTGAAGACAACTGAGATATCTTCGAGGAATAATACTGAAAGGATCATTGCGATTTTAGGGTTTGAATTAGAGCACGTCTAAACCAGTTAGATCTTTGTCAAACTCGGAGAGCGGGCAATTTGTACTTTCAGTTCCCAGTCCCTTCTTTCCGTTCTGCCTCTATTTCTCCCTGACTCCTCCTAACTTCGAAACGGGAGAGGCGGGGAAAGGGCGTATGTTGCATTAATGAATCATCATGAAGAGGTTTTTAGTTCGCCCGAAAGTGTGTGCATTAAATAAATAGGTTATTTACCGTAAATATTGAGAAATAAAGATTGCAATTACCTGCCATTGGTGCTGAAGTTGTTCACTGGTTGCTACTTCTACGGCAGATACTGCAATCGCTGGTAGTGAGAGCTCCATGTGAGAAGGCACAACCAGGATGAATTGTTGATGCTGCGAACGGAAATGGACTTATTGGATAAGGATTCCTTACAAAGGATGATGAAATATTTCGTAAATATGCTGAATTTTGAAGGAAAAAAAGAGAGTTGCGAACTCAAAGTGTGACCGACAGACATACTAAGATAAAAAATACATTCGAATCCCGCTCTGTGGAAACACTTTTGCCAAGCGTCGAGGAGTTTGGAATGAAGTAGCATAGAGCCTTGATGATACCTCGAAGCTTGTCAAAAATGTTTGCACAGGGCGGGATTCGAACCACGCAACCCCTACCTACCTTGTCATTGAAATTTCACACCGCCTTAGACCACTAGGCCATGACTCCAGACGTTATTTTAGCACCCCTATTTCATCTGTGGATACGCGTAGTAAAACACTTCTCTACTCCATTTATTCTATTTTTTCATAATGAAGCGTCCTTACTTGATCGTATTTTGTTTGTGAGCATTGTCCATGTTGTTACTCTTCGCGTAGAGAAGAGTCATAGAGTCGCCTTAGAAGACTGAAAGTTATGATTCTTGGCAATTAATAAAGTACACAAGAAAGAATAAACTGAATTAAGTCTGAAAATGCACAGATTCGCGGCAAATGTGGTTGTTCAATTTCGCTTAGAGTGGAAACGAGAAGGAGAAGGAGGGAAACGCATCAGCAAAGGCTCGTAGTTGCCTCGGTAACCAGGAAAAGAGAGAAGTTAGGAGAGACGAGATTAGAGAAGGAAAGGACAAGGGGGTGGGGACGGAGAGGGCATAAGGAACACGAACCAGTTCGGATTGGGCTATGCATCGGCGTCACTTCAAGTTCTGGAGCGTGCTTCCCGGGGTGATTGGTAAATTCAAGGCGGCCGCCACGAAAATTTTTCATTTTTCACTTTCTGACATGCTGTGAAATATGACAAAGAACAATTTGAGATGAGAAACAAATGACCCCTATCTGGTCTGAAAATTCAATAACTTGCCGAAAAAACGCATACGAATTGTACGAAAGGGGAGAAAAGGGAGTTTGAATAAGTAATGTCGAGAGGGTAAGGAGAGAGACACATCAGGCGCGTAGTTGTGTCAATACGCAAGTCAGATGCGAAGAGAGGATGAGAGATATCAGGGATGCAATTCGCGAGCTCTCCCCCCGGTCAGAGTAAAGGGAGAGTCGGTTTCCCCTACCGCCCCTTAAGTATCGCTCGCTGGTCAGAGAAGCGCTCACTGAAGTATTCTGGCTCATATTTGCGATGCACTCATCAGTGAGCGATAATTGGAGGGCGATGCGTGTTGACGAACAAGGAAAGTGGAAAGGTGCATTTGAAATGGTTCGGGAGTCAAAGCTCAATTGTTTGCTTTGAAAAATATTACCAAAATTTGTCCCTATCTATTAATTGGACGGTATGAGATGCACATTGACTCTCATTGAGCAGTATGTCAATTGGCGCATTTCCCTGAACCGAGTCTGAAATTACAAAAGTCATTATTTGTGAAGTATAGGACCAAGATTCCTCCAGAAGTTGTGTGTAGCTCTTTCCACTCGAGGAGTGTGCAGAATCATAAATGGAGATCGATCAAGACCATTCCATCAAGAAGCAACAGAAGATCCCCATATCCCTTGACAAAGACACCTTGAAACCCACTCCCTCCCTAAACGAAGCTACCATCCTGCTGACGGATTTGAGCCTACAATGAGAAAGAAATGAAGACCAATCATATCCCAATCCGATCTGGCTCGAGTCTGAAACTGTTCCCTCTCATTCCCTTTTATTTTATTCGTCTCCCATGCTTTCAGGCGTAGTATTCATGTATGGATCATTTCGTGTTATGACGCATTGTTATGTCGAGAGAACTGTTATTAAGCGGATAAGAAAGCTAGATTCATATTTATCGATAGTATTGGGCAAGGAGGGAATTCGCAGGCGGCCCATACCACTGGCGCTGTAGAGCCCTCGTTTGTGGTTGCTTCTGCCTGCAAAAACAGCATATGTAGAATTGAAAAAGGGGAGAACCATTATGACGAGTGATGGGAGTTACAGTACATATTGTGTGATGATATGATAAATGGAAGGAAGTCTGGGAGAAAAGGATGAAGTATATCTCCCTCTATTTGAAAGCGGAAAGGGGAATGGGCGTATTGCATTAATGAATTAATGAATAGGGATGGCCAAACTGCCTGAATTACGGCCCCCTCGCGTTTTGCGAAATTTGGCGTGGGGAAGGGAATTACGGCGCCAGGCCATTTGGCCAAAACTAGAAAAGAACATCGTATCGGCAAGAGATTGTTAGTGCGGGCGAAAGTGATTGCAGTATATTAAAAAGTGTCGAGAAAAGTAATATTTATGAGTAAAGAAAACCGGCTCTGTTCCAATAATGGGTGCCTTTGAAAAAATTAGAGTCCGAAAAAAAAGATTAAGGTCCGAAAAAAAATATTAGGGTCCGAAAAAAAGATTAGGGTCCGGTAAAAAAGATAGGGTCCGAAAAAAAAGATTAAGGTCCGAAAAAAAATATTAGGGTCCGAAAAAAAGATTAGGGTCCGGTAAAAAAGATAGGGTCCGAAAAAAAAGATTAAGGTCCGAAAAAAAATATTAGGGTCCGAATAAAAGATTAGGGTCCGGTAAAAAAGATAGGGTCCGAAAAAAAAGATTAGGGTCCGAAAAAAAAAATTAGGGTTCGAAAAAAAGATTAGGGTCCGGTAAAAAAGATAGGGTCCGAAAAATAAAGTTAGGGTCCGAAATTCTCTGGACTCCATTTTTTCAAAGGACCCTATTTTTTCAAAACGTGAAAAATATTAGGGTCCCAGCTTCAAATCACAGTCAACGTTTTCATTTTTTTCTCTAATTTTTTCATTCTTGGCGATCAAATCATAGATCAGAAGAGACAGACGGGGAGGAACGTTGTTGTTTGCTCGAAAATTTACATTGGAATTTCTATCAAGGTAAGAAGAAATTTCATAAGAAGAAATCGAGAGGATGTTTCCGAGCACACATTAAAACCATTTGAGCTGTTGCTCAACTACAGTATCGACAATAAGTTTACGTCCGAAATTTCAATGTTCTGTAACTTTTGAACCAGATGAGATTTCTTTTTCATATTTTGGCAGGTGGTACTGTACGTACTCTAGCATATGCTCACCAGGCTGGACCATGGTACGATTTCGTAATGTTGCATAACGATGACGCAAACATGACATGTTTTTTCATGGTAGATTATTTGCTCGATAAATTTTTCTTTAGCCCAGTTAGATAACGATAGCTCTTAATTTGACATCAGGGCAAGAATTTTTCACTTTTTCACATTATTTTTTTCTCGCTATTTTGGATGATCACAGTTCCAAGGCCGATTTTTGTTCAAAGGTCTTTCCTGGACAGGTTAGTTGAAAATCCATGGAATATACGATTCCCACCTTTTTAGAGCATTTGGATAACTTTCCCGTCCGCGGCAAGCGAAAATCCGAGGTCATTAGGTCGAAAAAATAACCGACTTTGAAAGTTGTTGAATTTTAACTTTTTTCATTAATGATATCATGGGCTCTCATATCAAAATTCGGATTCAGCATACAAATATATACCAGAAAAAATTTAGTCAGGAAGTTCTGAGAGAGAATTTTTTTCGACTAATGATGGGGGTATCATGGTCATTTTTTGGGTTGAAAATCGATGGACCTCGGATGTTCGGTTGCCGCGGACGGGAAAGTTATCAAAATGCTCTAAAAAGTTGGGAATCGTATATTCCATGGATTTTCAACTAACCTGCCCAGGAAAGACCTTTGAACAAATATCGGCCTTGGAACTGTGAACATCCAAAATAGGGAGAAAAAAATCAAGTGAAAAAGTGAAAAATTCGTGCCCTGAGGTCAAATTAAGAGATATCAATATCGAACTTTATGGGTAATCAGGAATTATTGTAAGGGTCATTTTGAGCCTTTGAACGAGTCTCTAGCACGTCAATGAATGGAAATTATTTTTTTCGGGACCCTATTTTGAACCTGTGTTCTGATTCTGTACGACAACGCCCCATGAGTACTATTTTTTAATCGGTAGATGCTGAGGCCTTCTATCATCACAAAAAGAGAGAAGACTTAGAAAAAAATCCCAATGACCTTAAAATCACAAGTGAAGAACATATATATGATTGCATCATCACTATGCAATATTGCGAAATCGTAGCATGACATCACTATCGGTGGCAATGCATCAATAGGTCTAATGTGTCCTGCCAAAACATCAAACCGATTGCTTATCTGGTTCAAAAGTTACACCACTTTGCATTTGTGAACGATGACTTTTGTCCGATACTGTACATCGTACAATTGACAACGACTGGTGGTCGATATCATCGAGTGAATACAGAACCAGAAGAGATCAGCATGCGGGATAAGACCTAACCCATGATTCTGATAAATGATTGATTGATTGATTGATTATTATTATTAGCATTCTATCCAACTCTATCACCGAATCACCGCTTTGTTAAGGGAGAACTGGTGAGAATATCCAAGTACCTATCTCAACTACATTCAATTTCTTTTTTAAATATCGAAATTTAGAAATATGATAATTATCTTTTGCAGCACAACTTTCCCCATATCGACTACACGACTCCGAGAAACGGAGATGTCATACTGATTGACAATCAGAATCGCGATTGGTTAGCGTCTGAGGCTGCGTGTCTAATTCTCCACTTACTTCTCCTTCTCCTAAGACACACATTTCCCTCCTTACCCTCTTCATCTCGATTCAGCGCTAAATAATCAATCATATTATTCATTGCCTTGTATCTCGACATTCAGCTTGAATCAATAAAAAAACAGATTTGCCACTGTAACTGATATGATTGCCAATTTGAAATTTATGAGCGAGGTTGGTGACTCATTGTATAAGGAAATATGTGGGAAGGGGAGGTAGATAAAGGCGAAACAGATTTTTTTTACGGCAGTGAGAGTGATATTTAGCATATTTTATGTTTCGGAGGGAAATTGTTCAGATTGGGGAGTTGCAGATGTGCTGAAACAGAACCAAAAAAGCCAAATGAGCTTCCGAAAGTGGTAAAGAGAATGGGGGTATTGTGCAGAGGGTGTACAGCCGGGGCGAGAAGGCGGGGAGAGGAGAGGGAGGGGAGGGAGAGAGTTCCCGAAGGGGTGACAGAGGTAGCTTCCAACCCTGGGAATGGAGAGGGAAAGCCTGGTAATCGGTATTTAGGTTGGGGTGACATGTCCTTGATGGCGAAATGGTAAGTCTCTTGTCTGGTCGACCGAAGGTCGCGAGATAGCGTTCGAGAAAAAAATCAATAATCGAAGATCAGTGATCAAAGATGGCCATATGCTCCAAAGGGAGCGGAGTTTGTTTAAACGATGTTTATACAATACTTACACTCGTCTCGCCGGTCGCATTTCTCTCGCCGCATAATTAGGGTTGAAATTCAAGGACCACTACTCATTTTTCGCGCTCTCTCGCTTCCCTGACCAGTGAAAGAGTAAAACTGAGGCTGTTCACATTATATTCAGCAGGGTCGTGGGACAGTAATTTGTTTTAATAACTGGGGAAAGAAGTTCTCAAGGGTACTGACCATCATGGTCGGCATTGTTTTGCACCAATTCGATCGGGGCAGCCGTGCTCCATGTGGGCTACAACCAACTATTTCTCATTTTCTCCGTTTCTAGTTCACACAATGCTCTGAAATTTTAACTTTGCTTTCAAAAAAAGATGGGGATTCTGATAATAATATTAACGACCTCTGAAATTGCTTCATTAATATTTTAACCCATCTTTGTTGAATGTCAGACGTTATTGTCGGTTGAAGTTAGCTCGAGAAGATGCGTCTTATCGAGAGGATCATTATTTGTATAAATAGTGTGGGTTTTAAAATAGTACTTTTTGAGTGTCCTCCATTTTTGTTCACATCATTCTCACTGACCTCGCAAATCGAGTGAGAAATGGAATGAGCTTCACTGAAAACAGGGGCTTCAGACTAGAGTGTAAAAATAGAGTCGTATGGGTATGTCTTCGATAATTTAATTATAGTAATGTGTTCATATTTAGCACATAAAATATTGCATCATTGTGCTGACAATTAAAAAAATCAACAATTCGATACACAAATCCATCGTACAGGAGAGGTGGTTGGCAGAGCATGGTCGTTGATAGCATTATCTGTTAGACTACACGACACCGTCTATCACCTTGACCATGCATTGTCGCCAATGATAAGGGAGGCAAGAAGAAGGGAGAGAGCAGGTCAGAAAGAGAGAGACCAGAGATACAGAGAATTCAAATGTGATGCGAACCCGCGAGTGATAAGATTGCCCGATTCTCATTTAAGTGTCAATCGCTTGCTGTAAATGATCATATCGCTCATTTCAAATGTGTCGTTTCGCGTTTTTGCTGTTTTATACTCTAATCAATCCAAATGATTGAAGATGCCTAAATCATCTAGCTCATGGATACGTCTATCAAACGATTTTGCTTTGAATAATAACCCATCAAATGACTTTTAGAGGTGAGGTTGTATTTCCTTGCTATGATAGCTTACCATGGATAAGAAATGCCAACTTATCTTTTAAGGCTTCGTCCACGTCCAAGAAGTTCGCGTCAAATGTTGATAACAAAAAGGAGATCGAAGAAAAGGTAATCAATTTTTAACAATAATAATGTTAATATGCTTCACCCCAGCGCGCAATGAGTACTGGCACCCCCAACAAGCCCCCGCTCCCCGCCGCTGCCCGTGTCTCTCGACCCGCTAGTCAAGAATCGGTCGATCTCCTCACGAAGAAAGTAGATGATCTCGCTGTGATGATGTCTCGTGTTCTCGCAATCGTCGTGAACCTTTCCACAGTCCCTCCCACTCCCTCCATCCTCTCCCCTTCTCTCCCTTCTCTCGATACTCTTGCTGAGATGACCCGTCAAGTGTCTAGAGAGGTGTACAACGCCTGCACGAAGGCAGCCTCTGACAAGGCTGACTACGTTGAGAAGGAGTCTCGTGCGGTGGTTATCGGAACTGTAGAGTGCGAGGATCGAACTGAGGGACTGAAGAGAGACGAGAAGTTGGTGGAGGATCTCGTTGCCTACTGTGGATCAGAGGACGTCAAGACGTCATTGAGTGAAGGAAAGATGTCGTTCACTCGTCACCCGGCTGATCGACCCCCTGGCTCTCGACCCCTCAAGATCAAGTTCGAGTCAAAGGCACTTCGTGATAGCTTCCTCAGTGGCATTCGATCTAAGCCAGGTCGACCTCCCCCTCTCGTCGCCCCTTCCTCATTCGTGCGCCAGGACCTCACCCCGACCCAGCTTCAGTTAGAAAGAGATGCAAGAAAGGAGGCGGTTAAGAGGAACCTCGAGGCCAATCAGATCGTGTGGGGAGTACGCGACTACTCTCTCATCTCCTACCGTACCTCCCGTCCCCTCCCTCCTCACTACGGCTCCCCTCGCGCCTCCCGATCCCACAACCCTGCTGCCGATATTTCCTCTCCAGGTCTCGCCTCCTCCTCTGATGCCCTCAAAACCGCCCACACGAGCACTCCGCCTCCCTCGCAATCAGTCAGCCACGTCAACATGCGGACACGACGCCAGTAGGACAGGAGCAGCAAGGGTACCCCCGTTTCCTCTCTCTTGTCCCTGTCCATTCTCCCTCCTGTTTCGATATCTTCCCCCCTCTCATCTATTTCGTCATCCTTACGTAACCGTTCTTGTAACTTGCAACCACCTAGAAACCTCCCTAATCTCACAGTGTTCTATGCAAATTGCCGATCGATTAGATGCAAGACCTCTCATCTCTCCTTTCTTCTTTCCTCATTTGACTACCACGTGATTGCCCTTTGCGAGACCTGGTTAGACTCTAGCGACAGCGATGCACTATTGTTAGGCACGTTCCCCGAGTATTTTGCTTTTCGTAACGATCGCGCCCTCTCAGATGATTACGGTAGAGGCGGCGGCGTAGCATTGATAGTCCATAACTCTCTCTCTCCCGTTCTTGTCTCTTCTTTTTCATCCCCTCTCTTAGAGTGCATTACAGTCGATTTGCATATGACCTTCTCCCCCTCTTTCCCCTTCCGCAGAGTCAGAATTTTCACTGCTTATCGATCCCCTTCCGCCCCTGCACTTTCCCTCACTTCTTTTGTGAATTACCTTTCCCCTCTTGTTTCCAACGACTTTCCATGCATTCTTCTAGGCGATTTTAATCTTCCCCACATAAATTGGCTTACTCTCAGCTCCCCATCACAGAATGATCTATTAGATTTTGTTTCCGATAATCATTTCTCGCAATATGTAAATTTCCCTACCCGTCTTACAAACTTCCTTGATCTAATCTTTTGCAACAGTAGCATCATACATAATGTGACCTCTGCTCCCCCTCTTAGTGACCATTTAAGTGTTACTTTTGATCTCTGCATCCCATCCCCTCCTCCCCGTAAGCGCATTCCCTCCCGAGTTTATCGTTTAGCTGATTGGCAGTCCATCAATAACCTTATTTACAATCATGACTGGACACTTGCTCTCCGTGATTTATGTGCCAATGACGCCTACATTTATTTCACTAATTGCATTAACAGCCTTCTAGATACGTTCATTCCCCTTTCCCGACCTTCCGAGTTCAATAGGTATCCTCGTAAAGTTAGAATTTTGTATGGTAAATATAGGAATCTGTCAAGAATTGCTCCCAACAGTGTAGCTTGTCACACCATGTCAAAGCGCTTTAAATCTGCTTTGAATAGTTTCCATTGTTATCTTGAGAATCGCATTGTCACCACCTCCAACTCTAGCGCGTTTTACAAATTTTGTTCTGGGAAGCTAAAGGCCCCTAAATCAACCCCTTCAGCTATCGTAGACTCAAAAGGAAGCACCATTTTATCTAATGACGAGAAATGCATTGCGTTCTCAGAGTTTTTCTCCTCTGTTTTCACGTACCCCCAACACTCCCCTCTCCCACTTCCAACCCCTTCTCTCACTTTTGACCTCCCATTTGTATCAGAAATAGATATTCTTTGTGCATTTCGTAGTCTTGCGCCCAAAATAAACCTTACCCCTGACAACATTCCCAGTATTGTCCTCACTAATTGTAAATTTTCACTCATTTCTCCTCTTTTGATTATCTTCAACAAGTCCCTCATTACTTGTGAAGTTCCCTCTCTGTGGAAACAAGCTTTAGTAAAACCCATTCCGAAGAAAACTAGCAACTCTGTTGTAGATTTCCGTCCAATTTCCCTCACTTCTTCTGTATGTAAACTTTTTGAGAAGCTTCTAATAGAGAAGATTACCTCATTCCTAGAGAACCATGAACTTTTTGACCCCCGCCAAACTGGCTTTCGTAACTCAAGATCTACCTCTACTAATCTTGCTGAGACTTTCTCTCATTATCTGAGAATTTCAAAGACCAGTTCGTTCGACACTGTATATATCGACTTTAAAAAAGCTTTTGATAGTATCGACCATAGACTTTTATTGTTTAAACTATCTCAGTTAGAAATTTCAGACCATCTCATTTCTTGGTTTCACTCATACCTTTCTAATCGCACCCAGTCTGTCTTTATTGAGTCCTCTTGTTCCCCTCCAACACCTGTTAGATCAGGTATTCCCCAGGGATCGTGTTTAGGTCCGCTGCTTTTCATTCTCTTTATTAACGATATCGCCTCTGATTTCCCCCAGACTATCCACTACTCTATTTACGCTGACGACTTAAAGTTATTCGCTGAAGCACCTAGGTTTTCTAATGATTTACAGTCTGCCCTCGATGTTGTCTCTAATTATGCTTCCCAATGGAATCTAGGAATCTCTGAGACCAAGTGTCACATTGTTCACTACGGCACACATAACCCTCGCAGATTATTTCATATCAATAATGTCATTTTAAAGGAACCCACTGTCAAAGTTAAGAATGTAGAGAAAGTTATTGTTAAGGATCTAGGAGTTCACTTCTCTCCCTCTCTTTCTTTCTCCTATCACATTTCTAAAGTAGTTTCGAAATCACGTTCTATAATGCATTTGATGTTTAAGACCTTCCAAAGCGCGTCCCCATCCTTGTACTGTAAAGCATTCACCACCTTCATTCTTCCCAACCTCGAGTACTGTGCTATTATCTGGAATCCTATTCATTCTGTCGAATTAACAAAAGACCTAGAGAAAGTTCAACGAGATTTCACGCGTAGATTATACCACCGTTGTGCCATCCCTCATGTTTCTTACACCGAGCGTATTCTTAATCTGAACCTTTCATCGCTTGAACAACGTAGAATTATTTCCGATATTGTATTTCTCCATTCAATTATGCATAAGCGATATTTACTCGATGTCTCATCTCTCCTTATTCATGCTCCACTAGTTCGTTCTATTCGCAATGCGCATCACTTCAGAATATCTTTACCTTTCTTCCCTCATAATTCCCATTCCACTGTCACTTCTCGATCCATTTCAATATGGAATTCCCTGTTACCCAAAACTGTAGCTCTCTCCCATGACTCATTTCGTATTTTTATCACTTCTCAACCTCCTTCATTTTTCCCCATGTCAGTTATCCATAATTGGTTTACCTCTTGATCTCTAATCGGTTGCCCCCTTCCCATCCCCTCCCCCCTTCCCCCATACCCTTGCTGCGACCCCACCCGATTCGACACGATCGACGGACCTCCGTTCTACGCAACACATCACAGATATTCTATGTAAACATTCCCCTCTGACGGAATAAATAATGAATGAATGAATGAATGAATATTCATAAGGCACAATTATTGTGGCTGATATATATCATTATCAATTGATTGAATAGTTTGGAGATGAGTATTGTTCGCACACAAAAAATAAGCTACAACCGACCCATTCCAGTATTTCATACGAGGGTTAGTACGTTAAAGGTATATGAGACGTATCGAGAGTAATGACGGCCCCACGGCGTAAGGAAATTAGTGTTCCCGATCCCGCTGAAATGTGAAACCTGAGTACTTCTAATGGAGCTCTATCAAACTACGTTTGTAGAATGCTGAGAAGGTGTGTGATCATTTATGGTGACGCTTGTTTTGTTGCATAGAAGACTGATGATTAGAGTGGGAGGGGGGTGGGGGGTATCCGAGTTGGAGCAATTAATAAACAATTTTCACCGAACTGGTCGCACAAAAAACGTGATTTGTTCTATTCCGTTTTCATCCTCTAATGATAGTGCCAGCGAGAGCTAATTGACTTAGAGACAATCGAAACGATTGTATTATTTTATAATAAATAAAATATATTATTTTTTTCGTCATAATCAATTAAAAATTTAGTTTTTCAACTTCTCCACTCCCCTGAGAAATCGAATCGATACCGTGGTGCCATATGGCCCATACATCAAGGTGCCACACAATGAAAAGGACCATTTCCAATGCTAATTAATTGAGAATTGTTTTTGAGATTGTTTTGAATAAACATGGTGACCAAGTAGTCCGGACAGAATAATTATCCCTGTATAATACCCATCAAGACTAGAGCAAGTTCATTCACATTAAATCACAGGAACTCCCAATGGAATGTCAACTCTATGGTAATTAAAATAATCGCAAGCAGAAATATGATTCACGAAGAAGCATGCAAATAAAATTTTATAGCCGTGAATTTCGAGCTCCGCAGTGAAGTCAAAGCACGAAAATTTGATATATCGTGATTTTAAAAAAATTAAATTTTCGCTGTTCGGGAACTTATCGAACAGCAGAGGTACTTGGTTTGATCTTTGATTTTATTCATTGATACGGTGAGCCATAGTCAGTGATGGATAGACTACACGACACTCTCGTACATCTTGTATTCTAGTCATTGATAATGATAACAGAGATAAGAAGAAGGGAGAGAGCAGGTCAGAAAGAGAGACACAATATATGCAGAGAAAAACGGGATTGAGAGATGGGACTCGTGAGTGATATTATCATTGCTTCAATGTCGTTTCAGTGTCAACATCATTCGATTGCAATGAATGATTCTATGCCTTTCATTTGTGTTGTTTCGCATCTCTGCTGGTTATTCAGATCACTTTAATGAATCCAAATTAATTGAAGATTTCTAAATCATCTCGCACATGGATGAGTCCATAAAACGATTTTGCTTTGGAGAATCTCTCAATTAATGACGTGGTGAGGTTGTATTTCCTTGTTAGATTACAATGGATTTTTTAGTTTTAGTTTTCAAGGCGTTCTACTGATCACTACGTCCAAGAAGTTCATGTCAAGTCTGGATAACTAAGCCGAAGGTTGGGTAATTAATACAAGCCAATGATGATGCTGCCACGTACGAGCTCTTATCCCATAATCTTCCCCTCCTTTGTTTCTTTGGCCACACTCAGATGATTCTTGTCACTCGATCGTAGAGCCCAAATTTAAAAAAAAAGATCTGCTTTGGTTTGGAGGCAGAAAACCTTTCGATTATTGTTCGTAATCAATGATTGAACCCAAGTGAATTGGAAAATCCTAATTTTTTTCTTCAAATTTTCAGATTATCCGATCTTCATTCGGAACTCGTTCTTCTATATGAAGATCAACGTGAAAGTTACCCAGAGATTAGACGAAGTACACAAAAGGTATGAGATCATTGAGGATGATGCATTTTGATACATTACCACGGCGTTTTGCGTGGGATGAGCGAGAGAGGACTGAGCGGTCAGAGGAATGGCGAGACAGCATGCAAATGCGAGAGAGTGCGCAAAGGTCTCACCACGAAAGCGCACTTGGCGTTTTGCCAGCAGAACGCCGTGCATAAATAGCTGATGATTAGGGTAGTGGAGGGGGTTGTCCGATTTAGAGCAATTAATAACGTTTTTAAACCTCAGATCAAGACTCGTTTCATCCTCTCACCAAGCTGGACTGATACTTGTCGGTTACTACTATTAACCCCGTTCCAATAATATTGTATAACAAGAAATCACCCATCACATTTGTTCATTTTTCCATCGGTTAAAGAGCATATTTCTCGTTTAAGCCTGATATAAAGCAATAAATTCATTTTTTTCACGATAAAGAACGATCAATAGGAGTTGTTTCATTTCTCAATTCGCTCGTGTATCGGTACGCAGGATACAGTAATCAGGTCTCCAGTGGCTTTGCAATTTGCATCCCATATTCACGTCTGATCCGCCGAATCGAGACCGGACTCTCGCCGGTCAGAGAAACAACATGGTGTGCAGAATGAAGAGATAATGACCGAGGAGTAGCAATGTTTGCCGAAGGTTGGAAGGAAGAAGAGGGAAGGAAGGGAAGGAAGGGAGGGAGAGACCCGAGGACAAACACACACCACATCGACTGCATTGCTATCTCATTCCGTCGATGTTTCCAATAATCATCATCCTTATATTCATTATACAGTCCCGCAGAGTCTCCGCCCCAACAAGTGGGGCACGGAGGGTCACCGTGGGTCACCCGAGGTCACCCCGACTTTGAGGCGGCCTTAGACCCCTTTAAAATGCGAGTTCGACTTACTATTTTTGGCTATGGGCTTTTATCATGAGTGTCAATGGATCTGTGAAAGTAGATTTCCGAAATTTTAATTTTGAGCTACTTTCTGAGACGTTATCGTTTAGCCCTCCTCCCCTCCCCTCCCCTCATTTTCATAAACGACCGCTCCCTTGATAGGTGAGAGTGAGGAATGGATTAGGGAAATGGAGGGGAGGAGAGACGGGCCAAGTTGACGTCTCAGGAAGTAGCTCAAAATGCAAATTTCGGAAATCTGCTTTCACAGATCCATTGACCCTCAGGAGAAAAGCCCATAGCCAAAAATAGTAAGTCGAACGCATTTTAAAATGGTCTAAGGCCGCCTCAAAATCGGGGTGACCTCGGGTGACCCACGGTGACCCTCCGTGCCCCACTTGTTGGGGCGGAGACTCTGCGGGACTGTATAATGACGTGTTTAATTTTACATACACATAGTTCATATTGCAGTTTGACCGGTATGTGTTCGATGAGAACTAGAGTTCAAAATACGGGTCGCCGTCTCTTTATTTCACACACTCTCTCGTCACTCTGACCGGTTAGAGAGTGTGTGAAATGAAGAGACGGCGACCCGTATTTCGAACTCTAATGAGAATGTATGTGTGCCATGTCTTGAGACACACGGACGTGCAGCTTCTACTTGACTTGAATTATAGACGGTCCTGAAGATAAAAACAATTCAAAAAATTCAAGAAAAAAATCAAATAATCGAAAAAAATAGATATTGCGGCAGTATCCAACATTTCAGATACAATCTCTAGTCTGAGATTATTATTCGTCTAATCATCAAAAGTACACTCATTTGTGATCGTGCAGTACGCTTCGAAGAACCGCCGGTGAATGTCAGTATCCGATCGGTTTCTGTCGACAAAGTGGTGAGCTATGCCAGAGTTTCGCATAAATTCGAACTGTTGTTGCATCATCTTGTTAATTCGCTCAAATTAGTTAAGATGGCGTGCATATATAATGGATGCAAACTAATTTCGAGGGGAGAGAGACCCGAGGATTTGGTTTGAGAGGGAGAAAGGGTAAAAGGGGGGGGGGGGCGAGGACAAATACAGCGAGTCTTTTTACTTCCTTTGCCTCTCACAATTCCTTTCTCTCATTTCCATCCCTTCTCATTACAATTTCGTCGTCCATTTCCTCTGACAAATTCAATTATCTGATCTTGCAGTTGCCTACAACAACTCAATCGTGATTCATTTCAACTTGTCAGCAAAGGCAGGAATTTGTTAATTCCATGAAGTAGCTGAGAAGAAAACAGTAGAAGATGGATGTGAGTTGCATAGCCATGATGTATCTGACGTAAATTTTCGTTTTAATATTTTTTAAAGCTTACTTGCTTACCATTCGATTGGCATACGTGTTGCAATATTTGAAATGCGGAATTCCATGCATAGTGACCGTGAGACCGTTATTATTCATTTCACTTTGGAATAAAGCGTTTCAGAAAAAAAATTCTGAAAAATAATATGCCTGAAGTGTTTTTTTTCTTCAGAATTAGATTCTTCCCTACGACTATCATCTATTCACAATTTCTCTTCTGTTCCGATGACACACCGCGCAGAGCGTGCTTCACGATCAATGATTTGTGTAACTCCATGCACTTCCGGCTCTACATGGACACAACCTACATTGACAAAATTGTTGAATTGTAATATCGATAAATAATGACAATTTTTAAAATATTTATTGTAAGCTCTGGTAACTGCTAAATTTGAAGGAATGAAGGGTTCCGAGTGGTAGCCTTGTTTGCTTAGTGTTGGGTAGGAGAAGGAAGGTGAGACCCGAGGACAAACAAACCATATCGACTGCTACCTCGTAACTCCCCCCCCCCCCCTCCCCGTTTCTTTCCGTTATCCGTGTTCTACTTCTTGTCATATATTTCTGTCTTCTCTCTTTAATCATCAATTATAAATCAAACATTGCAGTTGCATACATCAACTCAGTAGCGAATCATCTCGATGCGCAATATCAATTTCTGCAATACAAGGAAGGTATGTAAAATAACCACTGCGATCACTAAACAAGCTAAAAATGACCGGAGCATTTGAAATCATCTATTTATGACGACAACGAGCGAAAACAACTCGTGTGTTCAATCGCATTATCGATCGAATGTGATCTTTCAGTGCTCGTCCGCCTACAAATTGCCAGGACCTGCGGATATCAAGGAATCGGAGAACAACTAAGAACTTTGCCATATGTGGTCATACGAATCTACAGTTTTTATTTATTTATCTGTATAATGGAAAAAATACGCAAAATCATAATCGTGTTTCTGCCTGCTCTCTCCATCTAGTTATAATCAATTTTGGTACTTTTTGAGTTTGCTGGAAGTTGCATTTTGCACGTTCTCATTTATTCCTTAATTCAAGCACAGTGTCGGTCAATTGCATTTTTTCGAGAGATCATTTTAGCGGAACCTAATAAGATTACAACCCACTTCTTAGCACAATACACTTGAAAAATGTGCCTTCCAGCGAACTCCAGAAGTACCCAAATATTCACCTACTCTCGAGATTCGTGCCCGTTAGCCACGTTAGCCATTTAACAATCGTAGCTGTTATCCACATCCTGTATCCAAACACTGTCCGAGCATCTATACCATTCATTTCAGGTCCTCATCAATTTGCATCGACATCTTCTGGAATTCCCAAATTACCGCGCCCATGGTAACGTCTGTGGCCGTGTTCTTTTCGATGGGCCACAATGAAGACTACTATGAAAAATTGTTATGTTGCAATTGTCGATAAATGATTATTTGATTTAATCGTGTTTCTACCCACTTAACCTGGCAAACATTCATTTAACAGAGACCTATAGAAGGAACGGAATTCGGAAAATCTTACTCACCAAATTGATCGTGCCAAAATCTTTGATGATTATCTTTCAGTTGGCTGAACTAGTGTCCGAGTCGCAGCTGTGTTTGCGAAGTGGTGGAAGGAAGCGGGGAGAAGAAGGGGCGAGGGGAAGGGAAGGGGGGGGGGAAACCCGAACACAAATACACACCACATTGGCTGCATTGCTACCTTCGCCTCTTTATCTTTCATCGTTTCTATACATAATGTTTTCTTCAATTTTGTGGTGGTCATGACAAATTTTGGTATTTCAGTTATCTAAATTAACTCAATGGTGATAAAATCAACAATTTGCAACAGCATGATTTATATTCCGCGATTTTATGTTGAAAGGTCAGCGAATTAATGAAGTGAGTTCCTTTCTTTCTTATCATGCATATGTTATATCATTCTAGAAATACACATACGTCGAATGACCAACAGATATGTTTTCTGTGCTGTTGTTGAAGCAGATCATGCACTGCCCAATGGATGTGAGACAGTTTTCCTTATCGTATTAAATTATTTTCAAATAGCAAAAAAATATTTATAAATTAGTAATTCTAAATAAAAAATAATTATTTGTATAGTACATACATTCTTAAAATTAAAATATACTATTTCAGTTCACAGATATGCCTTTCGATGAACATATGCAGAGAGTCTGCCAAAAAAAGAGCCAAAGACTTCGATATAGTGTGGGACTCTTCCGAGAGCACCAAGTAGAAACTGATAATATTTTTCCGAAATTGTTGAATTGTAATAATCGATAAATAATATCTTCTAGGTACGTTTGTAGGTACGCAAATCGGGTTGTCGCGATTTTCGTTGTACTTATTTATCGTTGACGATTGTCTGTGAGCCAGTAGAACTAGTGTCCGAGTGGTATCGATGTTTGCGCAGTTGAGAGAGAGGGGTAGGAGGAAAAGGAGGGCGAGACCCGAGGACAGACACACCATATCGACTGCTGCCTCCTACCTCCCTTGCCCTTTCTTTCTGTTATCCGTATTATACTTCTTATCGCTTATTCATGTCATCTTTCTCGCCAAATATAAATAACACATTATAGTTGCATACATCAACTCAGGAACGAATCGTCTCGATACACTATATGAATTTCTGCAATACAAGGTATAAAGAATAATCATAAGACCAGTAAAAGCTATAAATGACATATTGAACACATAAGGACGTCTTGTATTCGTTCTGACGATTTTGCCAGAACATTTATGACTATTTGGCATGAATATTTACACGTTACATGCGTGCAATATTCATTCCATATTTTCATTATGCATCCGGATTGCAATATCTCATGGAAACCTTCACTTGAGTGCCCTAAAAACGAACTGGTTCAGATTAATCGCATGACCATCAGTGAGAACCTTCGTCATATTTATCAACTTCAACCATGGGAAGATAAAAGACTATTGTGGATGCCCAATGATCGCCATAACTGTTTCGTGTGCTATTGTTCAAGCAACTGTCAATTGCCGCCAAAAGGATTGTGAGAAGAAAAAAAAATTTCACCAATTCTGTTGTGCACCCTTGTTTTCCGCACGCAAGACTTTCTCGGAAAACAGGCGCCATTGCAGTTCCTTCTTACTACACGTACGTATTTGAGCTGGGCTGTTCGGCAGCCTTTCTAGATGCTTCTAATCTTCGCCAAGGTCGAGTTTATCATGCATCAGATGGACGACTGTGCTACATCTGTCCTTCGATCCAAAATCGAATACGACATATCACGTCATGCCGGATCCGGTGAAGCCTTCTGCACTTATTTTATTGAATGCAATGAATAAATTAAATTTGACATTATCTCGATTACAATCAAAGATGCTTGAATTCTCCAATCTCTCTAATCGTGCAAAATATGTCTGCCCGTATCACTGATTGCCAAATGCTAAGTAATATTCCTTGAATATTTCATCACGTTGGTTGGTTGTTTGAGCCGAAAAAATGACCGAGGAGTTGGATGGAATGAGAGGAAAGGAAGAGAGAGGGAGAGCCGAGGACAAACAAATCGACTGCATTGCTACCTTCTTTTCTCGCCCTCTTTTCGTTTCAGCATTTCACTCATTTCTTGCCACATATGTTTGGTATCGCGTTCATCTCATCGAGCATACATCAACTCACTCAAACGGTCTTCGATGATACTAGCGCATAAAGAATAACACCATAGCGAGTATAATTACTGTCAAACGACGATGATCTGAGAAAAATATATGATAGCTGTGTACTTCATTAATTATTATTCCTTATTAGCTCTGTATGTTCGGTCCCATTTATTTCACTACTCTAACCGGACGCAAAAGAAGTGAGAGAGTTCTGAGAGATGGTTTAACAAATTGAATACGAATAATGCAGAGTTTTCGATACTGAATAGGATATGGATCAATGCAGAGTTTTCGATACTGAATGGGATATGGATGGAAGCGAACCAGACATAATCTAAATACCATCATTTCGTTCCTGTAATAAGTGAGTATCATTGATTTCAGAGCCGAAACAAATAAAAATTACCTACCTAACTCAAATCAAAGTGTCTGTCTGTCCGTCCGTCCGTCCGTCCGTCCGTTCATCCGTTCGTTCGTCTGTATGTCTGTCACACTTTTGCTCATAACTCGCTTTAAACTCATCGCTCGAGGACAAGTCCATGACCATTCGAACTATCTCGAAGAGCCTTTTCTAAATCGATAAAAATTTCATCATTATTACGCAATATTGCATCATCCTTACGCGATAATCCGCTTTTCGAGCCTAACTCGCTTCCAACTTCACCGGAATAATAGGGTCAATCGTCCTCCCTTGGAAAGATTTCGCAATCCTCGATTTTATCATCCCTATTTCGCAATCTTAAGGCTTTTTTGCCCATAACTCGCTTCAAATTCATCGTACAAGGTCAGGGGAGGTGTCATTCGTCCTCCCTTGAAAAGATTTCGCAATCCTCGATTTCATCATCCTTATTTCGCAATATTAAGGCTTTTTTGCCCATAACTCGCTTCAAATTCATCGGACAAGATCGGGCGATGTGTCAATCGGCCCTATGTGAGTGAATATCATAATTTCTAAAAAGCCTATGGCCATACCGTTGTGAAAAGCTCGTGAGTCTGAGCGCGCGAAGCCTTACGAGCTTTTTGCAATGGTTTACGTAAGCACTCGTAAGCAAGCGGTGTATGGCTAATTTGAAAGGCGGCCAAACGTGGCAAAAGGGGATATGTGTTAATGAAATTTGCTTATGTGCTGGCCATACCGTTGTGAAAAGCTCGTGAGGCTGAGAGCGCGTAGGAAATGTTGCAGATGTAGCCGCGAAGCGAAGCGGAGTGGCTACATCACAAATTTTCCGGAGCGCTTGAAGGAGCCCACGAGCTTTTTCATTTCTCAGAGCTAGTTATAACCACGAGATGCAGAAGTGCCGAGACTCCTGGATCAAATACGCTCCTTTTTAAATAAATAAAATCTATCACGTAAAACGGAGTTGTCAGCAAAGACAAACGCGATGTTGAAATAACAATAATTAGGAGTAAATAACCGAGTCCAAGAAATGACTCACCAATTGACGCTGAAGATTTCATCTGTGTATGATTTTCTAGTTTCGTCATACGTATCAAAGTGAGAATCTCGCTTGAAGATCGCATCGGAATGTGGATGAAAATGGACGGAAGATAGACTTGAGGCTACTAATGACTGAAAATATCTCAGTGGTTTGGAGCAATTGTGCCATGCACCGCGATTTAGCGAAATTTATGCACGGATAACTGAACAAAACAACTCAAATGAAAAACATGGGCGAAAGCTCAGGGAGGATTCACGTTAAAGCAGAGATTTGTAGCTTGATATGGATCGGAGATTTCTATTGCAGTTTCCCAGTGTTTTCTGTGAACACTTTCGATGGGAACACAGATGTATTTCTCAGAGCACTTGCTCATGTAACAGAGCATATTTTTTGGTTGAATTTTGTGGAAAATGAAATCAGATGAATTCTTTGTTCAATTTCCAATGATCTTCCTGATGACGATAATTAGGAGCCTACTCAAATCACTTGTGAGCATTACTTTGATGATTCTGATCTTAAGCTCAAACAATTGTCATGCAATGACTATCATTCTTGATAAAATATCCTTATCATCTTAAGAGGGGATCATTTCCATCCCACAATGCGGCTTCTACTCGCGTTTTTCTTTCTTTTTCAAGGTTGAATCATCACTATTTGAGGCTTTTAAAAAACAGTTATTGTTTAGTTATTAGATGTTGGCATTTCACTTGTGATGAATTCGCAGACTTCAATATTCCTAATCAATTATCGATCACTGCAACATTCGCATGCGTTATCTTCGAATTTCCACTAGAGGTTGAGTGCTCGGTACTAGATAACAGATTAAAATATTATTTTCAGAAAGTTCATCCAAAATATTACGAATCTGTTTTCCTCGTAGACCATCACTCGGGAGAAGAGTACAGGTAACAATACTAATATCTTATGTATCTTCAATCACTTAATGTTATATAAAATTGAATCACTTCAGTTTGACTGAAGTCTACGAATCATGCAATTATTGCGTGGCAGGAATAGGCCCTTGGAGTGTGATAAAGCGAGGACTCGATCCAGTCTCATGCGATACTGAGATCGCGCTCCTTTTCACTTCGGAAGTCACTCATTTTCTCCCTTCCAATACTGATGGGCGCACGTGTGTACGTAGAAAGTATTTTCCAAACCACAATAAAAAAATATGTTTTTCAGTACGTCGGTCCGACAGTCCCCGACTATCCGTTGAAGACGATTGTCGCGCTGAACAGTGCAGCCATTCAAACTGATATCATTCACCGCGATTCTAAAGTCCAAGTCTATCTCGGTGTTGGAAAGAACGAAAGCGAAGGGATGTTTCTCATTGGAGAATCGGAGTTAGTTAATTTTTTGTATGCATTTACTGTGAGAACAGAAACTCTAGCTTCTTGGTGTGCCCCAGATCGAAGAATTACATCCGCATTATCTTGTTACACGCGGAACGGAAATTATTTTTTTCAGCAAAAAAAATAATTTCCGTGTAACTAGCTACTGCGAATGTAATTCTTCGATCTGGGGCACACCAAGAAGCTAGAGTTGCTGTTCTCACAGTAAATTTTTTTTATAGCGTCAACTTCTCTATGACACACTTCAATTGGGTGATTTCCGTGTCAAATAACTACGAGTCTATGGCCATTCAAACACGTCTGTTCACGGTCTGTGACATTGAAATACGTACGATTGCAGCATATAGTCCGGATGAGGTCTTCATCGATCTCAACAAACCAAATCCATCTCTACGAGGTTCGGCAATTGAAGGAAACGCCCAATGGAAGAAAAATCTAGGAGCAAAAGTGGTCGGAACTTCGGACAGGTTCATTGAATGACACCGCAAAATACAAGAAAAATAAATTTCAGGACTCAACTAACTCGAATCACTGGGCATGTTCACTACAATTCTTATAATACGATATCACTGATGCAACCAGGGGGATATGATGAGTTAGTGAAGTATCATCTTTGAAGGATCTCAGTGAATTCTATTCAGATTGCAGTCGGGTAGCATCGATTACACACTTTCTGGTGATTTCGAGGTGGATCACTTTATCTCTTGATGAGGAAACGGCGTATTTCAGGTTGTTTACTCCACTAACTCCGATCACTATGTGTTCCATCGACTCAATGAGAGCTTCCTTCTGAATTTCGAACTCCGTAAGGAATGGAGTATATTTTTCTTTAATTGTAAACCGACTTTCCCAGTTGGGAACTATCCAACTGAGAAGCCGATCGACAATCCAACAGAACCGAATAGACCGTCTACTAAGCTTCCCAATATTACTATTCCCGCCCAAACTACTCCTACCAAAATGCCATCCACGACGATACATCCCACTGAGGCACCAATTGTGGATGGTGAGCATCTCAGATGAGCTCCCTAATCCATATTTCTCAGTTGATTCATACTGCAATTGTGATCTGGATGAGAATGGACTAGTGAAGAGTTGGGCGTCAGAATTGTGGCTGGATATCATTATTCTCGTTGATACATCGAAGACAATGGGAAAAGATGGAGTGAATGAAGTAAGGGCAAAGGTGGAAAATAAATTAATCAGTACATTGTAGATATCGAGCTTGATCGAATCGTTAGTTGGACAGATGAACCTTGATTCTTCGGGGCCGAGTAATATGTATTCAAGAGTAGGACTAATTTCGCTGTCTAACACTGTGGAAGTATGAACCGATAAAATGGCGGAGAAAGATGATTTTTTTTCATTTTAGGTTATCTTCAATCTCAACATGACTTCAGACTCGGATGTTAATCTGAAAGAGTCGGAAGCACTCTCTGTGGATGTCACTGGGTTTGAAATGAAATAATATATAATAACACTATTCAATCACTTTTTTTAGCGGGCTTCAAACGGCAATACAGATGTTCCAAGACGGAAAGAAGTTGCCCAACTATCGGGAATCAGCCAAACAAATCATCTATTTCATCACGAATTCTGCACCGTTTGTAACGTTTTTGTTTTTGTATTTTACAGATATTTTAGGCAAGGAATCATGAACGGAGCTTTCGAGTTCAAATCCAGTGGGGGCATCATAATTGTGGCAGGTGTAAACAATTTCTAATTTGTTTCAAAACTTTTAATTTAGATTACGTAAGGGAGGGTCAAGTGCCCCTCGATTCCCTCAAATCACTCGCTTCTCCTAATTACTTCTTCACAAATCTAACCGATGACTACATCTACAATCTCCAAGTCTTATGTGATGGTGCGGTAGTCAATCGATGGATACTGATCTTTGATCTCTTTCAGCCAATTGCTTCTGCCCTCCATACCTCCATCCCTATACAGATGGTTCAGTTAACCCGAGACAAGACGCGAATCGTGAGATATACCTATAATAATTTCATCTAATCATTCTCTTCAGGTGGTTGTTATAACGTCGCGACCTTAGGAATTCCGTACAAAAACGCAGTCAAAACATGCCAGAAAGAAGATGGAGTGATGACGACAATACACGACGATGAAAAACAGTTCTTCCTCACTTCCAGTCAGTTAGTTGTATTCATTAATGAATATGGTAATCCATTCTCAGTCGTTTCAAATCTTGGACCCAAGACCAAGTACTGGATTGGATATGAGAATGATGGGAAAACGTGGAATTGGATCGACAAGGTGTGCAAATGTCATCGATTCAATAATTGCCTTCCTTCAGTCCACGGATCCCTTCAATAACTGGGATATCTCCAATGGTCAGCCAAACATTAAAGGAGGAGAGAATATGTGTGCATACGCAGTGCAAACAGTCGGATTCCAGACCGAGTGGTCAGCCGATTCATCAGTTTTCTTGAATTTTGATCATTACAACTAGCCATTTATTACTGAGTAACCATCTCTTTAGGTACGCTGCTAATTGCGATAGTGGCTTCGTTTCCGTATGTGAAAAGGCCCCTTGTGCGGCTGGAAGATACTGTACTTTCGATGATTAGAATCATCGGTATACATTTTTGTACATTTCATGTTCTAATTTCACACTTATGGAATGTACGCTGCATACAGAACAGTAGGAATTGATGATCGACACTTTTATTTTTATTAGGGATGGTTTCAAATAGGATTGACTGTCCTTTGTGCATCGTAGTCTCATTCAACTGGAGGATTCGAGACTGGAGCCTCCTTGTGTTTAACAACTGGAGTCTCGACGTTTTCAACTTGCATATGAGTATGGTTGAATTGTTTTGAGTTCTCAAGGGGGAAGGGCAGTCGGACTGGCGGGATATTTGGAAGGGAGGTTCGATGTGGGAGGGGTGAGAGGGGGAGGATTGTTTTGAACTGATCTTCTTGGGCTTCCTTCGTCGCAATTTGAGTAAAAAAAGAAACAAAAGCCTAGGCCGATGATAATCAAAAACGACAGGACCACGATCATGTTGAAAAAAAGAACAATTATAAGAGTTTAGGCGTTGGAAGTACTCTATTCTCTACGATCTCTCCCGTCCCCCCTCACTAACAAAAGATTCTCTCACTGAATCTCTCCTCTTCTCACAGCCCTTTAGATGTCATTAATGAGCGAATCCAAAATCTAGAGTCGGTGGAACCATGATAAGCAGTCAAAATAAACCCACATAATCAATATATTTCCTCCATATTGACCTCCTATTCCTCCTTGGGAGCTGCTTCCGTAGTAGTGGCTTCCACCTCCACTACTGTAGCTGCTTCCTCCACCTCCTCCATAACTGCCGCCACTACTTATTATTCATATTCATATTCATATTCATATTCATATTTGTAACACGAAACTGCCGCACAATTTCACCCCTACCAGCTCACCCGAGCTTCCATAATACCACCTACCCTACCCTACACTTCCCTCCCGCTCCCTAATGCGTTGGTGAATAAAGAATAGGAATATGAATACTTCCACTCGAGTAACTCCTTCCACCGCCTCCACGACTAGAAGATAAGCCTGAAGGAAGCTAACTCTTTGAAGAAAGTAGATAGATACATAGAGCTACTAATGAAATCGTGCTTGTTCCTAATTCAGAACAATAAATGTTTTCTCACTTGATGTTGCGTTTGTGTTATGAAGGAGAAGAAAGAAGATAAGAAGAGAATGGACAGAGAGAAGATTTATTGAGGGAAGAAACCACTCGGAGGGGAGGGAAGTATAGGAATGAATGAAGAGAGCGAATTGTGCACGAGCGATTGCATTGATATTTGTTTTTCAATTGAATTTGATTATTAGAATAATCGATTGTCTGAAGAAAAAAAAGAATTATATCCTATTAGCTGAGGGAATAAGAGGCCGTTTGCGTAATAGTCGAACAAAAATGTGCGATAGGCGAAACAGTGATTTTTCGAAAATCTGTGTGAATGGGTTCTCGAAGTTGCTAATCATCGTGGTATGCTTCATTTTGGTAATTCCATCACTCTGGCATAACAAAGAAGAATCGCAGTCTACTTCGTCATCATGACAGGAATCACTCAGCTCCCCCTTCTTATGACCCCCCTCACTTCCATCCGTGTTTGCCCCACCGTGAGACCCCTCATCAAGAGGAATTTCAAATTACACCAGTCGATCATTCGTGTTAGACAATCCATTCAGTTCCTTACCCGTTGCCGATCCCTCCGTGTTCTCCTCAATTTCATCGTCCATTCTCTCCCCCCTAAGATGTCTCTTCCCCTCGATCCCGTCCCTTCTCGATAGAATTGGTTGCATTTCACTCGACCGTGAAATTCGCTCTAAGAAGTCTCTTATGTACTCCATGTCTCGAGATGTTTCTCTATCTGACTCCCACCTCTTATCCCTTATCTCCTCCTCACACCTTTCCCAAATTACTTCCCTTTCCCGTGAGATTGGTAACCGTATCCGTCGTTCCGAACGCGAGAGACTTTACATGAAGTTGATCCGTCTTTCTCCATCCATCGCTCCCCAGTGACCAAAGATCATACTGTATGTCGCGTATCCGTTACTGATGGCATTACCCTCTCTTCCTCAGCCCTCTTCGCGCTTTCACCAGGCCCCAAGTTTGTGCCTATTCGTCCCTTCCCTCGCGATCTTCCCTTCTACTTGTCCATCTCCCTACACCATTTATCCATTTCCCTCCGTTAGGTTCATACCTTGGCAGGTAACTCTAGTAGTAGAGACCCAATAATCCATAAGTGTAAAGCACAAGTCTCTGGCTCGTCCCCCTAGTCTCACACGTGACCAATCTTCGTCCCTTCGTGAAATGCGTGATCAGGTAACATCTGGTTCTCTTCGCTTCACCAAATCCGATAAGGGTGGTGATTTATTTGTCCTCCCCACGACTCTCGAGCGTTCCATCGTTGACCTACACTTATTTGATGCATCCGTGTATACCGCCACCACCAAACCTCAATTCTCTCGTACTCTCCACAAACACTTCGTTTCCCTCTGTCCTAAGCTCCGTCTTCCCAAGAGGATAGTGACATGCCTCCAGAGTGGAGAACCCCGTGTTCCTGTACTCTACGTACTGTACAAGACCCACAAAGTAGACTTGTCCACTGCTGGCTCCGATCCCTCCCTCTACCCGTGGTTGTGGCGGTCCCGTGGTTGTGGCGGTCCCACTGATCGAGTCTCGTGGTTGCTTTCCCAATTGCTCATTCTCCTCTTCCAACACATCCCCACCCATCTCACCAACTTTAATAGTGCTCTCTTATCTATTCACTCGATCCCTGCTGACCCCAGTATCTGTTTTCAATCATTCGATGTTACCGCTCTTTACACCAATGTCAGTAATACTGAAGCCATCAGGGCAGCCATTGATTTGTTGAATACTGTATCCCTCGACCTTCGCGGTTTGTCCATCTCAGATGTTGAGTCCCTCCTTGTCCTGCCCAATGAATTATCCTTCGCTGGTGATTACTACCAACAGATTCGTGGACTAGCCATGGGAAAGAGACTCTCGCTGACTCTCCCGTTCAGACTCTCCCGTTCTCGCTGTGATTAATATGCACTCCATTGAGTCTAGATCCATTCGTAATAGGACGATACATCGATGATTTCATTGTTGTTGCTCTTTCCCAAGGAGAACTCGACCGTTTATTCGATTCCCTCAATACCCTCGGTTCCCCCAACATCAAACTCACTCGTGAACCACCTACAGACGGCTGGCTACCATTCCTTAACTTCTAATTGACCCTTACCCCCAACGGAGAATTCCGTTCCAAATGGTATAGGAAGCCTGCCAATAAGAACATTCTAGTACATTCCACCTCTTTCACTCCTTCCCATTGCAAACGTGCTGTTGTTGTTTCCACTATTTGCACCGCATTGTCTGTCTCGTCCCGCGAATATCGATCTGTATCCCGTTCACTTGTCACCTCTATTGTTCAGAGTAATGGCTACATTACACTATCCATACTATATAATAAAGCGCAAGCATCTGTCTGTCTGTCTGTCTGTCTGTCTGTGTGTTCGGTCTGGACGTCCCGTCCTGTTTTAGTATGGGCGTCCTGGGATAGATCAAAAATCAATAATTTGGTATGGGCGTCCTGGGAAGGATCAAAAATCAATAATTTGGTATGGACGTCCTGGGATGGATAAAAAATCAATAATTTGGTATGGGCGTCTTGGGAAGGATCAAAAATCAATAATTTGTTATGGTCGTTCTGGGAAGGTTCAAAAATCAATAATTTGGTATCTGCGTCCTCGGAAGGATCAAAAATCAATAATTTGGTATGGGCGTCCTGGAAAGGATCAAAAATCAATAATTTGGTATTGGCGTCCTGGGATGGATTAAAAATCAATAATTTGGTATGGGCGTCTTGGGAAGGATCAAAAATCAATAATTTGTTATGGTCGTTCTGGGAAGGTTCAAAAATCAATAATTTGGTATCTGCGTCCTGGGAAGGATCAAAAATCAATAATTTGGTATGGGCGTCCTGGGAAGGATCAAAAATCAATAATTTGGTATGGGCGTCCTGGGATGGATAAAAAATCAATAATTTGGTATGGGCGTCTTGGGAAGGATCAAAAATCAATAATTTGTTATGGTCGTTCTGGAAGGTTCAAAAATCAATAATTTGGTATCTGCGTCCTGGGAAGGATCAAAAATCAATAATTTGGTATGGGCGTCCTGGAAAGGATCAAAAATCAATAATTTGGTATGGGCGTCCTGGGATGGATTAAAAATCAATAATTTGGTATGGGCGTCCCGTCAAGTCTTAGAAGACGTCTTGACATGTCATAACACGTTAGAACAATGTCGTGACATGTCATAAGAGGAAGACGGGAGGGAGAGGGGAAGGAGAAGAGCGAAGAGAAGAAAAGGGAAGGGGAAAAGAGGAGGTAGGGAAAGCGGAGAGAGGGATGATGAATAAGATAGGAAGAAGGGGGATGAGGAGGGGAGGGAGTAGAAGAGGGGAGGAAAAGAGGAAGGTGAGAGTAAGGAGAGGAGGGGAGGGCGAAGAGAGGGAGACGGGAGGAAGAACAGAGAAGCGAGGGAGAGGGTAAGGGGAGAGAGGGAGGAGGAGAGGAGGGCGAAGAGAGTGAGAGGCTACTAACACGTAACCCGACATACACCAGTCGAAGATCGGCTGGTCTCTTATAAAGTCAAAATGTATCTTTGTCTGTTCGTACGTTTGTCTGTGTGTCACACTTTTCAAACCTCAATAATTCGCTTTTAGGCATCGCCCGAGGACAAGTCCTTCACCAATCGAACCACCGAAAACATCTTTTTCAAAATCGATAAAAATTTCGTCATCATTACGAAATATTTCATCATCCTTAGGCAATAATCCGTTTTTCGAACCTAATTCAGCCCAAAATCGTCCGTAAAGATCGGCAATAGTGTCAATCGACTCAGAATCGTCAGCGCTTTTCACTGGCCGCAACTTTTTCGCAATCTTCGATTTCCTCATCATTATGAAATCTTCACGTTTTCGCTCATAACTCGCTTCAAAATCATCGGAGAAGATCGGGAGAAGTGCCAATCGACCCCCCCCCCCCCCTGCTCAGATTTCGCAATTATCGATTTCGTCATCATTACGCAATCTTCACGTTTTCACTCATAATTCGCTTCAAAATCATCGGAGAAGATCGGGAGAAGTGCCAATCGACCCCCCGTGCTCAGATTTCGCAATTATCGATTTCGTCATCATTACGCAATCTTCACGTTTTCTCTCATAACTCGCTTCAAAATCATCGTAGAGCCTTGGGCGAAGTGGCAATCAACATTTGAAGAAGATTTACAAGTTTTAGGACACTCGGCCATTATATTATGAAAAGTTCGTGAGGCTGAGAGCGCGGAGGAAAAGTTGCAGATGTAGCCACGGAGCGAAGCGGAGTGGCTACATCGCAACTTTTCCAGAGCGCTCGAAGCTTGCAATGGCATACGCCCCACTCGCAAGCAAGCGGTTCATTGTTAATCTGTGAATACGACCCGGTGTACAACGTAGCAGCTGTAGGGTGCTAGTTTCCCCTTCCCGACCCTCTAGATCCCGTAGTATTCGTGTTTCATGCTGTGGAAAAAGTCAGGGGAGATTTTCTCCTGGTGTGGAAAAAGTGGAGGAGAGGAGAAGAGAAAATTATCATAGTATAGGATATCCTGAGGCGAATACCCTTGAAATTACATAGAATACTGTTAGAACATGCAGTCGACCGGTTTTTCTTCAGTTTTCGATTACTAAAATACTAAATTTATTAAAAATTCAATGTCTGACCTTCGACTCCGAACAGGTTATCCATTACACTCCAAGCATTTTTTTCTTTTGAGAGTTTCTTTCTTATATTCCTGGCTTCGAATGTCCCACAAAACGGGTTCCAATTTCACAAGTGCGAATAGTTTCTTCTTATCGGTTGTATTCAAGTCCTTCTTAAATAAACGCAATTAACTTCCGTCATTTGGAAAAAATGTGCCACCTTCTTTTCTTCTTCCACTATCATCAATTCATCCGTCGACTCGGCGATCAATTGCTTATCTCGAACCATCTATAACAATTAATGAGAATAATTTATTTAGAATACGTTGATTGCAATATTCACGGCACAATTAAGCCGCACGTCGTGATGGAGCCGCCACTTGAGAAAACTTTGCGAACTTAAGCCGATAGAACACGGTCTAACCATCAAGTATCGAGAAAAAGTCGAGTTAGCTTACCTCGAAAGAGAAAGAGATGATAGCCCTTCACGCGGAGAATGGAGTTGATTCTCGGCGAGTGATGAAGCAGGAAATAGCCTATAAAATATTATTTAAAAACATTTAAATATTAATAGAACGAGATAGTGCTAAGCGTTGATCAATAGCACCCGATTGTAGCGGCAGATCAGAAAAGCCCCACTTACTCGTTCTCATCGTAGATCCCATAATTTGCGCATTTCACTGCCCTTCGTACCTCCCAAGTCTCACTCAAGTTTTGTGATTAGGGTTATCGAAAGAGGGAACGTGCTAGATGCTGAAATAGTTACAAGCTCGCCTCATATATTCCGATCTCATATTCTCTCTATTCCCTCTATATCTTTCTCTGAAGAATCGCTTTTGCGACTCTGATTTTGTTTCTGACCTGCTGCTCCTCCCGAAGCCTCCCCCCTCCCCCAACCACCGATTCGCCATCAAGACGACGGACCTCCACCAAAGCACTAATGAAGCACTCCGCTGTTCCAATCTCATGATACCCCCCTGGTGGATAAATAATTGAATTGAATATGGACCAAAACTGCAAGGATTATCAAAAATGCTGCAATACGCCTAAAAAATTTGAGCTCGATTTCCTCCCCCTGATTAGAAAGTGATGATAGGAGAGCCAGTGGTAATGAAAGGAAAAGGAGAGAAGGATTGGGATAGAGAACCGTCAAGGCGGCTTTAGAATCCATTCATTCATTCATTCATTCATTATTCCATCATGGGGTACGAAAACGAGATCATTATTTTCATGGGTCAATATTTTCAGGTCGGCACAGTCTCAAGTTGTGTCCTCGCCATTTTATGGAGGAAATCGTCTCCAAGCACAGACATGAAACTTGTGCCCTAACGAGTACTTGGACAAGGAAACCATTTCAAAATATGTATTGTAGATTTAAAGATTATGTTGACAATTCAGTTTTTGTCATGGATTTCACTCAACTGTCATTGTTTGTGTAACACTTCACTCCACATTAATCTGTAATTTTAATAACAAGCCTGCTCTCTGTAACAGTTAACAAAATTTAATTGATATTGATCATGAGACTAGACAGGCGTGTGCGTCGTACAATTGTACACCGGAAAACATTTTCTCGAACAATTATCACTCTCGGGAGCCGAGTAGCACATGTACATCGCCTCAACAATCTTCCTACGACATGTATTGCTTTCGTGGTGAAGAATGGTACAAGTGAGGGAAATGGGAACAACATTGTGATCAGAAACGGAATGGATTGAAATGGCATTGGTACGGTAACTAGGAGCACTGGGATTACGGGATGGCGTGTAATGCTCGTAGCCTCGGCGCCACAGAGGTCTACCCGTTTAACCTACATACGATTGGGAACAAATAGAACAATTTAGTTTGTAGACTACACCTGAGGTCATGCAGCAACCACTCCCACCGGTCGGGCAGAAGAGACAGCGTGCTCCTAAGGGGCAAATGAGGGGGGGGTCTAGATACCGGTTACGAGACAACAAACTGAGCAGATTGGGGGCAGATTTCTCCACAATCCTAACCTTGAGATCGACCTTAGTAAAGGCATCTCGAACAGAACGAGTAAAATCATCAGAAATCAATTGAATTTTCATTACGGGGAGTGATCTATCCGGCTGTGATGCTGTGGAAAAAGTGGGGGGAGAAAGGAGAAGAGAGAAAAATCGGGTGGAAAAAGTGGAGGAGAGGAGAAGAGAAAATTATCATAGTATAGGATATCCTGAAGCGAATACCCTTGAAATTACATAGAATACTGTAAGAACATGCAGTCGACCGCTTTTTCTTCAGTTTTCGATTACTGTCGCTCTTTATCGATTACTACGAGCGACGCCTGACTACTCTCGTAAGGGAGAAATCGTGCTAATTTGGACATATCACTTCGTTTTTCGCGCTTCATTTTCCACTGATTAACCGGCAAATGGCTCGTGTATGATAAATTGTATTTACAGAAACAGCTGCAAATCAACGAGGATGGACTTGGCGGCCCTTGTGTTCTTTCTCGTCAATTGAGGTATGCAAACTCGACTTTTTCTCGATGCTTGATGGTTAGACCGTGTTCTATCTGTGGAAACTCGGTGATATGCCGCTACAATCGGGCGCTATTCAACACTAGCTCCACATCATAATCTTACTATTTAAATATTATTTAATAATATTTTATAGGCTATTTCGTGCTTCATCACTCGCTGAGTTGGAACTGCATTCTCTGCTGGAAAGGAGATCCTCTCTTTATCCACTGAGGTAAGCAAACTCGACTTTTTCTCGATGCTTGATGGTTAGATCGAGTTCTATCGGCGGAAACTCGGTGATCTGCCGCTACAATCGGGTGAAGTGCCACCTGAACAAAAAAGTGGTACCCTTTAATATGTTTTATTACAAAACTCTAACTGCGTTAATAACAATATTTTGAAACATATCATGAATTCAAACTGATTTATCTATGTTATACATTAATGTTTCACCCAAAAGTGTAAAATACTAAATTTATTAAAAATTCAATGTCTGACCTTCGACTCCGAACAGGTTATCCATTACACTCCAAGCATTTTTTCTTTTGAGAGTTCCTTTCTTATATTCCTGGCTTCAAATGTCCCACAAAACGGGTTCCAATTTCACAAGTGCGAATAGTTTCTTCTTATCGGTTGTATTCAAGTCCTTCTTAAATAAACGCAATTAACTTCCGTCATTTGGAAAAAATGTGCCACCTTCTTTTCTTCTTCCACTATCATCAATTCATCCGTCGACTCGGCGATCAATTGCTTATCTCGAACCATCTATAACAATTAATGAGAATAATATATTTAGAATACGTTGATTGCATTATTCACGGCACAATTAAGCCGCAGGTCGTGCTGGAGCCGCCACTTGAGAAAACTTTGCGAACTTAAGCCGATAGAACACGGTCTAACCATCAAGTATCGAGAAAAAGTCGAGTTAGCTTACCTCAGTTAGCTCAGTGGATAAAGAGAGGATCTCCTTTCCAGCAGAGAATGGAGTTCCAACTCAGCGAGTGATGAAGCACGAAATAGCCTATAAAATATTATTAAATAATATTTAAATAGTAAGATTACCCGATTGTAGCGGCAGATCACCAAGTTTCCATAGATAGAACACGGTCTAACCATCAAGCATCGAGAAAAAGTGTTTGCATACCTCGAAAGAGAAAGAGATGATAGCCCTTCACGAGGAGAATGGAGTTGATTCTCGGGATAAAGAGAGGATCTCCTTTCCAGCAGAGAATGGAGTGCCAACTCAGCGAGTGATGAAGCACGAAATAGCCTATAAAATATTATTAAATAATATTTAAATAGTAAGATTACCCGATTGTAGCGGCAGATCACCGAGTTTGCATAGATAGAACACGGTCTAACCATCAAGCATCGAGAAAAAGTCGAGTTTGCATACCTCGAAAGAGAAAGAGATGATAGCCCTTCACGAGGAGAATGGAGTTGATTCTCGGCGAGTGATGAAGCAGGAAATAGCCTATAAAATATTATTTAAAAACATTTAAATATTAATAGAACGAGATAGTGCTAAGCGTTGATCAATAGCACCCGATTGTAGCGGCAGATCACCGAGTTTCCGCCGATAGAACTCGATCTAACCATCAAGCATCGAGAAAAAGTCGAGTTTGCTTACCTCAGTGGATAAAGAGAGGATCTCCTTTCCAGCAGAGAATGGAGTGCCAACTCAGCGAGTGATGAAGCACGAAATAGCCTATAAAATATTATTAAATAATATTTAAATAGTAAGATTACCCGATTGTAGCGGCAGATCACCGAGTTTGCATAGATAGAACACGGTCTAACCATCAAGCATCGAGAAAAAGTCGAGTTTGCATACCTCGAAAGAGAAAGAGATGATAGCCCTTCACGAGGATAATGGAGTTGATTCTCGGCGAGTGATGAAGCAGGAAATAGCCTATAAAATATTATTTAAAAACATTTAAATATTAATAGAACGAGATAGTGCTAAGCGTTGATCAATAGCACCCGATTGTAGCGGCAGATCACCGAGTTTCCGCCGATAGAACTCGATCTAACCATCAAGCATCGAGAAAAAGTCGAGTTTGCTTACCTCAGTGGATAAAGAGAGGATCTCCTTTCCAGCAGAGAATGGAGTGCCAACTCAGCGAGTGATGAAGCACGAAATAGCCTATAAAATATTATTAAATAATATTTAAATAGTAAGATTACCCGATTGTAGCGGCAGATCACCGAGTTTGCATAGATAGAACACGGTCTAACCATCAAGCATCGAGAAAAAGTCGAGTTTGCATACCTCGAAAGAGAAAGAGATGATAGCCCTTCACGAGGAGAATGGAGTTGATTCTCGGCGAGTGATGAAGCAGGAAATAGCCTATAAAATATTATTTAAAAACATTTAAATATTAATAGAACGAGATAGTGCTAAGCGTTGATCAATAGCACCCGATTGTAGCGGCAGATCACCGAGTTTCCGCCGATAGAACTCGATCTAACCATCAAACATCGAGAAAAAGTCGAGTTTGCTTACCTCAGTGGATAAAGAGAGGATCTCCTTTCCAGCAGAGAATGGAGTTCCAACTCAGCGAGTGATGAAGCACGAAATAGCCTATAAAATATTATTAAATAATATTTAAATAGTAAGATTACCCGATTGTAGCGGCAGATCACCGAGTTTCCATAGATAGAACACGGTCTAACCATCAAGCATCAAGAAAAAGTCGAGTTTGCATACCTCGAAAGAGAAAGAGATGATAGCCCTTCACGAGGAGAATGGAGTTGATTCTCGGCGAGTGATGAAGCAGGAAATAGCCTATAAAATATTATTTAAAAACATTTTAATATTAATAGAACGAGATAGTGCTAAGCGTTGATCAATAGCACCCGATTGTAGCGGCAGATCACCGAGTTTCCGCCGATAGAACTCGATCTAACCATCAAGCATCGAGAAAAAGTCGAGTTTGCTTACCTCAGTGGATAAAGAGAGGATCTCCTTTCCAGCAGAGAATGGAGTTCCAACTCAGCGAGTGATGAAGCACGAAATAGCCTATAAAATATTATTAAATAATATTTAAATAGTAAGATTACCCGATTGTAGCGGCAGATCACCGAGTTTCCATAGATAGAACACGGTCTAACCATCAAGCATCGAGAAAAAGTCGAGTTTGCATACCTCGAAAGAGAAAGAGATGATAGCCCTTCACGAGGAGAATGGAGTTGATTCTCGGCGAGTGATGAAGCAGGAAATAGCCTATAAAATATTATTTAAAAACATTTAAATATTAATAGAACGAGATAGTGCTAAGCGTTGATCAATAGCACCCGATTGTAGCGGCAGATCACCGAGTTTCCGCCGATAGAACTCGATCTAACCATCAAGCATCGAGAAAAAGTCGAGTTTGCTTACCTCAGTGGATAAAGAGAGGATCTCCTTTCCAGCAGAGAATGGAGTTCCAACTCAGCGAGTGATGAAGCACGAAATAGCCTATAAAATATTATTAAATAATATTTAAATAGTAAGATTACCCGATTGTAGCGGCAGATCACCGAGTTTCCATAGATAGAACACGGTCTAACCATCAAGCATCAAGAAAAAGTCGAGTTTGCATACCTCGAAAGAGAAAGAGATGATAGCCCTTCACGAGGAGAATGGAGTTGATTCTCGGCGAGTGATGAAGCAGGAAATAGCCTATAAAATATTATTTAAAAACATTTTAATATTAATAGAACGAGATAGTGCTAAGCGTTGATCAATAGCACCCGATTGTAGCGGCAGATCACCGAGTTTCCGCCGATAGAACTCGATCTAACCATCAAGCATCGAGAAAAAGTCGAGTTTGCTTACCTCAGTGGATAAAGAGAGGATCTCCTTTCCAGCAGAGAATGGAGTTCCAACTCAGCGAGTGATGAAGCACGAAATAGCCTATAAAATATTATTAAATAATATTTAAATAGTAAGATTACCCGATTGTAGCGGCAGATCACCGAGTTTCCATAGATAGAACACGGTCTAACCATCAAGCATCGAGAAAAAGTCGAGTTTGCATACCTCGAAAGAGAAAGAGATGATAGCCCTTCACGAGGAGAATGGAGTTGATTCTCGGCGAGTGATGAAGCAGGAAATAGCCTATAAAATATTATTTAAAAACATTTAAATATTAATAGAACGAGATAGTGCTAAGCGTTGATCAATAGCACCCGATTGTAGCGGCAGATCACCGAGTTTCCGCCGATAGAACTCGATCTAACCATCAAGCATCGAGAAAAAGTCGAGTTTGCTTACCTCAGTGGATAAAGAGAGGATCTCCTTTCCAGCAGAGAATGGAGTTCCAACTCAGCGAGTGATGAAGCACGAAATAGCCTATAAAATATTATTAAATAATATTTAAATAGTAAGATTACCCGATTGTAGCGGCAGATCACCGAGTTTCCATAGATAGAACACGGTCTAACCATCAAGCATCGAGAAAAAGTCGAGTTTGCATACCTCGAAAGAGAAAGAGATGATAGCCCTTCACGAGGAGAATGGAGTTGATTCTCGGCGAGTGATGAAGCAGGAAATAGCCTATAAAATATTATTTAAAAACATTTAAATATTAATAGAACGAGATAGTGCTAAGCGTTGATCAATAGCACCCGATTGTAGCGGCAGATCACCGAGTTTCCGCCGATAGAACTCGATCTAACCATCAAGCATCGAGAAAAAGTCGAGTTTGCTTACCTCAGTGGATAAAGAGAGGATCTCCTTTCCAGCAGAGAATGGAGTTCCAACTCAGCGAGTGATGAAGCACGAAATAGCCTATAAAATATTATTAAATAATATTTAAATAGTAAGATTACCCGATTGTAGCGGCAGATCACCGAGTTTCCATAGATAGAACACGGTCTAACCATCAAGCATCGAGAAAAAGTCGAGTTTGCATACCTCGAAAGAGAAAGAGATGATAGCCCTTCACGAGGAGAATGGAGTTGATTCTCGGCGAGTGATGAAGCAGGAAATAGCCTATAAAATATTATTTAAAAACATTTAAATATTAATAGAACGAGATAGTGCTAAGCGTTGATCAATAGCACCCGATTGTAGCGGCAGATCACCGAGTTTCCGCCGATAGAACTCGATCTAACCATCAAGCATCGAGAAAAAGTCGAGTTTGCTTACCTCAGTGGATAAAGAGAGGATCTCCTTTCCAGCAGAGAATGGAGTTCCAACTCAGCGAGTGATGAAGCACGAAATAGCCTATAAAATATTATTAAATAATATTTAAATAGTAAGATTACCCGATTGTAGCGGCAGATCACCGAGTTTCCATAGATAGAACACGGTCTAACCATCAAGCATCGAGAAAAAGTCGAGTTTGCATACCTCGAAAGAGAAAGAGATGATAGCCCTTCACGAGGAGAATGGAGTTGATTCTCGGCGAGTGATGAAGCAGGAAATAGCCTATAAAATATTATTTAAAAACATTTAAATATTAATAGAACGAGATAGTGCTAAGCGTTGATCAATAGCACCCGATTGTAGCGGCAGATCACCGAGTTTCCGCCGATAGAACTCGATCTAACCATCAAGCATCGAGAAAAAGTCGAGTTTGCTTACCTCAGTGGATAAAGAGAGGATCTCCTTTCCAGCAGAGAATGGAGTTCCAACTCAGCGAGTGATGAAGCACGAAATAGCCTATAAAATATTATTAAATAATATTTAAATAGTAAGATTACCCGATTGTAGCGGCAGATCACCGAGTTTCCATAGATAGAACACGGTCTAACCATCAAGCATCGAGAAAAAGTCGAGTTTGCATACCTCGAAAGAGAAAGAGATGATAGCCCTTCACGAGGAGAATGGAGTTGATTCTCGGCGAGTGATGAAGCAGGAAATAGCCTATAAAATATTATTTAAAAACATTTAAATATTAATAGAACGAGATAGTGCTAAGCGTTGATCAATAGCACCCGATTGTAGCGGCAGATCACCGAGTTTCCGCCGATAGAACTCGATCTAACCATCAAGCATCGAGAAAAAGTCGAGTTTGCTTACCTCAGTGGATAAAGAGAGGATCTCCTTTCCAGCAGAGAATGGAGTTCCAACTCAGCGAGTGATGAAGCACGAAATAGCCTATAAAATATTATTAAATAATATTTAAATAGTAAGATTACCCGATTGTAGCGGCAGATCACCGAGTTTCCATAGATAGAACACGGTCTAACCATCAAGCATCGAGAAAAAGTCGAGTTTGCATACCTCGAAAGAGAAAGAGATGATAGCCCTTCACGAGGAGAATGGAGTTGATTCTCGGCGAGTGATGAAGCAGGAAATAGCCTATAAAATATTATTTAAAAACATTTAAATATTAATAGAACGAGATAGTGCTAAGCGTTGATCAATAGCACCCGATTGTAGCGGCAGATCACCGAGTTTCCATAGATAGAACACGGTCTAACCATCAAGCATCGAGAAAAAGTCGAGTTTGCATACCTCGAAAGAGAAAGAGATGATAGCCCTTCACGAGGAGAATGGAGTTGATTCTCGGCGAGTGATGAAGCAGGAAATAGCCTATAAAATATTATTTAAAAACATTTAAATATTAATAGAACGAGATAGTGCTAAGCGTTGATCAATAGCACCCGATTGTAGCGGCAGATCACCGAGTTTCCGCCGATAGAACTCGATCTAACCATCAAGCATCGAGAAAAAGTCGAGTTTGCTTACCTCAGTGGATAAAGAGAGGATCTCCTTTCCAGCAGAGAATGGAGTTCCAACTCAGCGAGTGATGAAGCACGAAATAGCCTATAAAATATTATTAAATAATATTTAAATAGTAAGATTACCCGATTGTAGCGGCAGATCACCGAGTTTCCATAGATAGAACACGGTCTAACCATCAAGCATCGAGAAAAAGTCGAGTTTGCATACCTCGAAAGAGAAAGAGATGATAGCCCTTCACGAGGAGAATGGAGTTGATTCTCGGCGAGTGATGAAGCAGGAAATAGCCTATAAAATATTATTTAAAAACATTTAAATATTAATAGAACGAGATAGTGCTAAGCGTTGATCAATAGCACCCGATTGTAGCGGTAGATCACCGAGTTTCCGCCGATAGAACTCGATCTAACCATCAAGCATCGAGAAAAAGTCGAGTTTGCTTACCTCAGTGGATAAAGAGAGGATCTCCTTTCCAGCAGAGAATGCAGTTCCAACTCAGCGAGTGATGAAGCACGAAATAGCCTATAAAATATTATTAAATAATATTTAAATAGTAAGATTATGATGTGGAGCTAGTGTTGAATAGCGCCCGATTGTAGCGGCAGATCACCGAGTTTCCACAGATAGAACACGGTCTAACCATCAAGCATCGAGAAAAAGTCGAGTTTGCATACCTCAATTGACGAGAAAGAACACAAGGGCCGCCTAGTCCATCCTCGTTGATTTGCAGCTGTTTCTGTAAATACAATTTATCATACACGAGCCATTTGCCGGTTAATCAGTGGAAAATGAAGCGCGAAAAACGAAGTGATATGTCCAAATTAGCACGATTTCTCCCTTACGAGAGTAGTCAGGCGTCGCTCGTAGTAATCGATAAAGAGCGACAGTAATCGAAAACTGAAGAAAAAGCGGTCGACTGCATGTTCTTACAGTATTCTATGTAATTTCAAGGGTATTCGCTTCAGGATATCCTATACTATGATAATTTTCTCTTCTCCTCTCCTCCACTTTTTCCACCCGATTTTTCTCTCTTCTCCTTTCTCCCCCCACTTTTTCCACAGCATCACAGCCGGATAGATCACTCCCCGTAATGAAAATTCAATTGATTTCTGATGATTTTACTCGTTCTGTTCGAGATGCCTTTACTAAGGTCGATCTCAAGGTTAGGATTGTGGAGAAATCTGCCCCCAATCTGCTCAGTTTGTTGTCTCGTAACCGGTATCTAGACCCCCCCCCTCATTTGCCCCTTAGGAGCACGCTGTCTCTTCTGCCCGACCGGTGGGAGTGGTTGCTGCATGACCTCAGGTGTAGTCTACAAACTAAATTGTTCTATTTGTTCCCAATCGTATGTAGGTTAAACGGGTAGACCTCTGTGGCGCCGAGGCTACGAGCATTACACGCCATCCCGTAATCCCAGTGCTCCTAGTTACCGTACCAATGCCATTTCAATCCATTCCGTTTCTGATCACAATGTTGTTCCCATTTCCCTCACTTGTACCATTCTTCACCACGAAAGCAATACATGTCGTAGGAAGATTGTTGAGGCGATGTACATGTGCTACTCGGCTCCCGAGAGTGATAATTGTTCGAGAAAATGTTTTCCGGTGTACAATTGTACGACGCACACGCCTGTCTAGTCTCATGATCAATATCAATTAAATTTTGTTAACTGTTACAGAGAGCAGGCTTGTTATTAAAATTACAGATTAATGTGGAGTGAAGTGTTACACAAACAATGACAGTTGAGTGAAATCCATGACAAAAACTGAATTGTCAACATAATCTTTAAATCTACAATACATATTTTGAAATGGTTTCCTTGTCCAAGTACTCGTTAGGGCACAAGTTTCATGTCTGTGCTTGGAGACGATTTCCTCCATAAAATGGCGAGGACACAACTTGAGACTGTGCCGACCTGAAAATATTGACCCATGAAAATAATGATCTCGTTTTCGTACCCCATGATGGAATAATGAATGAATGAATGAATGAATGGATTCTAAAGCCGCCTTGACGGTTCTCTATCCCAATCCTTCTCTCCTTTTCCTTTCATTACCACTGGCTCTCCTATCATCACTTTCTAATCAGGGGGAGGAAATCGAGCTCAAATTTTTTAGGCGTATTGCAGCATTTTTGATAATCCTTGCAGTTTTGGTCCATATTCAATTCAATTATTTATCCACCAGGGGGGTATCATGAGATTGGAACAGCGGAGTGCTTCATTAGTGCTTTGGTGGAGGTCCGTCGTCTTGATGGCGAATCGGTGGTTGGGGGAGGGGGGAGGCTTCGGGAGGAGCAGCAGGTCAGAAACAAAATAGATTTGGGCACAAAAGCGTCCAGGAGAGAGTTAACAACTTCAGTGAAGTAACTGAAAGAGTTGTCTACATCAAGGAATGATAAAGCGAGGGTCCAATCATGGGATGAGATATGATAATTAATCGAGTTCCAACTCGCGTGGAGGGGGAGAGGGGATACCAAGGGAAAACGAAATACTGGTATGGTCAGCGAATGGAAGGGAAGGTCTCACGTTATTGCAAACATCTTTCGTTGGTTCTAATCTCGTATATGGGAAACGGCTTGTTATGCAAACATCTATCATTTGACATTTCATAATTTTCGGAATCGCAATCACTGTTCAATCCTTCAGATATTACGATGCAATCGCTCCTATCCAATTTGGTCCTGTCATTCGTGCTTATTTCCACGGCACGAGCCTGCATTCGAATGGAGCCTATTTCGCCCGGAATACACGGTATCAATTGTAAGTTCATTCATTCATTCATTCATTCATTCATTCATTCATTTATTCCGTTGATTTTGGTAATGTACAAGAGATTATCGAGAAGAGTGCAAGAAACGGAGGTCCTTCGATGGTTGTCATGTCCCCATCTCTAGTAGCAGCATTCCCCTCTATCCTACTTCCTCCTTTTCCTTCCCCAGACAGACTCCGCCCTCGGAGTCTGGAGTCGAGTCTTCTCCTCTCTTCGGAGATGTGACCTCTCCCTCCCCTCCTTTCCTAGTAGTCCCTCCGAGACCCCCAGACACTGTCGATAAAGGATAACCAAGACACCAGGGGAAAGGCACACAAGTAAGGTACAGAGGATACTCGGTGCGGTAGTCGAGCCGCGGGACCGGCCCTCTACCGTATCCGACATGGAGGTCCCTAAGGATTTATTCCCCTCGTCATGATCAGAGTCATTTCCAACTGAGCGCTACCAACATCAACTAGTCGCCTGTCTCCAGTTTACCCTGTCCACTCATCGCATCGCATCCAATCCAACTTCCGTCTACAATCAGTCATGGTTTTCGCCAGTATCCTTCCCCTTCCCTTCAATCATTAACGCCAGAGAGCGGATGATGCGCCACAGTTGCGCCAGCGCCAGAGATGCGCCTACCCCAATCGACTCGAGAAGTCGCCTATGGAACAAAACGAATTCGAGATTCGAAGAAGAATGAAGCCACGGATTGAGAAGAGAGAAGATCAAGTATCAAGTGAGAAGACTGTGCGTGAGTGGCGACGGATTGCTACTTTCGGACATGACACCAAGTCCAACTCGTCATCCCTGCTGCCGGTGCCCTTCCCCATCCCGTCCTTTCCCTGTCCCCTACTACTTCCATCAACGACCATCGACAGTCGTCAACCATCCCATCTACTCCATCTCGTCTCGAGGACTGCCAGAGCAAGGAGCGGTATGTTGTGTGTTTCACCCGATTCTTCTCTCATTTGTAAACATTTTACCTTTAAATTTCATCTTTTTTGGCTATTTTCAAAGAGAAGCAAAATCGTGGTCGAACACACCAACCTTCCTCTGTTTCCCTTTCTCGTCCTATTTCCCCTTTAGTTTCCCATTTCAGTGAGCGTGCAAAGAGACATGAGAACATATTCAAATCTTTTTTTCTTTCCCAATCCTTTTCTTTCTGCTTTCTCATCTTCAGCTACTACGGTAGTACAAAATAAGACTTCGAGGCGCCTGACTCGCTCCCATCCACAACATGCACTTTGCCGTCTCTCTCTCTCTCTCTTCCCTCGTCAGTCAGGCGCCATACTGCCTCGTCTAACTAACCTCTCTTAGAATAATCCATAGAAGCCCCCTTCTTCTTCTCTAGAATGCTGACGATATAACATAACTCTCGTCGTCTGTCCAACACAATCTCACTCGCTCTCACCCCCTCTCGTCTAGAATCTCTCACCACCCCGTCTGAGCCTTCTTTCTCGGAATTTCTTTCGAGTGAGGAAACACGAGGGGGGGGAAGCATCCGACGCATACTGAATCCTCCCCTAATACTCCTCACATAATTGAGTCTTGTCTTTCCTTATCTGCATCCCATTCTTTGGATTGAGAAAGTAACAGAGAGAAGTAACACAGTCGAAAGCTGTGGAAAGAGATGAAAAGTGAAGAAGAGAAACAACTTTTGCAAATATTCCCTGACCAACTCAAGTTTCGCGCTATATTGTGAAGAAAACCGACCCATCTTCCACATCTCATCGGACGGAACTCCTTCTTCAATCAACTCTCGCATCTTCTTCTCTCCACAACTCCTTTTCATCATTCGGATTCCATCGTCCGCGTTTTCGACTAACCACAAAAAAAAAATTGCCGGCCACTCGACATTCCAATTCAATCCCATCCCAGTATCTCTTCCCTTTAGTTATGGTTTCAGGTCCACACGGAAACACCCTCACTATTATTTTTACAACGAACTTTCTAGATTCACATTAGCACCAAATGGTCTGCATTCTTGTTTTATTTTTAATCGACATACTCGCTCAGCTTTCATTCGATCCGTTATCGCTTAGCCCTCGGAGGGGCTCCTATTGTCATTCAATTTCCCCTATTATCTCTCGCAATTTGCAATCCTCCCCATTCCACCCAAGTGCTGCTCCAACGTTACACCATCGACGCTATTCGAGTCCTCAGGACCATATTTTGATTGTCCTATCAGAGTATTCCTCAAATAGCCGAACTCGAACTTACGACTATCGTTCATTCGAAATTCGTTCTATGTATTCGTTCTAGTGTATTTACGGCGACCCTCATTGAAGGTCGAGAGACCGACCTTATTGGCGTCCGGGCATGTCATGTCCCCATCTCTAGTAGCAGCATTCCCCTCTATCCTACTTCCTCCTTTTCCTTCCCCAGACAGACTCCGCCCTCGGAGTCTGGAGTCGAGTCTTCTCCTCTCTTCGGAGATGTGACCTCTCCCTCCCCTCCTTTCCTAGTAGTCCCTCCGAGACCCCCAGACACTGTCGATAAAGGATAACCAAGACACCAGGGGAAAGGCACACAAGTAAGGTACAGAGGATACTCGGTGCGGTAGTCGAGCCGCGGGACCGGCCCTCTACCGTATCCGACATGGTGTCGAATCGGTTTTTTGCCGGGCAGCAAGGGTTGGGTAGGGGGAGGGTGGGGGGAGGGGGGTGAAGAAAGATTAAAGATCAAGCCAGTTACCAATAATTGAGTTGGGGTAGAATGAGGGGGGTTGAGAACGAATATAGTTACGAAAAAGTTGTGAGAAGTATTAACAATTTCGGGTGGGAGGGAATTCCAGATTGAAATGGTTCTAGAGGCAAGGGTGGAAGAAGAGTTATGCGGAATAAAAGGCAAAGAGATACGAAAATTGTGACAATTACGAAGAGTGCGGGTAAGAGGAGTACAAATAAACAGAGAGGAAACATCCATAGAATACCGGTTATTAACAATTGACTGGAGAAAAGTGATATCCATAATAAATCTACGGCGTTCTAAAGTAGACAAATTCAAATCGCGAAGTCTGGATTTATAAGAAACAGGCGGAAGAGAACAGCGATAATAAAGTCTACGTGTAAAATCTTGTTGAACTCTTTCAAGTTCTCTAGTCATATCTACACTGTGCACTGGGTTCCAGATAATAGAGCAATATTCTATATTAGGCAGGATGAAAGTAGTAAACGATTTCAGATACAGATCGGGACAGTTACTACGAAAGGATTGAAATAAGAGGTTTGCTTTAGAACGAGCAGTAGAGATAGTTTTAGAGATATGGAAAGAGAAAGAAAGTGATGGGGGAAAATGCACACCTAGATCCTTGATGATACATTTACTTGGTTCGGTAAGGACAACATCATTGATCGTAAAACGCCTACGGGGATTATGGAGACCATAATGCATAATATGACATTTAGTCTCAGAAATTCCTAAATTCCACTGAGAGGACCAATCAGCAACAGTGTCTAGAGCAGATTGTAAATGATCGGAATGAAGTGGGGCTTCAGCAAATAATTTGAGGACATCGGCATATACAGAGTAATAGATAGACTTGTGGAATTGAGAGCAAAGATCATTAATGAAAAGGATGAAGAGAAGGGGACCGATACAGCTGCCTTGAGGCACGCCTGATCTAACTGATGAAGGGGGAGAGAAAGACGAGTCAATAAAAACGGATTGAGTTCTATTGGACAGGTAAGAATGGATCCAAGAGACAAGATGATCAGATAGCCCTAGATTAGACTATTTATGCAGAAGTAATCTGTGATCAATGGAATCAAATGCCTTGCGGAAATCAATATAAATAGTGTCGAAAGGAGAGCCTTTCTTAGATATGCGAAGGTAATGGGAATAAGTCTCGGCAAGATTGGTGGAGGTAGATCGATAATTACGATTTGATTTTTTGTGTTTTCTCATTCGTCGTAAGGTCGAATTTTCTTGAACAGCAAGTGAACAATAGACTGCAAAACATCAAGAATACGTCAACATGTGTCTCCTATAGATTCAAGCTGTTATCAGCCATCATCTAACCCTATTGTTTTGTTTCCTTTCACTTTCATTGTCGCTGTTGGCTCTTTTCTCATTCCCTCATTTTCAAATCAGTGTGGGTCAGATAAACCTCGTCCACGTCAGCACTCTCATCATCATCGGAGGCTGGATGATCTACTTTAAAGTCATATGGAGATCGAGAAAGAAGATTCAAACAGTTGACCCAAGAAGTCAAAGAAGATTCCCTCCTAACGGAGTCATCATCCTGCACGCACACTGCATTGAGTGCAGGATAAATATTGTATTGTATTGAAAAGCAAACTTGAGTAATTGAAACTTGACTCTCGTGCTCATCGAGCAGCAGTAAAATTGCGATTGATAGTAGAACTATCTACAATACATGCATAGATGGTCGTGAATTCGTGCTATAGTCGACCGCTCTGTCACAGCACTGAACCCGATCGTCTCCGACTTGGCATTTGTAATAGGGTTCCCGAAACGAGACATTCCTTCCCATTTGGGCATGAAAGGCGGTCGCAATTCGGCCTTGCTCTCTCATTTTCGCACACTACAATCTGGGCCAGACCGCTTGGGCCACCTGGCCCAAATCGGGAACCGTAATTTGTAATATCCGCGATATGAGCGCTCAGTGATCATTGACTTATCCTTGCCTAGAGGCAGCTCCTGCTGTGTTGATCCTAAAAGCCGTTATTGACGGTTCTCTATCTTTCTCCCCTTTCCCTTTCTTTACAGCCGTTGGCGCTTTTCTCTTCTCATTATTCCCTAATTAGTGTGGGATGAGTTGAGGTGCAGCCAGTGGTATCACTATATTGACTGCTCCAGAAGGACAGTTCTACAATGAATCCAACATCACATCAAGCCAATGTTGTGAAGAAATAGTGAAATCTATGTGGCTGAAAGACGGACTAGACCGGTTGAGCAGATCATCGTATTGTTGAATAGTCGCATTTATCGATTCATTACTTAGCGCGTTGCTCAGTGAGAAATAAACAACGTGTTGCATTGTTTGCGGAGTGGTAAGTGGAAGAGAGAAGGAGAGAGTCGACGGCAAACACGCCACACCGACTGCATTGCTACCTTCTTGCTTCGCCCTTCCTTCGTGTTTTCAGTATTTGACTCATTCTGTCATTTCAATATTTTTCATCAGCTCAACTCTAAATCACAAATTGCAGTTGCCTAGGTCAACTCACCCAATCGATGCATTTATCAACTTCTGCTTGCCATAGCGCATAAATCACTACAACCGAGAGAGTAAAATAAATGTGAAGCGTTCAAGATAAGCACATTAACAAAGATGTGATGGATGAGAATCAAGTAATTATCTTTTGAGCATTTTTTAAAATTTAATTTAATTTTCCTTCTTTTATGATATGCACACATTGTTTTAATTCCATTTCTATCATTTGTTTGATCCGGATCAAAACTTCGTAATGTAGCACAATATCTGAAATTTACTGTCGGTTCTCGATAAGCTAATGTGATCAGACAAAGATGTCAATGATTTCGCCAAAAAAAAATTGTTTTCTTCACATATTTCATCATATCGCTTCAAATAAATGTCTAAAAACATTGTCTTTTTCAGGTGATACACATGCCGAACGACTTCCAAATGTGCTCGGGCTGTTTAATACGTATCTCTGAAAAACTGCATGGAAAGAGCGACTATCTTTGGCCGGAACTCATATCGGTTGATTCGCAATTTATCAAAATAATTGTATTGAGAAAGATAAAAAATTCACATATTTGTTTTTCATGAAATAATCACCAATTTTCTTGAGGGGGGGACGGCTCACCTCCACTGTGCAACCAAACCACTCTTCAAATATATTGATCAATTGCTCAAACTATCACTGAAATTTCACAGCAATGATATCTCACATGCAATATGTATCTCTGCATACCGCCTCGTTTATGCTGAGACTTGAGTGAGATTATGATTCACGCGTTGCATTGTTTGCACAGTGATGGAAGGAAGAGGGAGGGAGGGAGACATACACTGATAAACAAACACGCCCCACTAGACTGCATCGGCGCTTCCATTACCTTTCTGATACCTTTTATCCTTCAACGTTCACTACTCTCCACTAACTAATGCCTTATCGTCAAATTCGCAGTTGCCTATCTCAACTCATCATCGAATCATTTCAAATCGAGAACTATTCATGATCAACTAGAAACATGTTTCGGCAAGCAGAGAGACATGAATTGCTCGTGTCATTATCACAGAGGTTTGTTGACAATTATTGTGCATATGATTATGAGGTACACTTGCATTTCTAATTGAAAAATATGAAAAGATGAATTTCTAATAATTTGGGTTAATTTGGTTGATTATAAAACAAACTGCATGAAGCTACAATCAGTGTTGCATGCCTTTTGAAATCAGTCCTCATAGTAAACATAAATTATGAACGTAAATTTCTATCTGTAGTCAATAATAGGATGCATCGGGAAATATCTTGTACCTATCCCGCTGTGTATCGCTCGTTTTTCTCGAGAGCTTATCAATAAACAAACAAACGAGCAATAAGAGAATTATTTCAACCGAAGGTATTGTGTATTCTAACTCGATGGCTTCAATATTTTCAGATATGCACTAGTTTACGAGAACGTTGATATAGGGCTGAACTAAGAAGGACACAAACACGTTGGAAGAGGTTCCGTCCATTCACCTTTTTTCTCCTCATCGATTCAATCACAGCCCTTCCTTCGTCAATTAATCATCTTCAACTGTCCTCGTCCCGTTTGGATTCGTGGCTGGCACGAAGAATATATCCATGCACTGGAAGGAAACGTTAATCGGACTATTCAAGTGAGTGATTGCAGACGTTAGTGATGTAATTTCGTTGTTTTCTCTCTCGATTTTGCACACTATCTGTATGGTCAGAGAAACTAGAGAGTATGGAGAATGAGGAGAGTCGAAACCCGAAACGACATCACTGATGAACACCATTTGTACTCTATCCAGAGGTGCAATCCCACCATCCGTTAGATCTGCAAGTTCGACTCGAAGTTCCCTCCAATGTTCTGCGTGCGAAATGGCTGTCTAAGATCAAGCTGATGGTAGGTCAAGATAACGAAATGAGAATTTATTGAGTTGTTGAGATCACGATGAAGTGGTATCATTCATCATCCAGGGAGGCTACAATCACTTCAGGGAATCGATCAGAATTGGAACTCCGATAGTCACGTTGCCTGAGATCAATCCAGGTGAGATTTCATTCATTGCAACTTCCACACATACACACTTCTCAGAAACGCCCAACTGGCCGAATTCCGTCATTTCGGAGTTAGTGTCTACTAGCAAGATCATAACAATATCAATACTGATCTCCATATGATAATGGATGACCCCGGGTGAGAATCATTCCACTATCAGTGACCCCATGCCGGTCCTTGTCTCTCCTCATGCTGCACACTCTCTCGTGTCTCTGACCTGCGAGATAGTGTGGAAAATGAAGATAGTCGAAAACCGAAACTACACCATTAGTGAGCATAATACAACTATCAGTGACCCATGACATGGTTCTCTCCTATCTCGCAGGTCAGAGAAACGAGAGAGTGTACAGCATGAAGAGAGTGAAGATGTAAGGAAAGGCATAGCCGCGATCATAGCGAGCCCAGGGGACAAGCTAAGCATCGGGGGTGTAGCTCAGTGGTAGATATCGATAGGATTAGGCTTAGGAAGAGGGAGTCGAACCCCCGACCTCTCGCTCGATATCGATACGAGAGGTCGGAGGTTCGACTCCCTCTTCCTCCAATTGTCTTTTGAGTACTCCTCTGATCTTACAAAGATAGTGGTCACTGATAGTGGAATGATTCTCACCTGGGGTCCTTTCTACCATGGTTCCCTCTCCCTTATCAAATCTTTCTCTCTCCAGTCTCTCACAAATAGAGAAACTGCGCAACAATGATAACATTGTGATAGTGGCCAGACAGTGAATGATGATGAATTTGAGGCCGTTCGCTTTATTTTCGAGCAAGTGTTGGCACAGCCCAAATAGGAAAATTTCCTGAACCAATCTGTTTTGGGGCTCTCGAGGGTGCAGAGGACAAGAGGTGTATCTGTTTTTTCCACAGACCCATCGTTGACTCCAGATGGCGTCACGTCGAAATCATGCTTTAACGTGCTTCTCGGCTCCCGATACAAATATCTATAAAAAAATATCTATCGAAAAATCTATAAATGATGCCGATGCGAGGGATCTGCTTTGCTTTTCCCTGACAGTTTTCTCTCCCTCATCTAATGGTCTCTCTCTCCACTCTCCTCCCTCTCCTCTACTCTCCTCCCTCTCCTACTCTCCTCCCTCTCCTCTACTCTCCTCCCTCTCCTTCACTCTCCTCCCTCTCCTCCTTGCGAGTAGGCGTCTCTCTATTTTCTCTCCCTTTTTCGCGCGTTTTTACCTATTTCTTTAATTATATTATCAACTTGGACCTTCCTTATGTTTAACTAAGCTTGTCTTACCCTTATCCTTATTCCCCTCTTTCATAATTTCATAATTTAGCCCATTTTCACTTGTTCTCTCCCCTTTCCCTCTTCCTTCCCTTCACTCTCTTTCACACTCTCTCGTCCCTTCCGTTCTATTGTCCCTCCCGTTTCTGTCCTTCCTTTCTCCTTTCTGATTGCCATCGATCGATAACCATGACCACCAACTTATCCTCCTTGGCTCCCGTCCCCACTCCCTCTCTCACTCGCAAGCGCCAGCCCACCATATCCACTGATGACTTCCGCGACGAATTTCTCAGTGAGGTCGACAAGATGACGAAAAATCTCACTGAGTACTGCGAATCAGTGGAGGAGAAGGAAAAGGATAATCCGCTCTGGCTCGGTCTCACCGCCGCAATCAAACTTCTCTCTATGACGGTGGATCGCTATGTTCCCCGTGAATCGAAAAAGAGAGAAGGGCGAGATCGGTGGTGATTGAGCTGATGCCAGAGTCTACTAAGAAACTGGCCAGTGAGAGGGTGGACGAGGACTACGCAAACGTACGTGCGATCCTCGATGCTGCGGATATCGAGGTCAGACCCGAGACTGTCTTCCGGATGGGACAGAAGAAGACCCACCAGCAGGGTAGATCTGCCCCTCCCCCTAGGTTACTGAAGGTGGTACTGCCTCGTGCCTCCTCCCAAAAGACTCTCATCAAGTCTTCCCGTTCCATCACCAACAACCCCTGCCTCAAGAGTTGCCCTGCCCTCCAGCGCATTCGCATTCGCCCGTCTCTCTCTTCTGCTGAGCGTGAAGCACAGTGGAACCTCAGAGAGGAGAAGAGAAAGCGAAATCAGGCAGGTGGGCCCCAGTGGGTGATCTATGCAGGAGTTCTCATGGAGAAGGGTAAAGTCGCTGAGTTCAAGCAGTCCCCTCCCCCTCAAAACTCCTTCTCCTTCCTTACCACTCAGCCGTCAAAATAGGTGTCTCCTCCCGACTTTACCCTTGTAATTTCTCTCCTTCCATCCAGTCATCGTCTTTGTCTTCTTCTCCTTCTCTCTCTTGTCTGTATTTCAATTGTCGATCTATCAGTAACAAGCTCCCGGCGTTACACCAGCTACTTAGAGTTGAAAAACCAGACATGTTGTGCATAACTGAATCATGGCTTAATAGCCGTACTCCCTCTTCTCTTTTAATTGGTGATCTACCCTATATTGCAATTCGTCGTGATCGTTGTACAGGGCGTGGTGGCGGCACAGTCCTTTTCCGCAGAGACCACTTTCATTACACCGTTGTCGATTGTATAAATAGAAACATTGAATGCCTTGCCATTGATCTACTTACTTCCTCCTCTCTGGCAATCCGCATCTGTATCGTTTATAGACCTCCCAACAACAGCTTGTAATCTCATTTGCGTCTCTTGTTGTTACCTGATTCCCTTCTTCTCGAATATGTATCTCGGTATTGATTTTTTGTCTCGTTTCGCGCATTAAAAGAGCATCTGGCTTTGCAGTTAACTGTGGCAGAAAAAAAGTCTAAACCCAAATTACGCCGGCGCTGCGCGCCGGCGTCAACATTATTGCAGTCAGAAAATCGAGGACCGTGTCGATTCCTGACATCTTTTCTTCTTGAATCGGCAATAATTGTCCAAAAAGTGCGCATTTCCTCCTCTGATCGCCAGGGTGATTTTGCGTCTCAGCCTGATCACTAAAGCAGAGTGCGCCGAGTCCCATTGATTGTAGCCGCAATTCTTATGGAATTCAAAACTCAACCCGTTCTCTGCTCCTGGGTAATAAACATTAATAATAAAAAAATTAAGGATCGCTTTGAGCGTTGCTCATTGCATTGATTATTTGAAAGTGACTTTATTAAAATAAAAAAATATTATTCAAAATAAATAAATGTTGATGGACAGGTGCTGGCGCGGTGATGGGACGTTTAGGAACTCGCGTTTAGGAACTCGCGATCGGTGACGTTTAGGAACCCTTCTCGCTGGGGAGGTGACGCTTAGGAACCCTACTCGTTAGGGAGGTGACGTTTTGGAACCCTGCTCAGTTAAAAGGTGACGTTTAGGAACTTTTCAAGGATCGATTCGGTGACGTTTAGGAACTTTTCAAGGATCGAATCGGTGACGTTTAGGAACTTTTCAAGGATCCATTCGGTGACGTTTAGGAATTTTTCAAGGATCGATTCGGTGACGTTTAGGAACTTTTCAAGGATCGATTCGGTGACGTTTTGGAACTTTTCAAGGATCGATTCGGTGACGTTTAGGAACTTTTCAAGGATCGATTCGGTGACGTTTAGGAACTTTTCAAGGATAGAATCGGTGACGTTTAGGAACTTTTCAAGGATCGAATCGGTGACGTTTAGGAACTTTTCAAGGATCGATTCGGTGACGTTTAGGAACTTTTCAAGGATCGATTCGGTGACGTTTAGGAACTTTTCAAGGATCGATTCGGTGACGTTTAGGAACTTTTCAAGGATCGATTCGGTGACGTTTTGGAACATTATTTTAATCGAATCAGTGAGATTTTGCAACTGTTTATATGTGGTGATGAATTTTTGAACTTCTGAACAAAATAGCATGGTTAATTATGAACTCCTGAGTAATTCTGAACGAAAATGGGCAAAATAGCAACAAAAAAGATTGAACTTCTGGACAATACTAAACGAGAAAAATACGATCGAAGTTCTACATCAACTATGATGGATAACAAATGATGAATTTCAAGTTCACATATGTACAGAAACAAGTATCATGACAACATTTCTATTTCTGCCAGTAATTACCGAGCTTCTTGATCATATTATATAAGTAGTCAGTTCCTCTCTTACCGGCTGCATTAGCCATGCATTCATCGATGATTATATTTCTCTTCTCAGTACGGTTGGTAGGAAGTCCCAATTTGAAAGATCTGTTGACTGCGAGCATCACCAGTCCATTCTTAACGCGCCTTTCCTCGCGTTGAATAAATTCGAGCAGATTGTAACCTTCAACTTTCTTTCCTCCCCTGAGAACCTCTCTCTGAAAATCGGTATTTGCATCTCATTTGAAGTGATGGAACGAGAATAAATAAAAACTGGAGAATAACGGTGATGGCCCGTTTTGGAACGTCCATTTTGGAACCCTCAGAAAAGACCATTAACACAACTTACATTCATAATACTGTTGAAACTCTCTGAGAAGCAATTATGACGAGAGACAGAGTTGGCGCGACCAGCAGCGCTCCAGTGAGTAGGGTTGAATCGAGGAACAATAGTAGAACTACCGACATAGTTCTTGAGAAAGTGAGTGTAAAACTCTGAAAAAGGTATAAATTTCTCATGATTGCACATATGCTTCGATTTACCTTGAGATTTGAAATCTCTCAAAAGAATATCATCCTCCATTTCTTCATATGTATCCAGCAGCTCGGGAAGTGCGAGAAAAGGGAGAAACCTGAAAAGTGCATTCGTTGTCAGCCCAATTTGGGTAAGAATAATATCGATAGACCTGGTTCTCTGATAGAGAACCTTCGCCGGACCGGCAGTGTCAATATCCAATCCTTTGTCCAATGCAACCCTACGGACTGTCTGAATTAAACAATGGTGATATTAATCAGTGTTAGTATAATATTCAGTGAAGAAATTAGGAGCGGGAAAATATACCTGACAATAATGGAAGTAGCAAGAGACAGGCACGATATTAGGGAAACACTTCACAAATGCACTTCTTTGAGCTGCTTCAAAATCTGAAATGAAAGATGTGAACGGATTTAAAAAAATATTTTTTAAACAAAAATTGAACTAACCTGTTACAATGTATTGAGGATTGAAATTGACCATTGATTGATGGCCCTTCAGGAGGTTAAGAATTTCGGTGTAAGCTGGCCTCCGATTTACTCGCCATCACCACAACTGTGCAAAGCGCAGCCTCTCCATTGGTAAGCTGAGACAAAACATGATATTATCATTAAAAAAAAACAATAATATTTTCATATAAAATAAGAAAATTAGAACGGAAAAGATCACCTCAACCGAAATTGTCCAGATTTGACGTCCCAATCCTTTGGCGACGTTGAAAGTTCCATCGGCAAAAAGAATGGAAGATGTGGAGAGAAGTCCGATTTGCTCATCTGAAGCAAAAAATAACGGTTCTGGGATTTGCCGGTGCCAGCAAAGCAGAATCATAAAATACATATTCTCCGCCACCTGAAACACATCTGATAATTTGTACACTTATGCCACTTGTGTGACTTTCTGACTTCGTGAAAGCCATGTCGCTTGCTAAATTCTAATTCTACTTTAACTGTGTAGAATGGTAGAGCTCGATGAGTATATCTGAGGAGCAAATAATTAGGTATTCTAATTGTAAGTTTTAATGTGAGTTCCGAAAACCTACCGTAACCCAACGAAATAATTTATCGTTATAATGTTAAAAGATGCACAATATTTATCTCAGGATATATACTTCTGCCATTGTACACCCGACATTTCCATCGTATTTTTGTCTCGATCGTAAATGGGAAGGAATTAGGCTACGGTAGTTCTAGGAACTCGAGGAACGTTATTCAGGGTGGAAATAATAAAAAGACTAAACATTTTGAGAAAAAAAATCAGATAATAAATCGTAGACTACTTCCACCCCCCTGCCCCCCATTTTTATTATATATAATATATTATATATAACGAATTATATTTGCGTATAAAATCAATAATCAAAAGCGACGAAAAAAAACTTACCCAATCCTTTTGCATATCTTCCCTGAATTTGGAAGTGAAATCGGGCCGCTCGCTGATCAACATCCATTACTCGTGCTCGAAGAATCGATCGACGAATAGTTGCCGAGCTACCTATAATAAGAATTACTGTAGATTGAACTAGCACGTTAGTACAAGTTCGAGAGGATACGGTAGGCGCACTGACCAAGATTAACGGCACCGACGCCGTTTGTAGACGTAATCACATTATTACGTGTCTCTTCAACCAAAGAACGAGACGAGATAGTTGGATCAACAGCTTTCTCTCGCATCTTCTCTTTTGCTACGTACACCTGCGGAGAAACAACACTAGATGAAAAAAATCAGCTCATTATTCCTCACCTTCTGAGCGATGTCAGTTACTCCATGGTTATGAGGCGTTTTGGTTGTAAATTGGCCTGTCGGCGATTTGTGGATTACAGCATTACAGTCGTACTCAGCCTGAAATAAACTTATGTAGGCGCTTTGTCTGAAGTGCTTTAAAAACTCACTTTACGGAAGCAGTAATACAATTGAATTCCGCTATCGTATTCCTTCTTTTTTTTGATAAGATATCCGTCCAGCTCCTCGGAGCTAACTCGCTTGAGTTGCCCAGCCATACGCCCTTTACCCATCTGGAATCAACTGTCGATCCAACAAAATCACAATCAACAAAAACATATAGAGCAGAATTGAGAATAATAACAATAACAAAAAAAAACGTTAAAAAAGAGGAGCATGATTTCAAAATATCAATTAAATACAATCAACCTACAGTATACCCGCGCAGAGGCGCGAATTTGAATTAAAGTGTTTAAATATTAAAACAGTCGAATACAAATTCCATAATGTATTATTTATCGGAATTTCAGCGGTATATAATAATTATTACTGTAAAATATTGAATATAACGAAACACAGTAATAAAAAAGAGTAGAACTGTAAAAACAGCCGAAAATAAAATTTAAAAAGTTGCTAAACATTATTTTATGATATGGAAACATACAACACTCACCAGATCAATCACTGAAACGATACAATACCCATAACAAAAAAAAGTTCCAAAACGTCACCGATTCGATCCTTGAAAAGTTCCTAAACGTCACCGAATCGATCCTTGAAAAGTTCCTTAACGTCACCGATTCGATCCTTGAAATGTTCCTAAACGTCACCGAATCGATTCTTGAAAAGTTCCTAAACGTCACCGATTCGATCCTTGAAAAGTTCCTAAACGTCACCGAATCGATTCTTGAAAAGTTCCTAAACGTCACCGATTCGATCCTTGAAAAGTTCCTAAACGTCACCGATTCGATCCTTGAAAAGTTCCAAAACGTCACCGAATCGATCCTTGAAAAGTTCCTAAACGTCACCGAATCGATCCTTGAAAAGTTCCTAAACGTCACCGAATCGATCCTTGAAAAGTTCCTAAACGTCACCGAATCGATCCTTGAAAAGTTCCTAAACGTCACCGAATCGATCCTTGAAAAGTTCCTAAACGTCACCGATTCGATCCTTGAAAAGTTCCTAAACGTCACCGAATCGATCCTTGAAAAGTTCCTAAACGTCACCGAATCGATCCTTGAAAAGTTCCTAAACGTCACCGAATCGATCCTTGAAAAGTTCCTAAACGTCACCGAATCGATCCTTGAAAAGTTCCTAAACGTCACCGAATCGATCCTTGAAAAGTTCCTAAACGTCACCTTTTCACTGAGCAGGGTTCCAAAACGTCACCTCCCTAACGAGTAGGGTTCCTAAACGTCACCTCCCCAGCGAGAAGGGTTCCTAAACGTCAACGATCGCGAGTTCCTAAACGTCCCATCACCGCTGGCGCTGCATGTCGGAGGTCGTGATGCAGGACGTGTCGACGTCCACGAACTCGCAGTGAGTGAGAAGGGCAAATACGCAGGGAATTTGGGGTTTTGGAGAGGATCCGAAACCCAAATCGGCCGGGTTTCTTCTCTATCGGAGATTTTTAACGAAGTTTGGGGTTTTAGAAGGGATCCAGTAATCGCTTCGCAGTGAGTGAGAAGGGGAATGAGAAGGGAGCTACCGTGATTCTTAAACGATCTGAAACTCAAACGCGACGGTTATTTTGTGCAATTTCACAAAGGATTGAACTAGAAGGGAGTTCCGGGGTAATAAATTCCCAATGAGTGAAGAGGGGGATGACAGAGAACATTTCAGAGTTTGGAGAGGATCCGAAACTCAAATGGGCCCGGGTTTCTTCTCTATCGGAGATTTTGAACGGAGATGGGGGGTTTGGGATGGATCGAGTAATCAATTCGCTGTGAGTGGGAGAAGGTATGAGAAGCGTTTGGAAACGATCTGAAACTCAAATAAGACTTTTCTGAAGTTTTGAGTGGGCAAAATGTGGTTTTGAACTATACTTCGCGACTCAATTCATCATCAACTCGCAGTGAGTGAGAAGAGGGAATGTGAAGGGACTAAGGGGTTATGGAAAGGAACTGAAACTCAAACCCGACTGTTATTTTTTTAAACAATTTCACAAAGAGCTAGGAGATTGAGGAGTTAAGGGGATTTTACATGAAGTTAGGGGTATGGAAATGGCCTGAAACTCCAGCCAGACGGGTATGGAGAGCAACTTCACAAAGGTTGTGTATGCATTTGTTAGGAACAAACGGAGCTCCGACAGGGTTTGATAAGCATTCAAGATCGATAGATGTAATGATAATGAGAAGTGTTTTATTCGGACGAAAGATCAATGTGGATTAGGGCTATGATCTCTCCATTTCGCACACTATCTCGACTTGTTGATCGACGATAGAGTGTGCGGAATGGAGAAGCCCTGCCCGGGGTTTCTCAATCACTTTAGTATATGAGTGGAATGATATTTGGGGGAAGAAGTGAGCGTTCGAAGTTGCCGAATCCCAGATATGATAGGTAAAGTTGTCTTGTGATCCGCATTTACAGGGCATGATCACTTTGGGATTAAAGTTGAATTAATGAGAGGAGAAAGCTGTTTTGCCTGTCTACTGGAACACAAATGGGATGGGGGTACTTGCACACACACTCAATGATTGGATTAGATTATGACGGTGGTGTGCGCAGAGGGCGGCCAATCACGACGACCTTTCGCAGGGGCACGATCGCGCACTTCAACGTGCAGCTGCGGCCGCTGTTCGAGCTGCTGCAGTCGCTGGAGGGCGTGCAGCTGGCGCCGCATCTGTGCGAGCCCGACATCAACAAGTTCGTCGCCATGGACAAGGGTCAGTCGATGGGGGATGACACGGAAAGGACTATGATAAGAACACACGAACGTTCCGAATAGATGCATTTTTTACTCAATTGAACGCAGATCTACTGTAAACCAAGAAGCATGCGATTAACAGCTTTTTTTCCTAGAGGATGGGGACTAGTGATGTCAACCCAATTCTTTTCTATTGTCTCCTTTGACTCCAAGTACTTGGGATTGGTGAAGGAAGAAATTGGGCTCATTTCTTGGGTTTTGGAGCAGGAATTGAGAATTGTTTTTTGGCATCCCTAATGGGGACTATTACAAGTAAGATATGGCAAGGATACATGACTTGTATTATACAATATACTGCGAAGAGATAGGAATTAGTGTTGTGTCAAGAAGCCATTATTGAGCAAATGGTGAATTGTTTAAGCAAACTGATGTGGCATGATATTGAAAGGTCTATTTAAAAAATATTTCTCGAACTGGCCAGGAGAAGGGACAAGGCTGGACATGGAAATATTGTTATAGCGTCCAAAATAAGGTCTGTGTGTGCCCCACACAAATCGCTGGTTAATCGAGATTACGAGGGTTGGTTTATGCGGAAAACTAGATAAATAGAACGGAAATTCACAAAATTTGAGGAGATTGTGATTTTGCGTTGCACAAAGGTATTGTAAACCTGCGAGATTTGTCTGACTAATCCCTTGCACATTACTTTTTCAAAAAAATATTCTGTAACTAGCAAGCTATTATCGGCCAGGGTCTTGGCCGAATACCATACTTTGGGAACTCGGTGGGGTTACGGTAGAGGTTTATTGATTTATTGATTTTGACTTTCTAGAGCAGGCAGAGTTCGCGGCTGCAGAGGAACTGACGAAGCAGCAGAAGGAGAGACGGCCGAGGTTTGATGGGATTACGGTATCTGGGGAGAAGGATTACGGTACCTTTATCAACGAGAACTAACTTATTACGAGGGGAACTGTAGACGGACAGAGTAGATCATTTGATATGAAGCTTACGGTAGCCCCTGGTTCTCTCCACTCGACACACTCTATCGAGAGAGTGTGCATAATGGAGAGACCTGAAAAGCGATACAGTAGTGTTTGGATGATGTTATTTATAGTAAGGATGGAGGGCGAGTTATAGTGTCGGTACTGTGAGTGATTCGGGTATACGGTAGTCACACAATCGTTGCAGGATGGAGCTGGGTGGCAAGGCGTTCGGACAGGACGCCTTGGGCCTCAAGTACCGCAACGCGGACACGATCACGGTGGACATGAATGCGGGAGACACACAAGAGTCAGTTTAGTTTAATTAATATTTATTATTTGGGAGACAAGTGGAATGCGGAGAAAATCATTTGATTGTTTATCAACGATGGTTATTTCGTGCCCAACAGTGCTTGGTAATGTGCTAATTCTGATTTTTCATATTATTGACTCTAGTCATCATCGTACTCCTTATGGGAAAAGGTTGAAACTCCAATCCACATGGTCGAGTTAAAACAAATCGTCGCTAATTGATAGTTGAGTGTAGCCTGTGGATGTGCGCCTCTGCAATTCTGACTATTGAACATGCAAAGAATGAATAAAATAATATTTTTGAAAATAAAATACTGTAGTAATTGCCCCTGCTGTTCAGGGTCGCCGCGGGAAAGGAGGTGCCGATCTGGCTGCAGGCCAACTCGCAGGAGCACGGCGCTGCTGTGGCAGCGGTCGACGCACTGGACGACGCGGCCGCCAAGGCCGACGGCAAGAGGTACAGTAGTCAGGGAAGAATACGGTATTCAGGGGAGGGATACGGTAGTCAGGGATGAAGGAAGATTGGGGATGACTGTTCGTTCAATTACACACATTGCTTGTGTGTTTGAACGGAACAGTCGATAAATGTGTATTTCTCTCACTGATTAGAATGCACCATTTTATTACGGTAACCGAGGGTGTATCAATGAGCGAGGGGCATACTGTAGTCTTGGATACGGTAATCGATCCACATCTTCAGCGACATCGCCTCGTCGCTGGCGCTGCACGAGATGCTGGCCGAATTCGAGACCGCGCATGCCGAGCCGGGGACTGATCTTTGATCTTTGATCTATAAACGGTTGATCAATATACATACCTGTGCCAGGGAGTTCTCTGGCGCGCATATTCCGCCCCCTTATTTTCCTCACCCTCGCCTCTCTCAAACCCGTCTTGCCTAGCGTGCGCGATCTTTTGGTAAACAAGCCCGAGAGGGAGGCGGTGACCCGTCCTCGCTCCTTCGAGAGAACGGGTCGCCGCCGCAAGGAATTCCTCTAGAGAAAAGCGCGCTCAGGTGTGTCAATATATTTTTCACAATTAATTATCCATGCAAGAGGTCGGAGCAGAACACAACTGCCGAATCTCCAGTAATTTTTACATCGTTTGAAAAGCAGTACTTTGCCCGGTTGAACTCGCGTTTCACTCTCTAGTAGTATGCAACTATTTCCAAAATTCTTCGATTCTTGGCTATTTTATCCATTCATTCATTATTTACAAAAATGAACATAGTGAATTGACATGAAGCAGACGCGACTAGATTAGTGAAGGGCTAACTAGGATGAGGATGTGGGCAGTCCGGGTTTCTCTGAATATGTCGGAGGGCCTGTCGGTAGTTGTTCCTCTCTGTGCAGTGTCCACCTGAGCCAGCCTTCTGCAAATAACGTAAATACCTGTCACTGTCTCTCCATTTTGCACATTGTCTCGTTACTGATCTAATAGAATGTGCAAATTGGAGAGACTGTCTTCATGTTTCGAGCTATGCTTCGTGATTTGGTTTTACGTTGATAATTGGGCAAAGATTGATGACTGTGCTTACGATCATCGGTCATAGCTACGACTTTCCACCCCTTTAGTTCCAAGAAGTGGAGGACTTCAACCGCAGTGAGCGGGGCTACGTAGCCTTGTGTTAGCAGCTGTTTCTTCGCCTGAATAAGGGATGAAAATAAATTCAAAATAAGTCTCCATTTCGCAAACTCTTCATGAAACAATCACTCTAACTTTAAACTTACTGATCCGAGAGTCATCCGGCTCACAAGTAAATATCGTTAATTTCCAGAAACTTTACAGCGAATGGGACATTATAGCTCATTTACGCTTCATAAGACATTGTGAGGCACACTTTGAACAAGTTCCCCTTCCTTTCCTTCTAAAGAACTAGCCGAAACATGAAACTCACTCCAAGCTCTGCCATCAGCTGTAGGTCGGCGCCCTTTGTTCCTACTGTCACCAGTCGCCGTTCCGGAAATGATCATGTACGGCATCTGCAAGGCTTATTGGGTCAACTAGGATTGTCTAGCTCTCTCGATTTTGCCCGCTTTCTTGCCATGGTAACGGGCGAGATGGTGTGCATAATGGAGAGAGGGAGAGAGAGAGCGCGCTATTCGAAATAGCAGTGAAGAATAGGGATGCGGGATGTCTATTGGTTGGGGATAGGACGAACTGAACAGAACTTGAAAGCGGGATCATACAGCAAAAAATGTGAAAAGTGAGAATCGCATTTATGGCAGACACGTGCGCGGCAGACACTTATATAGAATTTCGCAAGCACCTTGGCAATGAGAAGAGGTCGGAGCAGAACAGAACTGCCGAATCTCCAGGAATTTTACGTCGTTTAAAAAGCTGTACTTTGTCCGGTTGAAATCGCGTTTCACTCTCTAGTAGCTTGCAACTTTTTCCAAAATTATTCGATTTGTTGCCATGTTATCCATGCATTCATTATTTACAAACATGAACATCGTGAAGTGACATGATCCGGGCTCATCTTAGTTGCAAGGCAAGCTAGGAGGAGGTGGGCATTTGGGGTTTCTCTGAATATGTGGGCGGGCTGGTCGGTAGAGGTTCCTCTCTGTGCAGCGTTCACTTGATCCAGCCTTCTGCAAATTAGAGTTTGTAATACGCGTCACGGTCTCTCCATTTCGCACACTTTCTCGTTACTGATCTCTCTGAGAAAGTGTGCGAAATGGAGAGCACCTATAACCTATGTTACGAGCTATGATAAAAAAAACCTGCAAAAAACCGATTCGACACCATCGACGGACCTCCGTTTCTTGCACTCTTCTCGATAATCTCTTGTACATTACCAAAATTAACGGAATAAATGAATGAATGAATGAATGAATGATGAATGCTTTGGTCATACAGTTCGCTATTGATAGCGTGGTAAAGCATGGTGAAGTATGTACTTACCGTTATCGGCCGTGCCAACGACTTTCCATCCCTTTAGTTCCAAGAAGTTGAGGACTTCAACCGCGGTGAGCGGAGCGGAGTATATTTGTGTTAGCTTCATCTTCTTCGCCTGAATCAGGGAGGAAAATAAGTCCAAAATAAGTCTCTATTTCGCACACTCTTCATGAAACCCGCACTCTAACTTGACACTTGCTCATCCAAGAAGAAAGATCATCGGGTTCACAAGTGAATAGCCTTGGTTTTTAGAAACTTCACAGCGACATTTTAGCTCATAATTGCTTCAGAATAACACATAGGTTTTGCACCGTTTATTTGAGGCAGCGAACGATTTCCCCTTTAGTTCACCCGAATCATGTGAACGAAGCACGAAACTCACTCCTAGTTCCGCCATTAGCTGAAGGTCGGCGCCTTTTGTTCCTACTGTCGTGCAGAGACCAGTGGCTGTCCCGGATATGATCAAAGGTTTATTGGAATAAACTGGTGTTGTCGGATCGAATTATGGCGCTCTCCATTTTGCACGCTTTCCCGCTACGCTAACGGGCGAGAAAGTGTGCACAATAGAGAAAAACAGAGCACTATTCGATCCGACAACACTAGTGAATAGGAGGGCGAGATGTATTTTGGGGAATAGGACGAACTGAACAAAAATTGAAGACGAGAGTGAAAAATTCGAGCGAAAAAGTGAGGACGTGAGCGTGCTAGCGCGAAGTACATTTATTGAAGGACGCGTGGCGTCACTGATATGAATTATTTCGCAAGCATATTGGCTATGAGTCATAGGCACACATACATCACACAATAGACTGCTCTGTCTGACTCATGGGGGATCAATAGCAATAGTCCTTTGCATTCCATGAGCCGATTTGGAATGAAATAGAATTTGCCCACATTCGATACGTATAGAGAATGCGAGATCATGAGAAAAAAATACTTGGAAACACTCTGGGCTGCTTATCACTTATCAACCATCCGATACTAGTACCCTGATAGCCACGTTGATTACACAAATCACTGCGGTTCATTCATTCTTGATCTGTACCATGAAACACCAGAACAACGGGCTACACACTCTTTCGCTGTTTGAAATTGAATTAATATCAGTATGATTCCATTCGCAGATGTGAAGCGGTCGCGTCTGGACGACGCCGTCTCCTCGTCGGATCCACTCAACGTGTCGAGTGAGTTGCTGGACGAGGCTGACCTCATGACCTCGTCGGCTGCAGCTGCTGCAGGTTTGGATGCTGCTCTTTCGGAGTTAGAATGCTCAATTCGGGTAATCGTCTCCTCATTTCACACACTCACTCGGTTGATGGAGTGATGAGAAAGTGTGCGGATTCCCTAGTGCGGTATGATGTGACGAGTACCCGAACTGCGCACTTTACTATAATAAGGATAAATGGGAACTCTCCTCGTTGCGCATGATCCCTCTGGTCAGAGTAGCTAGAAAAAAAATGGAACGCCGAGTTTCTATTAGCCATCACTGCTATTCTCTCATTTTTCCATACTGTTTGTCCCTACTTCTGCGCCTTGATGTTTGTTGCAATAACTGTATTCGAAAAACGTGACTGACTAGATAGTGCTAGATAGTGTGCAGAATGGAGATAGCCATGCGCATCGATGTTTGTGACAGATCAGGTGGATGTACCGTAGTCGGGATATCATACTCGATTTTTTTAATGGCTAGTGTACTGATTTCCGACTATTGTGCCAGAGGGATCAGTTATATGGTTCACTGTGGTATAAGTCAGAGAGTTAGAAAGAATAATTCATTGATAGCAATAACAACAGTGACAAGAGAAATGACGTAGAGGGGGAGTTGCTGACGAAAGAGCGAAGGGACGTGGATAGGTGAATATGGATTTGGTATAAGGATCGCTAGCGATCGTTATTAGGAGTTGATGGTTCAAAGTGGAAAATTAGTAATCGCTAGCGATTACTAACTGGATGGAAAGGTTTAGAATGACGAAATATATGGAAGTGACTAAAGAAAGAGTTGGCTTCTTAGTTAGATGCCAGGATTGAGTGGGAGAAACAACAAACCTTGTGGTGGTTGGTCCTCCTTGAAGTGTGCCACAGTGTGGACTTTGCTCGGGGCGCGAACGTTTGAATAAGGCGTGGATATAGTGATCGCTAGCGATTACTAATTTGAATTGTTATTATTATATTTAATTAAATGGATGTTTGGGAACTGAGTTCAGTGGAATTCAGTACACTCCGGGGAGGAGGAAGAATGGGTATGGAAATGTGTGGAGCGAAGTGGATGATATGTGGATATCGAAGAGTATTTGGATTGAAGATCCTTTAGTGAAGATACACAAACAAAGACAACAGCAACTACGCGAAACAAGGCTTAACTACAGAACAACAAGTAACGAGTGAACGAAGTAATCACATGATACAGCGAGAAACGAGAATAATCAATGAGGAGTTATGGCTGGGGCTGGGGGTTCTGGGGGCAGAGCTACTCCATGTGGCGAGAGGGAGTTCCATGACGGGTCATACATCCTGAGAAGCAGATATCGGGCTCACAAGTCGGACGATGGGAATGGTTCTTGGGTCTGAAGCACTTCTGGCAGCGATTCTCTCCCACAAGGACGGAGTTGCGGGCGGAGATCTTGGTGACGACAGTGCAACTCTTGGAGAGATGCTGGATGGACTTGCAGAAGCAGCACTGTACGTTACTGCGATTCCCGCGGAGAGGGGAACGAGAGCGGGAACGACTACTGCTTCAATGGGATACTTACCACGATCAGTCACGATGTCTACTTTCACTATGTCGTGGAAGGATGGACGAGTTGGTTAACTATTGATTCCAGTTTACATCTCACGTTTATCTATTGGAACCGTTATCTGTTGGCCGGATTCTGGTTGCGATGCACTCTCTCGGAGAATGCATCAGTGATGGTTACTTTCTCTATCTCACAGCGAAGAGTCTCTTCAATGAGTGTGAGAGCCTGGAGAAGGGAGGATGGTCTTCTTTCCCAGACGAGAGAGATGAACCGAGAGTGAATGCGGTCGGCCATTTGCTGCTGCGTTAGCAGGCCATCGAGACCACAATCACTATCAATGGTTTGCACTAAGTTGATCATCGAACGAACTGTGGACAATTGATACTCTAACCGAGAAGACTTGGATCTAATCTGGAGGAGAGACTGTAGTAGAGTAGCTTGAGTAAGGTTCCTCCTATTGTATTCACCATCCAAGCGACTAATGATCTTCGTTAGGAATCCCTCATTGATGGGAATGGTCGACACTAGTGAAAGAGCTGCGCCCTTGAGGGTTGATCGAACGTGGAACGCTTTCTATATCTCATTGAGGGACGGCTCGTTGAGGATCAGAGAATCTAGCTGATACTTGTATGCCGGCCATCGAGTGATTTCACTACCATAAAATGACTCTAGCTTGATGGGTGGAAGGACAATAGACGAGGAGAGTGAACTAGATGCCAACGAATATCGTCGTGGATTCGATTGTTCGTTTGTATTTGATGTCGAGTTTTGTAATCACTTTAGTCAGACTCACTGAATTCAGCGACAGATGTTTGGTGCTGTCCGTACTCTTCAATTGGTCCTTGAGATACGCTTCTTCTCTGTCGATCATGTCCTGGTCTTCCATCTCTGCGATTGAGTGCTGGATGGCCTACACATCATCATTGAGATCATCGATATAGGATTGAGCATCGATAATTTTGGTTGCAATGAGAGTGGAGATGGAGGCAATATCATCAGAGTTATTTGCTCTACCTAGCTTGGCTATTTCATCATCAATTGTGGTGAGGATGGGTTTGAGTTCGGACAGGGATGGCAGGAAATTGGAATACTTATCGATAAGAGTAGACGACATCCTATTGGGATTGCGGCGCGTTTCGTCGACTTTCGAAATGTCTAGGGTAGTTGTTGAAGTGGGAGTGGAAATGGTTGGAATGATTGCTGCCACGCGGGAATTTGGAATGGGTTCTTAGATAGGCATGATGATGATGCTTTTGATGCTGCAAGAAACGCACGGCAATGCAGTTCGTTGATTTATACGAGAATGGCGCAAATTCATATTTTTCAGATTGCGAAAACGCCCGATTCCGATACACTCTGCGAAGAGCATTCGAGTAATAAATCATATTTTTGACGTGATTATGAATTTTGGTTTTCAGAATGTTCCATTAAATTCGTTATCAGTGATAAGCAAAATGATATTAAATGGATCGAGAAGATGATAGTGGCCGCTCCGCTCGTTCAGAATGGGCCCAAACTCGTCTGTCCCAGTGTAAGAACAGTAGATCGAAAAATAATAAAGATTAAAAATGAGATTAATAATATTAAAGGGAGTCGGCAGCTAAAAATGAATATGTCTCATATAATAGAGTTTCACTCACTCAAAAAGAGAAAAAAATATTAAAAATTATATTTTAATATTTAAAGGGACCCGGTACCCAAAAATGAAGTATGCCTCAATTTGCTCTTTTTTCATCATTAAATTCAATAGCATAAAGCAAAAAAATTAAATAAATTTATTAAACGCAAAAAACGGCATTTAGTTCGAACTTCCAATCGGTGTATTTCAACGAATGCTAGAATACGGTGGGCAAAGCGCATTGATTAAAAAAATACGGTACTCGAGCAGAAAAATGTCGTGCTGTTCCTCTCGCCTTGGTGCTTCCCGGGTTCCCCGTTCTTATGCACTGTTTTTAAGCTTTTTCTTTATTATTTTCATTTTATTTTGTTGTATTTCGCTTGATACTGCTTTGAATTGTATTTCTAGACAGCACTTACGAGATAACACGCGTGTATTCGGTCGATAATGCTCATTTATTGCTACAAAACCGTGCTCGTTTTCTGGTTTATCGCTTCTTTTGCTCTCAGTGAAATGACGAGGCGGAAATGCGTCGTCTGCGCCCAAGCTGCGACTCAATTGCGACTCATGCCATCTGACGATCTACTGAGGAGGGAATGGCTGCTCCGCCTGAACCTCCTGGATGAGGAAATGGACGAGTTGGACGAACGATGATTCTTTCTTCAACGGGCCGGCAAGAAGGCGTTCCTCTGCTACCGACACTTCCCCGTTGACCAGTTCCGCGACGCCATGCCCATCGATGTGAGTATCTATCGATTGATTTACACGCGTTTGTTCTCCTAGTTATCGTTTGAACTAACTTACGTACGCCGTCCTTGTTGCTATTCAATTTCGTTCTTAGTTCGAATTACAATGTTTTGTTCCTCCCTATTCTGAGCATTTAGCATCGTCTGCCTCCTGATCTACCACCGCCCCTTCGGAAACAACACCATCGTCAAGAAGTAGGCATTGCTTCCATATATAGAGAACACAATCACAGTAGAGAATGCCCTGAGGAGGCAGATAGCACAGATACATTTGCCCTGAGGAGGCTATGAAAGAGAAACGAGAACATATCATATTACTGACAGGAGGAAGAGATCTATTACTATTCATGAAAGAGAGAAGATACATATTACTAGGTTGATCCATCTATTACAGCGGGAACAGTCGAGGGATACGGTAGCAAGCCAGGCCGATACTGTAAACGGTAATCTACTCGATGACTTGGCTTGTCTCCCCATCGATGACGGTCTCGATGATCTGCTCATGCCCGACCCCACCAAGTCTCGCTCTCGGGTTCGTTGTTAAATTGATACTTCAGTTGTGTGCGCAAATATTTATTCTCGCGAGTTATATCTTGAAAAACAAAATGATTAACACGGGCAAACAACAAAGACAATTGATAGCTAAGTTATAAAGAGTGAGAAGAGAGATGGAGACATTCCTTCTTGTCTCATCAGAAGTTATACCACTTCTTCTTCTCCATTTTCTCTACTAATTTGGCTGATCGAGATGCCATATTCATCGCTGCATTCTTCAGATTCAGCCGCATTCAACTTCTTCGATCGCTCGTTCAGATTCTGAAATCACTACATTATTACTTTGATCGATATCTACCGTATCCTTTCGAAAGAAGACTACCGTAACCCTCTCCTCTCCTCATACCTGTAGTGCCATGGCAGCTGCATGTCCAGCAGAGACACCACCAGCAGTCGCCCGATCAAGACGCGCCGATCCTATAACGAATACCGTAATGAGAGAATCGATCGATGGTATGGTGTACGAGGGGGGGGGGGGGGGGGGTACTATACCTGGGATGGTCCTTCCCACAGTCCGCATGGCCACTGATCCACTCGTGCCAGAGGGACCTTTCTTGTCTGCCACTGAAACGAGTGATCGTCATGATCCTTCGATCTCTTCGACCACTTTATTCCCTTTCCTCCCCCTTCTCTCAACTCACAAATGGCATCGAGATCCGTGGGTCTAGCCCCTCTAGGAGTCGATCCACCGCCAGAGAGAAATCCCTTGAGGAACGAGCCCGCCCCTCCTAAAATGTCATCATCATCATTAGGCAACCCCCCCCCCCCCCTCTCCTCCCTCTACCTCTCTCTTCACCTCCATTTCCTCCATTGGCTGCTCCATTGGGATGAGTCACTTCCATCGGCACGAATAGTTCACCTGTAGAGGAAAAGGTCACGTCAAGGGAGGAATCAATCAATAAAGTACCGTACCCATGGACTACGATGCCTGATCGGCCAACTCAGCACACACCGTGTACTTCTCCAAGTGGATTGGAGAGATGTTGATTAAGAAGTATCAAACTTTTCGAAATTGATTTGATAAGAGACTGTTGTCACTACTATAGTATCTTATCTTCTCTTTGTCTCCTTCTCACCTCACTGGGACTGGCCATGTAGACACCTAGACTGTGTTCACTCAGACATCCGTTGACAGGCACTCAAAGGGAATCCATTGACACACTACCGTATCCTCCTACCATAACCCCTCTCCTACAGTACCTCAAGCATCCTCCGAACAGGAGACTGACCACTCCTCCTCCATTCATCTCTTCCTTTCCCTCTACATCCTCTTCATCTCCTCTTCCATCTCTCATTAGTCTTCTTCCCACACTCTCGGCAGTTCTTATTCCCTCTGGCACTCCTTCACTTCCTTAGCTGCAGTCGCAAAGCAATGGACGAGCTGCCGCACCTCAACAAGAAACATTGTCAAACGAAAGTTACCGCATTCCAAGACTACCGTACCCATCATTTATCGATTAAAGTATGGCCAGCTACCGCTCTCATCAGTGGGTTTCTCCTCATCGGGAGTGCTCCTTTGCGAGATTAGCGCCTCCAGTTCGCTCTCCTGAAATAGATTTATTGATTGGCGTTGACCATGGCTACCATAATCCATCAATCGATACCGCACCCAGTCGCTCTCTAGGGAATCGAAGAAGTAGTCGTGAGACCGCTGGCATCTGGCCTGTCGGAGAGTCGGCGTCGTCTCAAACCAATCGATAATCATCAGTATACAGTATTCAATCGAGAATCTGCCCGTTACGGGAGGTCTGGCTGGCAATTTCACAACTCATGGATCTAGTCATAATCCACTTATCACTGTCTCATGCTACTTGTTCCCTCTACAACTATTCCCTGATTCAGAATGACAGTTTCCGATCAAACTACATTGATTACTCTCATCCGAAATCCCTGTTCACATCGACAGCAGCAATACTACAGTATCCCCGTCCCTCCATTGTACCGTACCTCGGGGGTAGGGGGCGTCGGGGGAAAATACTCCTCGATAGCTGCCTCGATCCACCACGGACTGAGTGGTCCCTCCTGTAGCAGCTCCTCTTGCTGTGATGATTTGTGATTAGTTAGTGATCGATCAGAGCGCGAAGCTACCGTACTAATCCGACAAGAGAATAAATGAATGTGTCCTAATTTTGCCGGCTCTAAGTTCTATTGGTTCTGCACACTCTATGGTCGTTCTGAACAACGATGCTGCGGAATCTATCGCCTCCCAGAACTAAGCGATTGTGCAAAATAGAGACAGTTTATTACTAAAGATCATCCCTAGTTGCTAGAAGAAGAAAAAATAGTTATTCTCTTATGTGTCTACTACGGAATAATCTCTGTTAGGCAAACGATTCATATAGAATTAAAATCTAATTTCAGTCCTTCGCACCCACGTCACAAGAGACAGCCTTCACGGAGGAGACATCCGACCCCGCAGTGTACGAGGAGCCTCCCTCTATTCAAGAGGATTATGACTACTACCTCGTTTCGGCTGCCTCTCTCCTTTCCCTCTTCTCCCGTTGCACCGAATGCGGCAGTGTCCAGATTGAAGAAGGATCCCTCTGCTCTCGCACTGTCGGATCGGCCCTCCTCCTGGAATGGTTTTGTTTGACGTGTTATCGAAGAATCAAGTGGTCCTCCCAACCCATGGTGCATGACTACTACGAGGGAAATCTCAGATTGACCACCGCCATGCACACCACCGGAGTTCCTCGCCCGGTTAGTACTACTGTCTTGCCAAATATATCTATTGAAAATCACCTTGCTAGAATAGCTATGATGAAACTACAGTAACCCTGTTTTCAATTCAGCGACTATTCGAAATGGGAAAAGAGCTCGGCCTCGCTCTTCCGTCTGACAGCACCACGAGAAGGCAGCTGGCAAACGTGATCATGCCAGCCGTCGATATCGTCTACCAACGACGCATGAAGGAGGTCGAGGATATTGTGAGAGCGGCCAACACAGTCAGTTGTTTAAATTAAAATCCCGGTGTACTAAAAAATGTTACATACCCTTTCAATCCTTCCTTCTGCATCCTTAGTCCACATCTACGACGATTGTCGCCGTTATCCGCCTGCAAAATAGACCGAATTAATAATTTTATAGTCTATCGATTGAGGCCTACAGTATCCCATTGATTGGCAGAGTTACAGTATCGGAAATCAGTTGTAAACCATAACATCTATTTTTCTCAGGATCGAGGTATCGACCTCGCTGTTGATGGGAGGTACGACTCTCCTGGATACTGTGCCACCAATTCCACAATATCCTTCATCTGTATGTCTACCAACTACGTCCTGACAGTGGTGAACATGGACAAGAATATGCGAGGGATAGGTAATATTATCTGATCCGCTGGTTAATCAAAGAGGGACTACATTTCAGATGGAGCGAGCGGTAAGATGGAGAAAGTGGGAGTGAAGCGCGGATTGGAGAGGCTGCTGGCCAAGCTGTTCAAGGTTAGCCAGAGATCAGGGACTTCATTAGGAATGAACAATCGGCCTTGACATCAACTTTTTAGATAAAGAGCGTCGTGACGGACAACGATGCCAAAATATCGAAGATGATGAGAGAGGACGATGCCTTCTCTTCCATCACTCATCGTCTCGATTTTTGGCACAATCTCAAAAATCTCAAGAAGGATCTGCGAGAGGTAAGCGATGCCGAATCGAATTGTATCTCTCTACATTTTACACACTATCTAGTTTCTCTGACCGACGAGAGTGTATGGAATGGAGTTTGACAAAGCGAGTCTCCACACTCAATATATTTCTACCGTGAAACACCTATTCCAACTTACTGCACTAAATCTAACCACCTCATTATATACCATCCTTGAAACGCTGAATCGGCAGGTTGAAATCATTTTACATGTACACTCACGTCGTAATGAGTCCAATGAAAGCGGGGAGTGGATGTAGGGAGCTGAGGGGCGACTGCAAAATAACTAATTAATTCAGTTGGGCAAGCTGAAGAAGTGCCCAAATGTGAACTACTGGCGGCAGCATCTCATCAACCATGCCTACCACGTGCACATCAAGATCAAGGACAGGGAGACGGGACTAGAATATTGGAAGAGTGCACTCGCGCATGTCGCTGGAAGGCACACAAACTTCCATAAAGTTAGTATTATAATCTCATTAGCGAATATGTTATTTGTTACATCATGCATAGCTAATAGCAATCGTCATTTTTTTAGGTGAAATTCCTCAAAGGCATCAAACGGTGTCTCCACAAGAGACTGCCTTGCTCTCGTCGACACGAAATCGACCGGACGAGCGAGGAATTTCATCTTCTCAAGGAAGTCATCTTCAAGCGCACTTTCCTCGCCGGCTTCCTTCGAGCTTCCCCCTCCAAGAACACCTCTCCATGCGAGTCGTTCAATTCGCTGATCAACATGTATGCTCCCAAGCGCATCTCCAGGTTAGCAATGAATAAGGGTGGACTATCGCAATTGGGCGAAACATCGAATCACCATTTCCTATGATACCTATTCAGCAAGCCCCCCATCTACCACGAGAAGATCAAGCTCGTGGTGTTGCACTGGAACACACTCGCAGCGGCAGATCAACTCGGCCTGAGAGAGGAGAGGTCCTCCTATGTGAGTCGAGAGAGGGGAAGAGACACTCTGGCAGTGAAGCGGAAGAGAAGTGACGTAGATCACTACTGGAGGAGAGAGGTTCGTGTGTATTCTATATGTTAGATAAGGTCATTACTGTGATCTATCATAATCTTTTTCTAGCAGAGAATCACCGGTGTAATTACAGGTGTGGGAGGAAGTGGAGGGAGTGATTCGAGAGAGAAAGGACGTTGCCTTCCTCAAAAGGAACGGCATCCCGGACTCGAATCAATTCGTGGCAGCACTCGCTGAGGAAGAGATGGAAGGACGGGAGGATGACGAGGGAGAGGAGAGCGACGTCTCTGTCGAGTTGGGATGGGGCGAGTATGGAGACGAGGTGGACTCCGACTCCAACCCCATCATGGAACCAATCCAGCGCAGTGATGGAGAGGAGCAGCCGGAGGGAGAGGAGGAGGAGGAGCCGCTTGAGGAAGAAGAGGCAAAGGCAGACTCAGGCTCGGAGTGGGAGGATGTGCAGGAGGATGAGGTGGCTGAGAGCGGAAGGACAGCCAGAGCTCGCGGGAGAGGAAGGGGAAGAGGAAGAGGGGAGAGAGGGGGGAGAGGAGGGAGAGGAGGAGCGACGGGCCCAGTGGCGTCGAGTGAGGAAGAGGGAGATCAGCCGAAGAGGAGAGGGGCTCCAAGGAAGAAGATGAAGGAGGGAGAAGATGGAGACGAGGGAGAGGGAGAGGTAGATCAGCCCAGGAAGAGAAGGCCTCTGAGGAAGAACCAAGGGCGAGCGGAAGAGTCGAGCGATGAAGACTATGAAGAACCGGTGAAGAGGGGGAGAAACGGGGCATAGAGGGCCGAGGGACATGCAAGGGAGCATGCTCTATTGTTAGTAATCATGTTGCCATTTTATTTAAATTGACTCACGATAAATTGTTCCGCATTTCCCCCGTTCGATCGTCTGTACATCGATCTGAAATTATGTAATATGTTGACCTAAAGTAGTCGGAAATAAATTATGCGTCAAAGTTTGCAATGTGTAACTAAACATTATGACTCATCTCGACCTTATTTCTATGTCGACTCTCATTGCTCATACCATTTCACCTATCGGATATACACCTTGAAACACATACCTTCCAGTAGCAGAATTATATCAACTACTCGTTCCTTGGAAAGCATGGTATGAGCAATTGAACAATTTAGTCAGTGTAAACAATAGTATACCTATCACATTGATAAGGTGCCGCCTGTGGATGTAGAGGTAGGGCATCGAATCATCCCCGTCCTTTAACTGGTACAGTCGCCATCTGAGAATATGATATTATAGCGATAAAAATTATTATTATTATAGTGCTGAATATTAATTACTTCAAAATTGTCTATTTTCTAGGCCCAGGGAGTGCAATATCAAGAAATGTCGAGTGGTTGAAACTTTAAGTTGTGCATGAAACTCAATAGCACAAAGTCGATTCCAACTAGTACCCAACGTTGTATAATGGAACGATTGAAAGGAAATGCTTACGGTACCTCATATTCTATGAACAACTTTTCCTAGCAGTCGTGAACCTCAATAGCATCAGGCCGAATCAATTATTAACCGGGCGTTCTCAGCGATAGAAGCTAACTGACAAAAGTGGAGCAGAATGTAATGTTAGAAGAACGTATATCACCCATTACTGTGGTAGATCACAAAATATAGGATTACGGTACCTCATATTCGGGACCTTGGCGTCCTGGGGCTCGTTGTACTTGATGACGACGCCGTTAAAGGTGTTCGTGTCCTGGGCGAGCGCCCCGGAAGTGCCCAGATTCAACTGAACTAATTAATTATTATAATTAAAATTAAAATATGTGATAAATTTGTGTGTGACAATCTATAGATTTTTCGACAGAAATATGTTAACAATGCCTTCCTTGTTTCACTAAACCATCCAAAAGCAATGAGATCGTATTTCTCAATGCCTCAATGAATCGCGACGACTAAATGATATTTATTTATTTTAATTAAATAAATATGAGTAATTTGACATAAACAGGGGTACCAACAACAAGAGTAACACCTTAGTAGCATATGATATATTTTAACCAGACCTGAAACCGATTGGGAATGGAAGAGCAGAGGAACTTCTTCAAGAAGCAAATACTCACCGATCATCGCGCCTCCTCTCGTCCCTGTCGCGCTCCCTTCTGTCGTCGCGACGCGGCGAACGCCGACGGTCATCTATAAATATATTTAAATCATACAATTAGCAATTAATATTTAAAATCGCAAATACACGACTAAATGAGCAAATTAGGCGAAAAATGAGTGGAAACTACCTCGGAATCGCGAGGGCGGCCAGGCTTTCCGCTTGCTGGACGGCGAAGATGACCTTCTCGCCTTCTTCGAGGGAACAGCCTCTGGAATATTAATATTAGGGCCGAGAAAGCATAGCAATAATCGAAAAGACGAGCCAAATTGGCCGAAGAACAAGAGGGAAAGCACTATTTTCGAAAATACCGGCAGTATTGAGTATTGGGCGCTTACCCTTGGAGCTGTTTCTGCTGGCCGAGTAGGAGCCCGTGGCAGAGGACGAGGAGTCGCGGCGTTTCCGGGCTGGCGGCGATTCGGAACGCGCCATCTAGCAAATACGGGCGTTATCGATATGATATTCAGTGACCAGGCAATCAAATAACAGTTATGTTGTGAGGAAACGATTAAACGCAAGTGTAGCTACGAAATGGTGATAAACTATCACACAAAACAGGCAAGAAAACAATACTAGGAGAAGTACAAGTCCTCATTTCGTCACAAATGGCAATGTTATTGGAGGAAGTAAAATACGAACCGATGGACGATGGTGGGCGTCTTTCTTTGTGTATTGGAGAGGACGATCTCCTTCAGCTACTGGAAAAAGTGCAATAGATAAAGTATAAGAACCAAAGATACGAGAAACAAATCGAAGAAAAGTAGGAGAAACTTCGACTCACCGCAGCAGTCGGCACCATACAGATTTTCTTGAAATTGTAGGCTGGCGCCATCGTGGTGGACCCAAGGAGAGACTCTGATGAGAAATAAATGAGCGAAATCGTCAATGAATCAATAAACAGAAGGAAATACGATGAAAAACAAAGAAAAACCGGAAAGCGTGACCGGCAAATCGACCAAACCGACAACGCCATGAATGTCGTCAAACTACCGTAACCACACCGGGTAGTTCAAATTCACTCAATTTTTTAACTTCTATTTAAAAATCAAGTATATTTTAATTTAATTTTAAACTTTTATCATGATTTTGGATCAGTCATGTCTGTGGATTTTCAAAATATCAGCAATAATAAAAAAATAAAAGTTTGAGGCCACTGGATCCCTTTAAGGAGTAAAATGAAAAATAAGCGAGGAATACTGTAGCTCCGGTACCAAGTGTAAAGACTGCGTGTTCCCGGTGTGCCTTGTCAGGCGCGATTCACCAAAGTACAATAACGGTATTCAAAACTACGGTAGCTTCCCCTTTTTGATTGTTTTCGCTCGCTTCGAGCATTTTTCGCCCGTTTCTCCTGTGTTTTATTTATTTTATCGGTGACTAATTTCAAGTTCTGCACGATTGCTCGGCTAATCTCTCCTTGGTGATCGTATTTGTTAGTGTTGGCACTCGTTTACCGGTCAAATGAACGATTTTTGGTCACTTAGCTTCGCGTTGTATACCATGGTCCTCGGAGTTCCTCGCCATTTATGCATATTAGCTTATTACTCCTTGTTTCCGCATCTCACTGACGAGAGAAAACAGCATATGCTGAGCGTGCTAAGGGAGGAGAGAGCGAGAACGAGAGTGATGTGGTGCAGCGTCCATTTCAACGCTCACGGAAAGCCAATCGATGTAAGATATTCTAGAATAGTTGATGTTGCCCTCGCTGATAGGACTTGTCATCTTTACACTAATTTCCAGCGTCGTGGCACCACCCCTCGTGCACCCTCTCAATCCTTTCCTGACTTAGACTCTCAAGTAATCTATCTTTTGCTTATGTATTTGAATGGGAAGTATGCCGAGGGAAAGCATTTCGAAGGGATTGAACACAACACAATGAAATGAAAACAACTGTCGTACGATAGTAATGATGTGCATTCAGCTATCACTGAATGATCCTCCTGATGGCTCACCACCACAACCGATTTCTCGCATGGCTTCTCCATCCTTGCCTGGTCCATCACGTATCATTTCAACGGTATTATTTACAAATATCAATTCATTAATCAGTTTATACAGTCTACGATCAACCTCACTCGAGATGATTCACGGAAAACTGACATCACATTCCGAACGGTTAGTGAGAAAACAACAATACGGATGCTGTTTCTGTTTTACCATTCCATTTGTGCATTTTTAGTTCGACCGCTGGTCCTTTCTAGTAGAAATGGACTACATCTTCCTCGAATCAAGATCTAATCATTTGATAGTGAAATAAAAAAATAAAAATTTTCAGAGCTATTTCAAGTACTTGTAGGCGATACTAATCTTTTAAAGATAGTGAAGTTCTCATATCAGTGCGTTCGCGTAATTCTCGCCACCCCTCCGTACAGCAAATTTCGACATCCCGTTTTTTGACAGATTTGGATAGCCCTCGGTGTCCATCATCGATCTTTGTCACTAATTTGTTGGTGTGCGTTAATTAGCATAATTATGGAGCCCGAGAGATCGGCTATTTTTCAAGGTTTACGGATACAGTGAATGCCAATGACAACCAAATTCAATGAAAACTGGTTTCTTGGGCCATTTTCATACGCTGACCACGGCTGTATTATTGAATTTTGTTCAATCTCGAAATTTGCATATCGGTCGAGATTTCAATCGGATCGTACTCGAAAACGAGGAAAAAAGTAAGTCCAATTTTTGATATGTTATAGCCCTTGATGAAGCTCTCTGCAACGCGCCCAAGTGCGACTCATATCACGTAGGTCTTGGTTGCTAAATCCTTAAAGAATACGAAATTCCAAATCCAGAGTAACCCTCTCATTCCGTCTCATTTCCCTTCATTCCGGGCCATTCGCCCCCCCCCCCCCCCGTGCGGTGTGAAATGACGGCGCGGCAATGAAAGTCAACCCATTTCTCCCTCTCGCCTCATTGACGCACGTGATCTTTCAACATCTGACTAATCCCTTGCCTGCTCTCTCGATCTCTCGTCTCAAATTTCATTGAAATGGTGACTTTGACCACCAGGCCCGCCTATAAAAGTATCATTCCAGCATGGCTGACCTCAATTCTTACTACTTGTAATACCGAGTAGTGTTCGTGGAGGCACCTCGCCCTGTTTTGTGTTTTGAATTGAATACTATTTTGTGTTCGAGGTAACTCCACGAGCATCTTTCGGAATTGGAAGTAATATTCCGTTTTAAATGTGTGAGGCTGAGGTGCTATGATGATGAGCGTACCCTATATTTTTGTCCTATATTTTTTCAGAAAGTGACCAAAAATTGTCGCCATCCTCAACTCTCTAACATATTTTTTTTTTTTACTCGATTCACCGTAGACGCTTTGAATCTCATTTTCATGACTTCGTATAATATAATTTTGTTACCGTATTGCACTTATTACGTAGATAAAATGTCGGTACTTTCCTGTTTTTGGCCCACCTGGAAATAACCCCGCCCATTCATTAAAACCCCATATAGTCCTAGAGAGGGGTTGTGATCTTTCTAGGGAGAAATATCATGGTACTAATTTCGTTCTCTAATTGACCTAGAGTAGACCGATATGAAGACTGTGATAATTGAGAAATGAGATGGGTTATTTCAAGGTGGGCCAAAAAAAACAGGAAATTACCCAAAAAAATGCCATTGAAAAAACTTTTTTAAAGGAATTATACGGTTCTGTCCGTCAATCGTGTCCAATCTCCAAGTCTCTCATTTCAATGACCTTTGTGTCAAAATGTCGAAAGGTTGATGTATTTCAGGTCGGTTTGATGCTGTCCGACTGCTTAATCTTTGGAGGTCGTAGACACTTCCTCTCACCATACGCGGGCCTCTACGTCGACGGTCCAATGTTCAGGGACGGACGGATGAGTCATGCCGCAATCCGAGTTAGTAACGACTAGGAATGCCAAGCAAACACGTGTTCGATGTCTCTGTAGACCCACATAGAATGAGAATGCTTTTGTTTTGCATATTCTCAGCAGATTGAAGCAATATTTGAACGTAAATATTTCATCGACTCGTTGAAAATTGACTAGTTGTATTGCTTCCCGTTGCAATGAATATATTGATCTTTTAAGGCGTTATTTGCTGTCAACATTTTCAGCTGTCTTCCTTGCCTAGTCTATCTCATTGTCCGACTGCACGGGATGGTGTTGCAGGAAATGCCGGGTCGATGGCGCCTCTCTAAGAGGTTTTTCGTTTGATTACACCGTAGTGTTCAACCAACTCTTCAAAAGATAGACGGCGGAGTGCGTCTCTTCTCATTTCCAGTGCTCTCTCGTCGGCCAATGCAGCGAGAAAGCACGCGAGTTATCTAAATTGTTGCTAGATCACTACAGCTTGCGAAAGCAGCCTGTATGGCCTCAGGTCACCACAGGTCAATTTGCCACCCCACCGACTTCAAACTGCCGGAAAATGGCCAAACCTATTGATGACTATTATTTCAGACAGCAGCTCTTCGTCGTGTGCGTGCTGATCTTCATTGAAGTGGTCAATATGCCTTTGTTTGCTCTGCATGCGACAAATTCGCGGAAAGCCGAAAAGATTGCACAGGTAGGGACGCAAGTGATGTGCTTCCCCCAACACGGTGCTCAGAGAAAGTAGCAATTGTGAACTACGCTCTATTCCGAATATCCTCAACTAACTCTCTACTAGGGATGGCTTACTCCCCCTCATCCTGAGTGAAAAGTGAGAACGACAAGTTTACTCTTTCTCACAAAGTCGAATGGAGTCGAACCATTCTTTTGAAAAGAGGGACGATTTGCTGTTCTTCATTAATAAAATGCTCAGGACAACAATATTTCGACCGCATGTTATTTTTCCAATTTACATACTTTCTGTTAACGAATGCTGCAATCAACACGAATCGGGAAAATGTAGAAAATCTTATTTGCTCAAAAAATGGTCCGAGAAGGTCCGCTACCATCTTCCATTCAGAGCGAAGACCTAGCATGGATGGCAGAGCGGGGCGGGGTCTTGCTGATATTCGGAGACTTTGGACAGCCCGAGCAGGTTATCCACGGTATGCAGCATTTATTGAGAAGGCATAAATTATTTTGTAACGATAGCATTCGACCAATTGCTTGCTACAACTATCACAGAAAAGATGTTCGTCTTTCACTAGTTCTGTACTGTAAGCTCGGGGCGATGGTTTCTGGGCAGGGCTGAGATTTTCTCACTCACTAATTACTGACATTCTATGATTGTATGACTAGGGGCCACAAGGTAGGTAACCGATGTTTCGGAATCGGGTCAAAAGTAGGTTTATTATGACCGTCAGGCTCTCAATATCATCTTTGCTTTTGGACGTATGTCCATATCTCTTCTCTGACGCCCGTGAGAGCTCTAGAAGCGCGCGCGCCTCTCCCAGTCAAAGAGGGGGAAGAGGCGAGACGAGAGATAAGGGGGCGGAGCCTCTCTCGCACGCGTCTCTCTCGCTCTCCCCGCTCTCTCGCCGCTCTCCTCCGGCGTTCATATTTAATTCGAGCACAATTCAGGGACAAATTTTACAAATCCAATTTTGTGCTTAAAATTCCTCTAAAATTCAAATTAACATTATATCTCTGGCGCAACATTGTGCGTACACTGGAAATGCCCTAATCACCCTATTCCCAACCTAAATATCGATTATTAACCTATTCTAACTTGAAGGAGCAAGGTGCGCCCGAGAACACATCTTCAGGGAGATATGAGCGACAGATCAAGCTTTAGAGCGCGTGATTTAGTTGCGTCTCCGATTTGTGCTCCCTCGTCCCGTTTTCGAGGGTAAACGTGTCGAGGGAAAGTGGGCGGAGCTTGTGGCCCCTATGTATGACCATTTTGTCTGAAAAAAAGGTCAAAAAAATGTCGACGTCTAACAAGAGAGAGAGAGAGAAAAAAAAATATCAGAGAGACAAAATGATAAAAAATTGGATAGCACTAGTGATGATTCTCGTCAATTCGCGTCTCAAAGAAACGATAGAGTGCGCGCGAACTGAGAGGAGTCGAAGCCGTTTTTGAATCAATAGTTGGTATGCCAATTGTAGTGCTTGTGTCGCTCGGCGTCACGCTCGCCGTGCACACGCCCGTGATGGTCGGCCTCTCGCTGCACTCGATCAGCACCATCCGAGAACGCCGAAAGGTATTGTTTCTTTATGCAAATAATGGAAAACCCGGCTCCTCTCACTTTCCGTGATCTCGTGAATCGCGTGCAGAACGATTTCTGTGGAGAAAACCCAAAGAGTTACAGACGGTGATGTCGAGTCGGACTTTGCGCATGTTGAATCAGATGCTCGAAATATCCTATTCTCAGGTTTTTCAAAAACAAATATTCGGTCTGATTTTATTTTTTTCCAGTTGAAAGTTACCATTTTGAACAGAGTTGTTCCTCTATTGGCCTTCTTGATATGAGTTGCTGTGGATACGCGTCGTTTCTTCCCGCCACTCGTTCACACCGTTATTCGTTTTGCGATCACGGTAAGAACAGTCAGGAGATATACCTGTGAATGTGAAGTGACTTGGGACGATGGTTATGATTGTGATAGGCTATGAAACCACCATGAAACGATTTCAGATGCTTTTCATCACGAATTCCCTCCAGTTCGCTTTAGTCTTCATCGTTAAGATGAGTGGGCAATGCAAAGTATGGTGTTGCTCCGGTTTTCAACTCTATAAAATTACGCACACACTCCCCTCTCTCTGAGACGTGAGAGCGTGCTCTGAATAGAGAGTGAGAGTCCATAGTATGCGGCAGAAGAGCTTGAGCCATTTTGCGCAGCTTCAGTATATTCTTCCTTACTTTCAAAAAAGCACTGATGTTTTTGTCATCGTTTTTGTCATGTTTTTGTCATCTAACCCCTCGGTTAACCGTGCAAATAACTATTTAGAAAGAGCTTTTCTTTGACATTGACACTAATCGTATTTCAGGCGACATCGTTTCTCAAACTCAAATTGTTCAAGCGCCAGAATCCTGATGATACGAGAGGTTCATCTTCATATGCCAAATTTTTATTTTGTTGAGTTGATTTTTGAGATTCCGTCATTTTCTCGGGGCGTTCAGACACCGTCACATCACTTCTCTAGATTTTGTAATGCAGAATTAGTTACGCTGCTCGTTGGTGGTCGGGAACACGAGTGAATTAATCTCATTAACTCTCTCTCTCTCCTTTGAGTTGTATTATGGTCAGGTGCGAAATGAAGAAGTAATATATAAAACCGAAATGGAAGGGGGTGACTAGCAGTCTCGTCTTCTCCTCATTTTCGAATCTCGACTCTGCCGACTCCTCTAGTCGATTCGTCTCACTATAAAATGCGTCTAGGCAGAGACACTGTTTCCATCATTAGACTGCACCATTCTCGTCCCTTTTTCGTTTTTTTCCCGATATGTAATGACAACTAGGCACTATCAAGATTGAGCATGGTTCTTTGAATTCAATCACTTTAGTTATCCGTAGCAGATCGTATATTGCTTAGTTCACCACTTGAAGGCATTCCTGATCACCATAGATATCAACTGTAACATCAGCTTTCGATGAAGTTCTCGTGTTTTCGAGCTGTTTGGAGATGCTTTAAAGGTAATGACAATATAGAGTATCGAGATAGTGAGAACTCGGAGGTTCATATTGGAAAAGGTGATAATGATATCCTATCAATCGAAAGGCAACAACTTGATAGTGAATAAATAATTAATAAACAATTACACTTTTATGTGATATATTTTTTATGTGTATGTATATGATATTTTTTTGGCAAGTAAGATATTTGTGTCATTATTAACAGTATAAGAAGAACCACTCATCAGTCAGAAAGCATTTTAGATCTGTGATCTAAGAGGCAATAAACAAGTTCTTTCTTCTCTTTCGGTTGCAGAGCAAAGATCTGAAATGTAACAGTGTGTTTGTTGCATAATATATAGTGAACATACTTTAAATTTGCACTCGATTCCTGCGTAGAGAAGACAAATCTGAGAGAGAGCGACGATTGATTGGAGACCGAAGAAAATCAGTTGAAATAAAAATATTAGGTTTATTTGTGGAAATATATTTTATTTTAATATATTTGCAGACAACTTACTTTTTTTATACTTTTAACTTTTGATTGGGAGATGTAACATACCGTGCATGCTCTTAGTCTGATGAAATACCAGAAGCTTGCATCTTGGAACTTCTGAGGGACGGCGTTGTATGCGTAAATTCTGTAATAAATAGTTTTCACGTACACTTCTGATATTTTTTTTCAGAATAATTTCCATTTTTGTTTCATGCGATCTACAGTATCGTCCATAAGTCATGGGGCACTTTTTCATTCTTTCATAACTTTTTACTCGTATGAGATTTCTTGCTCATACTTGGTCGTGACATAGTACACCCACCGAGTGTTAGGGATATGTCATTGGGATATCACAGAACTCCTTGGTTGATGCGTGGTGATGACGCAATCAAGCAATACTTTTTCAAACAATCGAAATTCTTACATGGATTTTCCCCCAAACTTTCTGATTATTTAGACAAGTCGGAGAACTACCTGGAAAAAAAATTTGAAGTTGCTACTCAATCGCACGTTTTCTGTAGAATTATTCAAAAATTAGTCCCGAAAAAATGTATTTTCGTTTGTAGACATGCTAGAGACTCGTCCAACGGCACACAATGATCGTTGTGATAATTCCTGGTGATCCCCAAATTTTGGAAATGATTGCTCTTAATTTGCCTTCAGGGTACGAAAAAAACGAATTTATCACTTTTTCACATGACCCTATTTTGGATGCTTAGAGTTCTGAGGGTGATTTTCGTTCAAAGGTCATTCCAATACGCGATGGTAGCATATCCATGGATAATACGATTACCAAGTTTTTAGAGCATTTAGATACCTTTCCAGTCCATGGCAACCGAAAATCCAAAGTAATTGGATTTTTAACACAATAAAATGAAAAAATACCATGATATCATGATATCATCATGGTTGAAGTTGAAAAACTTTTTCTCTCAGAACTTCATGACTAAAATTTTTTCTGGTGCATTTATGTGCGCTGATTCCGAATTTCGCTATGAGAGCCAATGATATCATTTATCAAAAAAATTAAAATTTTAAAAAATGTTCGAAATCTGATATTTATAGAACAAACTGTCATGATATTTTTTTCTCCGTTATCAGATTTCTCTGATTTTTCGAGTGGTGGCAGGTACTAGTATGTGCTCAAATCACTGTTCGGGGCTTCTCGGAGAATTGCCGTTTTAAAAAGTTACATATCATTTTTTTGGGAAAATAACCACTCCGCACCGGACCATACTCGTGGAATGATATCGTCAACATAAGAAACCTTCCTCTCAGTCCCCTGATTCGAATTATGAAATAAGTTTTCTTCTACCATCATTTTGAACCGATTTATCGCCGTTTTATATGTCGAATTAGGTTAGAAAAATCAAACTGCATATTTATGGGTTCGATTGGATACATCCCAGATCGCGAATTTATTAATAATAAATAAATAGACACAGCGGTCAAACGGAGATGAAAGTTTAGAGATCAATCGAGCCGCCACCCCGGGGTCGCCAACGTGGCGGTCAATTGAGAGCTCTGGATTGTGTAGTGAGGGGATGCATCAGGGAGAATATTCATATAACAACATCATGGGAGACAGACACGGACGAACTCAATACTTAATGGGGAATCCCTTGGACGCGATCACCATTTCGCATCGCCGATGCATCGACTTCGCCATGGATAATACGATTACCAAGTTTTTAGAGCATTTAGATACCTTTCCAGTCCGTGGCAACCGAAAATCGAAAGTCATTGGATTTTTAACACAATAAAATGAAAAAATACCATGATATCATCATGGTTGAAGTTGAAAAACTTTTTCTCTCAGAACTTCATGACTAAAATTTTTTCTGGTGCATTTATGTGCGCTGATTCCGAATTTCGCTATGAGAGCCAATGATATCATTTGTCAAAAAAAAATAAAATTTTTAAAAAATGTTCGAAATCTGATATTTATAGAACAAAATGTCATGATATTTTTTTCTCCGTTATCAGATTTCTCTGATTTTTCGAGTGGTGGCAGGTGCTCAAATCACTGTTCGGGGCTTCTCGGAGAATTGCCGTTTTGGATAGTTGCATAAAATTTTTGGAAAAACCGACCACTCTTCTTCAGTGCATGATTGTGGAATGATATCGTCATCGTAAGAAATATTCCTCTCAGTCTTCTGATTCTAAAAATTTGCTCAGCTTTTCATCAGCTTAATTTCGAACCAACTTATGACCATTTATCTGATACAAACTTGGCAAAAAACTCAAAGGGTCTTCATTATAGTATGGGTTCGATCTATCGATATCAATCGCTCCAGAAGCGATAAATACATTCGGAATAGAAAGAGAAGAAATCTTTTTCTTTTTCAGATCTTTTTAATCTTTGATCTTACAATATTTGACCTTTCGATCTTTCGATCTTCTGATCTGATCAGCGGACCCTTCCGATCTATAATTTAAACGGAGCCTTACCGTACTATGGCGTGTAAAATAGATAGGCTCCACACGACAATCAGCATAATCTAAAACAAATCTATTCGAATGTGTTCATCCACAATCTTTACTCACAATAGTACCTCTCTTCCGTGGTCATCTGGCCGAACGTCCGGCCGAATACCTCGGGAGCGTATGGACCTCCTCTGAAAGACACATCTCAATTCGATGGCGTTGGAGTATGCCGTACTAAAGCCCTTTCTAGACCGACTCTACTCCATTCGCAAATTATCTCGTTTCTCTCGTTTGTCGGACTGGCGAGATCGTGTGCAAATTCAAGAGAGTCAGTCTCGAATGGGATAACTAGCGGGAAATGAGTAACATGAAGCAGACGGGAGCGGCGTATGCAATGAAGGGAACGAGGGTCACGATATTGGAGATGCAACGAGATGAACAGAGCAGATTGAACGCAGAAGGAAATGAATGGGAATTGAAGGAGTGAATGAGAGTCCAGAAAAGAAGTCCATTCGCTGCACTTCCGATCATTCCAATCTTAAGCATTATCTTGTAGTGATCACAACCGACTCTCCTCGATTCGTGCTCTCTCACGCTGGTCTCAGAGAAAAGAGAGAGCATTCGCAATGAGGAGAGCAAGTCTCAATACGGCATCACTATTAGTCAACGGACCAACTTACCATTAGAATTAGTGCTCCGGCTACGATATCTTCTCGTCGTAACTCTTCGATGTCCATTCAAAAGTCTCTTAAATTCGGAAGAAATCTGTTCCGAAGCCCATGAAAGATGAAATTTCTAGTGATTGGGAGGACTAGGCGAATGATAGGTAATTCTGGTCCAGAAGCTCCTGGGTGCAGGCGCGTACTGAGCGAATAGTGACGTTGAATGTAGACTGACCCCTCCTCAACTCGAGTACTCTCTCGTTTCTCTGACCGAGTGAGCACGCTAAGTGAGGCGAGTCGGTCTCGACTGAAAACTCGTGAGAAAGTGCTAGTCACGTACTACGGCGCCCCACATGAGACATTAACGAAACACGAGCATAGGGTTCGGAAGACATGTTTCCGAGTAGAATCTACTACTTAGAATGGCATGATTTACTCTTCATTTTTATCGACATATGAGCCCGTTCGCCTTAGAGTCGGACAAGCTCGAGAACAGGAAAAACATAATGTATACTCACAAATTGCCCCTAGGGGTAACTTTTGATTCTGAATCGATTGGCCTTTTCCGTTTTTGATCTGGGCCTTCTGAATCCCGATACGTCACGACGTCGAAATGGCCATATTCTTATTCCCCGAAAAAAACTAGTTCAGAAAGGTTCGGATTGGCGACAAATTTCGCGTACCAGAACAGAATTTGATTCTCTACAAACTGAAAAAAAGAACGAGGCTCTAGCTATTTTAGTTTTCGAGAAAACGGCGTTTTTTGATACAGAAATTTGTGTGCGAATGAAGATATCCAGTTTGTAGAGAAACTTTCCCTGATCATTTTCGTATATGGGGTTAGGCATAACTCTTAACATAAGATACTTTTATTTCAATTTTTGTGCAGCGAATCTGCGTTTTTTGATGTTTTTCAAATGTAACTTTTTCCTTTCAAAGTTTCCAGATCTCTAACATGAAAATTCGTTTTCTACGTGTAAAAACACGTCAGAAACTCCTATAGACGGATATTTTTGAAAACATGACTTTTTGACCCAAAAATAGACCTCAAAAAAAAAAAAATATATATATAACAAAATGACCAGGGAAAATTTCTCTACAAAATAGATATCTTCATTCGCACACAAATACCTGTGTCAAAAAACGCCATTTTCTCGAAAAATAAAATAGCTAGAGCCTCGTTCTTTTTTTCAGTTTGTAGAGAATCAAATTCTGTTCGGGTAGGCCAGATTTGTGGCCAATCCGACCCTTTCCGGACCAGTTTTTGCCAGGGAATAAGAATATGGCCATTTCGACGTCGTAACGTATCGGGATTCAGAAATCCCAGATCGAAAAACGGAAAAGGCCAATCGAGTCAGAATCAAAAGTTACCCCTAGGGGCAATTTTCAAGCAGATGGAAATATTTTGATGTTCCAAGCCCTGTTGAACATTTGCTGACTCTTAGACGAACGGGCTCATATATTTAGTCTCCCCACGCAAAAAAAACCGCATCATCCAATCACAATATTCTTGAAATCATGATGCGCCTAGATAATGCGTTAATAAATCATTATTATTAGTATTGTGCATCGCAACACCAGGAAAGAATGATTTTTCGGATACTCGAAAACTCTGGGATTATGATGAGAGAGGAAGCAAACCATCGCAGGGAAACAGCATAGGGTAACTTTTTGGACACTTGCTTGGATTCGTCATTATTTTGTGCAATATGCGCTTGACAAAGAGAGAAAGATTACATGCAAGTTTAGAACAGCTGTATTCAGTGCATCTCCGAGTTTCGATTCTCCATCAGAATACGGACATATCGGGCTCACAACTGAATTTGAAAATATCGATACAACAGTCACGGTAGCGTAGACGCAGCATGCCTTCACGGTGGGAAACGACCAGGAACTTAAAAAAAAAGTGCTGTTTGTTAAAATAAAGGTCATGTTTTGAGTGACATTTCCACCTACCTCCCCGCACTTTTCTCCGGACTTGGTTGCCTCGTTTATTCCAAATGTCCTCATGTGATTCGCAATTTTAGCGCGGTTGTCGATGAATCGCACTGAACGTTCGCGAAAGTCAAGCGAGATTATCTACAAATTTTGACAAATGATCAATTTCGTTTGAAAAAATAATAATATGTATATGCAATCGTACACCCGATAAAAAGTAAAGGATTTTCGAGAAAGGACAAGGGAGAAAAAATCATCAATCATTGAAGCCACCTTCATGGCTTGTATCCACTCATGTGGCATCATTTCAACAACATCCAAGTAGAGATCTTTATGGGTTGAGAGGAGCTTGAAGAATGTATCGGATGAAGTACGCCACCAGGTGTGTGGATCACCACCAGTCTGAAACGTGTATAATAATAATGTCAAATCGACATTCCCCTATTCGTTTGATCTTTCGCCAGTCAGAGACACGAGATAACGTGAAAATCGAGGAGCTGTCGGTTTCGTCTCGGTATCACGTTAATATAAGCCTACCCGTTCCTCTGATTTTCCGAAAGTTTCCATGGGAGGTAATGACAGAATTTTCTCCGTATCAGGGATATATTGAAGACGCAATTTGTACTTGCTTCGAGGATATTCCGCCATGAGTTGAAGAGCACTGAAACATAAATCGCGAGAAAATTCAGATAAGAGACCGTCCGGGAGCTAATGGAGAAGGTCCACGGATGGCAAAAAATAGATTCCTGCCATACTTTTTTCCTGGAATGGGGGTTCAAAGGGATCATGGTCTCAGGTCGACTTTGACCCCGTAATTTTGGGTTGAAAAAAAGAAAAAAGTTGACAAGTTGAGAGTTAGGCTCGAAAAACCGACTTTTTCGTTCAAAAAACGGTGAAATCGTCAAATTGAAAAATTAGATATCCGAGGTGCACTTTCTAGCATTCATATCCGGATTCTACATCAAAAATTAAGTCTATTAAATTTTTTTCAGAATTTAAAAAATCATATATTTTTCGCTACATGTATCTCACGATATATCGATTTGATCAGGCTCGTAGGGTCAAAACAGTTTTTTATCACAGAACCACCCCACTAGTAGATTTTCTGGCGTATTTTTACTCGTAGAGATCGAATTTCTATACTAGAGCTCATGAAAGTGCAAGAGAAAACAGTTGTGATCGAAAAATCCGGCCCTGCCAGCCAAAAATTAGAGAAAGTTTGAAAATTGAAATTTCGGTCAGATAGAGTGTATTCTCAGCGAAAACGTTGTTTTCTGACTATATACGATAAATTAAGTTGATTAAGACGGCATCTCGCTAATTTGAGACCACTCCCCGGACACGTTTCATTAGCAATGAGAATCAGAATCAGAAAATGAAGGTTACTTCACTTAAGACGGCATCTCGGTAATTTGCAAGCATTTTGGCCTCTGGCCGGACACGTTTCTCTAGCAATGAGAATCAGAAGCCAATACTGGAATGCTGGAAGGGTCTTGGTGCTATGATGCTGAAACCATGACTTATTTGTGGTTGCAGCCTAGGCGCAGGGAGAAACATGATTTTAAACGAAAAATAGTCGAAAAATCAAATTTTCGCAACCGATCGAGATAGGCTCAATTTCTCTTTTGCGTTAATTTAGGGGTGCCCTGAGGGTCTGAAATGACTGCTCTGATCTCAGGTATTTCTTATTCCGAAATTCACTTTTACGTCATATTTTGATTTTTTGGACCAAGTTACCCATTTTCGCCAAAAGTGCTGGACACCACTATATACATTATGTAGTCCGTGCATTCCTACGTCTAAATTTTCTAACGATGGGTTCTGTGATTTTTTTTTCTGGCTATATACGATAAATTAAGTTGATTAAGACGGCATCTCGCTAATTTGAGACCACTCCCCGGACACGTTTCTCTAGCAATGAGAATCAGAAGCCAATACTGGGATGCTGGAAGGGTCTTGGTGCTATGATGCTGAAACCATGACTTATTTGTGGTTGGTTATGGTGTCTGACCGAAGCCCGCTATATCGCCGGTTCGAGCCCCACGATCCACCATGTTTTGCAAGATGGTAGAAGAAAGCTGGCGCCCCAACCACTAGTCTCCGCAATGAGGTCCCGGCGGTAGGCCGCCCTGGCCTATTGGTTATGGTGTCTGACCGAAGCCCATTATATCGCCGGTTCGAGCCCCACGATCGACCATGTTTTGCAAGATGGTAGAAGAAAGCTGGCGCCCCAACCACGATTTTAAATGAAAAATAGTCGAAAAATCAAATTTTCACAACCGATCGAGATAGGCTCAATTTCTCTTTTGCGTTAATTTAGGGGTGCCCTGAGGGTCTGAAATGACTGCTCTGATCTTATTGCGAAATTCACTTTTTTGACGTCATATTTTGATTTTTTGGAAGAAGTTACTCTCGAAAAACTTACCAAACTTGAAAAAATTTTGTTTTTGAATATAACTTTTTTCTTTTGCATTTTGAAGAGCTCTAGTATGAAAATTCGACATCTACGGTTAAAAATACCTCAGGAACACCTATAGTCAGATAGTTCTGAGATTTTGACTTTTGGACCAAAAAATGACCATGATAATCAAAATGGTCATGATAAAAGTGGATAAAATTGCATCTCGGAAAAATCTGATCATATTTAATTCTGACTTAACTTTTTGTGTAGAATTCGAATTTGGAGGTTAGAGCTCATCAGGTCATGAAAGAAAAAAGTGATGCTTGAAAAACGGACGAAATCGAGCATTTTTTTGGTTTAATCGAATAAAAATCGATTTGGTCGGGAATCACAGAACCCATCGTTAGAAAATTTAGACGTGGGAATGCACGGACTACATAATGTATATAGTGGTGTCCAGCACTTTTGGCGAAAATGGGTAACTTGGTCCAAAACATCAAAATATGACGTAAAAGTGAATTTCGGAATAAGAAATAACTGAGATCAGAGCAGTCATTTCAGACCCTCAGGGCACCCCTAAATAAACGCAAAAGAGAAATTGAGCCTATCTCGATCGGTTGTGAAAATTTGATTTTTCGACTATTTTTCGTTTAAAATCATGTTTCTCCCTGCGCCTAGGCTGCAACCACAAATAAGTCATGGTTTCAGCATCATAGCACCAAGACCCTTCCAGCATCCCAGTATTGGCTTCTGATTCTCATTGCTAGAGAAACGTGTCCGGCCAGAGGCCAAAATGCTTGCAAATTACCGAGATGCCGTCTTAAGTGAAGTAACCTTCATTTTCTGATTCTGATTCTCATTGCTAATGAAACGTGTCCGGGGAGTGGTCTCAAATTAGCGAGATGCCGTCTTAATCAACTTAATTTATCGTATATAGTCAGAAAACAACGTTTTCGCTGAGAATACACTCTATCTGAACGAAATTTCAATTTTCGAACTTTCTCTAATTTTCGGCTGGCAGGGCCGGATTTTTCGATCACAACTGTTTTCTCTTGCACTTTCATGAGCTCTAGTATAGAAATTCGATCTCTACGAGTAAAAATACGCCAGAAAATCTACTAGTGGGGTGGTTCTGTGATAAAAACTGTTTTGACCCTCGAAACGAGCCTGATCAAATCGATACCTCGTGAGATATTCCGACCAATGTAGCAAAAAATGATTGATTTTTAAAAATTTAATAGACTTAATTTCTGATGTAGAATCCGGATATGAATGCTAGAAAGTGCACCTCGGGACATCTAATTTTTCAATTTGACGATTTCACCGTTTTTTGAACGAAAAAGTCGGTTTTTCGAGCCTAACTTTTTCAACTTGCCGTTTCACGAGCTCTAACATAGAAAAAAAAAGTTTGTTGATTCGTACTGTATACTGTTCGTCGTAGAATTTCTAGGACTTCATCGTGTGGTAGATGATTAGTTGCCCAAACATTATCCATTCGATAAATATACCTATAAATAAGAGCAAATGTATTGAGAACAAATGGGGACAATCATGAACTTTTTTCTTTCGTGTTTTCGAGTTCTCTAGTTCAAAAATTTTGACTATCCGCGCCTATATGCAGCAGGTAAGCATATTTTCAAACATGCTAAAATTTCGACTTTTTGACCCAAAAAGTGACCTCGACCCCCGGGTCATGGAAAAGTGGAAAACTTTAAATTTTAGAAAAATCTGACTATAGGATTTTCTGGTGTATTCTTGTGTTTAGAAATCGAATTTCACTATTAGAGCTCATGAAAAAAATTAAGAGAAAAGTTGTGCTCAAAAAATGATCACAATCGAGGGTTTTTCGACTTCTGGGCAAGTTTTCACGGGGGCTGCCAAAGTGGGTTGATTGGTACTGTATACCGTTCGACGCAGAATTGCATGGGCTTCATCGTGTGATAGGTGGCTAGTTGCCCCCCTCGCGAAAAGTTACTCAATGTGTCGAAAAACCGATTTTCAACATCGCAAAAACCAATTTAAATTCGACCTGAATCAGATCTCTGCATTCTCGACATGCCTAAGATAATGCTGTAGAAATTTTGTGTCTAACTTGATCGGCTGAGAAAATATGAAAAACCGATTTTCAAACTTTGCGCGCACCTGGCGCGCCGCTTTCTAGACTCTGCGCCCTAATTTGGCCGTTTTTGTATACAAGTACCGAACATGCCTCCGTCATATGCGTATGGAAGCCTGAATCGAAAATCCTGGCGACATGTCCGGAAATCGGCCGAAATGCTAAATTATTTCAGAGTTGCTCTCTTAAAGTGATATCCTTCGGAAGTTTTCAGATCAATGTGAGTGAGAAATTGTCATTCGACAAGTGTTCGACAAGAATTATTACTTGATTCGCTCACTTTCTCGACGGCCAGAAAAAAACGAGAGTGTGTGTGAATGGAGGAGCGGTCTGTCTTGAATAAATATGCTAGTGAGTAGCTTAGAAATTACAAAAATAGCAGCGATCAGATTGACTCCAACTCTCTCACAGAGGATTTCACTCGCAAGCTCATTGCGAATACCAGAATCGATAAAATGTCTTTCGTCGTTGCTGCTGATCAGGAGATGAATAAGTTACCCGAATAAACCTTTTTTAAATAGTGTTTGCTTGATGTTAAATTTGAATAATTAACTTCACCCCGGCTAATGGAAGATTTTCCCGAAGCAAAGTCACGATGGATCTCTGGTATTTTCTTCCTGAAACTGATATACTCTTGTTGCTCCCATATGGATGAGCTAATTTATTTCAACGATGAGGTGGTATTCTTGACAACGCTCGGTTATTTTTCGCGATTCAAACAATGGCAATTCAGGAATGTTCGCGGATTTCAATTGAACTTTTCTTCAAGCTACTAAAAAACCACCAATACGTTTCGTTTGGTTGCTGACCTGTAATCATGACGCCGAAGGAGATGAAAGAAGTAATGCAGGTACTGTTGTACGGCATCCAAAGACAAATATATCATACTTCTGAATAAAGCCATAAAAAAAATGCTCTCTAATTATGTCTGTCCACCCGAGGAAAACACGTTACGCTAGTGGGCCGCTATATTTTAAGAGACCGCCTCCGTTATTTTCGACCACCCTTTGGTCACGGTGCTCCCGGAATGGCAGCCACAAGCCCATACCCGAGTATGATGAGTACTTTAATTTTGTATTGCTCAAAACATTTTTTATTTTCTATTACCTCAAATCACCTGGTTGAAAATTGATCTCATAGGCAAAATGCTCAAAAGATCATATTTTCTTAACCAGATTAGATAGTTCAAATTGCTCAATTGCGTTAACATAAGAGTGTCCGGAGGCACAAAAATGATAGGACTATACTCGTTTTGAAAATCATTTTAGAAATTTATTTTTTGCTTTTTTGGGTTTTTTTGCCAAAAGCGGAAATAACGCAGGCTCTCACTAAGCTCATATTGTGGGACCTTTACACATGCATCGAAACCTTATTGAGTGGGAATTTTCATATGATGCTAAAAGCGTCGTTTTTACGTTTGAATACAGTCAACTCATGGGTTGGATAGCGATTTTATTCCATTATGGCCGAACAAATGCTTCAAATGGGTTAGTTCGATTACTATTCAGCCTTTCCATTTGCGTAGAGTTGATTTTTGCCGAAATAACCACAATTCCCGAGATTTTGAAAAATCGGATTTTTGGATTCTCTCGACTTTGCATTTTTCCGACACTTTTTTGACCTAACGCAGAAATAACGCAGGCTCTCACTATGCTCATATTGTGGGACCTTCACACATGCATCGAAACCTCATTGAGTGGGAATTTTCATATGATGCTAAAAGCGTCGTTTTTACGTTTGAATACAGTCAACTCATGGGTTGGATAGCGATTTTATTCCATTATGGCTAAATAAATGCTTCAAATTGGTTAGTTCGATTACTATTCAGCCTTTCCAATTGCGTAGTATTGATTTTTGCCGAAATAACCACACTTCACGAGATTTTGAAAAATCGTATTTTTGTATTCTCTCGACTTTGCATTTTTCAGACACTTTTTTGTCCTAACGCTGAAATAACGCAGACATTCACTATTATAATTCGGTAGACCCATCAACTATGCATCGAATCCCCATCAACTAAGGCATTCATAATTTTGCTAAAATCACCATTTTTCCGCTTGAAATCACGTGTTTGTGAGGTAGAAATTACTAATTTATTTCATTGTGATCGATCATGAATACAGAACAGTATATGGCAAACACTCGTCAACGTTTCTGATTGAGGCGAGTCAATTATCATCGATAAAACCAGGTTCTGTAAGTTTCTAGGAAATTTTTTTTTGGAGATAGAATAACGATCTACAAATTTTCGATTTTTTTTCTTGTTGCAAATCATGGTTTTATCGACGATAATTGACTCGCCTTAATCAGTAACGTTGACTAGTGTTTGCCATATACTGTTCTGTATTCATGATCGATCACAATGAAATCAATTTGAATTTCTACCTCACAAACACGTGATTTCCAGCGGGAAAATGGTGATTTTAGCAAAATTATGAATGCCTTAGTTGATGGGGATTCGATGCATAGTTGATGGGTCTACCGAATTATAGTAGTGAATGTCTGCGTTATTTCTGCGTTAGGACAAACAAGTGTCTGAAAAATGCAAAGTCGAGAGAATACAAAAATACGATTTTTCAAAATCTCGTGAAGTGTGGTTATTTCGGCAAAAATCAACACTACGCAATTGGAAAGGCTGAATAGTAATCGAACTAACCAATTTGAAGCATTTATTTAGCCATAATGGAATAAAATCGCTATCCAACCCATGAGTTGACTGTATTCAAACGTAAAATCGACGCTATTAGCATCATATGAAAATTCCCACTCAATGAGATTTTGATGCATGTGTGAAGGTCCCACAATATGAGCATAGTGAGAGCCTGCGTTATTTCCGCTTTTGGCAAAAAATCCCAAAAAAACAAAAAATAAATTTCTAAAATGATTTTCAAAAAGAGTACAGTCCTATCATAGCGGATGATTTTGTGCCTCCGGACACTCTTATGTTAACGCAATTGAGCAATTTTACCTATCTAATCTGGTTAAGAAAATATGATCTTTTGAGCATTTTGCCTATGAGATCAATTTTCAACCAGGTGATTTGAGGTAATAGAAAATAAAAAATGTTTTTAGCAATACAAAATTAAAGTACTCATCATACTCGGGTATGGGCTTGTGGCTGCCATTCCGGGAGCACCGTGACCAAAGGGTGGTCGAAAATAACGGAGGCGGTCTCTTAAAATATAGCGGCCCACTAGCGTAACGTGTTTTCCTCGGGTGGACAGACATAATTAGAGAGCATTTTTTTTATCGCTTTATTCAGAAGTATGATATATTTGTCTTTGGATGCCGTACAACAGTACCTGCATTACTTCTTTCATCTCCTTCGGCGTCATGATTACAGGTCAGCAACCAAACGAAACGTATTGGTGGTTTTTTAGTAGCTTGAAGAAAAGTTCAGTTGAAATCCGCGAACATTCCTGAATTGCCATTGTTTGAATCGCGAAAAATAACCGAGCGTTGTCAAGAATACCACCTCATCGTCGAAATAAATTAGCTCATCCATATGGGAGCAACAAGAGTATATCAGTTTCAGGAAGAAAATACCAGAGATCCATCGTGACTTTGCTTCGGGAAAATCTTCCATTAGCCGGGGTGAAGTTAATTATTCAAATTTAACATCAAGCAAACACTATTTAAAAAAGGTTTATTCGGGTAACTTATTCATCTCCTGATCAGCAGCAACGACGAAAGACATTTTATCGATTCTGGTATTCGCAATGAGCTTGCGAGTGAAATCCTCTGTGAGAGAGTTGGAGTCAATCTGATCGCTGCTATTTTTGTAATTTCTAAGCTACTCACTAGCATATTTATTCAAGACAGACCGCTCCTCCATTCACACACACTCTCGTTTTTTTCTGGCCGTCGAGAAAGTGAGCGAATCAAGTAATAATTCTTGTCGAACACTTGTCGAATGACAATTTCTCACTCACATTGATCTGAAAACTTCCGAAGGATATCACTTTAAGAGAGCAACTCTGAAATAATTTAGCATTTCGGCCGATTTCCGGACATGTCGCCAGGATTTTCGATTCAGGCTTCCATACGCATATGACGGAGGCATGTTCGGTACTTGTATACAAAAACGGCCAAATTAGGGCGCAGAGTCTAGAAAGCGGCGCGCCAGGTGCGCGCAAAGTTTGAAAATCGGTTTTTCATATTTTCTCAGCCGATCAAGTTAGACACAAAATTTCTACAGCATTATCTTAGGCATGTCGAGAATGCAGAGATCTGATTCAGGTCGAATTTAAATTGGTTTTTGCGATGTTGAAAATCGGTTTTTCGACACATTGAGTAACTTTTCGCGAGGGGGGCAACTAGCCACCTATCACACGATGAAGCCCATGCAATTCTGCGTCGAACGGTATACAGTACCAATCAACCCACTTTGGCAGCCCTCGTGAAAACTTGCCCAGAAGTCGAAAAACCCTCGATTGTGATCATTTTTTGAGCACAACTTTTCTCTTAATTTTTTTCATGAGCTCTAATAGTGAAATTCGATTTCTAAACACAAGAATACACCAGAAAATCCTATAGTCAGATTTTTCTAAAATTTAAAGTTTTCCACTTTTCCATGACCCGGGGGTCGAGGTCACTTTTTGGGTCAAAAAGTCGAAATTTTAGCATGTTTGAAAATATGCTTACCTGCTGCATATAGGCGCGGATAGTCAAAATTTTAGAACTAGAGAACTGGAAAACACGAAAGAAAAAAATGATTGTCCCCATTTGTTCTCAATACATTTGCTCTTATTTATAGGTATATTTATCGAATGGATAATGTTTGGGCAACTAATCATCTACCACACGATGAAGTCCTAGAAATGCTACGACGAACAGTATACAGTACGAATCAACAAACTTTGGCAGACCCCGCAAAATATTGACCTGAAATCGAAAAAAATCGAATTTTCCAAAAATTGATGTTGGTATATTTTCAAAGCCGAACGAGTTTTGTTCTACTTTTCTTCTGGTTTATGATAAGCATGCTCAATCTATATACGTAAGCTTGTGAGATGTGATTCTATTCGACTCTGTACCTGAAAATATACAAACATCAATTTTTGGAAAATTCGATTTTTTTCGATTTTCAGGTCAATATTTTTCGGGGTCTGCCAAAGTTTGTTGATTCGTACTGTATACTGTTCGACGTACCGTTTCTAGGACTTCATCGTGTGCTAGATGATTAGTTGCCCAAACATTATCCATTCGATAAATATACCTATAAATAAGAGCAAATGTATTGAGAACAAATGGGGACAATCATGAACATATTTTTTCTTTCGTGTTTTCGAGTTCTATATTTCAAAAATTTGGACTCTCCGCGCCTATATGCAGCAGGTAAGCATATTTTCAAACATGCTAAAATTTCGAAAAGTGACCTCGACCATACGACCATAAGTGACCGAACTCGTTCGAGCACCCACTCATTCCCCCCTCTCTGTCTCCAGACGTTCGGTCTGTCTCCAGACCTGACCGAACCCCTGGAGACAGCGAGGGGGGAATGAGTGGGCGCTCGAACGAGTTCGGCGCACGAACCAGTTCGGATTGGCATAAGTTTCAGAAACAGATCAAGTTCTGAACCATCACTCTGGGGTGGTGGCCGGGGCTTGTGGATGGAAAAGGTCATGGAAAAGTGGAAAAATTAAAATTTTTAGAAAAATCTGACTATAGAATTTTCTGGTGTATTTTTGTGCGTAGAATCCTAATTTCACTATTACAGCTCATGAAAAAAATTCAGTGAAAAGTTGTGCTCAAAAAATGATCACAATCGAGGGTTTTTCGACTTCTGGGCAAGTTTTCACGGGGGCTGCCAAAGTGGGTTGATTGGTACTGTATACCGTTCGACGCAGGATTGCATGGGCTTCATCGTGTGATGGGTGGCCAGTTGCCCCCCTCGCGAAAAGGAAGTCAATGTGTCTAAAAACCGATTTTCGACATAGCAAAATCCAATTTTAATTCGACCTGAATCATATATATCAATTGTTTTCATGCACTCTCGACATGTGTAAGACAATGCAGAAGAAATTTCGAGTCCAACTTGTCCGGCTGAGAAAATATGAAAAATCGATTTTCAAACTTGGCGCCACCTGGCGCGCCGCTTTCTAGACTCGGCACCCTAATTTCGCCGTTTTTGTAAACCAATGCCCAACATGTCTCGATGGTATGCGTATGGAGGCCTGAATCGAAAATCCTCGCGGCATGTCCGGGGAGTGCTAAAAAATTTCAGCGTTGCACTCTTAATCTATTTTTGTACAGGAACGACACCAACAGTTCGATAAGCAGCTGAAGGACTACGAGGCGAAATTGACAATAGTTATGTCATTTCGGTTTTCTCCATTCCTCACACTATCTCGCTGGTCAGACATACAAGAGAGTGTGCAGCATGAGGAGAATCAACACCGAATCACTAGCATACATCTATTAGGGAGTTTCTTAACCTTTCATTGCCGAACCATGTCTCAATCTAATTGAATGCACACAAGGTGAAAAGATCTTTCCCACATCGTCTTTATCGTTAGTAAAGAGTAGCTATTTTAAACATAATTTGGCGATTAATATTTAATGATAATCAATTAATTTTCAAGAAGATGTTCCAGGTGTTCCACCTGAGATGTTCGAGGTGTTCCACCTGAGATGGGAACGGGATCATGAGGGAGAATTGACGAGACTGGAGCAGGAGAGTTGGTCTATCAGTTAACTTCCCATAAATATATTTGCTAATTAAATACTGCATTTTGCCATCGCCTGTGGAAGCCCGATTTAGGACGTTCACGCATAAAAAATCGGAAAAAAGTTGCGAATATTTTGAGAAAAGTTGACAAATGTATGTATGTGTGTCTGTCCTAAACTACGGTAGGTTTGGGCAATCCATACCAGATCCATTCCAAGCACTTACCATGATCAGGTTACTGTTTTTAAAAATTCCACTTTAAATATCGATTCGAAATCGATACCTACTGTAACCGATATATACGGTATTGAAAACTACGGTAAGTCCAAGTGGGTCAGACCGCGGGTCAGATACGTGATTCATCGGGTAATTGTTCCCCTTTCATTCTAATAGATCAATAATCGACGCCTACAGTATCCCTACCGTAATCTGAATCTACAGTAATCGAGTTCGCTGGGTCAACAATTGTTCGCTGGGTCAGATTCATGACATAGTGCGAGAAACTCATCGGGAAAATCGAGAGAAGTGTTAATCGATTTCTCGCAAAAATGTTTCGCAAGCGTTGATTTCGTCATCACTATTTCGGAATCGTGAGCGGGTTTTTGCTCGTATCTCGCCTCAAACTCATTCGAGAAATTCGGGAAAAGTTGCAATCGAAGTATTTCGCTATCTGTGGTTTCGTAATCACTATTTCGCAATTTTTGATATCATAGTCGTGACCGTGCTTGAAGATCGCTTCGAATTCATCAAAAATAGAATTGTATCATAGTCGTGAGCACGATTGAAGATCGCTTCAAATTCATCAATTGATCACCTATACTACGACGATGCTATTGTGAAAAGCTCGTGAGGCTGAGAGCGTGGAGGAAAAGCTTGGATGTGGCCACGGGGCGAAGCGGAGTGGCAACATCGCAACTTTTCCGGAGCGCTCGAAGCCCATGCAATGTCAATCGAACTCTCTCGATCGGATTTCAAAATCGTCGATTTCGTCATCATCGTTTCGCAATGATTATCGGTTTTTTGGCACGAATCTCGCCTCAAACTCATCGTATGAGATCGGGTGAAATGCGAAACTATTCGATCGGATTTGGATTTTCAAAATTTCATAATCGTAATGCCATAGTCGTGAGCGCGTTCGAAGATCGCTTTAAATTTATCAACGCGAAGCCTCGCGAGCTTTTTGTAATTTATAGCCTGTAAGCAGCCCAACCCGAGCGGGACGTAGTCACGCTAGTTAAAATAGGGTAGGATGTCCGAAATGAGAAATGAGAGAATTATTTAAAATTCAATAAATTCAATAATAAGTTCAATGATAATCGTTGCATTGCAGACTGGATGAGGAGAAGAGTAAGAATGAGACTGATCGACTGATGGTTGCCACTCTTAAGGACAAGAATTCCTCTCTTCAGGAGCAGATTGACGCATTTGAGGTTCGTGTGGTGTACGGTAGACTTGGAAATTGTACTGTAATCAGTCAATCGATACTCTCTATTTCCTCACATTGTGGTGCCTTTTTTGTCTAATGACACGAACAACCAGATTTAGACTAATCTGTTCATGAGAGAGAGAGAGTGATAGTTAGTGAATAAAGAGGATGTATTAGTATTTCATTGGAATTAGTGTAATATTCAAATGATCTGTATTTGAAATGCGGATAGTGCACTAGCAATTATTAGGGGCGCAGAACGATTTATTCGAAGCTTGGGAGAGAGACACGCATGCCTTAGCGAACTCGTCTTATGATTGTCAATTGCCGGTTAATAGTGGAGCTGAATATTGTATTACAGTACGATCCAATTATAATTCCATCAAGTGAACCCTACTCAACAAGTGTGATCTGTATCTTTATATTTCAGAGGGATCATAAGGCGTGAAGAACTTGGAAGAAGAATCGAGGACGAAATTGGAGGACATCAGCAGGAAACTCGTATGGGTTTAAACAAAATTATTGACTCAATAGATGTCAAAAATGTATACAATAATGTATTGGCTACCTTACAAAATCTACCTGTTCCATTTGGTCGTTGCAAAGAGCCATTTTTAGGTTACTAAAAATAATTTGTAATTAGATTGAAGAGCAAGCTTTTAGAGCAAGCTCAATGCCACCATGGAGAATGAGGCCAAACTAAAGGTGAGGAGAGACGATTATAGGATTCGTTCGGTGTCCATGTTAGAAGTTCAAACAAATCTGTGTCGAATCTCTCTCCATTCTGCGACTAGTGACAATGACGGTCGAGGTAACGTTACAGAATGTGGAGTGTATTATTTGGTACCGCATCACTAATACAACTAATTACATAATGAACTGGAAGAGAAGACGAGTCAATTGGAAGAGAGAGAAGAGGAGTGGAAGAAGAGTCGAACGGAGATTGCAAGACTGACGGAGGAATTGAACTCATTGATGGTTGGTGACCAATTCCAGAATAGGGTAACTATCTCGCAGTTAGAACAGTGTGTTTAAAAAAAATCTCCGCTCCAAGCACCCAATAATAGACACTTCTTCCCAATTCCGCTCCCTTTTCCAGCTTATGTACAGCCCTTGGTGAAAAAAAGGGGATGGGCTTGTCCCATAAAATATAAATTCCTAATAACGCATGAGAATCTCTCTAATATTGACAATTGCGCGTTAACTATCTGTTTGATGTAAACCTTTCTGAAAGAAGCCGAAATTTCCAACTACTTATAATCCAGAGCGAGATGCGTAGCATCAAAGAAGAGGCGAGAGAGAAATCTCAAGATCTCGAACGAGCGAGAACTGACTGGTAGGTCATAAGAATATTTATTATCATTCGTTATTCACTAAAAACATTCGAATATTATAGGAAGAGCTCACGGTGACCAAGGATAATGAGGCCAAGTTAGAGGTGAGGAGAGGAAAGGACTGTTTTGCATTGACACTTGAAGTACAATAAATGATTTTTTCAGACGGACTATGAAGGTGTGAAATGTGAATTCGCGACTACATGTTATGATTTGATGGAGAAGGAGTCGACGATTGTGAAGATGAAGGAGGAATTAAGCAAGCTGCAGGTTGGCATTCAGATCAGAATTATTAACTATGGTCAATGTTTTGAGAAGAAGTTATCCTAATGCACCTTTTATCATTAAAACATACGGAAGGATATCTCATCAATGGGGTTTTCTCCTTCTTTGGTTACCGATTTTCCCCCAGGAACGAATCGCCCTGTCTGATATCGAGTCGCAGCGAGACATCGCCAATCTCAATGTACGTTAATAGAATATCGATTCAGATTGAGTACGGTAGAACGGTTGATTCAGAGAGTACGGTAGGGCAGTCTGGTGAAAGATTGCATGCCAATAGTCAGTTAACAGTAAAGATCTACATTCCGCACACTCTCTTGTCTCTATGAACGGCAAGATAGTGTGAAGAATTGATAGAGAGAATAGTAATTCGATCAGACAGCACTAGTTGTCACATGCTTGATTCAGATGGAAGCGATAATAGAGATTCTTCCAGGATGAGAAGAATGTTCTGGCTGATGAAATCGAGAATTCTAAGAGGAGAATATCAATGTTGGAGGTGATGATTTGAGAGGAGTAGAGGGAACTCCATTCTGCACACTCCCTAGTATCTCTGACCGGCAAGAGAGTGTGCTGAATGGAGAGAGTCTACTATTCGATCCCTGCAACACTATTAACTAGTGATGACGTAATCTCTTGTCAGATTGAAGGCGAGTCTGGAGACGCTGCAGGTGAGATCAATTAGCATTCGCAATACAATATTGTTACGCGCACCAATCACTCCTAAGACTGCCGAAATATAAAAAAATAGGATGCCATAGTGATATCGGTAAACGATATCGTTCTGCCGACTACTGCATGTCTTGTCTCACCCTGGACGGAGTGAACAATACATGCAAAGAGCAAGTACAGGTTTTCATGGTCAGTGCTCTCTATTGTAATACTATCGATATAATCCAAGTATTTTCCACTTCTAAAATAGTTTTAAAATGGTAAATTGCAGGAAGTCAACACTCAACTCGAGACGGAGATGGAGAGACTGACGGAAGAGATTCGGAATCTGCAAGTATGTCTCAAAAACAATTTTCTAATGATATATGATATTTTGCTCAGGTTGCTAACAGCCAAATCGATGTGAAGTACAAGGAGGAGGTTCATAAACTGCTAGTAAGTCATATTTATCCCGCGATTTATACATTCGACTGTTCAGGTCTGCATTCTCGAGAGAAAGAATGAAAGGGTGGAGACAAGAAAGGAATTCGATGCGATTAAAGAGGTACTATTTTCTCTTTTTTTACAAACATTCTTTTAAAACACCCTACTAATGATAAATAAACACATAAATACTAGATAATGGAGAGAGGCATCGAGTCTGACGGTGCTGAGGATTCAGAGGAAGACGAAGAGGAGGTATCATTTTATCATTATTCTATATCATAATAGTTTGTAAAATCTAATTTCACGAGAATGACGATGCGAAGGAGGGCGAGATGGACGATTCTGGGATCCCTGATGATCACGAGGAGACGAAGACTCCGATGACGTCATCTTCAATCTCCATCAGCCATCAGTCGATGGAATCGTGAGATGGAGCAGTGTAGCATAGGGATATCACACCTAATCTCCGATGTATTTGTTTTACATATGTGCTTTTGAATTTCAAGTAGTTCTGTAAGGCTCATAGCTATTTTCGCACGGTTTATTCAAATTCAGCACTATTTCGCACGAATTAGAAGCTCATCGTTAAGTGTTTCCTATCTAATTTTGATTGAAGTTCCGTTATATATTTCCTGTTTTTTTCTTTCATAAATATCGCTATTCAACAGTGATAATATGTATTTTGTATTTGTTGAGTAAATCAGTATCTTTGACCAACTCGCATCGATCGATTGAAATTCTCGATAACTTGTTGTTGTTCCATCAAGAAGATGTGCTTTTTATTTCGTTCCTTCCGATAAAGTTGTAAATAATATCTTCCTATTCTTGTTCACTGGGTCTCATCTTTAGTTGTTGTCTGTGTTTTTAACTCTATTCCACTCGAAAAGTATAGTTTGGGAATTTCGTAAGGTGAAGTCGATCAGCAACTCGTACACGGCGGGAAGTTGATTGCAATATTTATCGACTTATTCTGTGATTTGACGTTTATGAACTTTTTAAAAAATCAATTTTCGTGCAGAAAACATGGTCTCAAAATAGTTTAGTCTGAAACCTGTTTCCTGTAGGAGATGGGTTCCAAAACGTCACCACTCATGCAACAATATCCTCGAGAATCGCTCTCAGCCTTAAAGTTAGCACTTTTTCTTGTGTCTCGTCCTTGCAATGTGTTCCGAGGGCGAGCGAGAGCTGAATAGCAGAGAATTTGATGCCGCGTTTGTTGAGAATTCGAGCCTGAATGAGGTTGTGATTGAAGATACCAGGATGAGAATGATGAAGGAATTTCTCCTTTCCGCACACCATATCATTGTGAATCACAATTTGTGATTCCATCACATGCTCTCTATAGTTGCTGTAATTTATCAGAACGCATTCGAGGCTTGAAACTCCAAGAGCTTCTACAAAAGTGAAGGATAATTTATAATGGCAATGAGTTGGTGTAATGCATTTTATCTAAGGTCAAAGTGAAATCGTTCGCACCTGCTCCATATCGATACTAAATCGGCTCTTGACGTTAGTGTAGTCACACTTCTCGGTGATTTCCTGCACATAATGACTGATGATCGTCTCCTCGTGCCGTCTTCTCTCCTCTGCGTCCATGTTAATACCGACGACGGAGGAGACGTCGAGGAGGGCGTGGCCTGAGAGAGGGAAGATGACGTCATCTTCGAGGCCAGTATGCTGTCGTCTTCGAGGATCTATCGATTGTGAAGACAAAGAAGACATAAATATGAGCGTGAACTTCAGAAGGGAAGCACACTAACTCTCTCTCATCTATGCCAAGCCTCTAGACGCTCTGGCCTACGAGAAAGAGTGCAGAATGGAGAAATTTTGAAACCCTTTCAACTTAATACGCCCGGTCGAGTCTCGGGGGTATATAAATACTAATATTGGAGATAATAATAATAATTTTATTATCCTTGATTCTCACCGATCGCCGCGCATTGCCAGTCGATGATCGAGAAGAATTGCACAACTCCGTCTCTCGATCGAATAAAAATCAGATTGTTCGCCCACAAGTCGCAGTGGGCGAGAGTGAGAGGAGGATCTGTAAGAAAAACAGTATGGTAAAACATTTTAAAGCCTCCTACTTGCGGTATTGGCCTACACGGAGACTGACCTCCATTCTATTTTTTTCATAATTTCTTCAAAATGTATGATAAATATTTTTGTTATAACATTTTCGTTCACCTCCTTCCTCCCTCGTGTTCTGGATCCGTTTCAGCTCTGGGATTTCGCACCAAGAGAGGAGGGCACTGAAATAATCCGATCAAATATTAATATTCACGATGAGGTATTTTGAGGAGTTATCAACGACACAGATATCAGCAAAACGTGAAATCATATCCCTGAAATATTTTCTGGATATCTCTCTCGGAGTATCGTCTCTCGATTCAACAAAATATTTTCTAGTACATACTCCTTTATTGAGTAAACAATGAATTATTGAAAGAATAAGTCCAAATGATTTTCCTCTTCCACTCATCCTTCATCCATCCCTTCTTCGCTACTCTCTCCACGCATTTCTTGTAAGTGGGCGAGGCCATTTCGAAGAAAAGATCCTTCGGAATGAGATCGACCTGAATTAAATTCCAGGATTTTCTAATTGTATTTCTATATTCCTCTCTCACCGGCTCATACTCAGGGAAGTTGAAAGTGGATTGATATGCACAGATCGCATCGACAATATCGAGAACCTGCAACTATTAATTCTGAAGAGTTCTGTTGTATTATTAGAAAATAAATCGATCTCAAAGAATAGAGCAAATTGCAACCTGATAAACTTCTATTCGCTTTTGCTCTCTAGCCAATCAAATAAATTGGAGAACGAAATTCAAATTCGGGCTACGATTTTCTGTCCCTTTTATCATATATAATATAATGATAAAACGTCTCTGAAGTTTGTCTGCTATTGGAAAATCATCAACATGTTAAATAACTCCTCCTCTCCCTCCTCGATATCGAGCTCTATTGCAAAATAAGGTTAGTGGCGTCCCCGACGAAGTCGGGGGATGCCACTAACCTATCCTTCATCGAGTGTGACTTCAGAGCACGCAAAACTCTGCATGATGATGATTCCCCAACTAGTAAAGTATCTTCTAGCGAAATCGGAACGCACTCTCCTCATTTTGCAAGTTCTCGCGTCGGCGAGAAAAACAAGAGAATATGTGAATTAAGGAGAGTCGGTTTCCGCTATACCATACCTATTCTCTTCTTTCCGCGCACTCTCTCGCTGGTCAGAGTGACGAGAGAGTGCGCAGAATGAAGGACAATCATCCGAATTTCGCTCTCTACTGTATTATTAATGCATTTCTGTCAATCGTCGGAAATGTTACTCTACGTTAAACTAAAATACAATAATTTGGTCCCAAGTAAATGAGAAAGCGGACCGGATTGCCGTCTCGGCACTCCGCTCCAGCGTAGAAAACGGGCATATCGGGGACGTCGTGGAGCCGGAGCCACTCGTACACTTGCAGCTCCCGGTTATGCTGCTCGCCAAAGAGTCGAGCGAAATCGGCTGAGCAAAACGAGTTATCGATTAGTTTGATTGTTCGAATTTTCAATCTCTGAACTCGCATCAAGCAGAGTATGTGCAGTAGTGATGCCCATTCGAGACCAATCCTAACTCAATTGCATGCATGCATGATCTCTCGTTTCACTGAAAGGCGAGAGGGCACGCGAATCGAGGATAGTCAGTCTCAATCTGGCATAGTGTACAAAATGGAGAGAGTTCTATTTGATCCAGAATCAGATCCATTCTCCGGACCTTTCTGCCCCTCCTGTAGTGAGACCATCTTTGCGATTTCCTCCACGCGCGATACGGTATCCGTCACCTGAGGGAGCGCGAACTGACTTTCCCCCTGCTACTAAATGAATGGAGTGAAAATGACTTGCTTCTGAGTCGAACCTTGACTGCGTAGACGCGACTTCCGACAGTCACATTCCACAGCAGGGAACTGAATCCGCGACCCTCACCGAGTCGAGTGAAGGTGAAGGAGTCCTGAAAATGCAATGTGATATCTCGGAGAAGATAGGTAAGATCGCGAAGGGGGAACAAATTCTTGCAAAAGCTCATCTAGTAAATTTTCGAGTAATGTGTAATCCCTTGTCTACAAATGTACGAGATGGTCTTTTCCGAGCGAAATATGACATCTTGTCCTATCGCCGATATCTCAAAATCACACTTTTCCGGCCTGTTCGCTTTCTCGTTCAGTTGTGGCAAATGGAGAGAATGGATGACCCTATCGAATTGAGAATACAAACCTCCTCGTTGACGGCTTCACCAGAATCCCGGAGTAACTTGAAAATCTCCGATTTGAGCGTTTCGATCATCTAAAAATGCTCTGAAACAAGCACGAGAAGAGCGCAAGAGAGAAGGAGGAATTGATAGAAGCGAGACAGTGAGAAGAGAAGAGAGACGGAGACGAGCAGAGTCTGTGTTTTGCAATGTAGTGCAGTGTGCATTTATTGTACACTGTGAGCCCAGAGGCGCTTCTTAGTGTTGCCGGATGGAATTACTAATTTGCAGGTCAGAGACGTGAGGGAGTGTGTTAAACGGAGACACTGAAAGTTCTTACGCCCGCGCTTGACCTCGGTCGAGATAGTGTGTGAAATGGATAGATCGCTTCTATTTCGAACTTTACTTTGATTGTTGTTTTCTCATTCTGCACGGGCAGAGCCAAACTAGCAATCGTACGCAGTTCAGCGACTCCGGGTGTCACATTATAGAGAACTGATTGGAGCGCTAACATGGCCGTGTGGCGCAATGGATAACGCGTCTGCCTACGGAGCAGAAGATTGTAGGTTCGATCCCTACCATGGTCGCAACTTTTTTGTACATTTTTCTTCAACAGCCATGGAGGAATCTAATGTGTCTAATCTTCGTTGGCGAAGCCATCCGCCTCATTGGCTCAGTGGCAGAGCGCCTGTCTAGTAAACAGAAGGTCGCTGGTTCGATTCCAGCATGAGGCATCACATTTTGCAAGTCTTCATTTATTTATTTTATATTTCAGCCATTATTTTTTGCTCTTCCACCTTCTCAAACAAAGTTTAATTTTGTGTGAGAAACATCGAGTCTAACGACCCCCCTCCCCCTGGAGACAGCGAGCGGGGAATGAGTGGCCGGTCTCGAACGGCCTCGGATTGGCACGCGATCGGATTGGAACACAATGAGAGAATGCTGCGATATGTTTCAGGTCAGCCGGCTCGAAATTTTCAAAGTGCATCGAGGTCTTCGGCGAGATAACTTGACATAACAAGCGTTGCGATTAATCAGTCAGCACAAATAAATATTATGGAGGCTGGGCGAGGCTACGAAAGATCACAATTCGTGCTGGGATCGAACCAGCGACCATAGTCAGGTACACACGAGAACCACGGAGAGCACGAAGTATGATTCCTGTGATCTCATTGCGGACATTTTATCAGTTACACCGCCCTTTTTATCGCCCATCAACTTCTTTTCTAGACTGTTCGAGAGCAATCGCCATATCGCGGTCGAATGATCGTTCCGGAAACCAACCCTCTCTCGATACTGAGAATTCTCTTCGCTTAGAGAGATCTATTTTCATTCATGGAAATTAGTCATCTACGCCCACTCTGATTCACTCGATCGTTAATCCGGTATAGCTTAAAAGTGTCAGCAATAATTTCGAAGACACTAGGTCGACGTATCATCTTTTTTGTGAACAATTTTTTTCAGTAGGTGCAGTATGCTACAAAGGATAATCTGCGAAAATAGATTATTCTTAATTTTTTCTCTCATTCGATGAGTTGTTTTTGTACCATTCCATTCGCTAAATGTGATTCGTGATTTTTAAAAAATATACTAATTAATTGTCTCTTGCTGCAGTATCCATGTCTCATCCTTCTCTTCTTCTTCTCCTGGCCATCCCCGTCTCTCTGGCGGTGAATTGCATGAGTGGAGTGAGCATCGGTGAGTGTTAGAGATGTGATTCGAGAACGAGTCTCATTGAAACGCGTGCTCTCTCACTGGTCAGATAAACGAGAGAGTGTGTGAATTGAGGAGATGTCGCTTTCGAATGGACATCACTAGTGAGCGACGCTCAGAATTGCACCATTTTAAAACTCGAGCATGAAGTTACTCCAAGAAATGAAAAGCGCAGATCCTGGCATGGAAACAAATCTGATGAGTGAATCATGAAAAAAGTTCTCATCGTTCTGACCGATGAAAGGTTCTAAAAACCGATGAAATGAAATCAGGGCCACACAGGCTCATTCTTTCCTTTATTTTTTTGTTAATCTAGTTGAAATTATTCGTAATTCAGGTAGTTTCGGCAATGGCAAACTCGACAAGACCGCCTGCGGAGACGCAGTCAAGTACTGCTATTGGGTAACCGACACTGTTTCCCATCTTTTCTTCTTTAAATCTTTAAATTCATGACTTATTTAGTGGATACGTCGAATATCACAGATTATATTTTTTTCTTAAAATTTGCTAATTTTCAGCTCGACGTCACCAAAAACAAACAGCGCACGGTAACAGAGAGTTGTGGCCCGGACACAATCTGCCCGGTACGGTAGCTCCAGAGTAGGGGAGTATCACGATTGGTTATGTCTGCTCGTTCTACATCAGTGTAGACCTAGTCTTGAATGACTTTCTCATTATTCTCAAAATATTGCGATTTCAAGGAAGTGAATTGTTGCTTGTTTCAACATTTTATGTTCAGGACGGCCTCGGTTGTGTCGCGCAGATGGCGGGCGGGCGTGTTGCTGTACCGGCGACTACTGCAACGACGGAATGACTCCCGCGGATCAACCCTCGTCGACCACGAAAGCTCCCACCACCACCTCTCTCACGGCGGGTACGTGACGAGTTTTTGGATTTTTAACGGTCGCATTCTCTCGGACATCACTATCTGTCACTTTTCAGCAGCAGGCTCGTTCCTGATGACGATGCTGGCGGCGACGGTCGCAGCTTTGCCGCAGATGTGAACTGACGATTTAATGAATGAACTTACTGAAGACGTGTTTACTATTTGACTCAGCTTGAACATGCTTTAGCAAATAAAGTAAGCACTGTCCTAGTAAACGTTCTTGGTTGTCCATTCGTATCTTTTGATGAGTGGCATTATTGCAATAAAGATACCTCGGAACATGCTCCTTCCATCTATAGTGAAGATGTGTAGAACACCTGTCTAGAAACAGAAGGTCGCTTTTTCGATTTCAACATTTGGCCATAACTAGACTGTAGAACGAGCAAACTTGTTTTCAAGTCATTTAAAACAATTCTCTAAAAAACAATCTCAATTAATTCACTATGCCAAATATTCGGCTTGTCATCTCCTCAGTGTTGAAGCATTGATCATTTCTAATCAGCAGAAGAGACAACGCCTTTCTTTCACGCACTCCGTCCTCTTATCTCGAGGCGCACCGTCATCTCTGGTCATTTCGCGATCATTTGATCGTTCCGAATTCAATGTATAGTTATGGATAAGAGAAGAGTGAAAGGAACCCTGCGTTTCTAATCATTTTCCCAATTTCAAACTGACAGAGAATGTATGTAGACGGGGACGAGTAGAGACAGAGGTGTGTGTTGTGCACACCCTATTCCTCTTGGTAATTTCTATTTTCAGATCGAGGAGAAGCCAAATCACGGCCAAAATATGAGCCCGTTCGCCTAAGAGTTGCAAAGGTTGAACAAACTCGAGAGCAGGCAAAAAATAATGTATGCTCGAAAGTTGGTTCCAGGGGTAACTTTCGATTCTGAATCGAATGGCTGATTTTGTTTTTTGATCTATGCCTTCTGAATCCCGGTACGGCACGAAGTCAATTTGGCCAAAATCTGTTTCTGCGATAAAAACTGGTCCGTAAAGGGCCAAATTTGACGAAATCTCGCGCACCCGACTAGAATTTAATTCTCTACAACAAAAAAAATCGAGGCTCTAGCATTATTCTTTCTTGAGTTATGGTCGTTTTTTGACTCGTTGGATATGCGCTAAAAAGACATGTTCAGTTAAAAGAGCATGTTCTCCCGATCATTTTGGTATATTGGGTTACGGGTTTTCATATGCAGAAAGTTGTTTTTCATCACTTTTTGTTATGTCAACCTTCGTTTTTTGCGTTTTTTGAAGATAACTTTTTTCTTACGTGATTTCATGATCTCTAGTATGCAAATTCGTTCTCTACGCGTAAAAATACGACAGAAAATCCTATAGTCAAGTATTTCCGAGAAACTTATTTTTTCCCCAAAAAAAATAGGATTTTCTGGCGTATTTTTACTCGTAGAAAACGAATTTGCATACTAGAGATCATGAAATCACGTAAGAAAAAAGTTATCTTCATAAAAAAAATTCGACTTGGGAATCACAGAGAAGCCGCGTTGGAGGATATGACGAATGAGAATCTGAAGAGATCAAACTTTGATCAGTCCAAAGATCAAAGATCAAACCTGGGCGGGCGTCTTCCGATACTGCTTGGCCAATTCGATCACGATGGGGTCGTCCATGGGAGATCCAATCGGCCAGTGATCAGTGGGTCGGAACGTCTTCAAATGAATACATTTATTCAGAAGCATAAACTATTTTGCATGTATTTTACAAATTAATATAATTGAAAAATATATTCGATCACACGAGTGGTCCAGATTTTTTAAACTTCGCAGATACTCGTGAGCAATATCATTCAGAAGTTTGTTATGAGCTTGTTTCAATATGAGTGATATCGCTCAATAGGGAATGGCCAAAGTCCACGGAAACGAATCTAAAATCGGACTACAGGGGTTCAAAGGGAATGGTGAGACAAAAAAGTATTCAAAAGTAGCTAAAGTCACTTACTAAAAGTCGAAAAATTGGGACGAATTTTTTCAACATAAGAGAGGAATCGCCAGATTTTCGAGAGCCCTGCGGCGGTAGGAATTTATATCTCCGATCCTGCTGAAACGTAAAACGTAAGTACTTTGAATGATGTTCTTTCAAACTGCGTTGGACGTTTTCCGATAACTGGTCTCATATCCGAGTATAGGTAGGTCAAAGTAGGCACACTATGAAATTTTACGCAAAATTCGTCTCACGAAAAAGACCATAACTCGCTTCAAAATTATGCTATAAAGATTTCCAAAACAGAGTTAGAATGAGGAGGCAGAGGGCTAGATTCGATATGTTAGTGATGTCATTCCCCGTCCATGCGCTGGATCGGGGCGGTCAGTTTTTCAAAAAAGTGATGTAACTTTCCAAATACCGATTTCTACAACAGGCTCCAATCTGCCTTTTGAAGTAACTATCGGGTTGAGGAATAAGTAACGCTCGTTTTTCCAATTTCAGATTATGACCTCTCCCGTCTTTCTAAATTGTGCAATTATATTCCGGTTTTTGATGATCGATAAGGGCTTGGATACTCTCTTTAGCGCACACTATATCATATATCTCCGATCATTTAGGCGATCACAATGGCTGGCTCAATTCAAAGTTGTCGCACCTCACCCTGAGATTTTGACAGGTCAGCACTGAGGGAAGAAGAATCATTGAGCCATAATTAAGATGCAGTAGTAAAGTATCATGGTTATACATTACACTGATGATATTCAGAGGAATATCCAAGTAAAGGCCTGTGTGAGATATGCGCCTAACGAGAGTGTAGGATTTTCAGTTACTGACCGAAAGAAGTTTTGCTAGCCGCGTTTTCTTAGCAATAGATCTAAAGACCTCAATTATGCTTGAATGTGGAGTACCTTTCCTGTTGAAAATATGGACGAATTTTGCTAAGTGTGGAGCATTCTCTTTATGAGTTAAATTGCTCGTAAGTCCGATCTAGAAAAACAAGCCTCGAAATCGACATTTATTGCTATTTCCTGTAAACCGTACTAATTGAATGTAAGGCCTTAGATGGTTAAATGGACGAGCAACTTTTGCACTATCATCCACCAAGTGGCCACAATTATAGAATGGCTACTATGTCTTGGGTATGGTTTAATCCAAAGTCCTCAAAACACGCATTTCTTTTGATTCCGTTACAAAATAATATTTTTGGAAAACTGTTATTTTTCAAATAGGAGCATAAGAAGCACCAAATGTTTATAGTGATAATATAGCTCCATAGTGAGTGACTGGAGCGCACTAGTGAATAGGCCAGCACCTTCGATCCTCAAGGTAGACAAATAAGTTAAGTGAACTGCAATTTTTCACGAACGTTCCCCTTGAAACGTCTATAAAAATACAACAATGAATCGAGCACCATTCTCACTTCACCATGAAAGAGGTGTAGTATCGGGCTGCTCACCTGAGAATGTGTGAATTTACCGAACAGTTTCCACGTTAAATTACACAATTTCGAAAAAAATCTAAAATTTTCGAAAAATATCAGGTACATTGAAATCTAAATTTCTCTCCTACACAGGAAGCGTGATATTTCTAATAATAACGGCTATGATACTCGAGCATACCCTGAAAAAATGCTATAAAGTCAGCTCGTTTAGATTTGATTGGCGGGAGATATATGAGCCCAAACACGATGCTCAAAAACGAGCGTTACTTATTCCTCAACCCAATACTAGTACCTAACACCACCCCAAAAATCATGAAGATCGGAGGATGGGTAAAAAAGCATGCACTTTTGTCCAAAAAACCTGCGATTTTTCCAAAATTTCACAGTTTTTCAAGCATAACTTTTTTCAGAGACGATTTCATGAGCTCTCATATCGAAAATCGGAATCAGCGCACCAAAATACACCAGAAACTCCTATAGACATATTTTTTCGAGATGTGTGGTCCCCCCTTTGGTCCGTTTTTGAGTCGAAAAATCACTTTCTCTGAATTATGTCTCTATAGGAGTTTCTGGCGTATTTTTGCACGTAGAATCCGAAAATGCACACTAGAGCCCACCAAAGCGCCTAAGAAAAAAGTTATGATTGAAAAACTTATTTATTGCGTTTTTTCGATCATAACTTTTTTCTTAGGCGCTTTGGTGGGCAGTAGTGTGCATTTTCGGATTCTACGTGTAAAAATACGCCAGAAACTCCTATAGAGACATAATTCAGAGAAAGTGATTTTTCGACTCAAAAACGGACCAAAGGGGGTGAAAACATGGTGAAAAAATGAAAAAGTCGAAAAAAATTGAAAAATATGCCTATAAGAATTTCTGGTATATTTTGGCGCGCTGATTCCGAATTTCGATATCAGAGCTCATGAAAACACAAGAGAAAAAAGTTATGGTTGAAAAACTATCAAAATTTCGAAAAATCGCAGGTTTTTTGGACATTAGGCCCTCCAATTTTTTTTTCCACCCTCTGATCTTTCCAATTTTCGGACTGTAGTTACGTGATAGTATATTCTCAAATCTCTTTTTGGCGCTTGTTGGGGAAATCGCTATTTGGAAAGTTACATCACTTTTTTGAAAAACCGACCGCCTCGATCCAGCGCATGGACGAGGAATGACTTCACTAACATATCGAATTTAGCCCTCAGCCTCCTCATTCGAACTCTTTTTTGGAAATGTCGCTAGCATGTTTTTTAAGCTTGTTATGGTCATTTTCGTGAGTCGAATTTTGCCAAAAAAAAATCATAGAGTGCCTACTTTGACCTACCAATACTCGGAGATAACTGCAGATATCAAAAATCGGCCAACGCAGTTCGAAAGAGCATCATCGAAAGTACTTAAGAGACGTTCCACGGTATAGTGAAGCTATGGGGAGGGGTCGACGGATCACTTTTTTGCAACCTATGCCAATAAGTTGTGGGTGAAGTCCCCATACCTAGACCTGATAGCAGGCCCAATATGAGAGGTTGGGGTGCACTTTCCGAAAAATGACGGGCCGTGCCCAAAAAAAGTCGAAAATTTCATCCCAGAAAAAAGTACGTTCTTATAGATGTTTCAGGCGTATTTTTCCATAAAAACAACGAAAAACTTACTTTGGAAGCGATAGGAGATCGATGAAATGTCAAAAACGGCGATTTTCGACTTTTTTCGGTCTCCGTGAAAATTTTTTCCACACATAGCAGCGCCGGGGCAATTTTGGCTCAGGCTTGGCTAAATCAAATGGGCGGAGAGTATCCTGACATACCCTAGGTAACGAATACCGTTCAAACTCAAAACCAAGTATCCAGCGTTTGGGGATCTTAGTTGGGAGCCAAGAAGGTGCTAAATCCAAAATATCAAGTCTCTATCACAACCGGAAGTATATCAGGCTGATACCCACTTTTGTCCGTTTCGTGGCGTCCCGGAATTTTGAGTTACACCCGCAGCAGTCGTAGAGAGACGTGAATAATATATGTTTTGCCGCTCTGGCGCACCTGTTTGACCAATCTCCATTTTCACCCATTTCCAGCCATTTCAGGCTATTTTTAATGCCTTTTTATTTTAAAAAAAAGTATCTTTTTAAACAAAATCAGAAAAATGTAAAAAGGACACCCCAAAAAGAGTAAAAAAGAAGCCGAAAGAAGTGGTCGAAGTGGTCGAAAAGGTGGTTTACTAAATTCAAGTCACTTGACACGTCCTTTTGAACAAAAATTGTTAAATAAATGAAATTCCGAAAAGACCTGCCTCCATTGACCAACGTAGACCTCCAAAATCTCGCAAAAATATTAAAAATAAAAAATTTCCGCGGTGTTTTCATGCGCGATGGACTCCCCGAAGAGTCAAATAAAACAGAAATGGGTATTGTTAACCTTGACTCGAGTAGTAATCCAGGTACTCATTGGGTTTGTTATTCAACAAATAAAAATGAATGTTTTTACTTTGATTCGTTTGGTTTAGATCCACCAGAAGAACTAATCAATTATCTAAAAGAAAATTATAAAAATAAAACAATCAATCTTTCAACATTCCAAATTCAAGAATTCAATACCCACCATTGTGGATATTACTGTTTATTACTTCTTAAATTACTTGAACAATTCACTTTTACGGATTCTGTTCTCTCTCTTTTAACTCATAATGACCATAAGCCATTGTTTCGAAACATTTAGGTATAATGACTCTCTTGAATTGTAATAATTTGTCTGCAGTCTCTTCATTATCAAATACAACTTTTTCTTGTTCTTGCGTGTAAAGAGTTTGTTTAATAGACCTGATTGTATACTGCTTCTTTCGAACAACAGTCTTGTTAAAAAAGACTTTCTTTATAATCATCTACTTTTAACTCATTCTTCACAACATTTTTCTTTATTCCTTTACTCTTTTTGATTTCATCTCCAGGTTTCACTTTTTTCTTAAGATCTGGATTCTCTTTTTCTTTTTGACTTATTTTTTTATACAGTTCTATAAAAGATTCACGTGTCTCTTCAGCAATATTATAAGCATACTGCTTAGGTTTTAAGGCTACAATCTCTTTCATTATCAATCCATTTAGCTCATCTTTAAACTTTCCAACAACTTTTTTATTCTCTTCTGAATAAAGAGGATGATCTTTTGGATATTCACTGAAGTCGAAATAATTTTTCAAAGAAGTGTCTTTTTCAATGTCCTCGTAAAGATCATTTGTCATTATTTCATAAATTAAGCTCTCAGTATCTTGATAACACAAATGAACATTATTTCCATATTTCCTTTTCACAATATTATAATGGAAATCATACATTAACCATTTACTAAGTTCAAGAATAGCAAAACCTACATATATTGGTTTATCAAGTTTTATGCTAGTCTTAGCCATTTCTACCATGTTCAATTCGCTATTTATTATTATATTTCTATTGTAATTGGGTTTTTAGCTAACTTTTTTATTCTATCATTTTTTGAAATGTAATGAATCTCACCATTTTCCATTCGTTCATGCTCACCAGAAAACACCAGCTTTACATCAACTCTATTACGTACATTCTCCATCGTCTTTCCAAAAACTGAGTTGTTCATTAACTTGACGAAATCTTTCTCAAAATCATTTTTAGCTTCTTTACGCATATCAGTATTCAGATCAATATAGGTTGCAAGCCAATTTGATTCATCGAATTTTAGAATTCTTTTGATTTTTTTCACTTTTAGTCCAAGATCTAAAGCTTGCAAAAGATTTTTGTAATGAATTACATAGTTCTCTTTACCGTGAAGTGTGTTACATAACTTCTTAATTCCGTTCTTGCCAAATTCTTTTATCTCGGGACACAGTGGAAACTCGTTATGGGCATCGTGAATTTCCTTAGGATATTCTAAATCGACTTCTAACATGCGTCCTTTTTCTTGTTTATTAATGTTTGTAATGTACCCCCTAATAAATGCATGTGTATCATGAGCAATATTCAGTCTACTAATTTCATTTTCACTTTCGAAAACAAAATTACTATGGGGTAAGTTTTGCTTCATTGCCCAACCATATAGGTTATTAGCGTCTAGGTACACTAGAAAGTTTGATAATTCTTTTGGATTGAAATTATGTATGTATTTGTTGTTTGCTTTTACATATCTTTTAACAGCGTTAACAATTCCACCTCTCATACCATCTTCGATCATCAAAAACTTCTCTACATCATTGATGGTGTCCAGTTTGACTTTAGTATATTTTAACATAGCATCCCATGATAAACCAGGACTGGTATAATACCAGCAAGGATCAAGTCCATAAATATTCAAACTCAACTCTCTAAAGTTTTCAAAAACATCTGCCAAAAGAAGCACATCATTGATCATATAAACGCTAGTATAATCTTTCATGTTTTCACATTTCATTTTTTTCCAAACTAACTTAGCATACAAATATTTTTCAATTGTACAATCTTTTCCAGTGAGCCGATCATAAAATTTCTCAATTCTTGGAAGACTTGTTTTATTAAATTTTTCGAATGAATCCATATATTCATATGGGTAAATACCTTTCTTCCGCATTGTGTCAAAGATTTCCTTATCTGTATAATAGTTTTTGAAAATATGTAATTGATCATCGCTCAAGTTTTTAGCAAGTTCATCTAACGAAGATAACATGAAACTCATTGAATCTAGAAATTTCACTTCACATCCTTCATATGCCTTCTCAGTTAATGAAGGTAAAAGATAACTAAAACTTATGAATTTTTCAGAGTTACTAGATATATTTTCAATCTCCATATTATTTTCTCTCAAAAACCTTGTACTTTTAATATCTCCAAGGATGAGATGATGAGAATCATAACCTTTTAGATTGTGGAAGAACACAGGAATGAATTTGTTTTTCTTTTTTAATAGATTACACTTCCCACATAAAGGACCTCTGTATTCACCAGTCCAATGATCATGATCTTTACATTTAGTTGTTTCCATTTTTATATTATTAAAAAGCACATTACAATCGGAACAATTATTACAATCATAGAAGTTCTTCCATTCTTGTTTAGTTAATTTCCTACATTTAATATCTGGAAGATCTATAATTGTGCGAACCATATTAATTATGGATTTGTTGAACTCCAATGCTGCATCATAACCAACATAAGATTTGATGTCATAAATTGTTTTAGTATAAGAATCAACTACTAATATGCAATATGCAGATGGAATATGTTTTCCTATATTCTCAGTCCATTTTTTCTTTTCCAGATTCAATAGAGCATCTTTTACTTTTTCATTCTTAATTTTTTCAATTATACTTTCGAAATCTGCATAAATAACAAACCGATGTTTTTGTGTTTTCTCAGGATTTTTGAACTGAATTATTTTATTTTTAGCAAGTTTGTGTTCAATTGGAGGTGTGTTACCACAATTATCCGAATGTCTATCCAACTTTTCTTGATTGAAATAATGTGTTAGACATCTACAACAATAGTATTTCATACTATCATTCTTTTTGTTCAAAAGTTTATTCAAGTTGACTATTAGACTAAAATGACCATTACCACGTTTATCTTCATTATAAAACAGATTCACAACTCTTTCTTTTTCACATTTATATTTTGAATGAACAATTCTGTATATTCTATATCCATCATCATCTTTGGTTCGTTGGTTGGTGTAATCTCATATGTAAACACATTAACACTTAGATTATTCATGATTTCAAATTTTTTTATGTCTTCAAATTTGAAAGGAAATTCTAGTCCGTCAAAATTTAATTCATTTTCGAAGTCTTCGTATTTCGTCACTCTTTCTCCGTCTCTTTTAGCAGGATGTAAATGAGCTAAAACACTCCACATGAAACATTTATCATCTTTATTTTGTATATTAATTATAGCCTTTTTAGCATTGATGAACTTTGGATTCTCGATATATGTTGCTCCTCTCATTACATCAGTTTTCGTTTGAAACACAGTCAACTTCACAAACCTAGTTATCACTAATCCTGATGCATGATGTTCTCTATTTTCTACATCATTCAACAAAGTTCTACATGCTGCTTTATAGAATTCGTCTCTACTTTCTCCCGCATGTAGAACTTCAGCTTTTGTATTAACATGAAATTTTGTTGGAACATTATCATCTGGCTTCTTTGATTCACACTCTAAGTATAGCATTATTCTAACATGTGTATTCTTAAAAATGTCGTTTACAACAGTATTTCGCTTCTTCTTGAGAAAACAAGTCAATCTATTTTTCACAATATTCATGTAAAAATCAATACCTTTATCTCCAATCTTTTCAAAAGGATTTTCTAGAAAATCTTTTTTATTGTTGCTCCTATAGTTTGTTACTCTTGAAACACTAGTCTCTTTGTCTTCCGAATCTTTGAAAATTAAATCATCCAGAGAGAAAATTTCATCTGGAGGGGGTAAAGGTATTTCCTCAATTACATTTACAATTAAATTATCTGCAATGAATTGTTTTAATTGTGCTACATTCATTTTTGTAATTTCAGATGAATTTAGTATTTTCAATGGTTTGTTAATTCTTCTAACTTCCTTGCGAAGATCATCTCTTGACACTGTTTTCAGACGATCCATTATGCAAGAAGTTTTAAAAAATTAGTACTTTTTCAATAATGGTTACAATGTTTCCTATTTATTAGGAAAAAATATTTATCAAGAAGTTTTATTTTTAGGTTTTCATCATTTCTCTGACTAGAGCAATGAAATCAATCATCTCTTTCTTCTTCATTTTTTGCACTTCACGTGCTTGTAAAATCATAGATCTAAGTTTATTGTTGATCAAAAACACTTCTTGACGTACTTCATCACGATTCATTTCCTTTAATTCTTCTAAACTTTTGATCTTCTCATCACTAGAATATTTTAGTAAGGCATACATTTGTATTGTATTTAATAATCAGAAAAAATTTTAAAGAAATAAATCAGAAATGTTAGTTGAAGTCTACGACCCCAAAAAGCGTAATGAAATCATTCAAAATTATCTTCAAAATAGAAAAGACCATAAATTCAAGAATTTGGCACATAGAAATGATTTAGAGAATGTAGAAGACCATCGTGTTGAAGTATTCAAACCCATTCTCGAATCCAACAAAAGATTGCAAATTGAAATAATTGAAGAGAAGAACAAGATCGTTGAAACACTTAATAGTTTCAAAGAAGGAATTTCTAATGTGAAAATGATAAGTAATCAAGAGAATCAATCTCCCATTAAGCAAGAAAGTATTGAAAACATACCATCATCTAGTATTCTAGTCAGTAACTTGATAGCATCTTACCTCCAAGACAACAAAGATAGAAGCTTAGCAGGATACTCCCTCAGATATGATAACACAAATAAAAAATATACAATCGGAAATCTTGATGTTAATTTTAATGATAAAACTATCAAAATCAATGATATAGACTACATTGCGACGAATGGTTTAATGGAATTATTAACAAAAAAATCACCAAATTTGATTGTGATTGATGATAAAGATACTCGATCATACCGAGAAATTTTAACTGCTTCAAATGCTTTGTATCAAGGATTTAACAAAGACTCGAAGAGATACAATGCTGATTCAAGTGATAAGTGGAGGTTTATTAAAGCTAATTATTTTGTAACTAAGACTCCTTCAAATAATTCACCTCCTAATCCAATAGGATCTAGTATTGACTTTCTACCATCTAATTTGAATTCACTTATTAGCTCACTAAGATTATCAATAGGTTCTTATCAAGCTGGAAATAAAAACGAGTACAACAAAATTCATTCTATTTTAGATGAACTTCTCCGGCAGAAAAAGATAAAAAAGAAAGATCTAGGAGTGATTTATTTGAATATAGGTCTCTAGACCTCAGCATTTACAACATTTTTATTTGATACATTTTTTAGTTCTTATTTTTGAGAGAAGTGTACATCATATTTTTTATTGTATTCCTTGAAACTTCTGATTCGTGGTTGGTTTTGAACACTAAGAAGATCAATATTTGTTTTATTCTTGTTTTCTTCTGTATTATCATTCAATTTTTTTGAGAATGTAAACCTTCCATGTGCATCTTTATTTTTCTTCATGTTTACACCACTCCGCTTGCGAACGATATCAAACTCGTTTATATAATTTGAAACTGTTCTAGGTGATATATTATACTTCTTTGCAAATGAACTAATAGAGTTTTGCATGAAATCATAGGATAGCATCAATTCAACTATCCGTGCCTTCTCCATTTACTTAGATAATTTTTTATTATGTGGAACGATGGAATGGATTAGTGGAATTATGGAATGGATTAGTGGAACGGAATACTGGATTAGTGGAATTATGGAATAATGGAATCATGGAATCATGGAGTTTTGAATAATGGGATATTTTCTTTCTATATAAATGTATAAGCAAATTAATAGATATGTTCCTTCAGCTGATGAGTTGGAAGGATTGGATGAATTAATTACGAAGATTCCTGATCTTCAAGATTTGATTGAAGAAAACCATCAGTCTTTAGATTTGATAATCAAAGGTATAGATACATTAAGAATAGAAGAACCTATCAAACGTGGTTTGAAACAACTTTTCATTGCTCTTCAGAAAACGCACATTGCAAAAGAGACGTATAAATATTCCAATTTCAAAAATCAGGGGACTGTTGAACTTCTTCTACAAAGAGAGAAGCAGTATCAATCAATAATTGACAAGCAAGCCAAGAAACATCATGACAATAGTGGTGTTGAAGAGATGGATAAAATGTTCTCAAGTATAACAATTACTTCTCAGAAAAATAAGAATATATCTTCTTACACTAATAAGAAGATCAAAGATATTAAATTCATAGAAGATTTCAAACCAATCTTCTCCGAAGAAGGAGTAAAAAAGTATACACAGCAGGAGCTTTTAGAAATGAAAAAAGGTAAAAAAGGCCCACGTTTCAACGGTGTTGAAAGTATAACTGTTAATAATACAATGGATAATGTAGTTATCACGAAAAAATGAGCGCAAGCATTATCATAGGAAGATGTAAAAATATTTTAAATTCTTCCTGAACTTTCCACCATTTAGGTCACTCGTTTTGTCTATGGTCAAAAATGAATATTTTTCAATCCAAATTTCTCTAGTCATTGAGTAAAATTCTTTCTTCTCTATTTCCCCACAATGATCCCTGTAGATGTAATCAAGATTCAGTTTATCTTGAGGGAAAATTAGAAAAAGATTAGCATTTTCTCTGATTGTATTCTTCGGCAACTTAATGTAGTTCTGAGAAATGTAAAAACAATCAATGTTGTTATGTCTACCACGCGTGTAGTATTGCTCTATTTTGAAATATTTTGATAATATTTTGAAGTAATAAATGACTACATTATTCCTTGAATTATCTTCTAATGAAAAAACCTTTCAATTCGATTTTCCTAGTGCTTTCTTGGAAAAAGAATTTTCACTTGCAGTAGTGAAAGTAGAAGGGGATTTAGAAGGCTTCAAGGAAACATTTATCTATGTATCATGCAACCTTATATGTGATACTTATGTTGGAGAACGACAGAGTAATGTTATTTGCAAAATCAATACCAAAAATAAATTAAGGCTTTATTATGAACCTACGAATCTGATTTATCACAAAGTTGTGAACAGGCCGAGTATACTAACACTCAAGCTTGTTGATGAAATGAATGATCTGATCCAATTTGAGAAGTGTGATCTTCACCTCCAATTACATGTAAAACATTAAAGCCTTTTAAAACCTGATCCACTTGTTAGTGTTTTTAAACCTGATCCACTTGTTAGTGTTTTTAAAAATGCAGTATTCTCTTTGGATAATTTCTCGGAATTTACTTTCTTCTTCTTCTTAACATCTCTTGTATCATTTTCTCTAATTGTTTGTAAAGGTTCATCACTATTTTCAAGGGTGGGGGCTTTATTTTCAACTAATTGTATTTTATCTTTTTGTGACTTATTTTTAATGACATAATTTGAACTACTTCCAGAGTCAAAAAATCTCATCCTGTATTTATCTATAAAATAATAATTCTAAAGCAATTATTTTACACATTTTAAGACATCCTTTTTAAGACGTTTGATGAATTCTTCTATTTTCTTTTCAATGAAGTATAAAAATAAAATATCTTTTTTTTCGGAGGGGATTAATCAACAATTAAAGACCTTCTTGATGTTGCACGTCTCAAATCTTTTAGTTCATATCGATCTTGTCGTCTATTGCTTTTCGTAAGGCTTTTCTCAAAAAATACTTTTGGAGAAAGAATTAACCAAATAGATCTTCCAATGAAAACGTAGAATAGAGTGACACCAATAGTTACATACACCCTCCAAACTTTGATAAAATATTTTTGGAAAAAACTTTCTGCATCTTCAAGTATTTCATGTGGAATCAATGAGTTTTGCTCATTTGAATGTAAACTCAGAATAATTTCAGATTTATCATGCATCTCATTAATGAGTTCTTCTTCGATGTTTGTTTTTGTGTCAAATAGAATGTGTTCATTGAAAATTATTTTATCATCTAAAATTTTTAGATCATAATCTTTAACATTGCTTTGTATTAACTCTTCTGTGATATTAGAATCAAGGTGGGGATGTATTTGTAACTTGCTTGATATTATTCCGGAGTCTTCTCCGAAAGAGGAGGCATCATTTTTGTAATACCAAATCTTATCTCCATAATCTTTTATCTTAATAGGAATTTGACCTTGTGTAAGCGCTAAACTAAACTTATAACCATCGAAATGTGTTAAATCAACATATTCAATTGAAGAGGCGTCTATTTCTTTACAAAAGGTTACTTGTACTACGTCGTCCATAACTTTTACTCTAATAGCAGAGTGTTTGAGTTGCTTTTGCATATACTTTCTAGGGTTTTCTCTAATAAACATTTCCAAAACCTCATTTTGATCATTAAACATATCGCAAATTATTTCAGTTGTATGACGTAAAAGATTATTAGAAATGTTCTCGAGGTACTGAAATTCTCCTGCAGCTTGAAAATCTGTGTACAACTCCCTTTTGGTCCTGTGCTGAGAGAGTTCCCTTTTGGTCCTGAGGTGAGAGAGTTCCCTTTTGTTTCTTGGAAACTTGACTGAAACAACTTGATTATTATTTTCAACTACTGTGGAATTACTTTGTTCCGGAGTCTTCTCCGAAAGAACAACTTGCTGTCTTCTCATTTTCTCTTCATGACGTTGTCGTAACTCATCCTCTCTCTTCAATTTCTCTAAAATGTGAAGTTGTTGTTGTCTCTCGAGTTTTTCTTCTTGTCTTCTCTTCACAAATTGTTGTCGTTCTTGTTCTAATTGTTGTAGATGTTCTTGTCTAAGCTTCTCACGATCATCTAGATTACTCTTTTGAGTATCTTCTACTTGTTGTTTTGTTTTTAATAATTGTTCTTGTCTTACTTTTTCTTGTTTTAATTGTTCTTCATATATTGTGTCTAAGCGAGGACGCGGAAGACCGCCCACAAGATGGAACGATCTCTTCATGCGAACTATCGGACCTACATTCCTGAGACAAGCAAGAAATCATGAATGGCCCGCCATGCACATCAGAGCCTACTCTTGATAAATGTGTTAAAATCCAATATTGTGTCTTGTTTTACTTTCTCTTGCTTCAGTTTTTCTTCTTGTTGGTTTCTCTGTCTCTCATAGTATTCGTTCATTTCTGGATTTCTACTCATCTTATTCAATGTGGGTATCACCGAGTTAGCTTTGGAAGGTTGGACATGAGATTTGGAGGATATTATACGCTTTACGGCAAAACCTTCATCACTTACTAATAAATTTAGATTACAATCACTTATAGTTCTATTTTCTGTAAAACTCAATGCAATTTGATTTTTGCTATTTATCCAAAGACCATTACTATAAAACCCATCGAGTTTTCCTATTGAAATATACTCACACTTTTGATCTTTATTTACATCCCAGATCATTACTTCATTCTTTTTAATATCACAAACACCATCCAGGTAGTTGCACTCCTTCAAATCTGCTAATATATTTGTTGGTCGTGATTGATTGAAATGAGCATACACCTTTGTATCAATAATAACACAATTTTCTTTGTAGTAACGTTTAGGAGAGAATAAACTTGTGAATCTATTAGGATAATCCTTTGCAATTTTGTTATTTGTAAACCATGTACCACCATTAGTCTTTTGTAGAGCTCCATAATCACACTTTTTAGTTTCAATCATTTCTTTACATTCATTATGAGTAATGGGTCTATCATTCAGCTCTTTTTCTACTAAGTGTTCATATCCTGAAAAATCAGTATACATTGTCACTTCACTTATTAATTTCTTACACAACTTAGCCTCAGAGATGTACTCTATTACGTTGGGTTTGAAAACCTCAAATTTTACTACTTCGTTATAGTTTTTGAACATATAATTACATTTTGGTAACCTGGGAAGTCTAAAATATTGAACTGGTGAATTTTCTGTACAAATAATTGGTTTGTTTTCATAAATTTGAAAAAGTGTGAATAAAAATACAGCAGAATATATTAACACCATTTTATATTAGAGAAAATTTTTCTAAGTAAATAAAAAGATCTCCTCAATGGAAGCAGTCGATAGAATTCTTGTTATTGACAATCCTGTTGTCAGTGATACTTCCATTCAAAAAGAAAATCTTGTTAATATTTTTCCATCTCCTGGGTCTAACTTGAATCAACATGGAGAAATCAATTTTGTTATTGAGACATGTGATCAATATCTTCTGCTACACAAATCATACATATATCTAGAGGCTAAGCTCACTAAATTGGACAACTCTGCGTTGGTTGATACGGACGAAGTATCTCTGACAAACAATGCACCACTGTTCCTTTTTGATAGAGCTACATATTTCATGGATGGGAATCAAGTTGAGAGCATTATCGATCCTGGAAGAGCAAGTTTAATGAAAGGACTGTTGACATATTCAAGTAATATGAATAAACAAAATACATTTGGATGGATTCTCGAAAGCAAAGACATTCTAACTTACAAAATTAATAAATACACAAAAAATAGAAAAGGAGATATCACATTCTGTATTCCATTGAGTCATCTTTTTGGATTTGCAGAATGTTACAACAAGATTGTTTATGGAAGGAAACACACTCTATCACTTTACAGATCACCTGAAAATAAGAACAGTATTGTTTCTTCAGATCCAACTAAGCATAAAGCTAAACTGGTTATAAATAAACTTCAATGGATCATTCCGAAGATTATTCCTAATCTTGAGATGCAAAATAAATTAATGAACATCCATGAAAGTAATAAACTCCTCCAGATGCCTTTCATTTCTAGACAATTTGAAAGTTATAACATTCCCAATGGAAATCGAGAATTCACATGGAAACTAGGAACAAAATATGACAAAGTAAAATATGTTGTCGTTGCTTTTCAGTGTGAAAGAGATAATAATTTTTTGAATGCTAGTAGATTTGATAACTGTGGACTTGAAGAAATTTACATTGAATTTAATTCAGAAAGATACCCTTACGAGTGTTTGAAGTTTGACTTTGATAAGTTCAATGCAGTTCAACAATACAATTTTGCTAAAGAATTCAGAAATAGCTATTATGAATCCATTAAGGATTATATTTTTATGGAAGAAGATGTTTATTATTATCACTATCCTTTATTAGTTTTTGATGTTTCGAAGCAAAATGATCGAATAATTCAATCTAGACCCGACATCACAATAAAAGCTTCATTTTCAAGAAATATTCAACAAAGCACAAAGTGTTATTGTCTGATAATGAGTGAGAATATTGTCGAAGTCAAAGATAATAGAGTAAAAGTTGTCAGCATATAGACGATTTGCAAGAAAATTATAGCATTTAAAAATTTCATTTATTTTTGACAGCCAAAGTATTTTCACAAAAAGAGAAAGAGAGAAAGAGAGAGAAAGGGCGCTCTAACCAATGAGAGACACTACTAATTTCACCCGCTCGGAAGAGAAAGAGAGAAAGGGCGCTCTAACCAATGAGATCTTTTTGCTGGTCAGATGAGAGGGATCAAGGTATTCATAAAAAGAAAATTATTCCAAAATCGTGAGATTCAAGGAAGCTTCTAGAAAGCTTGATAAAATTTATTTATAATAAATCGGAAACATTGTTACCAACTATAAAAGTGAAAATGAATCAGAGTCAAATGATTGATATTGATTGGATGAAGAGCAGAATAGATGATAAAAATAAAGAATTTATGGAATCTACTATGGAATATTATAGACAAGAAGTTATTGGCGAATGGGAAGTTGAATATGTTCGTATATCATCAGAATTTTCGAAAGTCAATAAGTTAAAAAAAAGATACTTTTTTTTTTAAATAAAAAGGCATTAAAAATAGCCTGAAATGGCTGGAAATGGGTGAAAATGGAGATTGGTCAAACAGGTGCGCCAGAGCGGCAAAACATATATTATTGACGTGCGATAGTTCATTCGATAGAGCATATACAAGCGCCCGCCTAGACTCTTTTCAGAATTGTGAAATTCCGAGTACATTCACTTGCAAGTACATCATTTGAATATCATAAACATGACTTATGAATTTTTGAAATTTTGAGATTTCAAAAAAATGATTTTTCAACTTTTCAGTTTTTTGGTGTCTTTTCCCTATCAAAACCCCATAATATTGAGAGAAATGATTAAAAATGATTAATGAAATATAAATTGAATGAAAAAGAAAAAAAAAATCCCTTCGAAATGTCGAACCCTCTCGCTATCGTTCTCACGCCACCTCCGAGAGAGCCTCGGGCGGGAGACTGCAGCTTCCGAGCGCACAGATGAAAAAGCGTGAAAAAATAACACCAAAAGTAGTTTTGCACGTAGAATCCGATTTTGCAATCAAAAATGGCTATGTGTGGAAAAAATTTTCACGAGACCGAAAAAAGTCGAAAATCGCCGTTTTTGACATTTCATCGATCTCCTATCGCTTCCAAAGTAAGTTTTTCGTTGTTTTTATGGCAAAATACGCCTGAAACATCTATAAGAACGTACTTTTTTCTGGGATGAAATTTTCGACTTTTTTTGGGCACGGCCCGTCATTTTTCGGAAAGTGCACCCCAACCTCTCATATTGGGCCTGCTATCAGGTCTAGGTATGGGGACTTCACCCACAACTTATTGGCATAGGTTGCAAAAAAGTGATCCGTCGACCCCTCCCCATAGCTTCACTATACCGTGGAACGTCTCTTAAGTACTTTCGATGATGCTCTTTCGAACTGCGTTGGCCGATTTTTGATATCTGCTGTTATCTCCGAGTATTGGTAGGTCAAAGTAGGCACTCTATGATTTTTTTTGGCAAAATTCGACTCACGAAAATGACCATAACAAGCTTAAAAAACATGCTAGCGACATTTCCAAAAAAGAGTTCGAATGAGGAGGCTGAGGGTTAAATTCGATATGTTAGTGAAGTCATTCCTCGTCCATGCGCTGGATCGAGGCGGTCGGTTTTTCAAAAAAGTGATGTAACTTTCCAAATAGCGATTTCCCCAATAAGCGCCAAAAAGAGATTTGAGAATATACTATCACGTAACTACAGTCCGAAAATTGGAAAGATCGGAGGGTGGATCGCACACTGATCTGATAGTTGTAGATTAGATATGCTGGAAACCTCAATCGTTTGCTTCAGGCAATGAATGCGGACGAGCTGAGAGTGGCGTTGCGAGTTGCTCTGGATGCTGGCTATCGACTGATTGATACGGCGGAGATCTATCAGAACGAGCACGTCATTGGTGAGGTAAGCAGAGTTCGAAATGCAGAAAAAGAGGTGCCTCGTTCTTTCCCATACTCTGTCGGATCGTCTTGAAAGTGAGTAAAATGAAGAGACTGCGGCCGGGATTTCGACAATGTCGAACTTCGGACCTAAGGTTTGCGGATTATTGACTTGTGTTCACTCGGCGATTGGCACTAAATGATGGGAAAAATGATGATTGAACTCATTCCAATGCGTGCGCATTGCAATTATGAAACATATTCGATGCAATAGAAATACAATTCATTTTGATATATTATTCCCTTCCAGCTTCCCTTCTACTCGATGCAACCTGCAGAAGCCGAAGCTTCCATAAAGGTATCGAGGATTTTTTTTATTTATCGTACACCACTGAAGGTCATGTACGAGCAGCGATGAAAGGGGAAATGCAGGGTCCGCGATGAGCCGACTTCCTTCTTTCTAATGCAACGAGTAAAGTTGCTTTCCAGAAGCAACTCGCTGCTCTCCGTGTTGATTACATCGATCTGTATCTCGTGCACTGTCCTGCAGCCATGAAGACAACGTCAACGAATATCGTGAGTTTGGGCATCGTAACGAGCCCGCTGCCTTCCTCACCTTCGTCTATTGCGAAATTGGGTGAAGGAGGATTATGTGGATCGTAAAGACAAGCCGAATTTCTCTCCCTTATGTGCAGGGAACAAACTGATAGTTGTATTTTGATTGCTCACAATTATTGCAGAAACATTTCACTGCCGGTCAGCCGATTCACGAAGACATCGAGCACATCGACACTTGGAGAGTACTCGAGAAGCACTACAAGAGCGGGCAGTTGAAGGTACTGGGCGGTGATACTTGGAGCTTGAACCGGGGAGTCGAGACTGGATTAGGTTCTTCAGTCAGACACCATGCCCATTCCCGCCCGCAGGTGATGTTTTGCAAGAGGTAGAGAAAGAAGAGGTAGAAAAAAGAAAATAACCATGATGGAAAAATATATAACCGCGATATAGCGGACTGGGGGCGCGAGCCTTCTACCATCTTGCAAAACATGGTCGATCGTGGGGCTCGAACTGGCGATATAGCGGGCTTCGGTCAGACACCATAACCACGAGCCAAAATTGCCCCGGCGCTACGCGGAAATCAATAAAGTGCAAAATGGGCATGGTGTCTGACTGGCATGCCGACGCAGGAATGTTCGACTCCCACCCGCAGGTGATGTTTTACAAGAGGTAGAGCGTTTGCTTCCTACTTTGAATCCGTTTTCACTGCTGATGATGGTCTTCTCCCTCACTGCCCCCTTACCATTCCTCAAACTATGGTCAAAAAGTAAATTTTTAACCGTAGATGTACGAGTGAAACTGGCTTGAGAACCTGGCATGCGTCTTCGATAGTCCCCGTCAAGCGTTCCCTGCGGTAGGCCGCCCTGGCCTAATGGGCATGGTGTCTGACTGAAGAACCCAATCCAGTCTCGACTCCCCGGTTCAAGCTCCAAGTATCACCGCCCAGTACCTTCAACTGCCCGTTCTTGTAGTGCTTCTCGAGTACTCTCCAAGTGTCGATGTGCTCGATGTCTTCGTGAATCGGCTGACCGGCAGTGAAATGTTTCTGCAATAATTGTGAGCAATCAAAATACAACTATCAGTTTGTTCCCTGCACATAAGGGAGAGAAATTCGGCTTGTCTTTGCGATCCACATAATCCTCCTTCACCCAATTTCGCAATAGACGAAGGTGAGGAAGGGAGCGGGCTCGTTACGATGCCCAAACTATGGGAAAGAACGAGGCACCTCTTTTTCTGCATTTCGAACTCTGCTTACCTCACCAATGACGTGCTCGTTCTGATAGATCTCCGCCGTATCAATCAGTCGATAGCCAGCATCCAGAGCAACTCGCAACGCCACTCTCAGCTCGTCCGCATTCATTGCCTGAAGCAAACGATTGAGGTTTCCAGCATATCTAATCTACAACTATCAGATCAGTATGCGGAGAATGCCTCGCTAGAGCTCTATTTGAATTAGTCCATCACTCTTCACGATTCTTTCTAATTACAGTACCCCTCCGAAAAGGAAAATGAGTGAATAGATGGTATGCTAAAGCAATTGGGTTTTATTTTAATTATGAATAATTCTCAGCTTCCAAGTTCCCAGCCCAAATAACGGTAGTCGCGCGCCAGTGTTGAGGGCGATTGTGGGAATTACAGGGGTCATTTGACTAAATAATCAAGATATTATTGTGACCAACAACACATTATTTGGGTATGGTACATATCCGGAAATACAGTACTTATTTTCTGATATACGACATTGTAGCAATAATCATGGTGGTGAATGCACAGAGGAAGAGAATTTATTTATTTGATACACCCCAACGGGTGTGACATCATGTGAATAACGTGTACAGAATGAAAAGCAGGAGAGGGGAAGGGGGGGGGGGAGGGAATTGGGATAGAAGAAGGGAGAGTTGGAGTTGATCACTCCCACAGATACTCTTGATAAATGATGTCGACGAGGCCTCGGAACGGGAAAGGGTCCGTTCGATCCATGTATATCTTATGGACCTAGAGCAAGGGTGGGGAGTGATGGGGGATTCTACACTTTAGGGATAACTATTTGGAGAATGAGGGCCGTGTCAGGATTCGATAACAAGTGAAGTTTGATTGTGGGCAACGATAATTTTGGATCAACAATACGATGACGATAATTTTGGATCAACAGAACAATACGATTACAAAGGAAGCGAATAGTGCGATGAGAGAAGGAGGATCGCAAGTTTTCTCTACGAGCAATAGGAATGTGAAGGGAAAACGCATTGTTTCTGGACCAAACATTACGAAATGAATAGAAGCGAGACATAGGTAGATCAACAATTCCATTAACTATCTTGAGAGAGAATAGAATATCAGAAACCACACGACGGAGATACAAAGAACGCAAGTTAGCAGAAACGAGTCTCTGATCATAGCAAGGAGGAGATGAAATACGAGGGGAAGTACGATAGTGTAACAATCGATTGAAAAGATGCTGGCATCTTTCTAATTGCCTAATGGATCCTTTAGCTGAAGGTGACCAAACAGGGGAAGCGTACTCTAGAATAGGAACAATGAATGAACGATAAGCACGGATATAGGGGTCAATAGATGTACACGAGACAGATCTAAACAGAAGATAAATGCAGAAGATTCGCTTTCTTACAAATAATGTCGATATGATAAAGGAAAGATAGAGAGGAATCAATGTAAACTCCTAAATCTCTAACTGGATCGGGAGGAGAGACTGAGGAAGGGAGAGGGAGAAGGAAGGAGTTGAGAGAGTATTGGTGGAGGGGATTGTTTTTACCTATGTAAAGGGCGGTGCATTTCTTTTCTGCAACCGATAACTGCCAGGTTTCGCAGTATTCTAGGATACCCTGTAGCCCTTGTTGAAGTTGAGAGGGGATAGATGGAAGATCGTTAGGTTTATGCGTGATGTACAGTTTGGTGTCATCAGCGAAGAGACGGAAGTTGACTAGTGGGAAGGGAGAGAGAGCCGGGGGTAAATCGAAAAGGTAGATAAGAAAGAGGAGAGGACCTAATACGCTGCCTTGTGGCACCCCGCTTAATACCACTCTCTCAGAAGAGAGAGAGGTTCCAACCTTCACTTGTAAACGACGATCGAGCAAGAAATCCGAAATCCAATTAAAAAGACAACCACGAATACCTAAGCAATTTAATTTATGGAGGAGCTTAGAGTGAGAGACCGTATCAAATACCTTTGCTAGATCAACATAAACGACGTCAACACAATCATTTCTATCAAGAGATTCACGCCAAGTCTGAGTACGATCAAGAAGTTGAGAAACTGTTGACTTGCCACGGACGAATCCGTGTTGCTCAGAAGGAATAATAGAATGAATTTCACACCAACGAACAAGTTTAGGTTTAATAATTCGTTCCCTGACTTTACTAGGAATGGGAGTGAGTGAAATAGGACGGAAGTCAGACAAGGAAGAGGGTGAAGTGACCTTAGGAATAGGAACAACAAAAGAACGCTTCCAGAGAGAAGGAACTTGGCCAAGCATCAAACTGTAGTTCATAATATGAGCAAGAGGTTCAGAAAGAGAAAAGTAACACTTCTTGAAAAAAATAGACGGAATACCATCGGAAGGAAGAGAACAAGAATCGGAAACACGTCTAAGATGGTAAGCAATATCAATAGGGAGAATAATAGAGAAAGGCATAGTTTGAGGAATGGTAAGGGGGCAGTGAGGGAGAAGACCATCATCAGCAGTGAAAACGGATTCAAAGTAGGAAGCAAACGCTTCAGCCTTATCAGAGTCATTGAGCAGAGTATTACCATAAGAGTCAAATAGAGAGGGAGCAATTGATGAACGAGGTTTAAAGCGAGTCGAGATGTAACGATAATATGATCGGCTGCGATTGCCAGATAAAAGCTTGTTTTCCTTGTTACGAATAAACTTCCTTATCTCAGAGTCAAGCTTAGATGATACAATAATGAATTGGGATCTGACTGGTGCAAAGGAGAGCTTATTAAAGAGACAACGTTTATGATTAAGAAGAGACTTGATATGAGGAGGGTAATTCTCGAATGGAAGGAATTCCTTCTTGAAAGGGACAAAGGAAGTGAATAGGTGAGCAAGATAATCAACAAACTGAGAGTACATATGTGAAATATCAGAGAAATTATCAAAGATCAAAGACCAATCGGTGCCAGAGAGAGTCGAGTTTAGACCAATGAAATCAGTCTTACGGAAATCAAAGGAAGGAATGGACATAGGAACATTAAAAGGCCAGGATAGATGGAAAGAGACACTGGAGTGGTCAGAGTTCTTGAAGGGAGAGGAAACAACACAGTGAGAGATGAGGTCAGGAGGAGCAAGAACAATATCGAGAAAGTTCGAACTTAGAGTGGGGGAGGACACAAATTGGTGGAGAGAAAGGGAAGAAGCGAAATCAACGAGAGAAACTGACTGTCCAGTGGCAAGAGAAGGATTGGACCAATCGATGTGCAAGTTTAAATCACCAGTCAGAATAACAGACTTATCACACGAAGAAAGAATGGAAAATAGATCGAACAAAGCTAAGTTGTCACTAGAGATGGTGTTGGGGGGACGGTAAGCCAGAATGACTCGAATTGAGGAGAGACCGAGAGGAGGAAAGAGATCGAGACAGACGACGTCAGACGAGACAGTGGTAGGGAGAGGAATGCGAGAACAAGGAATGTGATCACGAATGATTACACACACTCCACCACCTCGTCTAGCGCGATCTGTTCGATAGATACGGTAGGGATACAATAAGAGAATCTCGGAGTCAACAATGCGAGCAGTGAGCCAAGATTCAGAAATAAAGAGAATATCAGGACGATCAATTGACAAGATACAATGTAAATCTGGTAATTTGTTACAGAGAGATCTAGCATTGAACATGAGACAATTCAAGAAAGGAATGGGAGGAGAGAGTGTAGAAAAAGGAGAGACAGCAGAAAGATCGGATGGAAGAGACTATGGATGTAGCAAGGGTGTATCAATAATTAGTTTCCCTGGTTCGGTGGTCGAGTGCGGACACGAGAGGGAATGTCCCCCTTGTGCCAGATTTCACCTCTGTAGACAACGAACGGAGAGGAGGAATCTTTCGCACGCCACTCCCTAACCTTCGCCCTCATCTCCTGATGCCTAGCCAACTCTTCCCTACTTATGGACTGGCGAATGTATATGCCTTCAAACTCAGAGTTTCCTCTGAGCGTGGAGGCATTTTCGAGGGCCGTGAATACGAAAGAGCGGGCAGGCATCACAAGTTTAAGCAGACGGGGACGATCGGACTGTCTACCCATTCGGAAGATCTGGCTGGGCATAGTATCAACCTGGAGATGACTGAAAAGTCGGGCTACGCCCCTTCTATCAGCCTCGCACCTTCCCTCCAGGCCCAGACTGACGTCTGGTTCCGGAAGGCCGGCAACGACCAGAGATTTTTGCCTCAGATGCAACTCGAAAGGATCGACAGTCGAGGGAGAGGAGGAGGAAGGAGGGAAGGGTCGAGAGGAAGCAGAGGGGAGAGACGAGAGAGTGTGGGAAGTGGGGAGAGTCTGAGAGGTCGAGGGAAGAGACGAGTGGAGAGAGGAAGTGGAAGAAGGGGAGAGGGGGCAGTGACCTTCACTGGACTGTCCGGCGACATGCTCGAGAGCTTTCGCCAATGAAGTGAGCAGCCCAGTGATAGTCTTCCACTTCTCCTTAGTCTTCCACTTCTACCGGAAGGGGCGTCCTCAAGGGAAAGAGCGAGGGCGGACACGACCATGTTAGAGAACGTACCACCCTGCTTCTTAGCCGCGGGACTAGAACCCGCCGACATCGTTGAGGCCCTTTTTTGGGAGGAATTGTGAAGGAACAGAGACCAAAGATCAAGAATCAAAGAAAAAAAGAGGGAGAAACGAGGGGAGACTAGCAAACAAACAAACACGCGAGAGAGAGAGAGGGGTCACCTTCCCCGGGAAGGGAGAGGAGAGGAATGGAAGGGAGAGTAGAGGAATGGAAGGGAGAGGAGAGGAATGAGAAGGGAGAGGAGAGGAATGAGAAGGGAGAGGAGAGGAATCGGAAGGGAGAGGAGAGGAATGGAAGGGAGAGGAGAGGAATGAAGGGAGAGGAGAGGAATGGAATGAAGGGAGAGGAGAGGAAAAGAAAAATTGAGATGACAAACACACACACACAAAACACGATATTACCCTTGAAATTCAGCAAATCTTTGTCGATTGGTGTCACATGTGGATGAAAAAAAGTATTTACTTCGTAACTCGACTCAAGCATAACGAGTTTACTTTTATGTGCGCAGTAGGGTTGGCAGAATGAATCTTTGGAGAATGAGAGCGGAATGAATCCGAGAATGAGAGGGAGGGGAAATGAAAGATTCAATTGAATCTTTGCGAAGATTCATTTGAATCTTCGTCATAAAAAGCTCTCTTGAGCATTATACGACTTGCTTTGTTTTGTATTTAGTGTTCTGGAGAAGTGGAGAATCTTATTCAAGGTTAGGACGTCTCAAAGATATGAAAACTCTTCTTGGTCGCACGCTCAAATATGCCATGAAAAGACTGTAATCTGTCCAATTTATGCTCTGATTGTTTGATATCACCGATAATGATCTAATATAACAACTAAGGCACTCCTAGAACCAATTTGAACCGTTTTACGATAATATATTGAGGTGACCTAAAAGTCCTGTCGTTTTTTAAAAAAAAATTTTTTCAACTAAAAAGAGCCTTATCGAATCCTGCTAAGCGGCGATTGATGAAGTAACTATTGACCTTCTGTTTCAATACTTGAGCCAGTGAAATCATTACAATTCCGAGGAGCTACGGTATGTAGAACTGACCACACTAAAAACACCCACGTTCAGTTTTCGTTCAAAAAATCCGTTCTCCTTTTTTTAATAGATAAAAATCAGTTTAATGTTTGCCACAAATAGGAAGTGATCCATACTCAATATGCGCACCATTCCGACTTCCCTTCTCGAATTGCATCATCACTATGAAACTTGCCATTTCCCACACATTATTCTAAAAATTTTCGAATTTGATTCGGGAAATCGATCAAAGTATTTACAAATAAATCAAAACGTTGAAAAATTAACATTAGAGCGCAATCGAAGGGGGTAAAAATAGATAACTCAAAAATCGACCTGAAAAATGGTCATGATTTTCACATATTCTTGATTATTTCTGAGTTCTCAAGCGATATTTTTAGTTCGAAAATTGAATTTAAAAGTCTGATTCCTACTACTAATATGGTATTTGTTTGGGCTTCGGAATGTCAACCGCCTCTGTTTTATGAATATTTTAAAACAAGGTCGAAAAACATACATTTTATATTATTGTTTCACCATTAGGCAATCTCATGATCTAATCGAAGTCGAATAAATTAGTGCAGGAGTACTTGCACTTATTAACAACGAGTGAGAGATATTGCGACCTACGGTTCTCTTGAAATAATAAAAAGAAAAACGGCGACAAGACTTTTGGGACACCCGAATAGCCGAAAATTCAAGTTCAGTCTTTGGTCTTAAAACTAACATTTTCGAACTCGCAAGGATCGAAAACCTATGGGCCTCCAAAATCAGAGCCAAAAATTTATTTTGAAAGGCTTTTTCTGGGCAAAGATTCAAATGAATCTGGATTCAAACGAATCGATTCAATTGAATCTCTAGACCGCGCGATTCAACGAGGAATGATTCAAGATTCGCACAAAGATTCATTTTGCCAACCCTAGTGCGCAGATACGAGCACAATCGCATTTATTCCCTTTTCGATTAGTTCCAATTACTAGCTAGTTGTTTGAAGTATGTGTCCGTTTGCGCTCTAGCGTCTCGCTGTTCTCTGAACATGCCAAATCATTCCAGAACAGTATTTATGCCGATTCGAGAACGGCATTACTCTTTTTTACGATCACTCTTGCCAATCAGAGAAACGAGAAAGTTTGCGATTGGAGGAGTGCTCGTTCTCGAATGGGCATCACTATCCACTTCTTTCACCCACATTCGAACCCGCTTTTCGAAGAAGGAATATCGTAGTCCGGCAGGCATGTGCTTGGCTATTTGAGGCTGACAGAGAGGAATAGAGCCAATAGTGACTATTGCGATTCTGATGTATCTGCATCAGTGGTGCCGGATAGTACACTGTCCATTCGGCACAATATATCGCCGGTCAGATAAACTAGAGCGTGGCATGGAGAGAGCACTATCAGAATCGAAACCACGAACATGACGATCCAGACATCGTGCAGGGCGATGGAGAAGCAGCGAAGAGTATCGTATCCGATGCTAGGAGGAATGAGAGAGTAAACGGGAAACATGAAGAAAGCCGGCCAGATGCTCCCGCAGAACGGCAACGCCATTCGTGAGAACATCTGTAATCGATTCAGGTTTCGGATGGAAATACTTCTCGGCGCGTTCTCTCGTCATCAAAAAGCGACTGAATGACAATATAATTCTCACTAGTAATGTTCTAACAAATATAGTAGTTACTTTCTGCACTAAACTCACTCGTTTCTCTAACCGATGAAGAGATCTCTATTCGGTCAGGCAACACCACGGCTGCTTGAAAACATAACTTCAAGTCATATGCCGACTCGAGACGGACTGTCATCGAACCGCGTGATTTATCGAATGTCAGAGAAACGAGAGAGCACACGAATTGAGCATATCACGCGTGTCAGCTAAGGGTCGAATAAACCCTGGCACATTGGAAAACTCGAAAATGAGCCGAAGCCATTTTTGGATACCCCATAGGGTTCCTCACAAGATAGCGTCGAGCTTTTTCGCCTAAGATCGCATTTAACGATCTGGTAGGTCATCGAAATTTACGAAAGCCAAAAAAAGGGTTTTTTCTGACCTATTCCCTTCGGAGTGGTCTGGAAGCTTACACGGAATGACTGGAACTCACATTTCTCGATTCCCTTCTATTTTCCACCATAGATAGGACCCCCATAGAGAATCTAAATACCGTTTTCAAAAACTGCTAAATGATTCTGGGAAGTGATATTTTCGACATAATAGAAATCGAGCCGATTTCGAAGCGTCTCTCGCGCGCCTTATTATCTAGAACAAGAACCCCTCTGCCAGCAGCATCGGTAGTTCAGGGGTAGTGAGTTGGGAAGGTCAAAGAGAGGGTCGTAGGTTCGAGTCCCCGAACCCAAAATTTTGTTTTGCTAATTTTTCCGAATGATCTTTGATCTTTAAAAAAAATTTTCATCGATATTATTTTAGATTCAAACAAAATATGTTTATTTAGCAACAGTGGTACTGCACAACATAACATTTGAAGCAATACGTGTGATCACAATGAGGGCAGAGGATGAAACTCATGGCTAGACAACTGACAGAATGGCACTTATGACTATGAACGGAACGAGGGAAACAATACTGAACGGGAGTCATGAAGTGGGAAGCGGGAGGCGAATCCAGGTATCCTGCAGCATGCCAAGCATACTTAATCATGGGCTTGAAAATAGGGGCAGACAGAATGCGGAAAGACAGAGAGATGAGAATTAGAATGTTGTCTCGCTGGAAGGCAATGAAGGTCGGATGGTTCTTAAAGGCATGGGTCTGAATACGTCTAACGAGACCCTTGAAGGGGCGGAAAAAGAAGACATCTAGGGGTTGCAAAATGCCCGTGGCGCCAGGGGGAATCTGTCTAGTCGTGAGAGTCTTGCCAGGGGGGAGGGATGAATCGATAGCCGCCTTATCTCGGAACGAAGTCTATGAGTCCAGAAGGATTAGGAAATCATTGGAGGGAGTAGACGGAGTGAATATGCACTGAAAAACGAAATTTGTAAATACTTTTTTGCAAAGCATTAATTAAGAGAGAAGGTACAGTAACCCACCTTTCTGACCCATTCTCTCATGTGCTCCTTGGTCATAATATGAGATGAACCGGCAGTGACTACCAGATTGGAGGCATTGAAGATGTCTTGGGGAACTGTCCCTTGGGCTCTTGCAAAACTACGACCAAAACCCATCGACCCATCGGCATAGATGAGTGGCATGACGGTGTAGCTGTGAGTGAGAGATGCAGTAGATTGAACCACTCGAACGACCGCCTTCTGTCCGATTGGTGCCAGACTCCTAAACGACAAAAATATGCCCCCAGTATCGATTAGTCCAGGTAACTCACTCTATAAAGATACAAATCATACCTCTTCGAGTGGAGTTCCTTGAGAAATCCGGACTGACTGATCTGCATTGCAGATCTGGTTGAGGGGACGAGTCGTCATTTCCTGTTTGATCCCAGCAACGAAGTCAGCAGCTTCCTGCTTGATGCGCGCATCGTCGACATGATTCCGCTTGGAGACGAATTTGGTTGTCCGACGGGAGCAGATCCGGCTCTTTTGCTTGAACCGAGTCACCCAGGATTGTGAAGCGTCGAAGTTGGCCATGTAATTGATCGCGCGGTTGATCTGCATCGCCATGACTTGAAGGTCGACGTCATGGAGCGAGTATCCTATAAAGCAACGTGGGTTTATGCGGAATAGAGAGAGGGAGCTACTATTCGAGCTGGTAACACTAATGCAGATCCGTGAAAATACAAAACAATTTTTAAATCTTACCGTCTTCCATCGCCTCCTGCACTTCCTTGCAGAGGTCATCTGCGATGCACTGGAGAGCGATTATTCTGCCTGCCCGACGGCTAGAGTTAGCGTCAGCCTCCTTTGCAAACTGCTCCATCTTCCATAGGTCGTGCTCATTTCCGATGAATCGATGGCGAGTAGTCATGGCGGTCAGACTCCGATGCGCTTTGATAGTGGTCGCCCGATAGTCCTTGGCAGCTACGATGATCTGTAACGGAGAAACGACTTTAAATGAAATTGAAAGATGGAAAAGCACGGTATTGTAGATACGGTAGGTGAGGGTTCGGTATGATGGATACGGTAGGAATGAGGTGCCGTAGGAGAGAGTACGGTAGGGGAGGGTACTGTATGATTGATACGGTAGGAATGGGGTGCGGTTGGAGAGAGGTACTGTATGATGGATATGATAGGAATCGGGTACGGTAACATGGATTCTGTAGATGAGGAACACAGTAGGTAAGGGAAATAAAATGGTGTATGGTAGGGATGAGAAGGATGAACTCACAGATTCCATTGTGGCGGCTCCCTTGGAGAACATGAAGCGCTTCCGGTCCGGTGGAGGGCGATCGTTGACCAAGTCAAGATCATCTTCAGTCCAATCCTGGTCTCCTTCATGCTCGTGCGGCTCGATGATGTCGAGATCGTCGAATTCATCGTACACGAGAGAGTCCAGAATGGGAATATGAAATCAACGATAAACAACGCAAATAAGAATAATTGACAAGAGTCACTCACTTTTTTCAACAAATGGGCGAATGTGTTGGCCAGCTTGTGTTCCTCCCGTGTGGCTGATGAGAGGTCCGTGTCAATTCCCAGTAAATGGGAGAGGAGTCCGACGACTCGAGAGGCGGAGAACATGGGTGAAGTAATGAGCCAGATCTCTCGACCATGTCTCTCGATGATCTCGAGAGTGAGCGATATGGTAGATCAAGGGAGAGGGGAGAGAGGTCACACAAAATCTCACGTACACCGGAAGTTGAGAGAAGCGATGTATAAAACGTCATAACATAGTGTGGAGAAAGAAATACGGAAAATACATTATTCTTCAATGAACTAATGAAAAAAACATTCACCATCCATGAAAACATATGATCAAAAGATCAAAGATCATTCGGAAAAATTAGCAACACAAAATTTTGGGTTCGGGGACTCGAACCTACGACCCTCTCTTTGACCTTCCCAAATCACTACCCCTGAACTACCGATGCTGCTGGCAGAGGAGTTCTTGTTCTAGATAATAAGGCGCGCGAGAGACGCTTCGAAATCGGCTCGATTTCTATTATGTCGAAAATATCACTTCCCAGAATCATTTAGCAGTTTTTGAAAACGGTATTTAGATTCTCTATGGGGGTCCTATCTATGGTGGTAAATAGAAGGGAATCGAGATATGTGAGTTCCGGTCATTCCCGTGTTAGTCTTCAACATATAAAATGTGGCTACGATAGTGAAGAATTCTCGAGCACAATTGAAACATCGATATGTGCATTTGCATTTTAGTAATTCGATTAAAATGAATATCTTTCTAAACAATTCGAAGCCAGAGAATATTATTTGCTCAATCGATCAAGCTCAACGAGAAGAATCGAATGATATGAGCCCGTTCACGTAAGAGTCGAACAAAGTCTGGAACATCAAAAAAGTAACACAAAAAAGTAAAAGTTCGTCTTAAGGGTAACTTTTGATTCTGAATCGAATGGCCTTTTCCGTTTTCCGATCTGAGCCTTCAGAATCCCGATACGGCACGACGTCGAAATGGCCATATTCTTATTCCCCGATAAAAACTGGTTCAAAAAAGCTCGGATTGGCCACAAATCTCGCGTACCCGACCAGAATTTAATTCTCTACAAAATGGAAAAAAATTCGATGCTCTATCTCTTCGTCTTTCCGAGAAAAAGCCGTTTTTTGAACCAGGAGGTTTTATGCAAATGAAATACATCATTTCGTTGAAAATCTTTTCCTGATCATTTTGGTATATGGGATGAGGCATTTGATCTCGCTTCTCATGGTTTTGCGTCGAATTTTCCACGCGGAACCTGCGATTTTTGATGTTTTTCGACTGTAACTTTTTTCTTTTGTTGTTTCATGTTCTCTCATGTTGAAATTCGGTTTCTACGCGCAAAAATACACCAGAAACTCCTATAGACAGGTATTTTTGAAGATATCACTTTTTCGACTCTCAGAATAAATTCGAAATCCCAGCCGGGGTCGAAAAAGTCAACTTCCGAAAATTACCTGTCTATAGGAGTCCTGTCTATAGGAGTGCGTATTTTTGCGCGTAGTAACCGAATTTCAACATGAGAGAACATGAAACAACAAAAGAATAAAGTTACAGTCGAAAAACATCAAAAAACGCAGGCTCCGCGCGGAAAGTTCGACGTAAAACCATGAGAAGCGAGGTAAAATACCTCATCCCATATTTCAAAATGATCAGGAGAAGATTCTCAACAAAATTATGCCTTTCATTCGCGTACCACCTCCTAGTTCAAAAACGGCTTTTTCTCGGAAAGACGAAGAGATAGAGCATCGCATTTTTATCCATTTTGTAGAGAATTAAATTCTGGGCGGGTGCGCGAGATTTGTGGCCAATCTTACCCTTTCTGGAACAGTTTTTATCGGGGAATAAGAATAAGGCCATTTCGATGTCGTGCCGTATCAGGATTCTGAAGGCTCAGATCGAAAAACGGAAAAGGCCATTCGATTCAGAATCAAATGTTACCCCTAAGACGAACTTTTGAGCATGTGTTACGTTTTTGATGTTCCAGACCCTGTTGAGCCTTTGCTGACTCTTAGGCGAACGGGCTCATATGCTGAAGGTATAGGAGACACTATCTGAGTCGAAGTAGCTTTCTAGCTTATATCCGCACAAGTAATATTAGATCTCCGCTAAAAAAATGTTCTAGGATCAACTTTCCTAAAATCCGAGTCCGAAAATCGACCTTAGAAATCTGTATCTCCAAAACCGAATTCCCTATGGCACATTTCTCGTGCCAGAGGGAAAAATTATCTCGAGAACCGCGCTACGGAGACCCGCAAAACCATAGTAATTCTGAAAAAGCTCGATGAGAGAAGCATTTATCCTGTTGGGAGTGAAAGGCAGCTCACCTGTGGAAAAAGTTATGATCGTTTAAAATTTTGAAATTTTTGTCCTGAAAAATTTTTGAGGAACGGGTTATTTTTAAATGTGCTCATTCGATTATCCGTCAAAAACTACCCTCGCGTGTGAAATTTCAGTAGGAAAAAGAGTTGTAAAGTTCATTAATTATCCTCGTGAATTCGAAAAATCGTCGATTTTGATAGTTTTCTTGTCATAACTTTTTTCTTTCACGCTTTCATGAGCTCTTATGTTGAAATTCGAATTCTACACATAAAAATACATCAGAAATTTTTATAGAGACAAAGTTCTGAGACAAAATTTTTTCAACTTTTTCATGACCCCGTGTTCATGGTCATTTTTGGGTCGAAAATCGAATTTTCAGAAAAATATTCCTATACGAATTCCTGACTTATTTTTGCATGTAGAAGCCGATTTTGTATGTTAGAGCTCACCAAAGTGCAAAAGAAAAAAGTTGTGTACGAAAAACTGAATATTTTTGCATTTTCGAACATAATTTTTTCTTTCGCTGTTTGGTGAGCTCTAACATACAAAATCGTTTTCTACATGCAAAAATAAGTCAGGAATTCCTATAGGAATATTGTTCTGAAAAAAAAAGACCGTGAACCCGAGGTCATGAAAAAGTTTTTAAAAAAAAAATTGAAAAAAATTTGTCTCAGAACTTTGCGTCTGAAAGCGTGAAAGAAAAAAGTTATGATAAGAAAACTATCAAAATGGACGATTTTTCAATTACACAATTTTTTACTGAAATTTTACACGCGGGGGTAGTTTTAGACGGAGAATCGAATGAGCACATTTAAAAATAACCCGTTCCAAAAATTTTTTAGGACAAAAATTTCAAAATTTGTAACGATCATAACTTTTTCCACAAGTGAGCTAGCCTTTTGCTCCCAACAGGAAAAATGCTTATTTCGTCGAGATATTTCAGAATTAGTGTGGTTTTTCGGGTCTCCGTAGCGCGGTTCTTGAGATAATTTTTTCCCTCTGGCAAGAGAAGTGTGCCATAGGGAATTCGGTTTTGGAAATACGGATTTCTAAGGTCGATTTTCGGACTCGGATTTTAGGAAAGTTGATCCTAGAACATTTTTTTAGCGGAGATCTAATATTACTTGTGCGGATATAAGCTAGAAAGCTACTTCGACTCAGATAGTGTCTCCTATACCTTCAGCATATGAGCCCGTTCGCCTAAGAGTGCCCATGGTCTGGAGATACTCCAGTTATAAGGGGATCTTGATAACTCATCGGAGAGCAAAATTACGGGTACCTCGATAGGGCCCTTTTTACACCGTGACATATTTTCCATCACCTCGTCGGAATTGATCCAAGCTCACGAATTCCTGTCCCTAAGCATTTGGGAAATATCAAAGGTTCACTTTTTCAAACGGAACGGAAAAGTCAATCCTGCGGTTCAGGGCGGTTGTGGGAAAAAAATGCAAAAAAAATTGCAAAAGGAAACATCACCGTTTGAGTTTGTCCCAAACTGAAAATCACACTTCCCCACGGGAAGTGGATCAATTATTGCATTGGCAACTGATGTGTAAAATTTACAAATGGTAAATGCTGATAGCCAAGATAAAATATTATATAATTATTTATTGATTTTGGGTAACAGTGTAGTAATCCAATCAAGCATAATGCAAGTGAAAGTCAGGTAAAAGACTTCCACTCAAATACATAGATCGTGCAACAATATTAGATTCTGGCACTTAGTAGGAGGTCACGGGTTGGGGACACGGTAGGTAAAAGTGGATTGGTCAATGGTCATTTTGGATTGTTGTTGCAGCTTATTTTTTTTTTTTTTAAACCTAAACGAATTAGTAACCTAAACTTGTTCGTTGGTGTGAAATTCATTCTATTATTCCATCTGAGCAACACGGATTCGTCCGTGGCAAGTCAACAGTTTCTCAACTTCTTGATTGTACTCAGACTTGGCGTGAATCTCTTGATAGAAATGATTGTGTTGACGTCGTTTATGTTGATCTAGCTAAGGCATTTGATACGGTCTCTCACTCTAAACTCCTCCATAAATTAAATTGCTTAAGTTTTCGTGGTTGTCTTTTTAATTGGATTTCTGATTTTTTGCTCGATCGTCGTTTACAAGTGAAGGTTGGAACCTCTCTCTCTTCTGAGAGAGTGGTATTAAGCGGGGTGCCACAAGGCAGCGTATTAGGTCCTCTCCTCTTTCTTATCTACCTTTTCGATTTACCCCGGGCTCTCTCTCCCTTCCCACTAGTCAACTTCCGTCTCTTCGCTGATGACATCAAACTGTACATCACGCATAAACCTAACGATCTTCCATCTATCCCCTCTCAACTTCAACAAGGGCTACAGGGTATCCTAGAATACTGCGAAACCTGGCAGTTATCGGTTGCAGAAACGAAATGCACCGCCCTTTACATAGGTAAAAACAATCCCCTTCACCAATACTCTCTCAACTCCTTCCTTCTCCCTCTCCCTTCCTCTGTCTCTCCTCCCCATCCAATTAGAGATTTAGGAGTTTACATTGATCCTTCACTCTCTTTCCTTCCACATATCGACATCATTTGTAAGATAGCGAATATGCTTATTTATCTTCTGTTTAGATCTGTTTCGTGTACTTCTAGTGACCCCTATATCAGAGCATATAAGTCATTCATTGTCCCTATTCTAGAGTACGCTTCCCCTGTTTGGTCCCCTTCAGCTAAAGTACCCATTAGACAATTAGAAAGATGCCAGCATCTTTTCACTCGATTATTACATTATCGTACTTCCCCTCTTATTTCATCTCCTCCTTGCTATGATCAGAGACTTGTAACTGCTAACTTGCGATCTTTGTATCTCCGTCGTGCTGTTGCTGATATTCTATTCTCTCTCAAGATAATCAATGGAATTGTTGATCTACCTATGTCACATTTCTACTCATTCCCTAATGTATCGACTAGACACAATGCATTTTCCCTTCATATCCCAATTGCTCGTAGGGAAAATTTACGATCCTCCTTTTCTCATCGCACTATTCGCTTCCTGTCTAAGATTCATCGTATTGTTGATCCAAAATTATCCTTGCACACAATCAAGATTCACTTGTTATCTAATCCCGATACTGCCCGCATACTCCAGATAGACATCCCTAAAATGTAGATCCTTCAATCACTTCCCACACTCGCTCTAGATCCATAAGATAAACATGGATGGAACGGTCCCCTTCCCGTTCTGAGGCCTCGTCCACCTCATCTGTCAAGAGCATCTGTGGGAGTACCAACTCCAACTGTCCCTACTTCCGTCTCTACCCCCCCCCCCCTCCTCCTTACCCACTCCCCCTCTCTCTTTAAACCTTCCAATCTGTATATGTTATTCACATGTTGTCACACCCTTTGGGGTGTATCAAATAAATTAAATAAATAAATTATGCATCAATCAGGCATCGGGGAACATGGCGCTCTTGAGCATAGTCCGCAGTTACAATGTGACCGAAAAGGAAGTAAAGCGACTGACCCATCACGGAAGACAGCCAGTCCGACAGCAGTCTTGACGATTTCGATGCACTCATCCTTGGTGAGATTGGGTCGCCATGCCTTGTCGAGGTATCCTTAACAATCGAAGATATATTCAAACAATTGTGGAAATAGTCCATCTAAATATGATCGCAACACACTAATTAGGGGAGGAAATCTAAAACCAAAAACTCACGAGAACGTAGGTCGATCCGGATCCCGAGGCCGTCGATCGTTGTCGGGTGGTGAAGCCGCTGATGGGGACGGCGCACAGCTGGAAGTAATGATCAGCTATCATTCTTACGCCCAAATATCTCGCAAAAGAACGTGGGACATGGTAATATTTACTTTTGTTTATTATTAAAATATTCTAGTCGCAATAAACAACGCGTTTGATGATTATATTTTAAAAATAGTCAACCACTGTCTTACGATTGACTATTTTCTAGCATACTGCCTGTCCTGTCGAACAAATAAATATACATGACCAGTTTCTCTCGTCGCTACTCGTTCACAATCACAAACCTATAGGATTATCGCCAGGAATAAGAGAATATTATGAACGAGTGGCTATAATTTATTTACCTGTCCTCCCAACTTGCAGTCTCATCCGGCCATGATGACGGAGGCGGAGAGCTGGTCGCGGTACTGGTAGAGGAGCTGACGGAAGAGCTGTGACGAACGGTAGATCGTCACTGACTCGTTCTCCAGCAGACTGAAATAAGAAGCCAGTAGTTGCATTGCTTAAGTTGAAACCATTGCAATAAGAAGCTGTAGCAATCCCTACTTCGCTTGCGCCAATAGTAAACTAGCAATTGATCATGACAAATGGCTAAAGCGGTCCGGTTTATAATTAATATCATGATAAAGGAAATACAATTACCCTGGTGAAACTTGAAATGAGGTCGAACAATCTGGTGAGAGGTAACAAATGGATTAGGCAAACCCGCTAGTTTCCTAGCAAGGGATCTTTAGCTTGACAGCAGCATATCTATCAGGGATTTGAAACGATAACTCACCTGTACGTCTCGATGTAGTACTTGACGATATCGGCGATGGCCTGGGTGTGGGCGGCCGAGCCCGATCAGCAGACGGAGAGATGGTCAGTGATGGGCGTGATCTTGTCCGTCGTACGAGACGAGATGAACGAACTGCAAGGAAATGACTAAGATAACACTACCTCTTTACTTTAGGGTCGTTTCACCGAGCATTTCATGTGTCATTGTCATCATTTTTAACTGAGCATAGGACATCAAGTTAGTACGCCCTAGCAAATGATAGTATGATGGCAATAAACGACGAAATTTATGGAAAAAGGTAAATAAAACACAAACCCAGCAGAAGTGCGGGAGTCAGAGCCGATGACGACGCCTCCGTCGTTCTCCATGGCGATCAGCGTGGTCTGCAAGACAACACACAATTTTCATTTGACTAAATAGTCCTTTATAACGTGGAATTGGAGGGAGGAGAAGCAATATATGAAGCGTGAACGCGAAAAAAGTCATTCAGGAGGAAGAATAACTGAGCGATGAGCAAATAAGCCAAGGAAATCGGGAAAGAGTTCGAAAAGGACTCAGTGCTTGCCAATATTTTTGTTATTTCATTGAATTACTTTGCTCACTGCTCAGCAATTGCACAAAAATAGTAAGAAAATGAGCAAATATGAAAGCTTCTTGCAAAGCGGGAACAAAGGTCAATTTTGTCAAGAAAGAGCACTATCACAAGCGGAAAGTGGAGCGGATGGGGAAGGGGCAATGGTAGAGAGTGTGGCACGTAAAATAAACACGCAAAACACGAAACCAAGAGCAAAAAGTCCATCAAAGTCCGCAAGAAACACTCCTCCACCAAAATGCCTAGTTACAAAACAGGGCCAGACTCGTGATACGATAGTAAAAGAACATGCCATTTGAAGGGAGATGGAGTAGTGCTATCAAGGAACACTACAGAAGCTAGGTGAATATAAAATGTGGCAAACAATCGATAAAAGAGGCGAGAACAAAACGAACGGGAGCAAAACGAACGGGAACGCGTTGCCGCTTGCTTTACGCTCTCGGCCGCGTGCTTTCCGCTTTCCGTTCTCGCTCTCCGCTTTTCGCACACTCTCTCGCCCATAATTTTGAATCTTGAAAAAGGCGCGAGTCTGTACCGGTCAGTAGCCTGTATAGCATAAATTCGCTGTGTACCGGCGATCCTCGGACCAATTAAATAGTACAGTACTTTTCAAAAAATTAAAACTATTTTAAATAATTTTTATTATTTTTTTATTTATCCTAATGGATTTGTGAGGTCATTTAGCATATTCTGAGCAACAATCGTCTACAATGACCAGGTTCCTTTAAGCAAATATGATTATTATTTAGCATAAGCCTTGTTCAATACTTCTGAAAACATTTCTCTGTTACCAGATTTCGAGGAACCCCAGGCGCAAATTTGGGTGAATACTTGATTCAATCACTTTCATTGAAATCATAACTAAAAGTGATTCCTCCACTTTTATTGAGATCGGGATTATGCGAAAACGTGAGATAGAAATCAAAGGAGGCAGGGGTGGACCCAAATTCGCCCTGGGTTTGAGTTTGTCCCAAACTGAAAATCACACTTCCCCACGGGAAGTGGATTGCATTTGTGTTCTTGTCGACGGTTCCCAACTTGGAGCCTTTTTTTCCGCCCGCCAATTCACTCGAGATGATCGGCTAACACGTGTGAGCGTAGAGCATCATAACTTTTGAAAGGTGAGAGAACATCGTCGACATGTGCCTAAACATCCTTTTGCTTGGCATTTATCTCGTCAAACTCATTGGTCCTTCTAATAATACTATTAATACAATATATAATAATATATATAAATACATACAAATACGTGGGAGAGAAAAGTGGTCTTTGACATTGTTAAGTATTTTTCACTTCTCAGCGGAATCGGAGACACCATTTCCTAAGTCCGCAGGGCTCAAAAATCTGGCGAATACTTTGATATAAACGCAATTAAGGGAGAAAAAGCGATATCTAAACCCAAAGTACGCGGCTGCTAAGCGCCGGCGTCAAAAAAAAGTACAGACTTGGAATGTATCCTATCTCTTTAACATATTGCAATCATTGAGTTAGTTGAACTTCTTCGAATTGTTTTCCAGCAAGCTTCCAAGAATAGATCTATGTAATTCAAAAGGCTAGAAACATGGTCACTACTATTTTCACTCTTTATCTCCAATTGCTTGGATCTCAGTCATATATCGTAAATTTGTACGTCGCGAGCAATGTTTCTTGTAAACGATTTCAATCCGAACATAACCGATCCATACTATCCGGCTTTCGAGAGCATCTATGCTGTCGAGGTTGGCGCTTTATTTTCTTATTTTCTCAAAATCAAAAGTTTAAAAAAAAAATTTGTTTCTAGTTTATTCTAATCTCCCTTCAATTCTGTGTGAGTTTGCCTGTAATGAGTGCTGTCTGGAAATCTCAAATACACAGGAATGTAGGGCTCTTTGCAATTGAAAGCATTCCGAAAATAAATCAAAAGATCCGCCTGCGACTGAATTGCGACATCGGTTACCTACCTTGTGGCCCCTATCTATAAATACCTTACCATCTAATATCTCTTGTATCTGTTTGTTTTCGCGTTGATTTGGGGTTGATTGGTATCATAGGTGACTTCCTCGAATAGAATGTTGTGTCTCTAGACAATCTGAGTTCAAGTAAAGAAGGTCAATCATTTTATTTATCTGCCATAAAGTCAACTTTACTATTTATAGAAACCTGACATTCATTACTACAAAATCCTTACAATTCATTTCGCAAATACAAACATTAAGTAATATTTATCGAACGGGTAAAACATTCAAAATATGCTCTTGTCTTAATACGAATCAAGCATCGGGGAACATGGCGCTCTTGAGCATGACTCCTCCGTCCGCAGTTACAATGTGACCAATCAGAATCTCCGACTGCGAACGATCAGCGAGGAAGAGAATAATCTGCAATAGAAATTGAAAATACACCAGGAAATCTGTATTGAATGAGGAGGAAGTACAGTTTTTTTTCCAGCAAAGGGCGTGGATTCAAGATTTTAGGTGCATCTATTTTCTCGACCAAGACAAGTGACAAACTTTGCCAATGTCCTCGGGAAGAGCGATTCTGCCGAGTGGAATTGCAGGGTTCTTCGCCAGACCATCGAACATCTGCAATATTTGACTGTTTCTCAATTGAGAAAAAACAGAAAATAATCACTATCTTGTATAATTTGCAGAAAGGCCAGACGAACGATTTGCATCATTGAAGCGAATGGAGGCTATTAAATGGGGGAATCTGTCATACCTTACTTCCATTTTCTAATCTCGTGCATCCTGTACCTTTAGTGGTTTACGGTATATAAACATACCTTGGCCGAGAACTCCTCCGAAGCACCAGCGGAGACGACAAAGTTCGTGAGCACGGGGCCGGGACTGCGCGACAATTGATTATATTCTTAAACCACAAAACCCTCGGTTCTATACCACAAGCTAATATGGGTGCCTTTTGTCTGAAGAGGGACAATGACCAAGGATTAGGCTGACATCCCCAGGCTGCAGTGAAAGGCTAATGCTTTCAAACCCCCTTATTTCGGAATTTATTATGGCGTCCTGAAGTTGTATCGCATGTCCTGAAGCCCCCGGGCTGCAGTGAAAGGCTAATGCTTTCAAACCCCCTTATTTCGGAATTTATTATGGCGTCCTGAAGTTGTATCGCAGGCCCTGCAATTGCAAGAAGAACTCTACGACTTACTTGACAGAGTTCACTCTGATTCCCTTCTTGATGAGACTGCCGGCCAACTGAACAGTCATCTGATCGAGCGCCGACTTGGCGGCACTGTAGTACGGCATCTGCAGTGGAATAACTTTAGAAACTGTAGTGATGACAAATCGAAAAATCTTCTTGTTGTTACTGCTATCTTACTCTCTCACCGGTCAGATAATCGAGGCAGCATATGCAATAAAGGTTTCCAATTTGCTATCCCCGTGCTAGGAATTTCATGTGGTTGTGTGCGAAATGAAATTGCGCGAACGGATCGTGATTGCATGGATAGTGATGGACAGTGGAACGATAGTATCGGAGTATGTTTTAGAATTCATCGATTGCACTAACCGTGCTGATCTTTAGGAAGGATCCGATAGAGGAGACATTGACGATAGCTCCCTTGGTCTTCTCGAGATGGGGAACGGACAGCTGCGAAAGGCGAAGGACCCTAATAAAAGGAGATTTGAATAAGTTAGGATGAGCTAGTGTTCCTAACCGATTTTCGCAAAGTGTGAATAATTGAATAGTCGAAAATATCACTCGATAATGGGGTAACTCACGGTTTTACGTTGAGGTCCATCATCCTGTCAAACTCTGCAACGGGAGTGTCTTCGACTCGCTTTCCGAAATCCTCCAAGCTTCCACCTCCAGCGTTGTTCACCTGGAAAAATCAATATTGAGTAATTTTAATATTTTGTTACAAGGGCTACCAACACAGAAATAAACTGACGAGAACGTCCAGTTTGCCGAACTTGTCGATCGTAGCGGAGATCAGTTTCCCGCAGAAGGATTCATTCGTGAGGTCGCCGGTGATCTGAATATTTTATTTTTTACAAAATATTTTTACATTTTTTTTTTTTAGAATATTTCATTTTTGAAAACTTTTGAAAAAAGAAAATGAAAAAAAAATCAATACCTCTTGAATATTCTCCGGTTTCGCTCCGGCTTGCAGGCATTGCTTCTTCGTTTCCTGAACGAATCACTATTCGAGAAAGACTATAATCAGAATCGGGATGAGAAATAGGGATAGTGGCTGTCCTTTTAGTATGGTATTACTATGATACTACACATTTCATCATTTTTTCTCTACTAAATTGTTGATAAAGATGCTAATTTGCGCTCATAAAGAGGCAGTATTTCCGGTCAGAACGGTGTCTCTCTCCGCATTACCCGATCCCTCGATCCAACCGGACAGTGAGTGTGCAATAATGATGCCGTCGGGTAATGCCTCTCTCCATCTGCGTGCTCTCTCGATTGTGAGAGAGACGAGTGAGCTATGGAAAGGAGAGCGTCATTATCCGAAACACTAGTGTGCAAACATTGAGCAAGTACCGTGAGCGAAGCGGCATTTCTGCCGGTGATCGTGACTTTGGCGCCCTGCTTTGCGAAGAGAACGGCCGTGCCTCGGCCGATGCCGTTCGAAGAACCTGAACGTTCAAATAGAACATAGTTCTACGACTTGGAGACTGCCTAGTGGTAACAGATGGAATAGACACACACGCCGATGTGAGTATGGCCATTTTCACACAAGAGTATATACATATACTAGAAATCAAAAACAAGAGAAAATGAATAACGAATCTCAACTCACCAGTGATAATGACGACTTTGCCGGAGAAGAAGCTCATTTTCGTGAGAGAGACGAAGAAGAAAGAGTGGTTTCTGGTTGTGTGGCTTCAGCTCCTATATACTCAACCTGAGCAAACAAGCCGCTGTTAGTTTGTTAGTGTTTTCGTTAGCTTGTCCGTCTCTCTCTCTCGCAAATCCGCACTCTCTAAGCATGGGACAAATAATCCCCCCACGTCTCAGCACTACGCTCTAGCCTGAATTGCTCAACAGATAGCTGGCCACTACATTTTCTTGTCACATTTCTACTAGTGTTATCAATTTCTCGTTGCTGCATCGCCCCTAGCCTATCGCGAAATAGCACGCGGGGGAGGTAACGACGTCGCGACGAAGGTCCAATTTCCAACACTAATTTCCTTCTGGTGCGACGTAACGACAAGCCGAATCCCAGACTCGATTGTTCACGAGAGAGCGCTGTTGCGAATCCTCGCAAAGTAGAGCCGGATAGAGGATGGGATATATGTAGTGAACGAGAGCGCATTTTGAAACGGAATAAAATGAATTAATTAATTAATACCAGGCTACGTGTGCTGAACGACTTGATGGTGGACATGTACTCTACGCTCGAGCAACGACCCAAGTTCCAACCATGCAATGTGCAGCTGATCGCCAATTTTCTGCAGGTAAATCAGCTATCAATTATTTTATCGAGTGTGATTTTCTATTGATTTTGATCGTTGATTCCTCGTGTCAGCTGAATGCAGAGCGCCACTTCAACACTTCCTTCGAGGTCGTGGTTGGGTATGATGACTTCGCTCAGAAGATCAACTTCAGAGGAGACATGGTGTGCAAGGTGGAAATGGCAAGCAGGTTAGAGATCCAAAGATGACAAAACAATGGGAAAAGGGGTATTTTATTATGTGAAAGTGTAAAATGGCCAGCCATGTCTTGGTTTCTTCCGAGCTAACTCGTGCCAACTTTTGGTTGTTTTATGCCATCCAACTAAGATAACGCGATCCAACTGATCAGGAGACTGGCGATCGAAACTTTCGCAGATTCATGCTCGCTTACGCCACCGCCTGCGACGCCTACAATCACGACCTCGGAGGGAACAGGAGAGAGAAGAGAGAGACGAATACGGAGGTGTGCATTCTGTTCATGATTGGATCTTTTTTGTATTGTTTTATGACAATTCTGAGTCTTTCTCAATGTTCAAAGAGACCACTACATTAAATGTATGGGTGATAGAACAGTAGAAATGCTAGAGAAAATTTCAGTTTGAATTTGGCGCCGGCACAATCGATTCGTGGCACTCCATCCACTCCTCATTCTTCTAATATTTATGAGACTATTTTTTTCTGGTTTCGGAAAACTTAGGGCGATGATATTTTGCGTGTGCTTGTCATTTCTCTCTCATTGACCCTCATAATAATAATAATTTTGAAGATAATAGAAGAAATTAATGAAAGTCCGTTTATCTCCTCGAGCGGATACGTATGTTCCTTCTTCCGGTAATGCTTGAAGGAATTTCAAATTAGATTGATCCAAGTATTCATCAAATGTTTTGTGTATTAGAGATTGATATCGAAAAAGCTCAAATGTTTGTGAAAAAAAAGTTATACACTAATTTAATACGGCGCTAAGCTTGTTTTCATGCACAGAACATTGCGAAGGCCAACGTTCTCCAATCGAATAGTGACTCTCTCAATTAATTACGCTCTTTCTCTTCCATTCTGTCAGAGAAGAGAGTGTGCATAATGGAGAGAGAACCAAACGATGCGGAAGTGCTCGCAATAAAATTTTAATATCACTACGAAAACAGCGTGGCGATGTGCCGCAACAGTGGAAACATCTGACTGAATTTGAATGCGAATCGTGGATCAGAATCAGGATTTATCAGTGTCGTGGTTTCAGGTTCGATGCGATTTTAGCGATAAAACAAAATGCCGGAAAGGTCTAAAAATGATTGATTAGCGAGTTCATCCGCTTGGAGTATTCATTCATGGTCTCTTACACTTAGTTCTACATGACAAATCCCACCTAAGAAATTCCCAACCCTACAGCTTTTCTTTCTCCATGAAAAACGCCTCCGGGAAATGAATTGATCTTATTGCTGTACACTGGTTTCTCAGAAATTTAACTAACACTCGCGAATCTTGTTTCACGGGGGTAATTAAGTGCCGTCAAGTCGTGATATTTGCTCATATTCTAGTCTGTTATCAACAACCTCAATGGAGTTTCTCGATTTATTCGATCTCTTCAATACAATATTCATATCCATTGGCCTTCTCATCACTTTTCCTTTCGCTCTCTTCGTATATGTTCAATTGTTGTTCTGCAGGCCCTACTTGGGCAATTTCACGTTGATTGTTTTCAACGGTGCAATGGTATCTACGGATCAGACTGAATGAGTGCCCATTCCGATCCATCAGGAACTTCTCTCTTGCTTCACTTATCTCTTCGTTTACCAATTGACAACATTTCCATTCATGTACAATTTCTACACCACGTCAATGTTAACAATCTGGGGAATCTAATCAGTTTGTTCAGTACCTTTACCAGTATATTATTCATAATAAGGAACAATGGAGTACATTGTGAATGGACTTGGTTTCCACTCTGCTTTTTTCGTAGCATTGAATTGTCTGCGGACAATTTGGTATTTTCATCGAAGATAGGTTTGTATAATAAGATGATGGAAAGATCATGATTATAAATTGAGAATGATAGTCGATTCTTCATCATGACAGTTCTACTCTCGTTCATTCTATCAACAATCCGAATATTCGACTTTTTCTTCACAAGTTCTCAATATTACATGGAAGTAAATTTCGGATCGGGACCAGCATACATTCCTCGTATGAAGACATTGGATGAGGTATAATTAATCATTTTGATCATTCTTAAAAGACTCTCAACTACTGTTTTCATCCTTCCAGATATTGGAATTGATCTCTGATTTGGAAATCGCTATCATCACTTGTGCAACGCTTGCAATAAATGTCGTTCTCGCTGTTTTACTCATCCGACGTAGAACTAGAGTGGAAATGACTGACAAGAAAAAGTGAGAATGAGCAACTCACAAATATTCAGCAGAAAGTTTGAGATTCAAAGCAGAGCAAGGCCTAATCATCACCAGTTCGATTTCATATATTTTCTATACTCTTTACCTCATCAATGGAGTAAGTTATTATATGAGATCACCCTTCTAAATCAGCTCGATCCTAGGCGGTCGGGAGATACTTCAGTTCATCTTTTTGTGGATATGCTCAATTTCTCTTTCTTGGACTGGCTTCAATGACTAAATTCTGGTACTTTTCAACTATGAAAGCGCGTTTTAATGGAGTACACTCAATCTGAAATTTTGTTCGAAAAATGTTAATTTGAATTACTAATATATCTCAGGTGCTTGCTAATTTTCGCATCTTCAATTCGTAGGTTCGCATTCAACAGGGGTGGCAACTCCATTTTTACAACCGTTAACAGTAAATCAATATACTAGTTCCTACTAATTCGAATATTGCACCTGTACATATGAGGCCGTTTGCCTAATAGTCGAACAATCTCCGGCACAGTCAAAATATCAAATATGCTCAAAAGTTCATCCTAGGGATAACTTTTGATTCTGATCGACAAACACTCTTGATAAATATGAGAGGAATCGCCAGATTTTCAAGAGAAATCAGTGATCCGCGGACTCAGGAAATAGTTACACCGATTCCGCTATAAAGTAAAACTTAAGTATCGGGTTGAGGAATAAGTAACACTCGTTTTTCCAATTTCAGATTATGACCTCTCCCGTCTTTCTAAATTGTGCAATTATATTCCGGTTTTTGATGATCGATAAGGGCTTGTATACTCTCTTTAGCGCACACTATATCATATATCTCCGATCATTTAGGCGATCACAATGGCTGGCTCAATTCAAAGTTGTCGCAGCTTACCCTGAGATTTTGACAGGTCAGCACTGAGGGAAGAAGAATTATTGAGCCACAATTAAGCTGCAGTAGTAAAGTATCATGGTTATACATTACACTGATGATATTCAGAGGAATATCCAAGTAAAGGCCTGTGTGAGATATGCGCCTAACGAGAGTGTAGGATTTTCAGTTACTGACCGAAAGAAGTTTTGCTAGCCACGTTTTCTTAGCAATAGATCTAAAGACCTCAATTATGCTTGAATGTGGAGTACCTTTCCTGTTGAAAATATGGACGAATTTTGCTAAGTGTGGAGCATTCTCTTTATGAGTTAAATTGCTCGTAAGTCCGATATAGAAAAACAAGCCTCGAAATCGACATATATTGCTATTTCCTGTAAACCGTTCTAATTGAATGTAAGGCCTTAGATGGTTAAATGGACGAGCAACTTTTGCACTATCATCCACCAAGTGGCCACAATTATAGAATGGCTACTATGTCTTGGGTATGGTTTAATCCAAAGTCCTCAAAACACGCATTTCTTTTGATTCCGTCACAAAATAATATTTTTGGAAAACTGTTATTTTTCAAATAGGAGCATAAGTAGCACCAAATGTTTATTGTGATAATATAGCTCCATAGTGAGTGACTGGAGCGCACTAGTGTATAGGCCAGCACCTTCGATCCTCAAGGTAGACAAATAAGTTTAGTGAACTGCAATTTTTCATGAACGTTCCCCTTGAAACGTCTATAAAAATACAACAATGAATCGAGCACCATTCTCACTTCACCATGAAAGAGGTGTAGTATCGGGCTGTTCACCTGAGAATGTGTGAATTTACCGAACAGTTTCCACGTTAAATTACACAATTTCGAAAAAAATCTAAAATTTTCGAAAACTATCAGGTACATTGAAATCTAAATTTCTCTCCTACACAGGAAGCGTGATATTTCTAATAATAACGGCTATGATACTCGACCATACCCTGAAAAAATGCTATAAAGTCAGCTCGTTTAGATTTGATTGGCGGGAGATATATGAGACCAAACACGATGCTCAAAAACGAGCGTTACTTATTCCTCAACCCAATACTTTAGTAATGCCGCTCTTTCAAACTGCGTTTTCAGAATTTTGATATTGGTAGGTCAAAGTAGGTACCCTCTTAAATTATACGTCAAATTCGGCTCGCGGAAAAGACCATTGCTTGCTTTAAAATCATGCTAGAGACTAACCGAAATTCACATGCGAATGAGGAGACAGAGGGCAGTTTTTCGAGTGTAACTTTTTTCAAATACGTTTTCATGAGCTCTCATATCGAAATTCGGAATCAACGCGTCAAAATACACCAGAAACTCCTATAGACATATTTTTTCGAGATGAAATTTTTTTCGACTTTTTCCATTTTTCACCATGTTTTCACCCCCTTTGGTCCATTTTTGAGTCGAAAAATCACTTTCTCTGAATTATGTCTCTATAGGAGTTTCTGGCGTATGTTTTTGGTTTTTTAATCATAACTTTTTTCGTTCGCACTTTGGTGAGCTCTAGTATGCATTTTTGGATTCTACGTGCAAAAATACGCCAGAAATGCATAGAAACATAATTCTGAGAATGTGATTTTTCGACCCAAAAACCGACCAAAGGGACCAAACAGACCAAACAGACCACATGGTGAAAAATGGAAAAGTCGAAAAAAATATGTCTATAGGAGTTTCTGGTGTATTTTGACGCGTTGATTCCGAATTTCGATTTGAGAACGTGAAAACGTATTTGAAAAAAGTTACACTCGAAAAACTGTTAAAATTTGCAAAAATCGCAGGTTTTTCGGACAAAAAAGAATGCTTTTTTTTTCCTATACCCCGATTGTTCTAATTTTTGGGGTGGAGTAACGTACCAGTAGGTACTTCAAAACGGCGGTTAGCGCTTGTTGGAGAAATCGGTATTTGGAAAGTTACTTAACTTTTTTGGAATACCAACGACTCCGCTCTAGAGCATGGACATGGAATGATTTCATCAACATAACAAATGTAGCCCTCTGTCTCCTCATTCGAATGTGACTTCCGGTTAATCTCTAGCATGATTTTAAAGCACGTAATGGTCTTTTCCGCGAGCCGAATTTGACGTATAATTTAAGAAGGTACCTACTTTGACCTACCAATACTCGGAGATGCGACAAGATATCAAAATTCTGAAAACGTAGTTTGAAAGAGCGTCATTCAAAGTACTTCAGTTTTACTTTATAGTGGAATCGGTGTAACTATTTCCTAAGTCCGCAGGGCTTTCCAAACTCTGGCGATTCCTCTCATATATAAATCAATCAAATTTGATGCGTTATTGGTGAGAGGAACTAGGGCTGGCAAATGAAGAGCACACTCTCTACGCAGCTCGGCCGTCGAGATAGTAGGGAAAATGAAGACAACAACTCTTCACTTACCAGAGTTAAGAGGAACACACACATATTCGCTCGAGGAGTGAAACGGGCATAATTTGTAAACAAAAAATTTCGAAAAAACGACATTCTTTCAATACTATCGTACTTCTAAGATATTCATTTATTTTTATCAGATTTTATTATCTTTAACCTTATTATTATTAGGAGGAACAACACTGAGTTTGAAGAGATGTCAAGCACACAAACAAAATGCTATCGATGCAAGAAAAGTTTTCCATAACAACAAAATATTCTGAGATAAATTAGAAGAACGAAGAGTGGATGGAGTGCCACGAATCTATTGTGCCGGCTCCGAATTCGAACTGAAATTGGGTGTTCTACCAACGTCTAAAACATTTATTGTCGAGTTATTTTTGAACCATTCATTTGGAAGCATTTGCGTCTTCTCCTTTGTCTCTATATGTTTTCCTTATTTCCCCCCCCACCGAGCAGAAATTCTTATGGAATTGAGATCAACGACCTACTTCAGAATTCGTCTCTCTCTTCTCTCTCCTGTTCCCTCCGAGGTCGTGATTGTAGGCGTCGGAGGCGGTGGCGTAAGCGAGCATGAATCTGCGAAAGGCGACTGTCTGACTTCTTTCAAGGTGGATCGCGTTATCATCGTTGGATAGCATACGGACAACCAAAAGATGGCACGAGTTTGATGGGATCATCTCTCTTCATACAAAGCCAACATTCAATTTCCTTTGATTGACAAGTTTGATCTTTGATCTCTAACCTGCTTGCCAGTTCCACTTTGCACACCATGTCTCCTCTGAAGTTGATCTTCTGAAAGAAGTCCTCGTACCCGACCACGACTTCGAAGGAAGTGTTGAAGTGACGCTGAGCATGCAGCTGACAAGAGAGATCAACGATCATTCAATTTACCACACAAATAACAATTGTCCAATCGGAATAAATTTCTGAAATAACCTTGAATTGTAGCGTCAATGTAACAGGCATAGCATTATAAAGACCCAGTCGATTTAAATGTAGATTTATCTAGTCATAGTCGGCTATTGATTAAGGTCGGAGACTCACCTGTAGATGATTGGCGATCAGCTGCATGTTGCACGCGTGGAACTTGGGTTGCTGTTTTTTCGAGGGTCGTGTACGTATCCACCATCAGATCATTCAGCTCTTCGTTGCAGCAAACATAGCCTGAGATTTGTAACATTGGACAAGCCTCAATAGTTGTGAGAAATATGACATGATGAGGAGATCGTGAAGAATGTGAAAATGCTTCTAACAAAATATGTATATCAATGAATTTTGAGATACGATTACCGAAGATCAAAGATCAAGTACCCGGGGGGTTGTGGAAACACGTAGGAAGCGGATGCGGCTGACGAGGCGCATAGTAGTAGGCGGTATTTGTTAAAAATTATCTAATTATCAGGCAAGTCTATCTAGTCTGCTCTGCCGTAACGGAAATAAACAGGAAATATTTCAAAATAGTAATTCCCGGAATCCCTCGTGGTTTCCGCTTTACCTTTAGCGTTGCAGCAAAGCAATAATATTGATAAGGAAATCTAACATTTTCAAAAGTGGGATGGTGTGCAGCAGCAACACAAACTGGCCATGATCGATGTCGACTCCTTGAATCTGGTAGATGACGTCCTTGACTGCCGTCTTTGCAGAGGCGACTAAGAAACCATTGAGCAGTACGAAAATCAGAAAGCTCATCTGAATTGTATTTCTCTAGGGATGAGTAACATCTGCGGAAGATCGAACAATATGAGAATGACATCATTAGACACAATTCAAGTAGAAAGTCGAGCGTAGTTGCAGCACTCGAGCCACGGTAAAGCATGGAAGACAATAAAAGCGGAGGAATGAGATGGATAAAGGACAATAAATTGGAGGTTACTCGCAATCATTAGCGCCTCGGCGCACCAACGTGAGATATATCAGTGTGATTATGAGAGCGAAAGAGAAAGTGCTATGGATGTGACCGATGCCCTTTTTCAAGTGTGCTTCTATCATACACCTGATCATGTGTGGCGAACGGAAAAGTCAGTGAAAATCTCAGAAGAAAGAGAAAGTTCTGTGAGCATTGCCTCTTTCGCGAGCAGTATCGTTCCTTTTATACCGCGGACCATCGAAGAATGCCAACTTCCGTGTGCGTGGGCTGACATATCCGCTGCCTTAGGCACCGAACATGGAATAAGGAGAGTCAATCATTAGCGTCCCTTATCCCACAATCGGCTGTTCTCAATGTCAATCGCAGCGAACGTAGGAACGTAAGCTGAAGTGAAATCGAAAGTGTGAAAAACGATCGTTTGATCCTTTTCTGCACACTGCGGACGTGCAGTATTGCGTCAACAACGTTCATACATCTCACAGTAGGAAATGATGGGAAACTTGCCTTTTGCGCCCTGACTTCTTGGCATTTGACTCACGGAAGATCGTTAAACACAAGGGTGTCATGGTCGCGCGGCAACCCAACGCATCACGAAGCCTCCCCAATGGCCCTCTCGACACCTATTCTCGCGGTTTTCTCGTTTGATACCCCGCTTCTTTCATACAGTTGGATAGCTTTAATTCGCTTCAGTACACTAGAGATTTTTCACTATGAGTCTCGATTATGACAGGAACATCCCGAGATAAACGACTATTATATTTTCCGGTCGTGAACCAGCGCCTTTTTCAAATGCCTCGCGAACGGGCTGCCCGTCCCACGGTCTTCAATAACCCCAACTATTTTGGTGAGAAAATTGACTGTTCCTTCTAAATTGCGCCATCAATTTGCTGCTAACCTATTCTTGAATCAAAGGAAAGTATGTTACATTCTTAAGTTGAAGAAAAATTTGGATTGCCAGATCTGTAAACGTATTGTAGACGTGCAAGTCGATTTCGTTACTGAGAAGGGAGGCAATAAATCGACCTGGACTCCCGCCGGCATAGCGATCGGGATCGGTTAGTGGTGCTGTCAAGACGAAAACTACTCCTCAATTCGTTTGCTCTCTCGCTGATCATAGCGACAAGATAGCACGCAAAAATAGTAAACCGGTCGAGGAGGAATTCACACGTGTTTCCTTCATTATGGTATTATGATATGCCTAATTTTTATAATATAACGCGTTTTCTGTATCTTCAGCTATCCTGGTCTTCTTGAACATCATCTCCGTCTCTCTCATCGGAATGGGCGTTTACAATGTGCACAACTGCCCCGGGCAGCCGATGATTCCAATGTTAGTTTCAAAAATACGAAAAACACGATTGTTTCGCATATTTCGAGTCGCAATACAATCACTGCACATGTGTGGGCGGTAAACTATTCTATCAGTTCAAAGTAGCGGCATGGCAGATTTCCCATAATCGCTGGAGCAGTGATCGTTACTGCATCCGTGATCGGCATCCTCATCAATTCCTGCACGAGACAAGTCTATTTCATTCCTCTTCTTTAGCGATTCGGCAAATTAAGCAAAACAAATCAATGCGATTCAGATCATAGCGAAAAGCGAAACACTGCACGGAATAACCAACCTCTTCAGCTTGCTGCTATACGTGTTCAGCATCATCTGGTATGCCTCAGTCATTTTGCTCGATTTCCTAGATACTGGCTGGAAGAAGTATCATCTTTTTTTAACATCGAGCATTTCCTGGATTGCTTTCTTCAGGATCTTCCTTGGATTCTGGTGGACCTGCCGTGCTCGAATCACCTTCGAACCGGGCGATAGGCTGTTCTACTGCGACTACTGGACATACGTATATATAGTGAGCTGCAACGTTTTCTCTCATATCTCATCTCTCATCAGCATTCTGGCATCATAGTCTGTCTTATAGTTGTTTGATTTCATTCAACAAGTGCCAGTACGCTGACATTCACATAGTCTACAAAGTATGAAGTATGCTCTGGGTGGGAAATTGCAACTACGTTCCGATGAATGTATCATCGTTGACTTTCAGCCAATTCCGCCTTCCTCTTTCTCCTCTTCTCTGCTGCGTTCTGCTTCGGCTGCGGTACGATTCTCCTCTTCCGCTGCTTCGATGACAACTCAGCGGACGAGTGAAGACGAGCAAGTGGAGAACGTCCAATAAAAATGTAAAAACATATAATGTTGACTCCAGAGAGGGGTTCTCATTCGTTTCATGTAAATTACTGAATTTATATTGCGAAATGTGTTAGGGTCTGGTCCCCGTGGCCCAAAGAGCGAGTGTTAGGAGTGGCTCAGTGGTAGAGCATCCGTCACGAGAACGGCAGGTCGTCGGTTCGAATCCTTCCTCCTCCATTTGACCTTTGACGCTCCTCCGACGCAAATAATAGAGTAGTCGATAAAACAGCAAGTTATAACTTTTCCCTTATCTCGTCCAGAATTTTTATTGATTATTCTATAAATCAACGTTGCGAAATCAATTCACATTCTATATAATAAATGCAAATAATAAATGTATCATACATCGGTAACAACAGCTACAAATGCATTTCTTAGTCAGAAATCATTTCTAATGATTGGCTACATGTTCCACTAAGAATACAAATAACTATAATTCACATTATCTTTGTATTTTCCATACATCACCTGCTGTTTTCCCAATCGAAATCTCTAGCCGTTTCACGAAAAACACAGCAAAGGCAAATATAGTCAGGCTCACCAAAGAATATTCTGGAAAGTTTATTTAATGGATGAGATAGACCGATATCACTGGAATCTGGCTCGAGTGTTCATTGGCATAATCGTTGTATTATCAATTGCTGGACCATTATGCAACAGCTTCATTGTGATCGCTACTTTCAAAACCAAGTTTGTTGCTTTTTCATTTGTCGACCCAATTAATTTCGAATGTCTCTACTTGCAATTTATTGGGGATTATGAATTGTACAACATAATTTCGGCTATTTGCTCAGCTTTAATTTTGTAAGCTGAGTATCTTGCAGAACACTACGCTCAACATGCAACATTCTTATTGCGGTAGGCGCAATTGGCAACATATTTCACCAGGTGATGTTTTCCATCGGATGGTGGTGTGTTAATGTGTGTGATGTGTTGGATGCAACCGGTTTGTGGGTGTTTTCCTCAGTAATGTTTGAGTTGAACTCCACTAAATAGATTGGGGAACTACTAGTTCGCATACCTGTTCTCTTCGATTATCACCTCGAAATTGACTCCCAACAGTGCATTTTAATATTGGTAGGAATAATCAAAAACTATTGAATAAATATCGTTGCTGGTTCAGTTTCTACCACAGATGGGCCTCGCGGTAGGCTACGCATGCATTTTGTTGATTGGAATTGATCGAATGATTGCTGTGATTTCTTCGGTTCGGTATCAGCAAATGAACAAGCTTCACTACCATCTGGTTTGATCTTCATTAAACTAGTATGCCACAGTTCCTTCAGTTTCTCTCTTCTCAAATTGTGATATTTTGTGCGTTTCTTTGTTATATTATATACGCTTATTTCGAGTATCGGTCAGTTTCATTCCACGTTTGAATGTAATGTTCACTTTCATCAGCCTGGTCGAATGCGAGTTTATGACGCCTTTTTTGAGCGGTGAGGTGTGGATTAGAGTAGCCGCTATTGTAATGAATGTATCAAGCGCCGTCGTTTATTTCATCGCGTGGATAAAACTTCGCTTTCTGAATGGTTTGCTTTTTACATTGAAAAAAATGAATACAATAAATTTTCAAATTATCAGATCAAACGCTAATGAAACGAATCGTGAAATCGCTAATGATAGTCGTCACGGTAGATATTATTGGATGGTTTCTCACTCCGATTTGGATATTTCTCGTTAATTTTTCCAATCTTGATGGTAAGTACGAAATTATGAAGAAAAAAAAAGTCAAAAATAATCACAGTTCAGAATAAGTTTGCTTTTTATTACATTGGACCCATATTCATACATTTCGCGCTTTCTACGAAACTAATAATCTACTATACTACAAGGCTAGCATAACAATTGCTGATTTCCATTGTCTTCTTCATTTCAGTTCTGAGTATCGTGAGGCATTCAATAAAATCCTTTCTAACAACAGCACACCTAGCGTTGTAGCAATTGTGGTAGACTCGAGAAAAACTGCATGTTAATAGCAATGATGTTATTGAGATCTGTGTTAGTTGTCTCACTTTAATTTGCGATAAAACTGAGGATCGGTATCGAGGCGACAGAGTTATGGCTATCGGAATATTCCAATACTTCAGAGTGGGAAACAGAATGAGCAATAACAATGAAAACCATTGTCTAATTTTTTTCGAGATAATTTGGATAACAATGAAAACCATTGTCTAATTTTTTTCGAGATAATTTGGATAATGTAGACCAAAAGCACGTTATCGTCCATAGAATATGTCAAGACGTTTTTTGGGTTCTTTTTTTTTATCTTTGCGATATAGTTTATCGGTCGTGTGTTTGCTCGAAACACCAGGCGCAAAATTTGGGTGAAGATTTGATTCCATCACTTTTATTGAAATCAGAACTAAAAGTGATTCCTCCGCTTTTATTGAGATCGGGATTAGGCGAAAACGTGAGAAAGGCATAAAGGGGGTCAGAAGTGGACCCAAATTCGCCCTGGGTTTGAGTTTGTCCCAAACTGAAAATCACACTTCCCCTCGGGAAGTGGATTCAATTACTTTTATTGATGCGCAGCATTAATTCTCACGCAGAAATATTCTGATAGCTTGAGTAGCAACCAAATTTTATAACAGGCCCTTTTGGGTCGTACGTGATCGTCTAGACATGCCAAACTATTTTGAACAGTACTAAATACAACCCGGGAAACCATGACAAACCAAACGCTTCTTTCTCTTGCTCTCTCGTTTCTCTGACAGGCGAGAGATCACGCGAATTTAGGAGAGACTATCTCTGCGAGCTTTTCAGCAAATTCTTTCAAAAATATCTTTTTGAGTCTGGATCTGGTTGTCTATCCGAAGTATGTTATTCGAACCGGCTGAAAATCTCGTTAGAAAAACCACATGTGATGTTTGAAAACACAAAGATATGAAAAACAAATTATAGTAATTTGTATTGTTAATGGAACATGTAACCACTCATTAGAAATGAGTTATGTTTTGCTTCTGTTACCAATACATATTTGCATACAAAAATCAGAATTCATTAGTTAACGTTTATTTAAATAATAATCAATCAGAATTCTCGACGAGAGAAGAAGAGGGCGTACTGGAAATAGTTTCGTCGTGTGTATTTGACAAGTTAAATCGAATCGTTTGCATAATGAGAAACGAATGAGATAAGATTCTCTGGTGACAATATTAAATTTATCACAAATTTATCACAAAATTTTTTTTTGATATTTTCAAGATATCAGGTTGATCGGAAAGTCTTTTCCGATTTTGACAGTTGAAGATTCGGGCCTCTCTTTCATTTCCTATTCGACGTATCAACTTAGTTCTTTCCATAATGGATAGGGACTTGTATACCCGTTTTAGCGCACACTATCTCTGAACTGTCCTATCAGTGGGAGGGGTACAGTGATTGATCAAATACGGAATGATCGATCACCACGGGCTCGATTTGCTGAGTAGGCGTTCAACGGTGAACGAAGATATGGTCAAACGGATAGCACAGGTGCGAAGTACGATGGTTTTGTGTCACTATTAAACCATTACTATTGGGAGACACTAAAAGCCTGTTCGAGATAGGTCCCAACTTCAACAATCATTGCGACTGTATCTCGTCGACATTAGTTTCGCTCGCCATGTATTCGTGTCAATGATTCTAAAGACTCCAATAATGTTGGACTGTGAAGTGCATATCCTAATTTGTTTACATTTAAATTTTGTGAAAGAATATAGCTACACTGGCAAGAACTGCTTTAATCAGATCATAGATATCGGAATTCGAAGATCGAAATTGGCACATTTGACTATTCTCCGTTTCCCCTGTACATTGAACGGCCTTTGAAAGACTATCTCTGCGAGAGTTTGCTCAATACGTTTCGCTGACTAGCAAGAGATCACGCGAATTTAACAATTTTTTATTTGTTTAAGATATTTGTAGCTCCACATTCATGAGATATCTGTCAGATTTTTCACTATCATTTTACTATTTTAAAGCAAGGGGGCTGCCGCCCCTTGAACCCCCGCTATCAGACTCGGTATGTTGAGATAGAGACTATTAATACAATAATGTAGTTAATACGTTTCTCTGATCAGAGAGTCTATGCATTCACACTATGCAATCACGAGAATTTTTGTTTCATAGTAATGTATTTTTTATTTGACGATATCCAGTATACAATTTCAAATGATCTATCAACAAGTGATCGCCTAGGCAGGCCTGAGCAAGCTCAACTATACCCCTATTCCACCCGTGAAATCATGGAAAACCATACATGGGTACACCATTTGAGTCCTATAACAATCTCGAATCAACTCCCAAAAGCTTATGCGAATCGTCTGGTACCTTCTCGGTAATATCCTGCCATCCATATCGCATCACCGCCATAATCGTGCATTGTAGTTTGTCCAATATGAAAACAACTACTTTGGATACTCGAAGACAAGAGCTGACCCTACCAACGCAATACCCTCCTCTCTCGTCACACGAATAGGAGTTTGAAAGCATGAGTTCCATCAGCCACCATGGCATAACGGATAACAATTCAGCTTTCAACTCGTTCCTTCGTTGGTTCGATTCCCTCTCAGCGAAATAGTTTTTTTTGCAGATTTTTGCTGTTGTTTATATACCTAGTTCTGAACGACTTTACCGACCAAGTTAGACACTTTTTTGCTAAGATATCTCAATTAACTCATACGAGAATTGTTGGACACCGATTCGAAGTCTTTGAGATCTGTGGTCGAAAAATGGCCAAAAACGTGGTTTTCATAACATCTCAACCGAACAAGTTAGACTTGAAATTATTTTTTCTTTATACTGGTCGACTCTAAAGACCAAAATATCACTGGAAAAGTTCAGCTTTCTTCGGTTCTAAATATGACTTTTCAGTCCAAATTCACATAAATTGTCTATTATTTCAACTATAGTATCAATTCGGCCCCTATCTTTCCATCACAAATTGTAGCTAATGCAATGATGAGACCAATATGTGTTGCGTTTTAAAGTTCTCAGTTTTCAAAGTGAGGAAAAAATTAGATCGAACACAAAAAATGGCCGATTTTCACCTTTTTCGATCATTACTTTTTTCTTTCGTTGTTTCATGAGCTCTAAATAGTAAATTCGGATTCTACTCGCCAAACTACGTCAGACAAAACTATATAAAAAATTATCAGAAATAAAAAAAATTCAACTTTTTCATGACCCCGGGGTCATGGTCATTAGTTGGTCGAAAAATACAAATCTCGGAACTATACCTGTATAGATGTTTCAAACGTATTTTTGCACGTAGAGAACGATTTTGCATACTATAACTCACCAATCTTTTTTTATATAGTTTTGTCTGACGTAGTTTGGCGAGTAGAATCCGAATTTACTATTTAGAGCTCATGAAACAACGAAAGAAAAAAGTAATGATCGAAAAACAGTGAAAATTGGCCATTTTTTGGGTTCGATCTAATTTTTTCCTCACTTTGAAAACTGAGAACTTTAAAACGCAACACATATTGGTCTCATCATTGCACAAGCTACAGATTGAGATGGAAAGATAGGGGCCGAATTGATACTATAGTTGAAATAATAGACAATTTATGTGAATTTGGACTGAAAAGTCATATTTAGAACCGAAGAAAGCCGAACTTTTCCAGTGATATTTTGGTTTTTAGAGTCGACCAGTATAAAGAAAAAATAATTTCAAGTCTAACTTGTTCGGTTGAGATGTTATGAAAACCACGTTTTTGGCCATTTTTCGACCTATGAAAACACCTGGCGGGCTGCGTTTGGAATGAGGGGCGCCAATTTACGCACTTTTGCAATCAAGGTTACTGTACCCTTCTATAATGCTAGTATGAAGGCCTGAATCGATAGTCCTGGCGGATGTCCGTGAAAGGGCCAAAATGCTAAAAAAATAACAGAGCCGGTCTCTTAAAACGTGTTCTCTGTACTACGAGGGCAAAATAGGGTGAAAGTGGTACAGTTGGGTAAAATTGTCGTACGGCGCTCATATTTTGGGTGTGTGACCCTTCGAGACGAAAAACTTTTTTTCGTAAAATTTTGATCTTTGATCTCCGAAAAATCGATAATTTCAAATATGAGATTTCGGTATCATGTTACATACCATTCGAAAGAGTATGAAAAGTTATGTCTAAAAAAAAGGAAACTTTATTTGAGCAAATATGGCACGAGTTCTGGCTCCAAACATGATTTTTTTTGCTTCATTTTGCCAAACATCGATATGGCTTCACACGATGGCATGGTTTCTACATCACCAAATCAATATGAGAGACATTCTGAGATTTTGAACAAATATCAACACATGCCTGGAACTAGGGGCAAAAGTAGATTCGAGGGAATGGCTTCATATTACCACTGGTGGTAGTACTCGGTGAGGTAGGCAGGTGGGCTACCTTAGGACTGACCGAGTCAGCAGCGCGTGAGAGCGCGCAATATTGGAATTTTGACGAATATTGAAAAATTCATATTTCACTCCGTGTTTCCTGAATCGATCCCAACTTTGCAATAATAAATTCCTAAATTCATGTACATCATTTCATGTGTTGGGTGAGATCCCCGAAAGTTTCAGCTTCATGGTGAAATTAAGAGATCAAAATTTGATTTGACTCTTAGATATTGATGGAACCCCGGCGTCAGAGATTTTATTTTAAAATATCTTAGATAATGTTAAAATGAATAAATAATTTTTAAAAAATTGAGAAAATTGGGTACCAAAAAGTCGAATTTTTCGAAAAACTGATTTTGGGTACTACAAATATTTGAATTTCTTCGTTTTGACGGCTTTCCCATGCAAGCAGTGATACGATTAATTGCCATAAATCTTGCAAGAATTTATTGATTTGATCTATGTATAGGAAATCAGAGTTTGCAAGATTCTGAAGAAAATCATTTTTTGTAGATTCAATAACTCTACATTTCAAATTGCAGATGTTTTTTCATCTATCGGGTTGAGGAATAAGTAACGCTCGTTTTTCCAATTTCAGATTATGACCTCTCCCGTCTTTCTAAATTGTGCAATTATATTCCGGTTTTTGATGATCGATAAGGGCTTGGATACTCTCTTTAGCGCACACTATATCATATATCTCCGATCATTTAGGCGATCACAATGGCTGGCTCAATTCAAAGTTGTCGCACCTCACCCTGAGATTTCGACAGGTCAGCACTGAGGGAAGAAGAATTATTGAGCCACAATTAAGCTGCAGTAGTAAAGTATCATGGTTATACATTACACTGATGATATTCAGAGGAATATCCAAGTAAAGGCCTGTGTGAGATATGCGCCTAACGAGAGTGTAGGATTTTCAGTTACTGACCGAAAGAAGTTTTGCTAGCCACGTTTTCTTAGCAATAGATCTAAAGACCTCAATTATGCTTGAATGTGGAGTACCTTTCCTGTTGAAAATATGGACGAATTTTGCTAAGTGTGGAGCATTCTCTTTATGAGTTAAATTGCTCGTAAGTCCGATATAGAAAAACAAGCCTCGAAATCGACATATATTGCTATTTCCTGTAAACCGTACTAATTGAATGTAAGGCCTTAGATGGTTAAATGGACGAGCAACTTTTGCACTATCATCCACCAAGTGGCCACAATTATAGAATGGCTACTATGTCTTGGGTATGGTTTAATCCAAAGTCCTCAAAACACGCATTTCTTTTGATTCCGTCACAAAATAATATTTTTGGAAAACTGTTATTTTTCAAATAGGAGCATAAGTAGCACCAAATGTTTATAGTGATAATATAGCTCCATAGTGAGTGACTGGAGCGCACTAGTGTATAGGCCAGCACCTTCGATCCTCAAGGTAGACAAATAAGTTAAGTGAACTGCAATTTTTCATGAACGTTCCCCTTGAAACGTCTATAAAAATACAACAATGAATCGAGCACCATTCTCACTTCACCATGAAAGAGGTGTAGTATCGGGCTGTTCACCTGAGAATGTGTGAATTTACCGAACAGTTTCCACGTTAAATTACACAATTTCGAAAAAAATCTAAAATTTTCGAAAATTATCAGGTACATTGAAATCTAAATTTCTCTCCTACACTGGAAGCGTGATATTTCTAATAATAACGGCTATGATACTCGAGCATACCCTGAAAAAATGCTATAAAGTCAGCTCGTTTAGATTTGATTGGCGGGAGATATATGAGCCCAAACACGATGCTCAAAAACGAGCGTTACTTATTCCTCAACCCAATACAAAAACATATTTGTTCAGAATCGTGCAAACTCTAATTTCCTATTCATAGATCGAATCAATAAATTCTTGCAAGATTTATGGCAATTTATCGTATCATGGGAAAGCCGTCAAAACGAAGAAATTCAAATATTTGAAGTACCCAAAATCAGTTTTTCGAAAAATTCGACTTTTTGGTACCCAATTTTCTCAATTTTTTTTCTCATTATTTATTCATTTTAACATTATCTAACATATTTTAAAATAAAATCTCTGACGCCGGGGTTCCATCAATATCTAAGAGTCAAATCAAATTTTGATCTCTTAATTTCACAATGAAGCTGAAACTTTCTTGGATCTCACCCAACACATGAAATGATGTACATGAATTTAGGAATTTATTATTGCAAAGTTGGGATCGATTCAGGAAAAAACGGAGTGAAATATGAATTTTTCAATATTCGTCAAAATTCCAATATTGCGCGCTCTCACGCGCTGCTGACTCGTCGCGGTCAGTCCTAAGGTGGCCCACCTGCCTACCTCACCGAGTACTACCACCAGTGGTAATATGAAGCCATTCCCTCGAATCTACTTTTGCCCCTAGTTCCAGGCATAAGTTAAAAATCTCAGAATGTCTCTCATATATTTTGTGCAGTTTTCACTGCAGAATCGAATGCAACTTTGTTCATGGCGCACCTTGAACGCCATTGTGTCCAAATCTTCAGTTTTCCTTGATGACTGGTTTCGATCAGTTCGACAGTTTTTCAGGTATAACTCTTTTCTTCCATGATTTGATGAGCTCTCAAATCGATCACTTTCTCAGAATAATGTCTCCATAGGATTTTCTGGCGTATTTTTGCACGTACAGTATCGGAAATAAGTCTTGGCTCAAAAATGTAAAGTGGTGTAACTTTTGAACCAGATGAGACTTCTTTCTGATGTCTTGATAGGTGGTAGTGGGCGTACACTTACATACGCTCACTGTGCCAGACCATAATACGATTTCGCAATATTGCATAGTGATGACGCAATCATTACATGGTATTTCATGGCCGACTTTTAGCTCGGTAATTTTTTCTCTGTCTTTCCATTTTCTGTAGTGATAGTAGACCTCAATACCTCTTTGATGAAAGTAAGTACTCGTAGGATTGGACTGGTTCAAAGTGAGGTCCCGAAAAAATGAATTTTCGTTCACAGACGTGCTACAAACTCGTTCAAAAGCTTAAAATGATCCTCACGATAATTCCTGGTTATCGCCAAAGTTTGAGAACGATAGCTCTCAATTTTACTTCAGGGCACGAGATGTTCACTTTTAAAATTACCCATATTTGGATGTCTACAGTTCCGAGGGCGATTTTTGTTCAAGGGTCATTCCAGCACACGATTGTTTCATATATATCGAACATATGATTCCCAACTTTTCATAGCATTTGGATATCTTTCCTGGCTGTGACAACCGAAAATCCGAGGTCAATCGATTTTCGACCCAAAAAATGACCATGATACGGGTTCATGGTGGAAAAATTATCAACCGTAAAACTTCTTCTTTGAGAAATTCCTGAATAAAATTTTCTCTGGTGTATCATTGTGTGTTGAATCCGAATCTCAATATGAGAGCCCATGATATCATTAATCAAAAATATTAAAATTAATCTTGTCGAAAAAACCGCCGATGTATTAGGTTGGTGCATAAGTCTTTGCCGATTTTGAGCATGAAGTTAAGCCTCCAATATTTTGCTTGTTTCGAATCACTTTGACCTGCCTCCATAACAATACTTTGGATCATATTCGAAGATTATTTTCATAGAATGGAATTGTGACAGGCTTACGGGAATAGGGGGAACTGGGGATCTGACTAACAGTGAGATTTTCAAGAGAAGTAAAATGTTCTTATATGAGGGTTTGCAAAGCTGCGAAACGTTTCATAGAAACCGCGTATGGTTAACTGAGAAGCCCTATGCTAATGCTTTTTAATAGCAAAATCGGAATATTTCTCGATGCAGAACAGCCATAATACTGTCCGACAAATATGACCTTCAAAATGAACTTCAAAAATTATCTGTTCACGCGATCGCATTTTCCCCCTCAAACATCCATGAGGGAGACCTGAACAGAAGTGCTTTCGACTCACTTGACGTCTATGTTATCCATATGAACATTCAAAACGGCTTCGCTTTCTGTTTTAAAAATACGAGATCAACACTTACTCTTGTTCCCGTCGTGAGCGGTCGCTCTCTCTTTCTCTCCCGGATTAGGCAATTCCACCCCTCCCTCGTCTCTCTCCTCCCCTCCGTCGCCCGACTTCTCGCCTACTTATCTACCCCTGGTCATCGCTAGTCGGCAAGTGGGAAGCCGACGATTTGGTGGTCGTATCCCACCTGGCCAGGTACGGTAGTTTACTCAAGCTTCACCCCCTCGCGCGATGGGAACCCCGGTCAAACTAGTGAACAAACCTCCCCTTCCCGCGGCAGCTCGCGGTCCCACTTTCGATCCCTCGAGATATGCCACACAGGAGAGTGTAGATTGCCTGACGAAGAAGGTTGACCAGATGATGGAGATGATGGGCGAGCTGTTGTCCCTCCACAAGGCTGCTCCTCCCTCCCTTCCCCCTCCCTCTTCCCTCCCTTCCATCACGCCCGCTGTCGATTTGGTGCGCGCCGTATATGAGTCTTGCACGCTTGCCATAAGTGACAAAGCGGAGTATGAAGAGAAGGAAAGTCGTGCAGAAAAAAAAATGACTGAGAAGTCTGACCTTGCCCAGGGACTCATCTCGGATCAGAAACTCGTGGCCGATCTCGTCAAGTACTGTGATTCGGAGAAGGTTCAGAAGGCATTCAGTGATCAGCTGATCAAGCACAGAGACACCCCACTGACCGCTCTCCCGGAAAGCGGCCCCTCAAGATCGAGTGTCCCTCCAAGGAGATCCGCGACCTTCTCGTCTCTGGAATTCGCGGGAAGACCGGACGGCCGACCCCCTTCACTGGCACTTTCGTCTTTATTAGGAAGGATCTTACCCCGACCCAGTTGAAGATGGAGCGAGATGCTCGCGATGAAGCAAGACAGAGGAATGTGGAAGCTGGGCAGATTGTGTGTGGAGTACGCGACTTCTCGCTCTACCACTACCGTATCCCTCGCCCATTCCCCTCGACCTACGGACGCGCTAGGGATACCAATACGAACCCATCTGCCGATCTCGTTCGTTCAGGCTCCGCTCCTCTCTCGTCTGGCTCTATCTCCACTGATGCTACTGTTCTCTCTTCTGCCTCTGGTGCATCTGCAATCTCTGATGCGACTACCGTACACCCTCCGTCGAACCACATCAACACCAACAGGAGACGCTAGGTACGCGGCAGCAAGGGCACCCCCATTCCCCTCTTGTCTCTTTCGTTTCCTTCCTCCTCTCTTTCCCCTCTCCCAGTCAATCAATCGATATCCCCATTTGAATCTCACCATCGTAAAGTGCACGTGCACTCATCTAGTATACGTCTGCTTAGCCCCCAAACTGTCTCTCTTTACTATGCTAATGCACGTTCTATTCGATGCAAATCGCCCCAGCTTTCTTTTATACTCTCTTCCTCTCTTTATCGTGTTATTTGCATATCCGAAACATGGCTCGATCTTTCTGATAGCGACTCCTTTCTAGTTTGTGGTTTTCCTGAGTATTTTCCATTTCGATGCGATCGCATAATGACTGACGATTACGGTAGAGGCGGTGGCGTCGCTTGCTTACAAGGGAATGACCAGAACTCACATATCCCGATTCCCTTCATTTCTCCATGACAGAAGGTACCCCCAAGAGTATCTCATGGCCGTTTTCAAAAGTTGCCCAATCCTTCTAGAAATCGAGATATGATGCTTTCAATTTTCGCCATTGATTTCCAATAAGAATTTGCATGCGCCATCATCTCCTTGTTGATGGTCGACTCCATCGGCTTCGGTGGCCGAGTGGCAGTGAGTTGAAACTGGGGATCGGGGGGGTTGCTGGTACGGATCCCGGTGTGGGCATTTTTTGTTTTGCTTCTATTTGGAGCATTTATCGATCGATTTGTATACGTATTCATGTGTTTTGCTCGAATTTCGAACATGTAACAGTTTTATTCAACAATTGTGGTACGCAATGATATAACATTCAAAGCACCAGGTCTTTTCGCACATTGGGCATAGGATGAAACTCAACGACTTACAACCAACAGAGGAACAGGCCTTGGTATTGACACCACGAGGACAGCAATACTCGACTGGGGTTTTGAAACGGGCAGAGGGAGGGGAATCGAAATAACCAGCGGCGTGCCATGCGTACATAATCATAGCCTTCAAGCACGCATGATTTTGAAGGACAGGGAAATGAGCTTCAAAATGTTGTCTCTCTGGTAGACCATGAAGTTAGGGGCATGCTTGAAGGCGTGGGACTGGATTCGTCTAACTAGTCCCTTGAAGGGTCGGAAAAAAATATACGTCAAGGGGCTGGCAAATGCCAGTGGCACCAGCGGGTATCTTCCTAGTGTGCAATGTCGCGGAAGCTGGTCCACGAATCCAGAAGAATGCAGAGGTCGTTGGAGGCGATCGAAGAAGTGAAGATGCACTGGAACATAAATCATTAGATAAATAACGATGATATAATGGTGATAAGGGGAAATGAAGACACAATTCTCACCTTCGCTATCCATTCCTTCATGTGGTTCTTCGTCATTATGTGCGAAGTTCCGGCACAGACGACGAGATTGGAGGCGCTGAAGATCCGCTTGGTCTTCGGGAACTTCCCTCCCGGTTCCTGAAGTACCACGAAGAGGAAGTCCCCCATCGATCCGTCGGCAAACACCAGTGGCATCACAGTGTAGGAGTGAGAGAGACGCTGCAGACTGAACCACTCGAACGACGATCTTCTCCCCGATCGGAGCGAGACTCCTGAACAACGGAAATCAGAACAGAACTTTGTATAGCACTCTATCTAGGGTCATTCTCACCTCTTGGAATTCAATTCCTTGAGAAATCCGGATTGGTCGGCGTTGCAGATTTGATCAAGTGGGCGCGTCTTCATTTCCTCCTTGATCCCAGCAACGAAGTCTGCCGCCTCCTTCTTGATTCTCGCATCATCCACGTGATTTTTCTTCGACACGAACTTCGTAGTCCTCCGAGATCCGAGCCGTGTCTTCCTCTTGAACCGAGTCACCCACGATTGCGATGCATCGAAGTTGGCCAGGTAGTTCTTCTCCCGGTTGATGTTGATCGCCATGACTTGAAGATCGACATCGTGCAGGCAGAAGCCTGATGATTCATGACTCATAGATAGAAACTACCACGAAAATACACATAACAAAATAACGTACCGTCTTCCATCGCCTCGATTGCCTCCTTGTACAGATCATCGGAAATGCATTGAAGAGCGATGATGCGTCCCGCCCGTCGTTTCGAAGACTCGCCAGCCTCCTTGGCGAACTGCTCCATCTTGCGAAGGTCGTAGTCATTGCCGATGAAGCGATGATGGTGCTTCATCACCTCGAGAGATCGATGAGCCTTCGTGGTAGTCGAGCGGTAGAAGCGTGCAGCCACCACAATCTGCAACAGATAGCAGTGATACAACGAGGAAATAGGGGTCGGGAGCACAACATACAGATAGAATACAAAACTGACCGATTCGAGTGTGGCACACCCTTTGGAGAAGTGGAAGCGCTTGTGATCGGGTGGAGGGAGGTCGTTCACCAGATCGAGGTCGGCTTCATTCCAGTCAGGATCCGGATCATCTTGGTCTTGTTGATCCAATGGCACCAGCTCCTCTTCTTCACCGTACACGAGACCATCGAGAGCAGCCTGTGAAAAAAAACATCAGAAAATATCCCATAAGAACAACCGACCAACAACCAGAACAGAGAGGAAAACTGACCTGTTTGAGGAGCAAGGCGAAGGTGCTGGCACCAGATACAGTATCGACAATAAGTCGTGACCCAAAAATTCAAAATGGTGTAACTTTCAAACCAGATGGGCGATAGTTCTGAGGTTTTGACAGATGACAGTACATGTACTCCTACACATGCTCACTGTGTCCGACTGTAATACGATTTCGCAATATTGCATGGTTATGACGCAATCGTGGCATGGTTTATCATCGAGGAATATTTGCTCGATGAATTTTTTCCCAGCTTTCCTACTCGGTATGATATTAGAAGGACTCAAGACCTTTTTAATGAAAATATGTACTCATGGGAGGATGACGTACAGTGGCTTTAGACTGGCTCAAAGTAGGGCCCCGAAAAAGTGAATTTTCGTTCTTCGACGTGCTAGAAAGTCGTTCAAAAGCTCAAAATTATCCTTACCACAATTCGTGATAATCCACAAAGTTTGGTAACGATAGCTCTGACTTTGCCTGCAGGGCACGAAAATAACGCATTTTTCACTTTTTCACATGACACTATTTTGGATGTTTACAGTTCAGAGGGTGATTTTCGTTCAAAGGTCATTCCAAGACGCGATGGTAGAAAATTCATGGAATATAAGATTCTCAACTTTTTAGAGCATTTGCATAACTTTCCCGCCTGCTGCAGCCGACAATCCTAGGTCAATCGATTCTCAAAATCGGCTATTTTTGGTCATTATTAATTTTAACTTTTTTCATTCATGATATCATTGGCTCTTATATCGAAATTCGGATTGAGCACACAAAGATATACCAGAAAAAAATGTAGTCAGAAAGTTCTGAGAGAAAATTTTTTTCGACTAATGATTCGACTAAACATCATGGTAATTTTATGGGTTGAAAATTGATTGACCTCGGATTTTCGCTTGCCGCGGGCGGGAAGGTTATCCACATGCTCTAAAAAGTTGGGAATCTTATATTCCATGGATTTGCAACTAACTTGTCCAGGAAATACATTTGAACAAAAATCGGCCTTGGAACTCTGATTGTCCAAAATAGGGAGAAAAAAGTTATGTGAAAAAGTGAAAAATTCGTGCCCTGATGTCAAATTAAGAGTTATCGTTATCAAACTTTGGCGATCATCTGGAATAGTGGAAAGGATCATTTTGAGCTTTTGAACGAGTCTCTACCATGTCTATAAACAAAAATCCATTTTTTCGGGACCCTACTTTGAGCCAGTCTAAAGCCATTGTACGCCATTCTCCCGTGAGTACATATTTTCATCGAATAGGTATTGAGGCTTTCTATTATCACACCGAGTAGGAATACTGACAGAAAATTCATAGAGCAAATATTCAACCATGAAAAACCATGCCATGATTGCGTCATCACCATGCAATATTGCGAAATCGTATTACGGTAGGACACAGTGAGCATATGCAGGAGTACATGTACTGTCATCTGCCAAAACTTCAGAACTATCGCCCATATGGTTTGAAAGTTACACCATTTTGAATTTTTGGGTCAAGACTTATTGTCGATACTGTAGATCCGAGTCGAGACCGAGATCATGAGCGAGAAGAGCGACGACACGAGAAGGGGAGACCATGGGAGGTGTGAAGTTGCAACCGTTTTGGCCATTTTATAGGCAGCGTCCAGACATCTTTACATAGTGCTCTTCATGCTTATGGACAAATCCGCCAAATCTTTCCATACAAAGAAACATGCACATATTTGCTTTGAATGTTACATCATCGCGTACCACAATTGTTGAATAAAACTGTTACATGTTCGAAATTCGAGCAAAACACATGAATACGTATAAAAATCGATCGATAAATGCTCCAAATAGAAGCAAAACAAAAAATGCCCACACCGGGATCCGTACCAGCAACCCCCCGATCCCCAGTTTCAACTCACTGCCACTCGGCCACCGAAGCCGATGGAATCGACCATCAACAAGGAGATGATGGCGCATGCAAATTATTATTGGAAATCAAAAATTGAAGCATCATATCTCGATTTCTAGAAGGATTGGGCAACTTTTGAAAACGGCCATGAGATACTCTTGGGGGGTACCTTCTGTCATGGAGAAATGAAGGGAATCGGGATATGTGAGTTCTGGTCATTCCCTTGTTAGTTCACAACTCACTTAGCCCCGTGCTCATTTCCTCTTTTTCCTCTACCCTTCTTGAATCCTGTATTGTAGATTTAAATGTACCTTTCACTTCCTCATTCCCCTTTAGAAAAATTAGAATTATCACAGTTTATCGTTCTCCCTCCTCACCCACGAGCTCTCTTGTTTCACTCCTCTCTCATCTGGTAACGCATATTTCCATTGACTTTCCTTGCGTTATTCTTGGAGATTTAAATTTCCCTAGTATTGATTGGACTACCCTTTCCTCTCCTGTCCACAATGATCTTCGTGATTTCATTTCCGACAACCATTTCACCCAACATGTACATTTTCCTTCTAGACTTCAAAATTATCTTGATCTTGTTTTTAGTAATAGAGACGTAATTCGTAATGTTGCTCCGTCTACCCCACTCAGTGACCATCTTTCTGTGATTTTTGACCTATGTATCCCTCTCCCTCCTCCTAAACAACATTTACTTCTCGTCTTTACAAATTTGCTGATTGGGTCTCAATCAATTCGTTTATTTTCTCCCATGATTGGACGTTTGCTTTCAGTAGATTAGATGTCCAACAGTCATACGAATATTTCGTTTATTTTATCAATGATCTTCTCGATACCTTTGTTCCCCTTTCCAAACCTTCTCCTTTTTCTAGATACCCCAAATCCCTCAAGATTCTTTACAGTAAGAGTAGAAACTTGTCTCGTATCGCTCCCAATAGCTACGCCTCATATAAAATGACCGATAGATTTAACTCCGCTCTAAACCGTTTCCACTGTACCCTCGAGAATCGCATTGTTAACTCCTATAATCCTAAGCTTTTCTACAGTTATTGTAATAGTAAACTCAATGCACCCAAGATCACACCATCTGGCATTGTTGATTCTGATGGATCCCTCTTGTTGTCCAATAATCTAAAATGTATTGCCTTCGATAGATTCTTTTGTTCTGTTTTCACCCATCCTCAATCATCCCCACTTCCCCAGCCCTCTCCCTCTCTTACTTTTGACATACCGTCTGTTTCAGAACTAGATATTATCTACGCTCTAAGCAGACTTTCTCCTAAGATTAACGTCACACCTGATCATATTCCGAGTATTGTTCTTTCTAAATGTCGATCATCTATCATTTCTCCTCTCCTTATAATTTTCAATAAGTCTCTCCTCACATCACAAGTCCCCTCTCTCTGGAAACACGCACTTGTTAAACCGATCCCAAAGAAAATTAGCAACTCTATTTCCGACTTTCGTCCAATATCCCTTACGTCATCTGTTTGTAAAGTCTTTGAGAAAATTCTCATCGACAAAATCACCTCATTTCTTGACCAAAATAATCTTTTTGATCCCCATCAGACCGGTTTTCGTAATTGTCGATCTACCTCCACCAATCTTGCGGACTTACTCTCATTACCTTCGTATATTTAAGAAAGGCTCTCCTTTCGACACTGTTTACATAGATTTCCGCAAAGCTTTCGATTCCATTGATCACAGATTACTATTGCATAAATTGACTAATCTAGGGCTTTCTGATCACCTTGTGACTTGGATCCATTCTTATCTTTCGAACAGGACTCAGTTCGTATTTATTGATTCGTCTTTTTCTCCCCCTTCATTCGTTAGATCAGGCGTGCCCCAAGGCAGTTGTATCGGCCCACTCCTTTTCATACTTTTCATTAATGATCTTTGCTCTCAATTCCCTAAATCTATTTATTACTCTGTATATGCCGATGACCTCAAATTGTTTGCTGAAGCCCCGTTACATTCCGATGTTTTACAATCTGCTTTAGACACTGTTGCTGACTGGTCTTCGCAATGGAATTTAGGAATTTCTGAAACTAAATGTCACGTTATGCATTATGGTTGCCACAATCCCCGTAGGCTATTTACTATCAATAATGTTGTCCTTACTGAGCCTAGCAATTGCATGATCAAAGATCTAGGTGTGCAGTTTTCCCCTTCCCTTTCTTTCTCAGCTCATATCTCTAAAATTATTGCTAGTGCTCGTTCTAAATCTAACCTCCTTTTTTAAATCCTTTCGTAGTAACTGCCCAAACCTGTATCTGAAGTCTTTTACTACTTTTATTCTTCCCAATATTGAATATTGTTCCAATATCTGGAACCCCGTACACAGTGTAGATATGGCTAGAGAGCTTGAAAAAGTTCAGAGAGACTTTATACGTAGACTTTATTACCGCTGTTCTCTACCGCCTGTTCCATATAGAACCAGGCTTCGTGATTTGAATCTATATACATTAGAACGCCGTAGATTCATTATGGATGTCACATTTCTCCAATCCGTTGTCAATAATCGATATTCTATGGATGCATCCTCCCTGCTTACTTGTACACCTCTCACTCGCACTCTCCGCAATTGTCATAATCTTCGTATCTCATTGCCATTTATTCCTCATAACTCTTTTTCCACCCTTATCTCTAGAACCGACCGCTGACCCCTGAGACGCGACCCGTGATGCCATAACTCGAATCAACTTTTCGCTGACTGGAAAAGCCTTGAGGATTTCGATCAAAGAAGATTTGCGCCGAAAGCATTTGGAAACAATGAGAAAGGCTGTCGAATATGGAAAAAGTACAAAGCGGGCAATACAATCCTCTCAGCTAGGACGAACTCAATTAAATCAATTAGAAAGGGCTGACGGAACTGTCGCTAACTCAAAATATGAAATCAACACCCGTTCCTCGAAAGTGAAGTAAGAAAAGGAATCGAAAAACTGAAGAATGACAAGTCTCCCGGACCAGATAAAGTGAAAGCAGAAATGCTGAAATGCGGAAGGGATATCATAGTACGGTCGTTGACAAGTCTATTCAACAAATGGATCACAGAAGAGTGTATTCCCAATGATCTTCCGGATGCGATAATATCTCTTATATTCAAGAAAGGAAATGTACTGGATATTTCAAACTATCGTCCCATTTCATTGATGAATATAATCTACAAACTGTTCACCTCTGTGATCGACACGCGGATTGAAAAGCAACTTTCAATGAATCAATCAAAGGAGCAAGCAGGGTTTAGACAAAACTTCGCAACGACAGATCACGTATTCGGAATATCTGAACTAATTAATCGATCTATGGAATACAATTTCCCTGTTTACCTGGTATTTGTGGACTACCGAAAGGCTTTCGATACGGTGGAATTCGACAAAGTGTGGGAAGCATTATACGACCATGGAATACATCCAAAGATAATCAATACACTCCGATTCATCTACAGTAGAAGCCGTGTGTCAGTAAAAGTTGGGAAAGATCGAGTACCGATTGTAATAGAAAGAGGAGTGAGACAAGGCGATCCACTGTCCCCTCATCTCTTCAATGCTGTGATAGAAGGAATTTTCCGAAACCTGGAGTGGGAGAGATTTGGAATCAACATCGACGGAGAGAACCTGAATCACTTACGCTACGCGGATGATATTGTTCTAGTATCGCATAGCAAGAAAGACATTGAATCAATGATGAGTGAACTATGTGCAGAAAGTAGAAAAGTTGGATTGGAAGTAAATCAGAAGAAGACAGTAATGATGACCAACCGAGCTCATGTTCCTCTTTATATCGATGAAAAACAACTGAAATATGTCAACTACTTTGTGTATCTCGGAGTAAGGCTATCATTCGACCAGGAGTTAATGCTTGAAGTGAACAGGAGAATCGGAGGAGCTTGGAGAGCTTTCAACAAGTTTCACGATTTTCTTACGAGTAAAGGAGTGGAGATGGCACTTAAAACAAGAGTCTTTCGGATGTGCATTGAGCCAAGTTTCATATACGGAAGTGAAGTTTGGAGCCCTACAAAGAAAGAAAGAAATCGATTGATAGTTGCGCAAAGAGCAATGATGAGAAAGATGGCAGGCTTGATAGCAGGCTTGATAGAAGAACTAACGAATGGCTACACCAAAAAGTGCCTTTGATTGATATTCGAATTCGAGCTATGTATAGAAAGTGGAACTGGGCCCGAAGATTAGCGACAATAGAAGATGAAAGATGGGCCAAAAGAATCATGAATTGGTCACCGTGGGATTGGCCGAGACCGCCCGGACGACCGAAAATTCGATGGAGAGATGAGATAGTAAAGAAAATAGGAATAAATTGGGACACTACGTGCAGAAGAAACCCCCATCTATGGAGAGACTGTATCATTCAACAGGCGACCCACCTGAAGCTTGAATAAATATTGATATTGATATTGATATTTTTGCACGTAGAATCCGAAAATGCGTACTAGAGAACACCAAAGTGCGAATGAAAGAAGTTATGATTGAAAAAGCTCACGTTTTTCGGCATTTTCGGATTCTATTAGGTTGGTGCATAAGACTTTGCCGATTTTGAGCATGAAGTTAAGCCTCCAATATTTGCTTGTTTCGAATCACTTTGACCTGCCTCCATAACAATACTTTGGGTCATATTCGAAGATTATTTTCATAGAATCGACTTGTGACAGGCTTACGGGAATAGGGGGAACTGGGGATCTGACTAACAGTGACATTTTCAAGAGAAGTAAAATATGAGGGTTTGCAAAGCTGCGAAACGTTTCATAGAAACCGCGTATGGTTAACTGAGAAGCCCTATACTAATGCTTTTTAATAGCAGAATCGGAATAGTTCTCGATGCAGAACAGCCATAATACTGGCCGACAAATATGACCAACTTCAAAAAATTCACGCGATCGCATTTTCCCCCTCAAACATCCATGAGGGAGACCTGAACAGAAGTGCTTTCGACTCACTTGACAAGGGTCTATGTTATCCATATGAACATTCAAAACGGCTTCGATTTCTGTTTTAAAAATACGAGATTTCTCAGATAGGAATTCTCGACCGAAAACGTCGGAAAATGTGGTTTTGTGTGTTTTCGAGCTAAGCGCACTCTTCAAAAAATATTGATTTGAGAATTATGTCGAAAATATCAGCGATAGGGCAAGGATTGATTGTTACTTTAATGGCGAAATATCAGCCGTACAATGAGTATGGGAGCCAGTGGATCATCGTAAGCACTAATTGGATGTTCGTTTCTCGAGTTCAAACTTGTGGACAATGCAATTCTTCAACGAATATCTGAATCCTCTGACAAATTTAATTGAAAACTATACAGTAGAGCTATTTTACTTTTCAGGTATATTCAAATCTCTAGACCCTTTGACCCGATTACACGGCTTTATAAATTGAAATTGATCGCATAAGGCCAGGTGCATTTCTAATTTAGATAAATATCTTAAATAGGGATTTTGTTGCTGACAGCTTCTACTAGCTTCAATGCATTATTAAATCATCATACATTGCGACTGTGCACCAATTTTGGACCTGTCACTATTCTCCATGGAATGCCGATCTGGCAAAATGTCCACGTAATTTTCGATCTCGCTAACAACGGCGGTATACTGTGTCCGTCTCTTCGGTGTTACAGGCATGTCATAGTGTGCGCTAAAGAGAGTGACCAAGCCCTCAACAATTATGAAATACCATAGGCTGATTGGGCAAATTCGAAAGGTGGGACAGGCAAGAATATCCAAGTGTCGAAATCGGCAAAGACTTATGCACCAACCTGATAGACAGTTTTCGACAGTTTTTTTTTTTTAATTACGATTTTTCATTCACGAAATCGTGGGCTCGCATATCGAAATTCGGATTCATCGCACAATGATACACCAGAAAAAAAGGTAGTCAGGAAGTTCAGAGATATTTTTGACTGAAAATTTTTCAACCATGACCCCCGTATCATGGTAATTTTTTAGGTCGAAAATTGATTGATTTAGGATTTTCGGTTGCCACAGCAAGGAAAGTTATCCAACTGCTATGCAAAGTTGGGAATCATATGTTCCATAGATATGAAACCATCGTATACCATGTAATGATTGCGTCATCACTATGCAATATTGCGAAATCGTATTATGGTATGGCACAGTGAGCGTATGTAAGTGTACGCCCATTTCCACATACCACAATATCATAAAGAAATCTCATCCGGTTCAAAAGTTACCACACTTTACATTTTTGAGCCAAGACTTATTTCCGATACGGTATCACGTTGGTGCATAAGTCTTTGCCGATTTCGACACTTGGATATTCTTGTCTGTCCCACCTTTCGAATTTGCCCAATCAGCCTATGGTATTTCATAATTGTTGAGGGATTGGTCACTCTCTTTAGCGCACACTATGACATGCCTGTAACACCGAAGAGACGGACACAGTATACCGCCGTTGTTAGCGAGATCGAAAATTACGTGGACATTTTGCCAGATCGGCATTCCATGAGAATAGTGTCCAAAATTGGTGCTCAGTCGCAATGTATGATGATTTAATAATGCATTGAAGCTAGTAGAAGCTGTCAGCAACAAAATCCCTACTTAAGATATTTATCTAAATTAGAAATGCAACTGGCCTTATGCGATCAATTTCAATTTATGAAGCCGTGTAATCGGGTCAGAGGGTCTAGAGATTTGAATATACCTGAAAAGTAAAATAGCTCTACTGTATAGTTTTCAATTAAATTTGTCAGAGGATTCAGCTATTCGTTGATGAATTGCATTGTCCACAAGTTTGAACTCGAGAAACGAACATCCAATTAGGTGCTTACGGTGATCCACTGGCTCCCTTACTCATTGAACGGCTGATATTTCGGGATTAAAGTAACAATCAATCCTTGCCCTATCGCTGATATTTTCGACATAATTCTCAAATCAATATTTTTTGAAGAGTGCGCTTAACTCGAAAACACACAAAACCACATTTTCCGACGTTTTCGGTCGAGAATTCCTATCTGAGAAATCTCATTCATTCATTCATTCATTTATTTATTCCGTTAACGGGGGAATTGGACAAGAAAGTATAGTGAGAGTGCAATAAACGGAGGTCCGTCGATGGAGTCGAATCGGGTATTTGCTGGGCAGCAAGGGTTGGGGAGGGGGCGAGGATTAAAGATCAAGCCAATTGCAAATAATTGAGTCGGGGTAGAATGAGGGGGGTTGAGAGCGAATGCAGTAACGCAAAGCGTTTTGTGAAGAATTAACAATTTCGGGTGAGAGGGAATTCCAGATAAGAATGGTTCTAGAGGTTCAATATTTATTCAAGCTTCAGGTGGGTCGCCTGTTGAATGATACAGTCTCTCCATAGATGGGGGTTTCTTCTGCACGTAGTGTCCCAATTTATTCCTATTTTCTTTACTATCTCATCTCTCCATCGAATTTTCGGTCGTCCGGGCGGTCTCGGCCAATCCCACGGTGACCAATTCATGATTCTTTTGGCCCATCTTTCATCTTCTATTGTCGCTAATCTTCGGGCCCAGTTCCACTTTCTATACATAGCTCGAATTCGAATATCAATCAAAGGCACTTTTTGGTGTAGCCATTCGTTAGTTCTTCTATCAAGCCTGCTATCAAGCCTGCCATCTTTCTCATCATTGCTCTTTGCGCAACTATCAATCGATTTCTTTCTTTCTTTGTAGGGCTCCAAACTTCACTTCCGTATATGAAACTTGGCTCAATGCACATCCGAAAGACTCTTGTTTTAAGTGCCATCTCCACTCCTTTACTCGTAAGAAAATCGTGAAACTTGTTGAAAGCTCTCCAAGCTCCTCCGATTCTCCTGTTCACTTCAAGCATTAACTCCTGGTCGAATGATAGCCTTACTCCGAGATACACAAAGTAGTTGACATATTTCAGTTGTTTTTCATCGATATAAAGAGGAACATGAGCTCGGTTGGTCATCATTACTGTCTTCTTCTGATTTACTTCCAATCCAACTTTTCTACTTTCTGCACATAGTTCACTCATCATTGATTCAATGTCTTTCTTGCTATGCGATACTAGAACAATATCATCCGCGTAGCGTAAGTGATTCAGGTTCTCTCCGTCGATGTTGATTCCAAATCTCTCCCACTCCAGGTTTCGGAAAATTCCTTCTATCACAGCATTGAAGAGATGAGGGGACAGTGGATCGCCTTGTCTCACTCCTCTTTCTATTACAATCGGTACTCGATCTTTCCCAACTTTTACTGACACACGGCTTCTACTGTAGATGAATCGGAGTGTATTGATTATCTTTGGATGTATTCCATGGTCGTATAATGCTTCCCACACTTTGTCGAATTCCACCGTATCGAAAGCCTTTCGGTAGTCCACAAATACCAGGTAAACAGGGAAATTGTATTCCATAGATCGATTAATTAGTTCAGATATTCCGAATACGTGATCTGTCGTTGCGAAGTTTTGTCTAAACCCTGCTTGCTCCTTTGATTGATTCATTGAAAGTTGCTTTTCAATCCGCGTGTCGATCACAGAGGTGAACAGTTTGTAGATTATATTCATCAATGAAATGGGACGATAGTTTGAAATATCCAGTACATTTCCTTTCTTGAATATAAGAGATATTATCGCATCCGGAAGATCATTGGGAATACACTCTTCTGTGATCCATTTGTTGAATAGACTTGTCAACGACCGTACTATGATATCCCTTCCGCATTTCAGCATTTCTGCTTTCACTTTATCTGGTCCGGGAGACTTGTCATTCTTCAGTTTTTCGATTCCTTTTCTTACTTCACTTTCGAGGAACGGTAGAAACTGCTCGCTTGTTGTGAATGTCATTCGTACTGGGCGTCTCGTCGTTGCGAATAGCTCATTGTAGAAATTTTTGACAACACTGTTGATTTCATATTTTGAGTTAGCGACAGTTCCGTCAGCCCTTTCTAATTGATTTAATTGAGTTCGTCCTAGCTGAGAGGATTGTATTGCCCGCTTTGTACTTTTTCCATATTCGACAGCCTTTCTCATTGTTTCCAAATGCTTTCGGCGCAAATCTTCTTTGATCGAAATCCTCAAGGCTTTTCCAGTCAGCGAAAGTTGATTCGAGTTATGGCATCAGGGGTCGCGTCTCGTAATCTTCTCCTTTCGAGAAATAGCTGTTTGGTTCTCGCCGAGAATCGTTCTTTTGCAGGGATTGGGATCATTGAATTTTGAGCAGTTGTGACTAAAACCTTGGTAATCTGTTCATAACTTGAAAGGTCTCTGTTCGAAACAGTGTGGATCGATGCAGTAAACAGCCTTTTAGACAATTCATGGCGTTGTGGAGCAAGATGGGGGCGATATCGGACTCTTGAGTCAATTCTTATTTTCGCCATCACCAATCTATGGTCTGTGCTCATATCAAATTTCCCCACAATGGAAACATCCAACACTTTTGAGAGATCCTTACTCATCACGTAGTCGATCTGGTTCTTCGTACTCATATTTGCTCCCCATCCACGTCCATTTTCTACTTTCCCTCTTTTGGAACCGGGTATTGAGAAGATGCAATTTGGTTTCGGCGCAAAAATCGACCAGTATTTGCCCTCTATCATTTCTCTGTCCCAGTCCATGGCGACCAACGTAGTACTCCTCTTCCGACATTTTTGACCCAACCTTCGCATTCAAATCACCCAGCACAATCACTTCCCACTTTCCACGCCCCGGTTGCTGAGCGCGACGCGCGGAGGCAGTCATGATTGCTCTGAGATCATCCAATAGCGCCAGATATTCCTGGTCAGGGTGCGATGAGGTCGGGGCGTACACATTGACTATGCGTAGTCCGAGGAGAGGGAGATCGAGGTAAGAAAGACGATCGCTCACAGAGTGGAATGTGGAGTTTGACGCCCAATGACTGCCCACTAGGAAACCGGTGCCGTTGGCGGAACGAGTACCGTAACCCACTAACAGGTGATTGGAGCCTGATAGGGTGAGAGAGGTTTGGCCTGACCTTCTCAGTTCCTGTAGGGCGACGATATCAAAGGGTATCTCACTCACTGACTCCTCCAGCTCTGCTACTCGATCGTCTGTCCTCAGGGTCCGCACATTGATTGTCCCAATCCGGAGGGTGACTTGCATCAATCGGACAGGGGGCCCACGAAGGTTGTCCAGGCGACTACGTGGGGACTCTCCCACTCGGAGGAAATTGGAGAGCGACCGCCTCTCAGCGGCGCAGGAGTGAAGAGTGAAGAGTGAAGAGTGAAGAGTGAAGAGTGAAGAGTGAAGAGTGAAGAGTGAAGAGTGAAGAGTGAAGAGTGAAGATACGCCAGAAAATCCAATAGAGACATGAGAAAGTGATTTTTCGACCCAAAAACGGACCAAAGACCACATGGTGAAAAAATGAAAAATTTTCTTTAGGAGTTTCTGGTGTATTTTGGTGCGCTGATTCCGAATTTCGAAATGATTGCACTGAAAACATCTCTGAAAAAAGTTATGCTTGAAAAGCTGTCAAAATTTCGAAAAATCGCCGGTTTTTTGGACAAATCCCCGCCTTTTTTTCCTAACCTCCAATCTTATTGATTTTTGGGGTGGTGTTAGGTACCAGTAGGTCCTTGAAAACGCTTCTTGTAGAAATCGGTATTTGGAAAGTTACATCACTTTTTCGGAAAACCGACTACCCCGATCCAGCGCATGGACATCGAATGATTTCATCAACAGACGAAATGTTGCCCTCTGCCTCCTCATTCTAACGTTTTTTTTTTCAAAATTCCTCTATCACTATTCTAAAGCAAGTTATGGCCATTTTCGTGAGTCAATTTTTGCGTAAAATTTCATTGTGTACCTACTTTGACCTATCAATTCTCGGAGATGAGACCAGTTATCAAAATTCTGAAAACACAGATTGAAAGAGCATCGTCGAAAGTACTCAAGGATCCGCCCGCGAATCACTGATTTCTCTCGAAAATCTGGCGATTCCTCTCATAAATCGATAGTGCAAAGAGATACAATGAGTGAGGTGAAACCCAGTGTGGAGGACCTCATGAAGGCACTGGCAGAACAGAACAAAACAGTCACGGAGACTCAGACCACACTCTCAGACCGCCACTCTCTTGGGCAAAGTGATTTAGCAGAACAAGGGTAGATCAACAAAGGAGGGCAATGAAATGTCAATGACGACGATCGAGTCGCGTGTGCTCGAGTTCGTCTACTCTCCTGAGGATGGCTCCACATTCGAGCGATGGTGGAACAGACATGAGGACATCTTCGACATCGATCTCAAAGAGTGGGACGAGGTCAAGAGAATCAGATTGCTTCTCCGACACGTGAGCATTTCGGTTGAGAGAACTTTCGTGGAGTCGATTGCTCCGACCAAGTGGATTGACATGACCCTCGAGTATGTCAAGAAGAAGATGATGACTCCCTGATGACAGTTACGAGCCAGACTGAGGAGAGGGTGATAATATCCTGAATCAGGATGAGCGGGAAACAACGGATATTCGAAATGCGGAGTTAAAAGGTTGACGAATCGCCTTACAGTACTTAACGAGTTGGGTAGGTGAGCTGAGTCATGCTTGTGAGTGATGCCTATTGCATTTACTATTCTGTATTAATTATGCTTATATAATTACTATACAACAACTACTAATTCGCATACCTGTTCTCTTCGACTATCACCTCGAAATTGACAGCCAATATTGCATCCTTATCTTTGTAGGAGTAAAAAAATATTTAATTTATGAGACGAATCGCGCGATACTCGAGAGCCCCGCGGCGGTATTAAATTAGTATTCCCGATGCTGCTGAAAAGTATAAAGTAAGTACTTCAAATGGCTACACAAATGATTAATAATGATAAATGAAACATAAATCGAATGTAAAAGTGACTGTATCCCTTCGAAATGTAACTCTCTCTCTCGCTATCGTTCTCTCTCGCTCTCTCGAACTCTCTCGCTATCGTTCTCACGCCACTTCCGAGAGAGCCTCGGGCGGGAGACTGCAGCTTCCGAGCGCACAGATGAAAAAGTGTGATAAAAAAATAACACCAGGAGTAGTTTAGCACGTAGAATCCGATTTTGCAATAAAAAAATGTCCATGTGCGGAAAAATTTTTCACGGTGATTTGCCGTTTTCGACATTTTATCGATGTCCTATCGCTTCCAAAGTAAGTTTTTCGTTTTTTTCATGGCAAGATACGCCTGAAACACCTATAAGAACGTACTTTTTTCTGGGATGAAATTTCGCACGGCCCGTCATTTTTCGGAAAGTGCACCCCAACCTCTCACATAGGGCCAGCTATCAGGTCTAGGAATGGGGACTTCACCCACAACTTATTGGCATAGGTTGCAAAAAAGTGATCCGTCGACCCCACCCAAAAGCTTCACTATACCGTGGAACGACTCTTAAAGTAGGTACACTATGAGTTTTTAGTCAAATTCGAGTTCAGGGAAACGATCATAACTCGCTTCAAAATGCAGATAGAAAACCACAACTCGCCCTCAAACCGACAGTTGAGGCGATTAATTGGCAATAAGAAAAGGAAAATGACGAGGTAGATCAGTTAGAAGAACGAAGAGATCCCCCGAGACTCTTCTCGCACGTCGACGAATGTTATAACGACGTCGTGAAGCTCGAAGGAAAACAGAACGACGCTGTAAACACGATTAGAACAGAAAACGTGAGCTAGTTAAACCATCTGAACGCCGAATATTGTGTATGGGAGTATACAAGGGTTTTAGATAATAACAGTATTTATTATAAGCAAGGGAAAAGCAAGTCACAACACGTGACGGGAGTAAAAGAAGAGAATGACGCCGTTAGAAAGTAGGCCAGAGGGGCGGGCGTCATGGCTGAGTATCAATCAGGGATTCAAATAAGAAGTGCGGGAAATATACTGTAAGTAGCGGGTCAACCTGGTAGAGAATTAGGGTTGTGTCACACTTAAAAATAGTGATGATAATTGGCTATACACAGCAGGTACGAATGACATAATAGATAACACGGCTGATTTATTGAGCTGATATCCCGATCCCTACGGAACTTTGGTGGTAGACTAATTCGATCACACTGATTTCAAATCCGTTTTCAAAATTTGCCAGATAGGCCATTGAAGTGAGATAGCAGTTTTGTGAGCGACAGGGAGTCGATGGTGAGTGAGACGATTGTTGGCAAAGAATGTGCAGTGTCTCTCCATTCCGCACACCTCTGTTCGATGGGAGTGTTTTATTGAACCGAACATGGTGACCAATAATCGAGCTCTACCATTCTTCTCCTTATACTTTTGGTGCAACCAAAAAGCTGCAGGTTGACAAATGAAATAAATTAGCCGCCAGTTACTTTCTGGCTGCATAAATCCATGATAGGAAGAATGATCTGCGAGATTGATGTACCCTCGATAATAAATAAAACCCTATTGTCAACATTAATCAATTAATTACCGCATTCCCGTTTTTTTTCCAGTTCGGTCGCGCGGTGCAGCTGCTGCTGTCGCGCTCGCCGTACAGAGACATCGCCATTCCCTGGTGAGTTATAGAGATCAGCCGGTTGCCGTAAGAGTCAAACTAGTCTCGAATCAGTAAAACAAAAATGTATGCTCATAAATTTTTTCCTGGGGTAACGTTTGTTTGTGAATCGGATCCTGCAAACAGACTCAGATGTCGGAACAGTAAATCCCACTTCTTTCCCTAGAACTCAAAAGCGCGATACCACCACCCAATGTGTCGAGAGAGACACCGACGGGCATTATTGGGTTGATATCCCGCGTAATCGCGTGTCGACATTTTCACACCCGTGGGGTGCTGGTTTCATCAAATCCACATAGCGGCCGTGAGTTGTAGCGATTAGTTTCGGTTTCGAATACTTCTGTTGAAAAATAATAATCAATTTATGGGTACTACCGTATTGTGTAGATCGATAATCCACCGTAACTCTTGCTCAGGTCTCCCTTCTACGCCTCTGACTGGGACGCCGCCGATCTCTTCCCCACCTTCCTTCAAATGTTCATCTACAAGCCGACTCTTCTCCAGTCCCTCTCCGCGCCCCATGTGGTAAGGCATACTGTAGTTAAGTAGAGGGGTACGGTAGCTGATGGGGTACGGTAGACTCGCTACTCTCTCCAATCAGTACACGATAGTGGATCAGTTGCGAGAGTGTGCAGAATGGATAGAAGAGTCGCTGATTGCACGTGGCGAAAGGGAGAGATTACAATGGAAGTAGCACAGCAGAGACATAAATAGATCAGGGACTCGGTGTTGATGAGGATCTGATGTTCAGTAATTATCACTTTCGCCTCTCTGAAAAAGCCGCAGATCATGTGTTTCAATGGAGCTTCATATCAGTCATTGTTCACCCTCGCACTACTGTTCATTTCAGACGACCGGCGTGCCTCTCTCAGCGGAGGACGCCGACAACGCCTCACTCGCCCTGAGCAGGTACCGTAATCAATCGATATCAATCGATAAGCATTGAACAGATATACGGTAGTAGAGGTAGTGTATTCGTACAATTGCCTGATAAGCAGGACTTGTGGTTTATAGATTTTTCGGAGCTCAATATGAGTAATTGTTACCGGCAGCTGGCTGCCAGTCTAATAGATTGGCTGAAACATACACCTCACTGTTTTCGAAATGATAAATTTTGCGATAGCAATACACCAATAATTGAAATCGGTTTCGCTTGAGGCGTTTGTACGCTCGACGAAACGTGAAAGTGAATGGCTCCAAGATGATAAGTTTTAGCTCACAGGGAATGGGCATGGTGTCCGACTGGCATGCCGACGCAGGCAGGTTCGACTCCCGCCCGCAGGTGATGTTTTGCAAGAGGCTTACGCTCCCAACTAAGACCCATTCTCCTATTCACCAGCCACATTCTCTCCATTGGGCCAGTCAGACACCATGCCCACCATCCACATTCTCTCCATAATGACTAATGGGCATGGTGTCTGACCGGCATGCCGACGCAGGCAGGTTCGACTCCCGCCCGCAGGTGATGTTTTGCAAGAGGCTTACGCCCCTAACTAAGACCCATTCTCCTATTCACCAGCCACATTCTCTCCATTGGCCGCCCTGGCCTAATGGGCATGGTGTCTGACTGGCATGCCGACGCAGGCAGGCTCGACTCCCGCCCGCAGGTGATGTTTTGCAAGAGGTATGGTGTCTGACTGGCATGCCTGGCATTCTCTACAAAACTAATGGGCATGGTGTCTGACTGGCATGCCGACGCAAGCAGGTTCGACTCCCGCCCGCAGGTGATGTTTTGCAAGACTTGTAGTTTAGTCTACGCAATAGCCCTGTCTTTTCTGCACATGGTACAATATTCCATTAGTGTCTAGCTTGTTTGTAGAATTAGCCCCCCTCTCGATTTGACGCGATTGGACCTCAAAAATGTGACATAATTTCGACCACTCCTCATCTCTCATGCACTACTGCACGATGCGAGTGCATGAGAAGTGAGAAGTGTGCTAATTTTTTTCACACTGCAAGGCGGTTGTTTGTTGGCTGTTTAGCTCTGTCTATTCTGTTCACACACACGAAGTTGGTGACAGGCGAGAGCCAGAACCGACGCGGCACTCATACTTGTACCTATGGAATGCCACACCCGCTGGCGTTTCCTCATCAACTTTTCCATCCCTGCCTCTTCGCTAATGAATTTGCGCATTGGCAGGGCGACCCTGTGGGAGAGCTACCGCACCCTCTTCTGGGCCGACTTCGACCTGAGCATCTACGAGATGGAGAACAGAAAGAAAGTGCGTTTTTAGTGTATTTTAATAAATAATATTGTTTATTAAGTAATTAGCTAATATAAATTGTTCAGGGACAAGTTCTGGCTGGATATCTACAGAGACCTGCACAAGGAGTACTTCCCCTGGAAGCAGGTGGGATTAAGTCTCCATCTCTCAAGGAATTCTGTCATTTTCCTAGTTCGTCACTAAGAGCAGCATTGATTCTAACCTTTCTTTCTGCTCTTGACTGATCAGTGAAACATGTTTGATACGGGTGTTGAAAGCGAATTTTTCGAGTGGTATTGGTCAAACTTTGATATTTAGGGTGTTGAAAATTTGAAAAAAGTTTTTCCACACCAAAGACTGGCTTGCATTAGTCTTTAATTTTGAATGTGGTTATGGTGAACATCGTAACCCGCCTTGTTAGACGAGCAACCGGAATGTTTTTGCAGCGTTGTTTTGACTTGGAAATTACTTTTAACCTTTCTTTCTGATCTTGACTGATCCGTGAAACCTGTTTGATACGGGTGTAGAGATCGAATTTCTCGGATGGCTGATATTGTGTCGTTGACGTGACTCGAACAAATAACAGTGCCACGCGAGCTACGGAAAGTTTCACCACCCACTAGCAAACCTTTATTTGAATTGCTCGACAACCATCTTTGCGCACTATGCGTGTGCTGTCTATTTGACTATTCTTGGGTGGTTTATTAATTAAATATCAAAAATAATAATAATAATATTCAGGCGCGTAACGACTACCAGCCGTGCTCCTTCCTTCACGCCCATCTTCGTGCTGGTGCCCCACCATGCCATGCACTACCGCAAGCTGTGGAGCGAGGTACGGTAGGGGTTACGGTAGCACCTGAATTTATCGATCAACGGGATGCAGTAGTCAATAATGGCGCAAATATGTAAAGGCGATGTTGATTGTTTGCAAATTTGAGAGACTATGACATTGTTGTGGGGGATCACTGTGGCAATACATACCGTTGCCGAAACGCAAACTTGACGAGTCACCGAAACTCGCATTTTCCTGTAACTCCAACGATTTAGAACCGACATTTCGACACCCAGATATTTAAACTGTTTTGAAATGGTTGTCCCCCACCTATATTATATCCCCCTATCGCGTTGCATTGCATGTAGTCGCAATGCGGACTTGACATGTGAACACATGTGAACAGGCTAGTTCTGTATTTTTTTTTGTTTCACGGGGATTCCTCAACGTCGACGTCATCGTCCTCATTCTTCAGATGCTGGCGCTGGACGTGCACGCGACGTTTGACGCCGAGAACGACGAGAAGAAGACGGACGAGCGACTGAAGACGACGCTGCTCAACAGAGGCAGCGGAGACGTCGCCAAGGAGCTGAACAGGAGATTCCAGGTGAAGGCTGATGTGGGACGGAAAATAAGGCTAACAGTTAGAGAAAATGAGGAAAAGGCGAGGTATAATGAAGTGGATTTATAAGCAGTGAGTTGTCACTGTGAATGAGGCAATGGAAAATTTGGCAGCAGGATGAGAGCAGAAGTTTGGTATTGGGGAACCTGTTTGATTCGCGCGCTTTATTGTCACAAATTGGTGATAGCTCACCTAGAAGTTGTGCGATTTGGCTAATTCGAAGAAGTAACCTTAGAATTAGCCAGATAGCTTATGGCCCAAAAATGGGCTATTAATATCAACGCCGAAGTGGTGTTGGAAAATAGGTGGACGGGGTCGTTTGTCATACCCAGGGGTACCCGCCATTTTGCTCCCCGAAGAGGTATCGAGATGAAACTTTTTTTGGGGTATCTCCAGACCATGGGCACAACGTTTCCTGAGTTTGGTGAGCTTGGACACACTTTGAAAATTTCGACTCGGCTGACCACTCAGAGAGCCGAAAATAAGGGAGAGAAAAAAAACCCAAATTACGCCGGCGCTGCGCGCCGGCGTCAACATTATTGCAGTCAGAAAATCGTGGACCGTGCTTACATCAGCTCCTATCACGATGTATTCTGCCCATTGAATCGCGTCGCAACCTCAAATGCGAAGGATGTTACAATCATCGATTACGGTATGTTTCACTTTTTTCACGTTCACCATCAATTTCTTTCGTTCCAGCCTCTGCGCTCTTCGGAGGGCTAATCAGGGTTCCGAAGAAAGCAACTGAAAATGTATTGACCTCTAGCTGATCAACACACTATCCAATGCTCAATTTCTTATATTATATGATACATTACCCTTTAATACGATCATCATTACACTCGACACCCATAACAATAGAGATATCATAGTAGAAATATCAGGAGATTAATTTGTGTGATCTCTTGAATGTCGTGAGTCTTTGTGATATCAATGATGCTTTCCCTCCTGTGTCTCTCTGTCTTGAGTCGTAAAACAGGTCTCGAAATAAAACACCAACGTGATTCACTACCGCACTCCAATGACAATCAATCAATCAATAATTTATCATTCTGATTGACAACAATAAGGTGCAATAATGAAAACACAGGACAGTATGCTACCAGATGACAATGAATATGGCTGAGAAAACGAGACTTCGTTTACAAAACTCGTTAAAGATAAACACACGACTGCAAACTGAGCGAGAACCATTAATAAGGCGATTCATATAGAGAACTGTGACGATCGAATGAAAGCCTGAACGAAGGTTCGGACCGCATGGTTGGGTGACCTTTAGCTTTTAGCATGAACCGATTAGTGCTCGATGTGCTCCTCATTCCCCAACTCATTCGCCATGGAGAGAATAGGGAAAACAAGGGCGAAACCTCTAATCGAGAGGGGCCCGAGAGAGAGGAGTCGTTTCCGGAAGATCGCAGGAAAAGATGATGGCAGTCCCTTCTCTACCTAGTGGGAACATGCATTTTCATTTGTGCCATTTCCCGAGATCATTTAGTCCGAGAGTAATCCCATAATGACCAAGGGCAATCACTTTTTGCGGAGCCTTGAGTGGGAAGGAAAGAGGAAAGGGAAGAGGGATGCTCAAGGACAGTATTCCACAATATTCTTCGTCCCCCATTCTTCTCTTCTACTCACTTTTCTCACTTCCCTGGTTCACGTTGTTCATTTTCCTCGAGACATCATCCGTTGTTTCCGAACTGAAACTCGTTGTGTCAAAATCGAATTTTTCAGTTGCCTACTTCAATTCAATCGCTAGGGCGAATTCGTTCAGAATAAATCAACACGAAAATTTCAAACACGGATGATCCTGAGGTTAGCATGATCACTATTGACCCTCACAATGTCTACTTTGTGCCTAACAAAGGTTAATCCCTTTCGAGATTGGTCTCTCCTCGAAATTCGATCTTCGGAGGAAGGTCTCATCGAGACTCTCGACTTTTTCTGCCACTTCCCCTTCCGTTTTGCGTCCCATTATATCTGGCTATGTTGGTCCATCTGATAGAATATCATGGCTTCTTTCTCACATTCTTACTCCTCTTCTCAATTTCGTGCCTTTCCATCTCTCACGTTGTTTCTCGTTCTAGGGTAATTTCACCATGTCACTGATGATGGGCATTAGCCCGAAACGCGTCTGACCCGATAAAGTCTAACTATTCATCCTTGGGCATAACTCAGTACACTCACATAATCTGAGATTGAATTGCATTCAGAAGACGGAATTTTCTGTGAAGCCATTAATTACTGCTTCGTTCATTTCTAGGTATCGGATGTACATGCATTACAAATCCAACTGTAACGCTCACATGCGCCGTCGCCGACAAATATGACATCAATTGGCAGTGAATTTTAATGAGAACATGTGGGAGGTCTGCCCCAGTTCATGGTCTTAAAAAAGGGTCCCTACGAAAATGCCCCCACGGCAGAGGGTATGATACGAAAATGCCCCCAGCGCGCGGTACCAAAATGCCCCCAAGACGAAAATGGCCCTTCCCTACGAAAATGCCCCTTACCGAAATGCCCCTAACTTCTCCCTGGTCAGTCGCCCTGAGATATCAACTCAATAGTTGTTTTACTGTTTAATTTACTGCAGAAACAATTTTCTCATGTACCATCCTTTGAATTTCTTCTATCAATTATTCACATTACAGATTTCGGCTCGAGATGAGGACGACAAGTGAGAGTGAGACTAGCGATAGTTGGGTAATTTGTGAGAGTTGTGTTAGAGTGCTTTTATGAGAGAGAGAGTTATTATTATTTCGGCCTTTTGAAATTATTTTGTGATGCGCATTTTTTTTTCTTTGGGCACTTTCGAAGCTTCTCAATGATAAAATATTATTATAGGTTAATCTGGTGTGTTTTGTGCGTAGAGTCCGAAATCATGAAAGAAAAAAGTTGTGCTCGAAAAATGGTCAAAATCTTCGAAAAAATACGGCTTCTGCGTCCTTGAGCAAAACGATTGATAGGTGGCTCTGACGCAGAATTGTGAGGGCTATAAATCGTATACATTGCGGTCTGGAACTTTTGCCGAAAATTGGCAACATGCTTCAAAAAACGAAAAATGATGTCGAAAAAGTGATTTTCGCAATTAGCAAAAATCAATCAGAATAATAATTTCGGAGCCTCGGGCACTCAGTCATCCGAAAAGTAGTGCCAAAGTACCCCTCTCGGACCCAATAACATTATAATTTTTGCCGTTTGTCGATATCTCAACTCATTTACGAGAAACAATTGAAAAGGTGATCTCGACGCTCTCACCATGCATTATTCGCCTAAGCCACCCTCGCACAATCATGTAGCACACGTGAGACGAGCTAACACATGATCTTGTGGCTCTATCGGTAGCGCGCTTGTTTATTAAGAGACCGGGTCGGTTATTTTAGACGTCCCCCTGGAACTGTTCCTCTAGCAATGAGAATCTCAGGCTCACGCTCGTGTGGTAGGAAGGTCTTGGTCCCGTAATAGGCAAAACATAACTTATTTGTCATTGCTGTCTCGGCACAGGGAGAAATGTGAATTTCCTCCAAAAATGGTCGAAAAATAAATTTTTCTCGACCGATCGAGATTGTCTTTTGCGTTAATTCAGGGGTGTCCCGAGGCTCCGAATTTGTCCATTCTGCGAAATTATCCATTTATTATCCATTTATTCTATTCTCAGAGGGATATGAGGCCGTTTGCCTAATTCTCGAGCAAGGTTCACAGCAAAAAAATCACATATGCTCAAAAGTTGACCCCTAGGGTAACTTTTGATTATGAATCGACTGGCGTTTCCCGTTTTTCTGAGCCTTCTGAATCCCGCTACGATGGGACGTCAATTTGGCAAAATTCGTGTTCTACGATAAAAATATTCTCCTGATCATTTTGGTATATGGGATGAAGCATTTATCGAGGAACGAAGTGGTTTCGCATTCGATTATGTAACGAGAACTCGCGTTTTTTGAGATTTTCCTGGCATAACTTTTTAGTTTCGATGTTTCAAGACCTCTAACATATAAATTCTGCTTCTACGTGCAAACATACGCCAGAAAATCTTATTACGAGGTTTTGTTTGAGAAATTTGCTTTTTGACCCAAAAAAGGGCCAATTTAGGTCGAAAAAAAATTTTCTCAAAAAAATTCCCGACTATAGGATTTTCTGGCGTATTTTTGCACGTAGAAGCAGAATTTATATGTTAGAGGTATTGAAACATCGAAACTAAAAAGTTATGCAAGGAAAATCTCAAAAAACGCGAGTTCGCGTTACATAATCGAATGCGAAACCACTTCGTTCCTCGATAAATGCCTCATCCCATATACCAAAATGATCAGGAGAAGATTCTCTACAAACTGTACTTGTTCCTAAGCCTACAAATGTTGGGGTCAAAAAACTACTGTAACTCAAAAACGACATATGATAGAGCATCGAATTTTTTTTCATTTTGTAAAGAATTAAATTCTGGTCGGGACGCGAGATTTGTGGACATTTTGCCGTTTTCCGGGACATTTTTTATCGTAGAACAAGAATTTGGCCAAATTGACGTCCCGTCGTTGCGGGATTCAGAAGGCTCAGATCGAAAAACGGTAAACGCCAGACGATTCAGAATCAAAAGTTACCCTAGGGGAAAACTTTTATGCAAATGTGATTTTTTTTCTGTGCCAAACCCTTCTGATTTTGCTCGAAAATTAGGCAAACGGCCTCATATAGCGGCCTTCGGTCAGACACCATAACCACTAGGCCAGGACGGCCTACCGCCGGGAACGCATGGCGGAAACTAGTGGTTGGGGCGCGAGCCTTCTTCTACCATCTTGCAAAACATGGTCGATCGTGGGGCTCGAGCCGGTGATATAGCGGACTTCAGTCAGACACCATAACCACTAGTGGCTGGTAGTCCTGGCATCTTCCCTCATGAAAACTATTAGACCTTGAGAACAGTAGTGATGTGCATTCGATACCGACTCAACTTCATTTGCGCGTTCTATCGGCCAAAAAATAGCACGCAATTTGAGGAGTATCGATGTCGATTTGACATCACTAGTAACCAGTAAACGGAGAAAGGAACTCAATTGAAGTCGTCCAGAAAAACAAATCTTCCTTCAATCGCTCATATGAGATCAAATTTGATTATTTAGAAAATGTTTATTTGAATTTATATATTTGAGAATTTATTTACTATCGTTGATGAGTTTTCCTTGCTCATCCTTCACTCACTCAGCTGGATCATCGAATCATCATCTGGGGCCTCTTTCGAGGAAGCATATTCTTCCCGTAACAGATCAGGATTTAGAAGATTATGTGATCCCACCACATCCACTTTATTGCACCACTCTTAGTTGCACTTACTATTGGACCCCATACTCAGCTATTACGTGTTATTCTCGCTCTAACCAGTATCATATATTCGATAAAAATGCTGTGTGTTTCGCCTTGAAATGAATGGCTGATAAAGATGAATCAGAGAAGAATAAATAAGTTTATTCGTTTTCTCGCAAGACTGAGAATTTTTTTTTTCAATTCGCAAACTTCGAATACAATTTCACTAATGAATCAAATCGTGGGAACATCACATATGTAATTTCATCAAATCGATCGCCAAGAAGCCTGGCCGAACGCTTTTTCTCTTATCAGTTGATAGTCAGATGCGAAGGATTCACTCTTATGTTTGAATCGTACCGGGAGAAAGAAGGAACTCACAGTCAAATCAATTGCATTATGTATCGGCCTCTCAATTTGTCACTCGATTCGCTACTCCCTCCTCTTTCGTGTCGTATATAAAAAAATAACTCAATATTTATTCAAGCTTCAGGTGGGTCGCCTGTTGAATGATACAGTCTCTCCATAGATGGGGGTTTCTTCTGCACGTAGTGTCCCAATTTATTCCTATTTTCTTTACTATCTCATCTCTCCATCGAATTTTCGGTCGTCCGGGCGGTCTCGGCCAATCCCACGGTGACCAATTCATGATTCTTTTGGCCCATCTTTCATCTTCTATTGTCGCTAATCTTCGGGCCCAGTTCCACTTTCTATACATAGCTCGAATTCGAATATCAATCAAAGGCACTTTTTGGTGTAGCCATTCGTTAGTTCTTCTATCAAGCCTGCTATCAAGCCTGCCATCTTTCTCATCATTGCTCTTTGCGCAACTATCAATCGATTTCTTTCTTTCTTTGTAGGGCTCCAAACTTCACTTCCGTATATGAAACTTGGCTCAATGCACATCCGAAAGACTCTTGTTTTAAGTGCCATCTCCACTCCTTTACTCGTAAGAAAATCGTGAAACTTGTTGAAAGCTCTCCAAGCTCCTCCGATTCTCCTGTTCACTTCAAGCATTAACTCCTGGTCGAATGATAGCCTTACTCCGAGATACACAAAGTAGTTGACATATTTCAGTTGTTTTTCATCGATATAAAGAGGAACATGAGCTCGGTTGGTCATCATTACTGTCTTCTTCTGATTTACTTCCAATCCAACTTTTCTACTTTCTGCACATAGTTCACTCATCATTGATTCAATGTCTTTCTTGCTATGCGATACTAGAACAATATCATCCGCGTAGCGTAAGTGATTCAGGTTCTCTCCGTCGATGTTGATTCCAAATCTCTCCCACTCCAGGTTTCGGAAAATTCCTTCTATCACAGCATTGAAGAGATGAGGGGACAGTGGATCGCCTTGTCTCACTCCTCTTTCTATTACAATCGGTACTCGATCTTTCCCAACTTTTACTGACACACGGCTTCTACTGTAGATGAATCGGAGTGTATTGATTATCTTTGGATGTATTCCATGGTCGTATAATGCTTCCCACACTTTGTCGAATTCCACCGTATCGAAAGCCTTTCGGTAGTCCACAAATACCAGGTAAACAGGGAAATTGTATTCCATAGATCGATTAATTAGTTCAGATATTCCGAATACGTGATCTGTCGTTGCGAAGTTTTGTCTAAACCCTGCTTGCTCCTTTGATTGATTCATTGAAAGTTGCTTTTCAATCCGCGTGTCGATCACAGAGGTGAACAGTTTGTAGATTATATTCATCAATGAAATGGGACGATAGTTTGAAATATCCAGTACATTTCCTTTCTTGAATATAAGAGATATTATCGCATCCGGAAGATCATTGGGAATACACTCTTCTGTGATCCATTTGTTGAATAGACTTGTCAACGACCGTACTATGATATCCCTTCCGCATTTCAGCATTTCTGCTTTCACTTTATCTGGTCCGGGAGACTTGTCATTCTTCAGTTTTTCGATTCCTTTTCTTACTTCACTTTCGAGGAACGGTAGAAACTGCTCGCTTGTTGTGAATGTCATTCGTACTGGGCGTCTCGTCGTTGCGAATAGCTCATTGTAGAAATTTTTGACAACACTGTTGATTTCATATTTTGAGTTAGCGACAGTTCCGTCAGCCCTTTCTAATTGATTTAATTGAGTTCGTCCTAGCTGAGAGGATTGTATTGCCCGCTTTGTACTTTTTCCATATTCGACAGCCTTTCTCATTGTTTCCAAATGCTTTCGGCGCAAATCTTCTTTGATCGAAATCCTCAAGGCTTTTCCAGTCAGCGAAAAGTTGATTCGAGTTATGGCATCAGGGGTCGCGTCTCGTAATCTTCTCCTTTCGAGAAATAGCTGTTTGGTTCTCGCCGAGAATCGTTCTTTTGCAGGGATTGGGATCATTGAATTTTGAGCAGTTGTGACTAAAACCTTGGTAATCTGTTCATAACTTGAAAGGTCTCTGTTCGAAACAGTGTGGATCGATGCAGTAAACAGCCTTTTAGACAATTCATGGCGTTGTGGAGCAAGATGGGGGCGATATCGGACTCTTGAGTCAATTCTTATTTTCGCCATCACCAATCTATGGTCTGTGCTCATATCAAATTTCCCCACAATGGAAACATCCAACACTTTTGAGAGATCCTTACTCATCACGTAGTCGATCTGGTTCTTCGTACTCATATTTGCTCCCATCCACGTCCATTTTCTACTTTCCCTCTTTTGGAACCGGGTATTGAGAAGATGCAATTTGGTTTCGGCGCAAAAATCGACCAGTATTTGCCCTCTATCATTTCTCTGTCCCAGTCCATGGCGACCAACGTAGTACTCCTCTTCCAACATTTTTGACCCAACCTTCGCATTCAAATCACCCAGCACAATCACTTCCCACTTTCGTCGTATATAGAGTGTCGAAAATGACCATTTATCGACTTTCGACTAGTCGAAAATGTTTGTTTATCGACTGATTGAATTTCATTTTTTTCGACTACTCGAAATCGCTTGTTTTCGACTAGTTGAAATTGAATCGATTATCGCTCACCTGTCCCCTCGCCACGATTTACCGCTCGTTGTGCCCGACATGGGCAAGAATGAGTCGATTTGTTTACGAGTCAATTTGTTTTCGACTAGTCGAAAATAAAGCTAATATGAGTAGTTGAAATTAAAATGTCACGTGAATTTCGACTAGTCGAAATTGAATGAAAATTTGTTATCCAAACTGTAGTCGTAAATTCTAATTGCGCGTTTGGCACAAATTGAGCGCGATTTCTTCAGAAACTAGTGAAGGAACAGAAAAGAAAAGAAAATAATTTCCAATCAAATCGATAGTATAGAAGCATCGCTCTATCTCTTATCAGTCGATTGTCAGATGCGAAGGGTGGTAGACGTATCTACGGGGTTGGATGGAAGAGATAAGGAGAGGAGGGAGACATAAAGCCACTCTAATCTATTATACATATATCCATCTCGTTCATGACTCCTTTTTCGTCTTTTTTCATTTATTCATTTTCGTGTAACTCAAATTGTCACATTTCAGTTGCCTACTTCCACTCAATTACGATGCATCTCTCATTGATGTCATACTTCCATTTTTGCACAGAACAAGGTTTGTTGAACAAGAATCATAGTATTTATTACGTTACCCGAAGGTATGATATACAATTTGCCTCGTTTCCCGTACTGCAGACCAGTGATGTCGTTTCGGTTTTGCGATTCTCCTTATTCTTCATACTCTCTCGTTTCTCTAAACGGCGAGATAGTGTGCAAAAAGGAGAGAGAAAAACCGAAATTACATCACTACTGCAGACCACAGTGCTCACATTGCTCAGTCGTCGCTGCAATCAAGTCAAACTCAAAAATCTATATTTAAAAAAAGCAAACGTGTGTCTGTCTGTGTGTTGGTCTGTCCGGTTTGGGCGTCCTGCCAACATACAATCTAAGCTTAGGCGAACTAAGCTTATGTGAGGCGCAAAGCGCTGAACACCGCCAGTAGTGTTCCCCCGACGTAGTCGGGGGAATGCCTCTGGTGGGTTATAAAAAGCAGTATTTCAGCTCTGAATTATCCTGAAGATCGATCTTGACATAAGATTAAATGAATGAACAATCGTGGATGAAAGAAAGGCTGCCTGCGGATGTCCGGATGTGCCCATTGTTATCATAATGCGCCTTTTTACGCTCGTGTTGATCCCAGCTGCTTGAAATTGGCAAAGATAGAGCTTTCACGCCTGCTTAATTGTAAACTTTAATCAAGCCTCATCATTTGCAATTTATTAACGAGACGCAATCGATTATTTCTGTAAGGTACTTTGTATGATATTTTAATTTTTTTCTTTTTTTCTTAAAAGAACATGATTCGATGTATTTTGATGTATATGCCTTTTGAATGAAATAGTCCATGAGCATCCTTGAACCATGTCTGAAGATTGACCTCGGGATCTATTTGTTGCATCTGCCTGAGATAAAATAACAAGTATTCGAATTGACGGCATAGAAACATTAATCACTCCGATGAATTGTTAAAAGGTACCAAAAAGGTATTAGGTTGGTGCATAATTCTTGCTGCGTTTTAAAAATTAAAGATGCCTAGCTCTTTCGATTTTGACCGATCACCTCTCGGTTTTCCATCATAGTTGAAGCCTTCAATGTTCTCTTCAGCGCACGATAACTCAGATCTCTCCCATCGGGAAAACGGACAATATGCAAAATTTCAATGAAATTGACTATCAGCCAGTACCAGGGCAATGCGAACTCGAGCACCTCTCCCGTTTAGATATAATATAGAGCACCAGGATAGCTTCGCAATTAACTGTGTTTCATTCCGTAAAACTGTTTCTTGGCTGAGTACAAAAATTGCAAAATTAAATCTAAAATTTTTCGAGGATTTGCTTTTGGCTAAACCTTAAATTCTCGAACACCCAGCAAGCTTTGCAAAATTCCAAACTATTTTCATGAAGCACGGATATACCTCTAAATAATATTACAGAGGCAGACCTGATCGATTTGAGGCAGACAACATATACGAGCTCAAACTTCACATCCGAAAAACAGCAAAAATTATGCACCACCCTGATATTTTGATATTGTATAATTTCAATATTGTATCGTTTTCATTCTAATTCGTTTACCCTTCCCTTCTAATTCCATTGTCTCTCCTCCTCCATTCATTCATTCGTTCCTCCTTCCCTTCTCTATTCCGATCGGTTGCTCTTCACTTTTCGTCTGATTCCACGTTCTCGGGGACGCATTAGGGTAGGTCACCTCTCGCTGTTCTCCATCAGTGACATTGTTACGGTCTTCGACTAACCTCATTGTGTGCACTCTCTCGTTTCTCTGATTTGCGAGCCAGTGTGCAGAATGGAGAGAGCCATAACCGAAAAGTAATCATTATTCTCCATTGAAACTTACTTCCATTTTATTTTTGAGCCTGAAACAATAGTTTACAAGACGAAATTTCTCCAGAATCTACCTCTACTTCTGTTTCTTTCGTTGCTGGTTCATTGCGGAATTGAGTTGTTTGAACGTTTCTCTACTCTACTGGCTACGGTTTTCGACTATCCCCATTCTGTTCAATCTTTTTTTCTCTCTGACCGGCAACAGAGTGTGTAGAATGGAGAGAACCACAATCGAAAGGACTTCAATAATAGTTATCTGATTCCAGATGGATTGCCTTGCGATATCTCGCAGATCAACGAATTGGAGTCATTTGACGGGTATCATGTGCAGTCGGTAATCAATTCCGCTACTACTCGTGTCGACTCTTCTCATTTTCCATACTCTTTAACCTCTCTAACCGACGAGAGATCACTAAAACTGGCTGTCGTTTTGTCAGCCCTATCCGGCACTACTACTGAAGATCGAACATCACCCAGTTACCTTCAACTGCATTATAGTAGTTCCCCACTAAGTTGAATACGGTAGTGGAGTAGGCGCTGCACTGCAAGGTAGTGATTTCGAATATAGACCTCCTCGAATGGAGACTCCGCATCGCTCGTTTTGACCTCACTAGTGCAGGGCTTCACATGAGAAAGTGCACGAATTAGGTATGTCCTTCAGGTGAAACAGGCCTATAACGAGACGGGCAATCTGAGCTGCGCCCACTACAGCACCGAGAATCTCACCTACACTCTGAAGTGAAGAGAAATTTTTTTTAAAATTTAAATTAATTAAATTAGTAATAATTGTATGAACTAGAAAGGCCATGAGACTAGGCCTTGAAACGTAACGAAATAATAGCTTGCGTAATAGGGGAATAAGGAGTACGACAAGTGATTTCCCAATTTCGCAATCGAATGCTTGTTGTATTTCAAAGTACACCTTCAGATCGAATCGAAATGGTGTTAATGAAGAATTGGACAGTTTCGAATGCGCTAATACCGGCTCATTTCTCTACCAAGTGAAAGGTGAGAAACTTTTCGGATCTTGTAGGTCTAGATTGTGAGTTTTTTAGTGGCGAATCAGCTCCGAGAATCTACAGTGATTCCGAATATTTCGCAATTTTCTGTGCTGTGCCGAGTGAGTTATGAACTGTCAACAAAATTAGTTACGCCCATTGCGCTTCGGGGGATTTCTGTCAACTATTTCCGAAACGATTCCAAAATTTACTGTCTTATCTAATTACTAGGCAATACTCTGTGTTAGAGGAATTTTGGTCATAGGCAAAAGTAGGGTCCACAAGCCCCGCCCACTTTTGGTCCACCCGATTTCCCTCGAAAGCGAGATTGAGGGAGCACAACTTAGCAACCAAATCACTCGCCCAAAAGCTTGATCGGCAGCTCTTGACCTCCTCCATGCATTGAGTAACCCGCATGCAAGATCAAACTAGTTTTAATCGGTCTAAAATCAATAAATTGGTCGAGAAATGGCGATTTATATGCTTTCAAATAAAGTCAAGATTTTCCGATTAGTTTGTATTTTAGAGGAATTTTAAGCACAAAATTGCATTTTTAATTATTTCCCTGATTTTGTGCTTGAATTTAATATGAGCGCGGGAGGAGCGCGGCGAGAGAGCGGGGGAGGGAGAGAGACACACGCGAGAGAGGCTCCGCCCCTTTATCTCTCGTCTCGCCTCTCCCTCCTCTCTGACTAGGGGAGTCGCGCGCACTTCGGAAGCTCTCACGGGCTTATTAATTATTAATTACTTAATTTTAATTGATTAATTATTATTAATTAGTATTACTTATTAATTTGTATTACTTATTAATTTGTATTACTTATTAATTTTTATTAATTATTAAATATTAATCATTATGAATAGTTTTCAGGCGGATTCTTCGCAACGCTACCTGCTGGAAACGAGATTCAGATATATTTCATTCGCGAAAATGGCACAGTGTTCACGGATTGCCAAGCGCCTCGGCACGGTAAGAATTTGTTTTTTTGCATTATTTATTTCAAAACTGAAAATATCGCATGATTCCTGTGCTACTTGAACCGTGTTTCGTGAAACTAGAAAGATCATTGAGCCTTCCCTCCAGGATTGCGCTAAGAAATGATAACTTTGGAATGATCTTCGGAATTATTAAAATCTTTTCTATTCAGCTGACTGGGGACCGGCATGGGCATTCATAATGATCTTCTTCGGCGCACCCATTCTTCTCGTCATTATCGTAATCTGTGTGGTCATCTGCGCTGTCGTCTGTTTTGCGAGAAGAAGAGGACGCGCACCGCTGATCTACCAGCAGGTGAGATTATAATGGATTTTTGGAATGAATTTTTGAAATGGATCATATTCATTACGGATTTTGGAATGGATCATTCGTACCATTACGACCAATGTCTCGAGAAATTGGATTCATTTTGTATGCTGTCCGCTTCTGCTTGATACTGAACACAGCATTAAGATGATATGGTTCTCTCGATTCAACACACTCTGTCACTCCGTATGACCGGTGACAAAGACCATGCGAAACGAGTTTGTTTCAGCCCCAGCCCAACCTCAATCAGCAATCCGCCACGAGTGCAGCCCCTCAGCCCGAAAGTGGAATGTCGTAGGACTCGATGATGTAAATAATGAGCCCATTCTCAGATGACTATAAATAAATGCTGACGCATTCGACTTGACCTTGGGCTTGACTGTATTATAAATAACAGTGAAACCTCGAGTACGAAAAAGAACAATAGTAAAATATTTCATTTCTTATCTTCATTCTACACACTCTCTAGACCGTTTGAGTGAAGAGAGAGCGCGTGGAATGAAGAGAAGAACTCTTCACTCTGACAGCCCTAGTTATATCAATCATGCATGACATCCATCCCCTTCCTTCCATTCTGCTCGTAGTCCAGAACAGCTCGCGCTCAGAGATTATTCTTTCATACAATGATTCGCGGCTCTTAGCTTTTTTGACATTGAATTCGATACAATGGTCACTGTTGAGTGCTCGCTGCACCTATCCTTGCACTCAGCATGTCATCTCATTACTCTTCCCTGTTTCTCCTCTCCCTATCTCTTCATATCTACCCTCCTCTCATCTCCGTTCGCTGCGGGTCCTTCGCGGGTGCATTCCTGGTTCGCCCTGCACCCAATCTGGACCCACTCTGACTCCTCGTTTCTTGGTTCGGATGTACCGAGTGCATGCGCACCCCTGATTCAATGCACTCGCATCTCTTCTCCCTTCTCGTTTCCCTTCTCTACTCGTCTTCTCCCTCATCCCTCTCCTTTTCTCTCTCCCTTCTCTGCCTCTCTGCAAATCTCCGTTCTCCCTCTTCTCTCTTATTTTCTCACTTTCTTTGCTTTCCTGCTTCTTTGAGCTCCACTCGTCACTCTGCCCACTTCACTCCAATGCAATTTATCACTCTGAGGCTAAGATGGAGAGACGATCTAACTAAAAAGTTCGGGGCTTTGATGGCAAAATGATACAAAGAAGACCCTAAAGTGTGGAGAGAATGCGTATATCGGCTCCACTCAGCACGCTCAAACCAATTCAGGAGTCTTTTTCTATTCGTCATTGACGCAATTCCAGTCTCTCGAAACGCGTGAAAATGCTAGAGAGGCCGAGTGAGGTGAAACCAACTTCATAGATCTTCGAGTGAGCTAGCTAAACCAGGCCTGTAAAGATCAAAGATCAACTAATTGACTGACTTAGATAGTTCCTTGCAGTTTTCTCAAAGAGAAGAGGATGTGCGCACTCGTTTGAGGATACGTCATCACCTCCGATTACTTTCATGGTCTTCGATCGAACTTTGTACATCAAGGTCAAAGGTAATGCCGCTCCATGCATTCCTGAACCTAATTCTCTAAATTTAGCTGAATTCGAGAAGGCAGCCATTGGAAGGATACATAATGGGACGTTCCTGCAAAAGTTTTTTATTTGAGCTGTTTTATCATAACTTTTTGTATTTATGCGTTCTAGTACAAAATTCGGATTCAATCGCAAAACTAGGCCGGAAACACCTATTGTCGGAATACTCAGAGATGAACTTTAAAAAATTTTTTATTACCATTTTGTTTCAAATAATATCAATAATGTCATCCCCTGGTTTTCATCTGTCGTATATTTAATGGTCATGCTTGCAGGTTGATGCAGCGAGAAACAGAGATGAAACAGCGGAAATGAGGGCTGCAGAACTGTATAATAAGGCTGTTGGAGCGAGAGTGACACATAATAAGGAAGGAAAACGAAGACTTCTATATGATATATCCGATAAATTTTGCTTGAAGCGAAATTTTCTAGGATCGGGAGTAGTAGGGTAATTGAGACAAGAAGTTCTGAGTTGCTGAGAAAGATGTCTACCTCAAATATTGTTTGCGGAGAGTAGGATGACATATGTTATAAGAAGATAGAGAAGGGAGACCTAAACATATAGATTCGAGAAGGGCAAATAGATGAATTCGACTTTTCCTTTCGATTACACTCGATCCATTCACCAGTATTACCTTTCCTTCCCTTGCCTATTAGTGCTTTCAATTGAAGTACTTCGCTATCTGTTAAATGTTACAATCGGGCATTGCAGTTGCATAGATCAACTCGGAGGAACTAATTCTTGCAAACAAGGTCAACATTTGCGCATGCTCGCCTGTTGAATACCATATGCGCATGCTCGCCTGTTCAATACCATAGCTTAGTATTCATTGGATCTACTGTATCGAGTGTCCGAAACAAATGAAAGAGGATGCGAAAATGCCTCACTTTCATGTATCATACATTTTTATTCCTAAAGGTTATTGTTGTAGAGTTGATGTTGTTACTCATTTTTGTAATACCAGATTTGTCAGAAATTTTTTAACATTCTTCGAATCTCTTTATTGGCATGCAGCAAGATGGGAATCGAAGGAAAATTTATCACAAAATTGTTCTGGAATTGACTGTGAAAACGCTTGGGTTGAATACTCCGTATAAAATTATGCATAAAATATTTTACAACGCCACCACAATTTTTCCATGCGAAACATCATTCAGCATCAATACAATGGCTTCGTTAGACGAGTCTGGCTGAGTAGGGACCATTTTCCGGAAATTATGTTGATGTCCTGTATGCTGGTTGGAAGCAATGGATGGTAGTCCAAACAACGACTTGACGGCTCTGAAATACACCATTTAACTTATTATTTTTTCAAATAAAAATAGAGTAATATTCAAATATCAGTTGTTTTAAACTCACAATCGATATGGCCGAATGCAGCATAGCGTAATGAGTGGGCTGGCGACGAATTGAATCGAAACCACCTAAAATCAGTGCACAAATAAGCGTTTTTTTGTTAATCGAAAAATTTATGAGCGAAAACAATTTTGCATACATTTGTCCGTTAATTTATAATTACAAAGTTGTTTGAAATATTTCTTATTTTTTCTCATTTCTCGCATGTGTTCATTTATTTTAGGCCTAGCCCCGTTCAATTAGCCTTACTATTCACTCGCCGTCAGCGTGAGATGCCCGGCCTCCTCCCACTCCGGCACCAGACCGTGCAGTCTCGCGTAGTGGAAAAGGGCAGCGATAACCAACAGAGCGGGGAGAAGAGATTGCAAGATGAGGCCCTGAATGAACATGAATCCTAGGGTATGTCAGGATACTTTCCCAAGCCAGAGCAAAAAATGGCACCGGCGCTACGCGCCGGGACTAATTTACTGATAGCACTTCATTGCAAAGAGTGCTGTGAGGAAGAAAATGATTGCCAAATCGATAAGTATGAAATTGAGAATTCGTGGTGATTCAAGAATATTATTTGGTACGTCACCTCAATGAAAAAGCAGAATATCGCTCTCAAAAGAATAGTGTCTCTTTGAATTGCCAATCATAATTTTCTTGATCGTTTGTATTCTAACCTTCATGATTTCCCGGTGCATCTGCTTGCTTTTCTCGCTCATTTTCAGACTCGAAGCAAGTAATCGATGAACGAGGATTGACGACACGATTACGATAATGTATACGGGAGCAATTATTAGCGAAGACCAGCAGACTGCGGGCCGAATTGCTCCGCTCTTTTCAGCACCTGAAGAGGTTTGGTCTCGTAATAAACATGAGCATACGTCAAATGAGGTCTAGCCAAGAATTATCTGCCGATATGCCCAAACAAGTTTGCCGACGTGATCTACTCGATATAATCGATTTTAACCATACATTACGCTGTTTTTCTCGCTTTGCCGACATGGGTCCTGCCGGAGTGTCGACGTGCCTCTCGCTTTTTCGAGACTCATTTGACGTATGAACATGACTGGCTGTTAGGAGTCCTAACTTAGGACTGACTAGATACCACCATTGGATTTCTCTACGTGCATACTTCCAGCGAAATCCAATTTTTGTTACCAATCGTCATTTCTAAGAATCAAACAGTACCAATCAGAAGCTCCAGACTGGATCGTTTTGTAAAATTGTAGAAGGGGTGAACATTATCCATAACTTGTAACATCCCTTCGGTGTCTAGAAGCGGTGCTGTTGCGAAATATATCTGAAATGATGCTTGAAGGTAGAAGATAAAACTTTCGGTAGAAGATAAAACTAGTTGGCCATCCATAACTACCCGCAATTGGTTCAATCATTACGGTTTTCAGCCTGACCATCGTTTGCTTAATTTTGCCACTTAATCTACCGAATGATCATGAATCTTACATAAACAACTGTAGTCGGGAAGTAAACTAGCCCGAGAGCAATCAATAGACGACACTTGCTCGGCGGGGGATGGATGATCACGTAATATCTACAAAAAAGGAAACATGGAAAGAGTTCAAAATAAGATGGTTCTGGCTCAGATGATTGTGAACGAGATTGTAAGGTAACCAACCGATAACAATAACTGAAAGCGAGTAGAACCCAATATTGAGCGTGAAAGTGCTTGGTAGAGGATGTAAGGATAAAGCAGAAAGTTACTGATCCTGAAAGATGGTGTAATGTGGGGGTGAGATCGGGAAAAAAACTACGATCTGCCTACATGCAACACGGCGATTTAAACTGAGATACACTTAGCTCTTTCTGTCTCGATGTTTCGTATTTTCTTTCGTTTCATCGCCTGTTACTATAGGGACCACCATCAAATATTGGAAACTCATAGTGAGGCTACGAAATACTCAGGATAATTCATCCTACTATGCAAAAATATTTAAAGACAAAAATAATATTTTTTTTAAATAAAAATGAATTTATAAACAATACAATAAGAATATCCCGTATGAACGACGGCAGAGACACACCACCGGATAAGGCGAGATATATTTTCCGGTTCCGGCTCTGAGTGCGGTTCTGGTCGCAGTTTACTCTTTCAACGATTCCGGTCGAATATACCATAAAATCCTGCCCTCTCTTTCCTCAACATGCTTCAAAATATCATCTGTCTGTATACGTGTCTTATTTTTGTGTGTGATCTTCATCTTCTCATCTTCCGTATCATTCATCATGAGTCATCACAGAACGAAATTTTGACGATATTTCCGAATATAGTGAGCTTGGGCACTTACAACTCTTGCAATTGAGAAAATGGACTGACTGCGATTCACTGATAGATCCTGTGAAAGAATTGGGAGCGGCTATCAACTTTGCGGACGATGGCTTAGTACGAAAGAGGTAGATCAAGCAAAAACACGCGATTTCAGCGACAAATTCGGCTATAAAAACCGCGGGCACTTACAACATGGCGTCTTTTTCAGCGTAGGTGATCTATACTAATCACTGATCAATTGAGAAAAAGAATTAGCCCCGCGCGGCGTCAACGTCGGCGACCATCTGAGGCTAAAGTGGTAGATCACTCAAAAACACGCGATTTCAACGACAACTTCAGCCATAAAAAACGCGGGCAGTTACAACATGGCGTCATTTTCAGCGTATGTGATCTATACTAACTACTGATCAATTGAGAAAAAGAATTAGCCCCGCGCGGCGTCAACGTAGACTAGTAGCAAAGGAGAAATGCTAGCACTTTGAGTAGTGGGGACATATTTATGGCGCTGACGAGCATAGGAAAAGTGCGAATCACGACTATTTTTCCCGATAGTTCGGGCATGACACATAGTAAGGCCCTATATCAAAATAATTAATGAAAATGAATCATAACGCCCCAAATCAATCAATGATTCTTGAACGAGAAATTCAGGAATCGTAAGTGTGCTCCACCGAACTGTATTACTTTTTTTTTAACAAACACGGCTTTGAATAAAACATGGATGTCTCTTACTTTTCGTCGGCTTTTTATTTCCGGCTCTCACGATGGGGGTCCCTACTGTTACTATTAAATTCAACTAAACACAATGTGAAATATCCTAGGAAGACATTTTGTTTACTGTTTCCAACCTGTGAGCCGGCAAGGTCCCTCAACAGCGTAGATAAAGTACTCACGAGTGTGCAGAACCCTGGGAGAGAATATTGAAGAGCACACGCAATGACAATTCCCCAAGGACTCTCCTCGACATCCGGTCAGAGATAGAAAAATCTACTCGAAATTATGAGAGTCGGAGGAAATTCAGAGGGTATACCTATTATACAGCAACAACAAGCTGAGAGTAGTCAGGCACTCAACGATGGCGAAATTGAGCAGAACTATCGAATAGGCGCTGCAAAGAGAACATTATTTCGATAATCTTCTTTTTTTGGCGGAATCCCCTCTCAAAACCCCTCTCCTTCTCCTCTCCAACTATTAATATATTTTGCACGGGCTAAACCTGGGTTGACAGCCGGAAAATACCAATGTTCACTCACTTGTAAATGAATGAACCAAAGATGGTAAAGAATTTTGCTCACCGATATTTATCCGGCGTTTTCCTTGCAATTATGACGATGATCAACACATTCGAAAGAATAGTACTCGTGCTGCAGAAATCGTGAATGACTCTCAACACCATCAGATAATCAGGATTGTGTTGCTCTGAAAATGTTACATGTATTGTTCAATTTCATTTAACAATTGACCAATGATTAAAAAAAAAAGAGAAATTGTGCAGTAAAAACGACAATGATGGCAACTAGGAAACGACTGCACTCGAATTCATCTGACCGACGAGAAAGCGCGCAAATTGAGAATAGTCACTTCAATGTACACGACTGAGAAAATAGAGACACCTTCTCAAAGAAACAACTGAATGTTTGCTACTAGATCATCCGAACTGAAGGTGCCGAAATATCACGGACTGTATAAAAAGCGTTGCAACTACATAGTTCTGGTTCTAGCTCTCTCCATTAAGTTCCCTTGCTAGATAGAGTACGGGGATGTGCGAATTGGATAGAACTGAGAACCGTAACCACATTACTCGTTGGGAGGGATGGACAGGATAACAAAACGGGGAATGGCACGGTCCTGCAGTAATGCGATATTTCCGTTGTACAATTGTGGTTTCAGGGAAATAGGGTGCTGGGGGAGAGGAGGAAAGTGATACTCTAATCCAACGCGGAACAAAACAATTGCTATTCTAAATTGACTTTTGACAGTCTGCAGGAAAGAGGAGATGTTACATCGAAATATGTATTGAAAGCAGAAAATGAATGATGTTTTCGCTGAATAGAAGTGAGGCGCATCGCGAATTTTCGGGAATACAGGCAGAAAAACAAGCGGATAGGAGGAAAAGCAGCGCGGGAAGCAAGAACGATTATGGAAAATACGGAACTAAAGCGTGGTGAAAGTGATGTCGTTTCGGTTCCGGATAGTTGGACAGAGAGACGAGACAGTGTGCAGAAAAATAGAGCTGAGTCGTGAAAAAAAATCGTGATTCAGTAGGTGATCCTCCGAAAGTTCTTATCCGACTAAACACTGTACCTATTATTCATTGTCAAACAATTAATTAATAAGGCTTCTTGAGGTTTTGAAGTTCGCGAACATTCGTTGTGATCCCGGGCTCAACGCCAATGGACGTCACATTTATCTGCACTATGAAAATTACACCATAGAATTTCTCGTTCATTGGACGGCAAGGTCGAGCGGGATTGAAACCAACATGAGAGTCAGGAACAACACTTCATTTCGAAAACGCTGATAACGTTAAAATATATTGAGTACATAATGTGGATAAGTTCACAATGAAAGTGCAACGCATTTATCAGATATGCAAGATGTTAACATTGCAATCTCTCGCGATAAATATTGTTCTATTATGTGTCAGATTTAGGATTCCATTTTTCCAAAGAAATCATAATTTCAGTCTGGATCATAACTGAAAGGCGATGTAAAGAACAGAGGGTATGTACATATCTCATTTCAATTGTATCAGATACATTTTAAATATATTAATCTAGCGATTTTATGAGTCATCTCTCCATTTTGTGAGCAGGCAAGAGTTTGATCGCTTCCCCTTATCACCTACTTCGAGCTTTGTTTCCTCGTTTATTGCCACGTCTATTTCCCAGTTTCTCTCTCCAGCTCAATCATTCTTTATCGATTATTGATTTCAAATCGGAACAGACTCTATCCAATTATTGTGTTCTCTCGACGATTGGAGAAAAGGGTTTGCTGGAACAGATTTCGATTCAGGGATGGATATTCTGGCTCTTCCCGAACTTTTTCTTGACAAAATAATGAGAAAGATGACGATCAGAGACCGTAAGATGCTGCGACTCACTTGCCGGTGCGCTAATTATCATAATAATGACCTAAAAATTAAGTAAAAATTCGAATTATGCCTCTAAGTCCCCGAAAATCTCCCAACTTACAGTGCGTTAGAGCAGCTTGTCGCTGAGTCCCATGCCGGTAGGTACAATGACGGATACATCGAAATAACAGAGGCAGAATCGTTTGATGAAGAAGGCAATTGTTGTGGGCTCTACGTAAGTTGTGTTTTCTACTTCTTCTCGCAAGATCACAGGGATAAGTGTGTGTTAACAGGGGAATCTGAACTCTGTTTGTCTATTATATCGCAACACACAGCATAACATGCATACTCTTCGAAAAAAAAGTCGGACTTTCAGAATACGGTGACTGTTATGGTTTCATGTTATGGTTTCGGTCGTGCGTGGTTTCATGATGTTAACCTGAAAGAAGAGGGCTACGAGAAGTGTGCTCGACTGCGACGGCGGCATTTGGAGGAATGTCATTGAAAGAGTTCACTATCGGCATAAGCCCAATGCATCGAGTGAGCAAAGCTAGCCTATGTTCCTCACCTGTAACAATTTCAGTGCAAAACAGAGTTACTCACTCTGGATTTTATTCGCAAGATCATCGACAATTTCAATATCGATAAGCTACATTTAAACATTCAATCCCAAGTACAGCTCGATATGTGAGATTTTTCTTCTTTATTTTATCATAAATTTATGTTCAAAATACAATACATCACAAGAGTTTGGTTTTTATGGTGATCATAGAAAACGAATTAATATCTCAGTGCTCTGCAACTGATGGCCGATCGTCCTAGATCCCAGTGGTATTCACTGAATATCGACTTTCTGCCGGGAATAGATACACTTCGGTCGATCCCTGCGACGAACGAATTGACAATTTATGGCGCAGGCAACCATAAATTAGTAAGCGCCAGTTCAAACTTCATGTACATTTTCGTAGCGGACAATAGGTGCTAAACTTAATTAGCGGTATCTAATGATGGCCATTCGAGAACGACGCTTTCTCCAGTGGCGCTCTCTTTTTTCTTTAACCAACGAGAGAGTATACCAATTGAGGAGAGTTAGTCGCGATCGGGCATCACTAGTGTTAACTGGTTGAAATTAGTGCATTTCAGATTCCCGCTGAACTCTTTATTGAGCTTCTCACTACTCATCAAAGCATACAATTGGGCTGTGACACACGTACTGTGTTAACGTATTTGGACGAATGGGAAGAGGCGCTCAAGGTAGGTCAAGGCAATGAAAATGACGTATTTCACAATTTAATGATATTTATAAAATGATTAATAATATTATTATTATTAAATATAATTCACTCTTATCAGATAATCCTAGAGGAATGAGCACTGACCCCGTCGCAGATTGTTCCAACGTTGGTTTCTTTGGTGACTCCATGCGCACTGAGCCAAGTCGAAATTATGGAAGAATTTACTAAGAAATCGAGCTCTCGCTTGCGAGGATCCCATCCCTCGGATCTACCAGTCAATTATCGATCGATATCTCAAACGCTTTCGAATCCCTGAAATAATCAGTTAATGTTTTTGAGAGAGAAAAAAAAACTATAAATGGCGCCCTTCTCGCCCTTCTCGCCTACGCGCAAACTATCGAGTGCGCTATCTTCAACGTTTCAAAGTGAGGTTGCAATCAACGATAAATGCCCAGGTTGAGGTTGTGTGATGAAAACAGGCAAAATAAGTATGACGTGCCTAGAAAGGGCCATTCTACGTGTGAAAGTTTGCACAACGATAATTCCAAACATCTTGCCAATGCGAGAACGAAAAGAATGACGATTTGCGAGAAAATTTGACGAGAAACGATGCGGAAATTATGAGAACCACGTGAACAAATCAGAAACCAAGAGAAGACAAGCCGATAGCGTCATATCAGGGCGCGATGACTAACGCCCACTGTTACACTCTGCAAATACACTTATCAGTTGGCGCTTTGTCGAATCATTCTGAGTAGCGTCACGGCAAGCAAGTTCCCTTGCGTGAATTTTTGCCATTTGGTTAGCACCGACTCTCTTCATGTTCACTAAAGGCTCGCTGGTCAGAGAAACGAGACATCATGCGAGTAGAATAGATGATGGTTTCGATCGGCGAGTGTTCTTTTTAACTTGAAATATTTTTTACCACATTTTTCAATGCTGAATTATCTGAGTATTGCCTGTATTAGATTTACTATTTATTATCATATCTTATTCGAGAGATGTTTCGCGATTTGACATCGATACGTCTACGTATTCGGAACGAAATGTGCCTGTCCAATCGAATCCTACGATCGAAATCCAGCATTGCTTGTAGCGAAGGACGAGTGTTTTAACGTTGTTTTCAAAAGTCTTGCGATTGTAGATAAGTTCGAACTGGAAAGAGTGAAAATATAAAATTATACATGTATTATCATATTCATCTCCCTTTCCTTCATGTATGTTCCTATACCTTGAATCCTGATCATATTATCAGATATCATGTGATAGACCACTAGATAGATTATCAGGAAATGATATGGATACATTCCCGACCTCTCTGCACATATCACCGGCCATAGAAGATTCCTTAATGCCTGCTTTCTCCATCCATAATACTACCAATAAAGTGTTCAATCCGAATCGCACAGTTTGCTCGTGATTATTTGATGAAATCACCTGTAAATGACATCATGATATAGAAAATGTGTTAAATGTGACCTGTATTAGTCGTCGTAACTCATCCAAATCCATCCACGTGCAGGTATAGTGTAAATGTAATGTATTTTGAGTAGACGTCAGTTGAAAAAATATTTCCGAGGAGATCTACAAAGAACAATTTTTCAAAAAATATCATAAAATTAGAGCAACCTCTCGTTTGCTTATAATGTGTACTTCTTCCACTCGAGGAAGTGCTAGAAATATATCACGATCGGGTAGATACTTGAACCATACAACATGTTTGCTGCTCGGACTGTCCTCCATGAGAAGTAATGCGCTGAATTTGCACATTTAATCAATTGTATAACTGGAAAGATCAAACTTTCGGAATTGCGTTTCGGTGTCCACAACAAAACTGATTTCTCCAATCTTGAAATTTTCCATCATTTTCTGGATCATATCCAGTGGGATTGAATCGGCGACATTAACGTTAACTTTCGCAAATGTTATTCCATTGAAAATATGAATCAATTCTTCGGCCGACTGTACAGCGGTTTTGAATTGTACATCCCCGAAGTTCACAGCTAGCTGGAATCTAATTATTCTTGTTGTAAGACCATCGAATATTTCTCAGAGTCACTTGTCCATGGTAGAAGACATGATAATGAAAGTTTTATAAAAAAAAAAACAGTTCATCGTTAATGATAAAACGAGGACTTACCATCTCGGTTATGTGTTTGCGAATTGGGGGAACGGAAGTAAGACGCGCCTGGACGAAAGAACATATGAATCCCTCGTTGAAGTATCCGGCATGAGTTCCTGCCACAAGTTCCTCAAACGCACTGCAAAAGGGTTCATTCAGCACCAGAATCAACAAGAAATCACGATTTCATTTTTTATCAATTATCGCTACTACGGAAATCAAGGGTGAATATCGTCCCAATTACTGCTTCGCACTTGCATTTCCCATTGTTTTAGTGAGAGAAAGTGTGTGAAATTCAAATCAAACTAACCGGCAAATGAGTCGCAACCTCAGTCGATCTTTGATCGTCATCTTTCTCATCAGATCTCGGAGAAACACATCAGGAAGGCCGAGGATGTCCATTCCTGGAGCAGTGAAAAAGAACGTAAAGGTGATGATCGAAGGGATCGTTATAGTTGAAGAGAAAAAATAAATAAACAAAATGTGGAAACGAGCGTGCAACAACGCCTGTGAGAGTGAAAGAGAGAGATGCGAAATGCGCCACTACTGTAGAAATGGGGGTCAGAGTGTTTAGTCGCGATTGCAGAGAGTGTCTAAACTCTTAACCGGATATGATGGGGTTAAACTACACTTTCGACACCTCCTCGGCACACCGCACGCACACTAAACTAGTACACCGAGACAACCGAGCCACACCATGATACGTCAAACAGTGTTAGTATGACAATCGTCTTCACCACAAGCGTTATCAGTTCACCCTATTAAATTTATCATTTTTTTCACAGGAAGCGCTTCACTAATATTTCATAATCGCTCTTTTCATCTGGACTGGTGAGTCACGGATTACCTTCGAGAATTCAGAAGTCCTTGACGATGTGGACCTTCGAGGAAAAGTCGGAATTTGACTCTCCTCTTTTCACATACTCTCTCGTCTCTCTAACCAAAAAAGAACACGCAAACTCAGGAGAAGTCGGTTTCGATTCGAAAACAATGCTCCATGGCGTTGATTGCCTTCATTCAGTTAGTGTTCGTTTGAACGTATCAGTAAACTAACACACTGCTGATCTATTGGTCGTTTTCTTACCCGCAAGAGCACTGAGTGGTGAGCACTGAGTCATTCAGGTCCTCGATATATCAGAGGCACGCGAAAGGCACGGAATGTCAAGATTATTCCGCACAATCGCTACCAACATTCCGACATTCTGGCTTGGATGATTGCAGGTTTCAACCACACTGATAAATCAACACGATCAAAAAGTGGTTTATAAGGCCCACTTTTCACTCATTCCCTCAACCCATAACACGATGAAAGGACTTCTTCTCTTCTTCGTTGCATTGTGTGAGTCTATTTTATACTTTCACTTCAGAATCAACCGAATCATCTGAACTCATAATTGTGAAAATTATATAACAAATGCAAATTCGTTATTTTTTCAGCGATCGTTCTATGTGCGCCCGTCATCAATAATGAAGGAAAGTCCTTCTGGCAGGGGCCCATCGTGAATCTAGCCAACGCCGAGACTGGAAAGACCTTCTGGCAGGGACCCATCGTGAATCCCGCCAACGTCGAGACTGGAAAGACCTTATGGCAGGGACCTTCCGGTATCGTGAATCCCGCCAATGTCGAGACCGGAAAGACCTTCTGGCAGGGACCTTCTGGTATCGTGAATCCCGCCAATGTCGAGACCGGAAAAAGCTTCTGGCAGGGACCTTCTGGTATCGTGAATCCCGCCAACGTCGAGACTGGAAAGACCTTCTGGCAGGGACCTTCTGGTATCGTGAATCCCGCCAACGTTGAGACTGGAAAGACCTTCTGGCAGGGAGATATCGTGAATCCCGTCGCCGTCGAGACTGGAAATACTTTCAGACAGGGAGACATCGTGAATCCCGTCGCCGTCGAGACTGGAAATACCTTCTCAAAGGGAGACATCGGTAATCCCGTCGCCGTCGAGACTGGAAACATCTTCAGACAGGGAGACATCGTGAATCCCGTCGCCGTCGAGACTGGAAACATCTTCAGACAGGGAGACATCGTGAATCCCGTCGCCGTCGAGACTGGAAATATCTTCAGACAGGGAGACATCGTGAATCCCATTGCCGTCGATACTGGAAAGACCTTCTGGCAAGGCGGCAATCCCGGCTCCATCGTCGACCCCGCCAAGCTTATCCGACAGCTGCCATTAATCCCGTCACATTCAGCCCTGGATGGTTCTGCCCCCCATGGACTTGTTAATTCAATTTCTGATTGTGACTCGATAAAAACGCATTCTTAATTGTTCATCTTTCTTCTACGAGTTGATCGTGTAACTTTTCGAAACAGTGAATTGTTGGATTAGACCACAATCAAGTCTCTTTCACCTGTTTGAACTGTGTATTATTTGGCTTGTTTTTCCTTACTTGACATAATACTCGAATTGACTTTTCGAAATTATCTCATTTTCATACAGACAAGTTCACCGTTCCTTTTCACTTTTCGATGTGTACTGTTGAACATTTTTCATTTTTTTTTCAGAACATTGTTTTTCGTTATCGTGACAGCGTTACAGAGAATCGGTGTTTTGAACTCGGTCTCTCTGAGATTCTGATTTGTCGTGCCGGCCTGACTCCAAGAACTATACTGTGAGGATACCGGAAAGACCTTCTGGCAGGGACATTCTGGTATCGTGAATCCCGCCAACGTCGAGACCGGTAAGACCTTCTGGCAGACTATGTTGCAATTCCAATCACCTATATGCTACTGATGTGACCACTTTCCTTTTTTTCGTCAATGGTGTGAGAGACGGGCGCTGGACAAGGTCGGAAAAAAATCGTGCTTTATACAGAGTGTGCCGAGTGTGTGCAAGAGTTTTGACTAGTGATTGTATAGACACACAAGGAAAAAGAATGGGTATGGGTAGTTTCGGAGAACAATATTTATTCATAAATCATTCCTCAAGGACCTTGAATACAAGCAAACAGTCTTTGATGTCTCTCATCTAGATACTTTGATATGCATACTATAGGACGTCGATGGGTTTCGGTCCACGAAAAATCGTGGAAGACCACCCAGCAATCTCTGTAGCGCATCCGGTAATCCGTCGCTATTCGAAAAACGCTCCTGGCGTTAAGGTCTACGCGGAACTGAAAAAAGATCCAAGGTGTGAGAACAACTATCATTTAAATGTTCAAATACATTAGTTTAAAAAAGTGTCACTTGCCTCTCCGCAGATGGAACCATCGCGCGTCGCCTGGTCGATACCCAAGTCCGAGAGCCAATGCACGATTGTTGATTGACTTGCAGTAAATTTTATCGTTCGATCTCGATTATTGGATGATACCGTCTTCAAATATCGATCGTTTTCATTTTAAAGCTTATCTCCAAATACCTCAATTGCTCTCTCCCATTCTTGCGAGGTCAATCTCACATTACCACATTCTAAGAAAGTGTTCTTGTGAGTAGTAAGCAACGTGAAAAAGAGTTCACTTGAAATCTGTAAATTTATCGTCTCCATAGTATGTAATTAGAAAATTAATGAAATTATACTTCTTCCAATCCAAACGATATTTCAATCTGTTCCATCGGAGGTAGTGATAGAAGTGTCTCGCTATCAGGACTATAATCCAGGCTTATGCCGCGTTTACTTCTATTAAAACCAGAAAATAGAGCTGCGGCCCTGAAATAAGTATAAAGTAGTAAGGAATCAACTAATGGCGGTACGAATTTTTAATGCAGTCAATAATCTTCAAATAATTCAAGGTATCCACAGTCCTTACATCTTTAATTGCAAATCTGAGCTAGCTTTAATGAACAACTCTTCAGCATGGAAGTTCACAGTGAACTGCAGGAGGAAAGGCAACGAGTATTCATTGTCGACGAGCTGGAAACGATATTTTTGCTCGAACTTCGAGTACATCGAATACAAATTCAGTCCAATTCTGAAGAGACTTACTAAAATTCTGAATTTTTCGAATACGATACCACTGAAAAGTCGCTTTCGAAATTGAAGAATCTGATCTAATTTCTGCTCTGTCGAGGTTGAAGTATTTATCTCCAACTCTCCAAGTTTGATGTATGTTTTGTTCTGAAATCAAAACTGTATAGCGGAAATTGCAACGCTCTCACGTCTCCTAATTGGATCCATCCCCTTCCACAGAAGCCGGCATTAGTGTCGACACAGAGATTCTCGAATCCACTATAATAAAATAACGATAATCAAGAACCGTTAAAAATATGTTCGAAGATTTATTGAATACATTTATGTCAAGTAGTACAAAGCGAAACACTAACCGGCACGTTGTTCGCATTGTGAGACGGTCTTCGAGTTCGACCCGTTTCATTACATCTTCTTTGATATCTTGTGGCAGAGAGAGTAATAAATCGACGATCTCCCCCATACCAAATCAATGGCAGATGACTCACGGAACGATGAGAAGAGAAAGATTAGAGGAGAAACGTGCAAACACACGGAAAGAGATAAGAAAGCAACTACGCTACAAGCGCTTCATGGGCAACATTTATTTCGAAAGTATTATATTTACGTGAAGGAATATTAATGCATTTTTTTGAAATTAAAATTCCTGAACACCACCGAAAAAGTGAAGAAATATAAAAGGCTTGAATCTGTCAGCGAATCAATATAGCCGACCTCAATCTGTGAGCGAATCGTGTTTGTTTGAATTCCACGTTTGTGCAGTTGTAAAGTTCACTAGACCCCAAGGCCCCTGCCAAAGGAATAGTATCCAGGATCATTCCTGACCGCTCAGCTGCATCTGTCGGGTGCAGAAAAGGAAATTAATTTGTAAAAAAAATTGGAGAAATGCATTCTGGTCGGGTTCGCGAGATTTATCACAGGACTTTTGATATAATTGAGATTCTGCCAACAGCGATTTTGGGCCAACAGCCAAAAGCGATGCTTTTTTTTGCAACCTATGCTCAAAATTTACCCAAATGGTGAACTTAGAGCGCAGAGTTCGAAAATCGATCTTAGAAAGCCGTATCTTCAAAGCCTCATTCACTGTGGCACACTTTACCCTGTGCTGTCGGTTTTTATATCTCAAGAACGGCGCTTCAGAGACCCACAAAACCATAATAATTCTGAAACATCTTGACGAGATAAGACTTTTCCTAACTGGAAGTGAAGAGCTAGCTCATCTGTGAAAAAAGTTAGGAACACCAGTTTCTAACGTTTTGCATGTACAGGTTATTGCCGGTATTCGAGAAACGATTCACGATTTGACATGGAAACGAATGCATCGCGAAATCTTCCCGTCCATTCGAATCCTATGATCGAAATCCAGCATTGCTTGTAGCGAAGGACGATTGGTTTATCGAAGTTTTCAAACGTCTTTCGATTGGAGATGAGCTATTATACATATATTTGCTTTTTTAAATGCATAAAAATCAAATAAGCTGCTTAATAAGGATACCTCTCCGCACATATCGCCGTCCATAGATGATTCCTTGATTCCCGATTGTTCCATCCAAGATACAGTCAGCAAATTTTGTAATGATATTCGCACAGTTTGCTCACGATTATTTGATGAAATCATCTGTAAATGACATCATGAGATAGAAAACGTGTAAAATGTGACCTGTATTATTCGGTGTAACTCATTCAAATCCATCCATGTGCATGGATAGTGCAAATGTTTGTGTGTTTAGCAATAAGTTGATAGAACATCTCGGTGGATATCTGCAAAGCAAAATTAAGGTGATACAAATGCCGCAGTGAATACTTCTCGTCCGTTCAAAAAGTGCACTTCTTCCAATCGGGGAATCGTGAGAGGTATGTCGGGATCGGGTCGATATTTGAAGTGCATGATATGCTTGCTGCTCCGACAGTCCGCCATGAGACGCAATGAGTTGTATGTCAGTGTTGGCTACTCGATCATCGTTTTTTTGGCTGTTCGACACTAGTGGTGACAAAACGGAAACCATTCCGGAATGGAGCGTTTGTTTGAGTAGGGCTTCAGCACCATTTGGGACTGTGATTTTCAAGCCGGAACCGAGCCGGAATCGGAATTCCGATTCCCTTTTGTCATCACTATTCGACACACTCGCTGTGGCCCGCTGTGGGTGGAAGTTAGCGGGTCACAACGAGTATGACGAACATCCAATTTTTTTTTGTAGAAATTGTATGAAAATGACTCGCACTTCTCCAATTGCGTTTGCGACTCCACATGAAAACGGAGTTCTTCAATCTTGAAACTCTCGATGAGGTTGCGTGTGAATTCTAGTGGAATTGAATCGGCGACTTTGAGTTCGAATTTCGCAAATGTTATTCCGTTAAAAAGACGACTTCGCAACTGCATAAACTCTGTCGCCGACTGTGCATCCCCTTTGAATGGTGTATCTCCGAAGTTAATAGCTAGCTGCAATCAAAAGAAATCTTAGAATGCCCAACAATTATTGGCGACATATTGCGACTAAAAGTGATTCCACAAGAATCGGCTCGTCAGTGATAAAACCGTTTTACCATCTCAGTTTTGCGGTTGTGAGCATGAAAATCGTGAAAATTTCGCCTCTTGAAGCACGAAATTATGCTTCCCTTATCGAAATATCCGGCATTTGTGTCTGCTACGAGTTTCTCAAACGTGCTGAAATTGGGGTTATACGAAATCCCCTCTCAAATTCGTGGGAAATCGAGAGTTCTCTCTCTTGCTCTCGGAAATGAAAATCCCCCCAAAATTATGGCGCGGTCGTATATCATTTTGAGTGCGGCACTTCGTGTGAAAATGTGCGAAATGGAGATACACTCGCCGGCAAGTGATACGCAGCTTCAGTCGATCTTTGATCTCCATTCTTCGCATGATATCTCGAAGAACATCATTGGGAAGGGCGAAAATTTCCATTCCTGGAACAACGAATGGTAATAGCGATGCAAGACTCTCCCCTATGCACATGATATATGGACGGTTAGAGAAACAAACGTGGAGAGGTCATTCAACAATAAAATGAGAAAGGCGAATGCATTGTGATTGTTGACGAGATAAATAGAGAGAAAGTGGAAACCAACAATGCGTGAGGGAGAAAAAAGGAGATTTTTACAGATAAAATTTCATGAAAACTATGCACTTTCATGATAACTCGTAAGACATGAGTCAAAGGTCACACATAGAGAGAGAGGTGAAAGTATGTGCAACGCGAGGAAAAGTGAGAGAAAGAGAGAGACGAGATCTTATCTGCTACGGTATGAGTGCGAACTGGTCAGATTGTTTATTCGCGGGTGTTTGGAGTACTTTTCAAACAACGTAAACTCTTCAAAATTGATGTGCGCTTTCAACGAACTGGTGATCCCATGTTTCATGAGAAAGAATATATTTGAAAAATGGAATAACAAAAATATTCAAGTGGTTTTGTCACAAACGAAGAGAAACGTGATGACTAATACTACACTCCGCAAATATTCTTATCAGTTGGTCGAGTTGGCGCTTGGTCGATTCATTCATGAAACCATGAAAGGCGTGCGCGTTGGTGATAAACAACTTGTTTCGCATACTAGGTCGTTTCTCTATCCATCAAGAGAGGACGCGAATTCTAGAGAGGTCGATTTCGATTCAAAATCGTCAATTCGCTATTGACACCAGGAAAGCGTATTTGCTTCACTACGCATATTGACATGATGCAGTGAGTGTCCTTTTTTCTCGAGAAATTGACGTTTAGCAACATATCATTAATCAGAGCTCAACATTGAACGTTTAGAGATAATCTAATTTTATAAATTTCATGGGCAAAAACAAGAAAAGGATGTCATTATCTGATCAGATCTCTGTATTCCAGAGATGCTTCGTTATTTGACATCGACACGAATGCATGATATCTGTCTGCCCAATCGAATGATTTGAGCAGAATCCAGCATCTCTTGAAGCGGAGTTTCAGGGATTTATCAAGAAACGTGTCTTGAGGACCACCTCGAATGGAGATGACTTCAAACTGAAAAGTTGGGTTGTTTGCGGGTACTAAACTCTTGAAACTTCTTGAATCTAGGGTAATTGTAGACAATATATATCAGACCTTTCTGCTGACATCGCCTTCAACGGACGACACCGTAATGCCGGCTTGCCTCAGCCAATCGGCCACCAAACCATTTCGCAAGTTTACTCGCACCGTTTGTTCGCGAACATTTGCCGAAATCATCTGAAATATACATCAAATTTCTCGTATTTCCCGTTTACTAACTTCTATTGCTCGATTTAGCTCCTCCCCTCTTAAAAACTTGCATGTATCAGTTGCATAGTGCAAATGTACTATCTTGTGAGTGGCAATGAGTTGAAAGAACAGATCAGTTGGAACCTGAAGTTTGATTCTTTTAAAATCAATCTCTGTCCATTCTTGACCTCTCGCCTGTTCATAATGTGTAGTACTTCCATCTGAGGAAGTGTAAGTAATATCTCGGGCTCAGGGAGATGTTTGAAGATCACGATATGCTTGCTGCTCGCAAAGTCCGCCATGAGAAGTAATGCACTGAGATCGCGCATTGACAAATTATGGAAACTGACAGATCTGTAGCTCACTTGGTGAACTGTAATTCGGATTCTACAAACAATTGGATCGCTCCAATCTTGAAGTTATCGATGAGATTGCGCGTGAATTCCAGTGGAACGGAATCGGCTGTGAGCTGAAAATTGTCGCATCGCCTGTATGATGGGGATGACTTCGAAAGAAATAGCCTGTTCATTACACACTATCTGTAAATCGGTGGAGAGCACATAATGTAGAATCATATCCTTCCATTACCCACTCTTATTTCAAATTTGGCAAACGAAATTCCGCTGAATAAGCGATTCCGCATGCGAGTAAATTCCATGGCTGACTGCGAATCTATCTTGAATTGTGCATCTCCGAAGTAAACAACAACCTGGAAGTTCATTTTCGAAAGTCCATTCTGAATTTTACGCAGTGAGTCAAATCGAAAGTCAGTCCATTCGATACGGACTCTCCTCAATACACATAGTTTCACAATTCAGCGAAGGAACATGCAAATCGATGACAGTCGTTTTTTTTGTATTGGAACTTAGCATCTCCGATGTGATATTGTTCTGAAAGCCGCCATCCACTGCGCGAGTCTCGTAGTATGTAAATATGCTTCCCTTATCGAAGTATCCGGCATGCGTTTCCGTCACTAGTTTCTCAAACGCACTGCAATAGTGAAATTCTGAACTAAATATTAGCGTTGTCCGCTGGGAAAGTAGAAATTGGGCTGAACATGTTCCGGGTTGATCGGGGAAAATTCTGCAAAAGTTCTTAAACTTTCGAAACGGTCATCCCTACCGAATATCGAAAAGAAAAATGCTCACCGGCAAGTGAGTCGCAGCCTCGAACGGTCCTTGATCGTCATCCTTCTCATGAGATCACGGAGAAATACATTGGGAAGTGAGAGGATGTCCATATCTGGAACAATCGACGGACAAATAAAAGTATGATGATGTGAACATTGAGTGAGACTGGTTCAAAGAAAACCGAGAGATCAAACGACGCATTGTATTGCGGAAATGCAAATGACTAGTGACAACATCCAACAAAAAAACGATGATCACGCCGATAAGAAATATTAACTAAGAATTTGGTCGGTATATTTCAAGATGAACCAGTCGAAGTCACGTGTAGAGTCTCGTTTACAGGAGATGTCGCTAGTGTGAGACACATCAAGGAAAAAGAAAGGTTTGCGCGCGAAGACGAGCGAATGGCAGGGAAAGGCGATAAAGCGAAGAGGCCGACTACGATCGGCGCGATCGGCTTGGGTCACATTTCATACTCGAAATGAATGCCGATGTTTACCTGTTCAAATATGGTTCACTTGAGTCTCCTCATTCACTCAACCCACCCTATTTCTGTATGGTTTTTCGATTTTTCTTTATGGTTTTTTCGCCTGTTTTCACACCCATTTGGGGGTAAATAAATACTCGAAAACAACGTCCGTTCTCCCATCGATGGTCAATGAATGGGAAATAAAAAGTATAATGAGCACTCGTTGGATCGAAAAAGCAAATATTTATGTGAATATAGGTCAATATCCATTTCCACAATGAATGCTAACTATTAGTGATCAAATAATCGTTGATAGCTGCCATGTCGGTTCTTTGACATACGTACTGTCGACTGACGCTCTCTTTCCGTCCACGAAAAATAGAGGATGGTTGTCCAGCAATTCCTGTATCGCATTACAATGCGATACATGGACCTGGCATTCTCGGCTACTCGGAACTGCAAAAAATGTCTGGTTGGAGAAGAAACGGTTCTAAATATTCACTTTACTTTTTTTGTTGTTAAAAGTAATACAATATATATGTCGTTGCTTCACTCACCTCTCCACAAACAGCGTCATTCGCGGTTACTTGGTCGATACCGCAGTCCGAGAGCCAATGCACAATTGAGGAGTGATTTGCAGTGAATTATATCGTTCGATCGCGAGTATCGGATGAGACGGTCTTCAAATATCAACTTTTTGAAAACTCGGTTCTTTACGAACCTGCATCGATCTTTCCCATTCGTGTGGGCTCAATCTGACATTAGCGCAGTCCAAGCAAATATCCTTGTGGGTGTTGAGCAGAGTGGAAAAGAGCTCACTAGAAATCTGTAAATTCTCTAAATTTATTAAAATTCAATAATGCAATTCATAAAAATTAATAAAATCGAGCCTCTTCAGATCCAAACGATACGTCAATGCGTTCCACCGGAGGTAATGATAGAAGCGCAACGGTGTCATTATCACAAACAATGCTTATTCCTTTCTTCTTACTAGGAATCCAGGCGAAAATGTCAGCAGCTCTGAAAATATCCTCAGGCTAATCAATAAATGAAAACGGCTGCTATCGCGTTGTCTGGGGCTTTATTTCCAATAGAAGAGATACATTTATCTCTTACTTACAATTCCAACTGCGAATTGGAGCTCGCTTTGATGAACAACTCTTCCGCTTGGAAGTTCTCAGTGAAATTGAGAATGAATTGCAGAGAATAATCCTTGTCGTCAAGCTGAAAACACCGAAGTTGCACATCATTGTAATAATTATATCGAATAACATACAAATTACAATATTTGATACTCACTAGAATTCTGAAACGATCGATAGTGATTCCACTGAATAACCGCGTTCGCGACTGATGAAACTGATCTAGCTTAGCCTCTGACGAAGTATAGGTATTCATTTCCAAATCACCTATTATGATGAATGCGATCTTCTGAAATTCAATTGATTGTAAAGTTTTAAAAAACAAGAAAAATACATCTCCTAGCTCTATGCGTCCTCTGTCACAGATTCCAGCGTGAGTCTCAGCCATTAGCCTCTCGAATCCTCTGGAATAGCTCATATATTTTGGAAATAAAAAAAATATTTCAAAATTGAATTTAAAATATGCAATTGTAAAAAGTGGGAAAACACCCACCGACATTCTTTTCGCATCGTTAGACGCTTTCTGGGTGTGAACTCCACCCTCTTCATTACATCACGTTTAAACGTGTCGGGAAGAGCGAGGAATAGGTTGATGTCCATTGCGTCGATGATTCCGTCCAGAACTAATCGATGACAGGTGATTCACGGAAAGATGAGAAGAGAAAGAATAGACTGACAAACGGGCAAGCACACATAACGAGATAAGAGAGCAACTACGCTACGAACGCTCAGTTGGCAACATTTATTTCGAAAGTATTATATTTTCGTGAAGGCATTAATGCATTTAAAAAAAATTAAAATTCCTGAACACCACCGAAAAAGTGTAGAAATATAACCGGCTTGAATCTGTCAACGAATCAATATAGCCGACCTGAATCGCTCGGCTGCATCTGTCGGGTGTAGACAACCAACTTAATTTGTAAAACAATGTGGAGAAATTCATTCTGGTCGGGTTCGCGAGATTTATCACAGGATTTTTGATATATTTGAGATTCTGCCAACAGCGATTTTGGGACAACAGCCAAAAGCGATGTACACCGATTTTGCAACCTATGCTCAAAATTTACCCAAAGGGTGAACTTTGAGCATAGGGTTCGAAAATCGACCTTAGAAAGCCGTATCTTCAAAGCCTCATTCACTGTGGCACACTTTACCCTGTGCTGTCGGTTTTTATATCTCAAGAACGGCGCCAGAGACCCACAAAACCATAGTAATTCTGAAAGATCTTGACGAGATAAGACATTTCCTAACTGGGAGTGAAGAGCAAGCTCATCTGTGAAAAAAGTCAGGACCACCGACATTTTAAAAATTTACACCATGATTTTTTTTGTTTCTACCCCCAAATTAAATATTGTCATTCTATTCCCCATGTTTTTTTTGATTTTGCCCCTATTTTTGGTGGAGATAAACGAGGTGGACCCATTTCATTTCGGCGTCCGAAAAAAAAAACTCGTTGATTTTGACTCAAAAATGTGGGTTTTCGAGCTAAACTTTTGTAATTTGCATTTTTCATGAGATGACTACCTAAAAAAAATACAGAATAATTGAAAGAAAGGACGAAAAGCGCAATCATAACACGTCAGGGCGTGATGACTAATATCCGCTGCTACATTCGGCTAATAGTCTTATCAGTTGGCGCTTTGCCGATTCATTTTGAATGTGAATGTTTTTTGAATTTAGTCTTTGAGTGAGAGTTCTTTCTAAAGAACGAAATTAGATTTATCACAGTTTCTAATGTGTTGCATGTACAGGTTATTGCCGATATTCGAGAGACGATTCGCGATTTGACATGGACACGAATGCATCACGATATCGTCCGGTCCAATCGAATCCTTTGATCGAAATCCAGCATTGCTTGTAGCGAAGAATGAGCAGATTATCGACGTCTTCAAACGTTTGCCGATTGCGGATGAGTTCGAACTGGAAAGAGTATGAACAAATTCGTCTAGATGCGTAAAATCAAAAGCTCGAAAAATATAAAATAGTGAGTAAAACTGAAGATTTGTCATTATAAAAATTTCCGACCTCTATACTCATATCCCCGGCCATAGATGATTCCTTGATTCCCGCTTGTTCCATCTAATAGATAACCAACAAATTTTGCAATGTAAATCGCACAGTTTGTTCGCGATTAGTTGATGAAATCATCTGAAAATGTGATCAGGGGATTGAAAAATGTGCTAATTGAGACCTGCATTATTCGGTGTAACTCATTCAAATCCATCCATGTGCATGGATAGTGCAAATGTACGATTTTGTGTGTGGTAATAAGTTGAAAGAACTTCTCGGCAGACACCTGCAAATAATATTTTGGGTGATAAAAAGGCCGCAGTGACTACTTCTCGTCCTTTCAAAAAGTGCATTTCGTCCATTCGGGGAATCGTGAGAAGTATGTCGGAATCGGGTAGATTTTTGAAGTGCATGCAATGCTTGCTGCTTCGAAAGTCCGCCATGAGAAGTAATGAGCTGTAAGTTAGTGTTGGCTACTCGATATTCGTTGTGCAGAGTTGGCTATTCGACACATTTCAATTTTTGTAAAAATGGTATGAAAATGAGGGCAACGTCTCGCACTTGTATAATTGCGTTTGCGACTCTACATAAAAACGGAGTTCTTCAATCTTGAAATTTTCGAAGACATTGCGAGTGAATTCGAGTGGAATCGAATCGGCGACTTTGAGTTCGAATTTCGCAAATGTGATTCCGTTGAAAAGGCGACTTCGCAACTGTGTTAACTCTGTCGCCGATTGTGCATCTCTTTTGAATGGTGTATCGCCGAAATTAACAGCTAGCTGCAATTAAAACGCATCTTCGAACGACCAACAATTATTGGCGACATATTGTGACTAAAATGGATTATACAAGCTCATTTTTTTCAGTTTTTTTTTCACCATCTCAGTTTTGCGGTTGTGAGCATGGGAGGCGTGAAAATTGCGTCTCTTGAAGTACGAAATAATGCTGCCCTTATCGAAGTATCCGGCATGTGTTTCTGCTACGAGTTTCTCAAACGTGCTGAAATTAGGGTTGTACGGATTCATACGCTACTACGCAAATTGAAAAGACACCCAAATTGTTTCCGCGTTGTATTGAAAATTGAGTACGGTATTTGTGAGGGAAATATGAGAGAAACAGATACACTAACCGGCAAGTGAGTCGCAGTCTCAGTCGATCTTTGATTTCCATTCTTCGCATGAGATCTCGAAGAACATCATTGGGAAGATTGAGTATTTTTGTCCATTCCTGGAGCAATTCATGTAAATTAACGATGTGAGACTAGCACTAATGCATGTGCTCTCTCGTCCATCTGAGAATTGAGAGAGTAATGAGAGAGGTCATTCAACGATAAAAGGAGAAAGGCGAATGCATTGTGATTGTTGAAGAGAGAAATAGAGAGATGGCTCGATCACCCTCTCCTCTCGTCGTATGTTCTCTCGCTTCTTTAACCAGCGAGAGTCTATGCAAATTGAGGAAAGTCGGTATTGAATGGCCATCGCTAGCGCACTGCATGGAAATTTATAGCAAACCCTACTGTTGTCTTTCACAAACTCTAAATTCGAATTGTCCAAATGAAATTCCGTTGAAGAGGCGACTCCGCATGTGTGTGAATTCCTGGGCTGACTGTGAATCTATCTTGAATTGTGTCTCTCCAAAGTACACAGATATCTGAAAAAGTAGCTGATTTTTGCAAAACCTTTCACCATTTGTTACATATTAGATTGACTCAAATTTGAACACAATTGACACAGATTCTCCTCAGTCGCGTGTTCTCTAGTTTCTCTAACCAACTAGAGATCATTCAAATGGACGATAGTCGGACTCGATCGGAGCTCACCATCTCCGACGTGATGTTGTTTGCATAGCAAGCGTCGACAGCGAGTCTCGTAGAATGAAAATATGCTGCCTTTTTCGAAATAACCGGCGTGTGTGCCCGCAACGAGTTTCTCAAACGCACTGCAAGAGTCCAGGTCGTTCGGAAAGTATGATTAGAGCAAAGGATTGTCCAGATAGAACAACACGGTTTTCCGACCGATCATCCTTACTGAATATCGATTAGTTATAATGTGAATATTCTCACCTGCAAGTGAGTCGCATGCTCAAACGGTCCTTGATCGTCATCCTTCTCATTAAATCACGGAGGAATACATTGGGGAGGGTGAGGATGTCCATTCCTGAAGCAAGTCTCAAAGTATGATGGCGTGAATATTGAGTGAGAAGGGTTCAAATAAAACCGAGATTGCAAATGAGGCATTAGATTGTTGAAATGCCTAGTGATAACATCCAACAAGCAAACAATGATCACGCGGAAATGAAAATATGCAATCAGATCGCAGAATTTGTTGGATATATTTCAAGATGAACCAGTCGAAGTCACGTGTAGAGTCTCGTTTACAGGAGATGTCGCTAGTGTGAGACACATCAAGGAAAAAGAAAGGTTTGCGCGCGAAGACGAGCGAATGGCAGGGAAAGGCGATAAAGCGAAGAGGCCGACTACGATCGGCGCGATCGGCGTGGGTCACATTTCATACTCGACATCAATGCCGATGTTCACCTGTACAAACATTGTTATCATGATTACTCTTCCTCACTCACTCAACCATCTTATTTATGTATGGTTTTTCGCCTGTATTCACACCCATTTGGGGGTAAATAATTACTCGAAAACTACGTCTGTTCTCACATCGATCTTCAACGAATGAGAAATACAAAGAATAATGAGCACTCTTTGTTATCGAAAAATCAAATATTTATGTGAATACAGGTCAATATCCATTTCCACAATGAATGTTTACTATTAGTGATCAAATAATCGTTGATAGTTGCCATGTCGGTCCTTTGAAATGCGAACTGTCGACTGACGTTGTCTTTCCGTCCCCGAAAAATAGAGGATGGTCGTCCAGCAATTCGTCTGGTTGGAGAAGAAACGGTTCTAAATTATGTACACAGAAAAAGAAAAGAAAAAAAAGCAGCTGATTTTTGCAAAACCTTTCACCATTTGATTATTGTCAGATTGACTCAAATATAAACACATTTGGCACATATTCTCCTCAGTCGCATGTTCTCTAGTTTCTCTAACCAACTAGAGATCGGTTCTAACGGTTCTAAATTTTCACTTCACTTTTTTGTTGTTGAAAGTAATACAATAAATACGTCTTTGCTTCACTCACCTCTCCACAAACAGCGTCATTCACATTTAATTGGTCGATACCGCAGTCCGAGAGCCAATGCACGATTGATGCGTGATTTGCAGTAAATTCAATCGTTCGATCGTGAGTATCGGATGAGATGGTCTTCAAATATCAACTTTTTAAAACTCGGTTTTTCTGATCAACGAACCTCCATTGATCTTTCCCATTCCTGCGAGGTTAATCTCACATTAGCACAGTCCAAGCGAATGTTCTTGTGGGTATTGAGCAACGCGAAAAAGAGCTCACTAGAAATCTGTAAATTTTCTCCATTTTTTTTAAATTCAATAATTGTAATTCATAAAAATTAGTAAAATCAAACCTCTTCGGATCCAAACGATATTTCAATGTGTTCCATCTGAGGTAGTGATAGAAGAGTCTCGGTGTCAGGACAATAATCCAGACTTATGCCTCGCTTACTTCTAGTAAAGCCGGAAAAGAGAGCCGCAGCCCTGAAAAGTTAATAACATCGTAAGGAATGTTATAGTCAGTCCTTCTTACATTTTCAATTGTAAATCGGAACTCGCTTTGATGAATAACTCTTCCGTCTGAAAGTTCTCAGTGAATTTGAGTAGGAATGGTAACGAGTATTCGTTGTCGTCAAGCTAGAAACGATTTTTTTCATTGGGATTGAATGAAAAACACCTTACAATCCAAAAATAACGTACCAAAATACGGAATCGTTCGAATGCGATTCTGTTGAAATGTCGCTTTCGAAATTGAAGAATCTGTTCTAATTTGTACTCTGTTGAGTTGGATGTATTTATCTCCAACTCTCCAAGTTTTATAAATGCTTTGTTCTGAAATTTGAATTAGTTCACGGGAATTTAAAGCAGTCGCTGTTACATCTCCTAATTGGATCCATCCCCTTCCGCAGAATCCGGCATTAGTCTCGGCGCAGAGATTGTTCAAGCCACTATAACACTTATAATCAAGAAACATTTTCGAAAGTTTATTAAATTTTTAATGAAGTAGTCGTAAGCGGAACACAAACCGGCACAATGTTCGCATAGTTAGACGGTCTTCGAGTTCGACCCGTTTCGTCACATCTTCTTTGATGTCTTGTGGTAGAGAGAGGAGTAAATCGACGATTTCCCCCATACGAAATCGATGGCAGATGACTCGCGTGCGAGATGAGAAGAGAAAGATTAGAGTGGAAACGCGCAAAATGAGATAAGAAACAAACTACGCTACGAGCGCTTAGTGGGCAACATTTATTTCAAAAGTGATATAATTTCGCGAGGGAATATTAATTCAAATTCTTATTAAAAATTTTTACCAACGATATGATCTGAACACCACCGAAAGGTGATGAAATATAGCCGACCTGAATCTGTCAGCGAATCTGTGTTGTTTGAATTCCACGTTTGTGCAGTTTTGGAGTACCACTAGATCAAAGGAATATTGTCTGGGATCATTCCTCACCGTGCAGCTTGTAAAAACAATTTTGAAGAGCAACAAATTCTGGTCGTGTTCGCGAGATTTATGACCATGGTGCACATTCCCAGACCAGTTTTTTCATAGCAGAAAAAAAAACCATATTGCTAAATTGATGTCGTTACGTATCGGGATTCAGAAGGCGGATCAGATCGAAACACGGAAAAGGCCAATAGATTCAGTATTGATTTCGAAATTTACCGATGGGACCACCTTTTTTCGAACACATTTTGTTTTCATTTTCTCGACTTTTCCGAATCGTATGCGAACGGGCTCTCACGAGCAAAACACGAAAGCGTAACATGCATGAATACGGGTAAATAACGTGACATACATTCATGTATTTTGGTTTGGTACTCTATAGTACTAGAAATAGAGTCTCAAAGACTATTTTTGACGAGACCTCCTGAATATATCTTTGATCTAAAGCCCTAGAAAATGGTGAAATTCTTGACCTTCTCATATAACCATAATCCTTATTTCAGACTCCACCCCTTCCCCCCTCCCATCCATATCCTTCATCTCTTCCATTTCCTTCTCCCCTTCACTTCGTCATGATCTTCGATGCTCCACTTGACATTCTCGACATGAGAAAGTCCTCTCTTGTTTCGGGCACTCGTCAATTAACGCGATCAGCATCGCGATCTCTCATAGATGCCATGTCATCCATGAACACTGCTCTGACTTCATCGCACGACTCCGAATTGGATTCATCTACTCCTAAAGGGGATTCAAAAGAAGGTCAGACTCCCTCTACCTTGCCTACGTCAATTGCATCTGAGGATATCTCTAGTGAGAGATATTTCTAACATGTTGCTCTCTCTCACCGGGTTCTGATGAATAAATCATCCAACTTCTCGCTACGACATGGCTATTAGTGATGCCGTTTCGAGTAAAGACTCTCTCTGCGTGCTATCTCGCCGGTCAGACGAGAGAGCGCGTATTATGGAGAGAGTCGTTACCCGAAACTTCATCACTAATGAATCACTAATCAGTAATTACTGTCTCTATTCCGCTCACCCGATGCCTTGCAGTTCCTCCGTCTCGCCCGGCTCCTTTTCGTCGGTTCTTCAGTTCACCTCAATTGATCGTAAAGAAGCAATCAAGTCTCCAATCTTCTTCACCTCCTCCAATGGCTGCTTCCACTCCGAAACCATCGCCTCTTCAACGAAATTCCGTCCCACTAGCTGTTCCTCGGAGAATGAGGCTTCTCTCCAGTCTCTCATTATCTCTCACTGATCTCGAACCATGATGCTATCTCTCAATTTCTCTTTCTATATCTTCTCTACTCTTGTCAGATACAGCCAGAGTTTCTAAGAACCTCCTTCATATCAATTAATTAATTATCTAATTCGCCATTATTGGAAATTTGATTCCAATATAGGCCGCTAATCTCAATTTGTTGTATGAGGGGCTGATGATCTCTCTTTCACTTCCTTCTCCCTTTACTTGTTATTTGCCTTGTTATGATCAATAGATCTCTACTGGCCCATCCATTTCACGTGTATAATTCCCGTTCTTGATCTCACGCTTCCGATAAATCTTGTATTTTGACTTCAGTAGTGTGCCAATGTTCTCTTTCTGCTTTCGAATGAGGGTGGTACTGCACGCGAATTCACAAATTCATAAATATCCTATCCGCGAAAGCAGCTGGCTCTCTCTACACGATATTCAATGATCAAATAGTGGTAACTGTGAAAAGAAAGAATCTCTCATCCAGACCCGTTATAGCAAGGAGAGAAGGACGTGTCAATTAGGGCTGGAAAACGAAGACTTCGTATCTTCATTCGTGATTTTTCATCGGTCAGAGAGACGAGAGAGTGTATGAAATGAGATGCTTACTTCATTTGTCAGTCCTAGTGTCAATCCAACTACGACAATAATGAAATGCCATTACGTTCTTCTTTCTATTTCTTGTAAGACTCTGATTATAAACTGGTTCACCCTGGATAAATATGATGTGCTGTGACCTTATCTACACAAGCGTAGAGATACGTAAGAGATTGCGAGATGGAACGAATCTCTACATTCATGTGTCAGAAGGGATAAAGAGTGGGATTTCACATGCCTCTATAATCTCTCCTTCTTAGATGTCGTATTGCAACTTTCAGGTCTCCTTAGAATCAAGGAAGTCGAATGATTCGTGTAGGCGTAATATGAGACGATATCTGATATTTCCAATTGGCACGGCTCAAGCTGGAATCCTCGTATATTCTGGCTACAGATAGCATGAGTGTAGGTGGGGGATATTATGGAAATTGTGTTGTTTGATGATGAAAGAGTGACAACTTATCTAAATAAGCAAAGGTATACGTAAGATAAGAGGAAAAGTGCGAGCGCGAATCTCTGCATTCATAGTGAGGCGGGATACAGACTGAAATGGGGCTTCAAATGCCTCTAACGACTCCCTTCTTAGATGTCTTATTCCGACTTTCATGTCTCCTTAGAATCAAGGAAGTAGTATGTGTGCGGTGGCGTAATGTAAATTTACTTCCTTCTCCCACCAACGCAGACTGAATGATTTCAAATGGCTGATTAGTGGGTTACTTGTCAACTCATTGCTATCGATTTTTTTCTTCAGGAAATCACGTCGAAAATCGTATTTGAGACTATCGTATCAGCACATTCTAGCGCTCAACATATGATAGAATTTATCGCACTACTCGAGGCGAGCATGCGGCAGGTTCTGTCACGATGCGCCACTTTCCGCCACGTTAGAACACGTGTCATCATAGACGGATTGCAAAATAGCTGATGCAGTTGAAAAGTGGACGAGATTATCGATTTTGGAAAGGAGTTTATGTAAGGTCGATTGGTCAAAATTTGGTAAATTTTAATTGTTCGATGGAATTTGGCCGATTTTGGTGATTTTGATCAGCGTAACTGACAAACGGACGAAGGAACAAGCGAACGAACGACAGACAGACAGACGTAAGGGTTTGGGTCCAGTAGTGGAAGTAGTAATATTCCCTACTCGTGTAAGACCTGGTTACACTTGTAAAACTATGCGGTGGTAGATCATGAAAACGACCTAACCAAATGCTCACAATTGTATTTATTAGACGAATGGTGAATCTCGAGTAACCACTAAATTCCGTATTTCATTCAATCAAATAGTGGTTGAAGTCTCATCTGTCGATTCTTCGACATGCGCACTCGTATGGTCGAAGTAAAATCATCTATGGTTGTCCAGCAGTTCCTGTAGCGGATTGTCATGCAACGGCCGTGGTCGATGTTTTCCACAGCGCATTTAATATGAGCTCCCCAGTTTATTTTTCCGGCGAGTTTGAAATTTAGAATATATTTCGTAATTATCGTTCTAGTAGAGCTAGAACCCGGAAACTTTGTGGGATATGTCGGTACATACTAAGGCATCACTGGTTAAAATTAGGACCCGTTCAAACGCTTGCTGCTAAAAATCGTTTTTCGAAAAAGTTCAATTATGGGCCTCCATAAGCTCCCCAGCCAGTGTCAGTAAAAATAAACCAATTCAATAGTTCTTATCCGAGGTTGCCAGTGAACTTCCTCTCAAAATTTCGTGTTGATTGAAAACCGTTGAGGAAAGATATAGATCTAAAACTTGGGAAATAATGCGATAATATAATCGCAAAATCAAAAATGCTATAGATTAATAAATTTGTAATTGTTGTTCTAGCTGCGCAAAAATTCCCTAACTCTGCAAGAAGTGTTAGGGTGTGATGGAGCATCATTGATTAAATTTTTAGCATTGTAGTAATCCTTCCACGAAAATTCATTTTTGAATCAACTTTCTCATAACAGATTTCTGAGACCAGTTTTTGATCTATAATTTTCCTTAACGGTTTTCAATCAACGCAAAATTTTGAGAGGAAGTTCACTGGCAACCTCGAATAAGAACTATTGAATTAGTTTTTTTTTACTGACACTGGCTGGGGAGCTTATGGAGGCCCAAAATTGAACTTTTTCGAAAAACGATTTTTCGCCGCAAGCGTTTGAACGGTCCTAATTTTAACCAGTGATGCCTTAGTATGTACCGACATATCCCACAAAGTTTCCGGGTTCTAGCTCTACTAGAAAGAGAATTACGAAATATATTCTAAATTTCAAACTCGTCATAAAAATAAACTGGGGAGCTCATTTTAAATGCGCTAAACAGGGGGTAATTTGCATTGTGAACACATTTGGCTGTACTGTCACCACAGCAAGTTTGAGAAGTTGCAAAAAATCGTGCGAGCTTCGGCCACATTTTATTAACATGCATCCGCATTATAAATTCATAAAAATATGATATAGAGCAGGATCCAATTCAGCTACATCACATTATTCTAGAATGTTTTTGCTATCGAATGCTTCAAACCGTAGGTCTCTATCTCAATTCAATAAAAAGTTACAGCGATTTTAATTTTGGGACCAAACTTTTGGGCGGTACTGTAGCTGAACGCCACCAAAAAGGTAATGAAATATACAATTAACAGGACATGAAGAAACCCCAAAAAGTTCTCTCAGGTAGCATATGCAAGCCCTTCCACAACAAGGCGAAACGCCGTGCAACCATTGGTAATCTGGTAGTCATTATCTAGAGTTAACTTGTATTGGCCTGTTCTATTCAGTCTGTCCGCAATTAGTAGCCACGCTATATGGCCAGCGTGCACATCCAAATACACGCCTCTACTGATAATCTCGATCAGAGAAGTCATACGAGAAGCGTCTAGACAGAAATCGAAGATATCTGAAAAAAAACATTCATTATGATGCTGTCATCCTATTTTTCTCTGAGAACATACCATCGGTGGTGAATTTCGCGATAGGATTGAATGTGATAGCGACTCTGGGAGTTTTTATTTTAGAGATGATGTTCATTATTGTTGCCCTGAATGTTACAACAAATCTAATTAATTTTTTGAAGAAAAAAATAGTTTCAATGTTTCGAATTATGTTTTTCTTATCTGCTTTCACACATTGCTTTCTTTCTGAGGTTCGTGAATAGAACGGGCTGCCTAGTTAACTCAAAAGCGACGGCTTACAAGTCTTCGGGGAAAACTTGAATGAAGGAAAGTTCATCGACAGTTGAATACTGCACGGCGTTGGCAATGAGATATATCTCCGGTGTATTTTCCAGATGAAATCCCATTTCAAATTCAAGTTTATCAATTGAACACGATTGAACAATCGCATTAAGCGGTCCGAAAGCTTTGATTTATTCTTGAAATCTCGGAAATAGCTATACGAAGTGACAAAGCGCTGAAAATGATTTCGAAAGTTTTTCTGAAATCCGACTCACTCTTTCACATTGAGTCAAAGGAATTAGCTCCGTCCTGTGCCACTTACTAACACCAAAATAATTCGCATGTCTGATTTGATGCTCCAATCCAAGCGAAAGGTTCATATGTTTTCTGTTTGACCATATATTGTCTCCTTGCATCCGTGAGTATATGAGGTTAAGGTGTAATGTGATCGATTTTATAGTGGGGAGACGCTGTGTATAGGTTAGATGTTCCAGAGCGATAGTGTTCCAGTCACGGGAAATCTGAAAGTAGGGATACTAAATTCATTCCGAAATGTCACAAAACACTTCAAATAATCGCGAAAGTTTTACGGGTTTGCCTGAAAAAGAGTTGCCTAGCGGAATGTGTTATCCTCACCAATCGTAGGCTCTCGATCGATTCCTGTCCCGCATTGATGATGCTCCTTATGACGTCAGACGGAATCTCGTCGAGTTTGAGCTCATCGTTGAGGTTTTCGTTTAGGTCATCGTTGAGGTCAAGATCTTCTTCTTCTTCTTCTTGAGTAAATGCAGAGAAACGGTTCGACAACATTGATGTACGGGATACCAACTGCAGGCGAATAAGTGATTGTTAATCAAAGCACATGTTCAAAATTGCGCGCCAAATATGTTCAAGCTATGCGGGTGGCACGAAATTATTCTCGCATATTCTCAGCACAAAAATGCCCTTCGTATCCAGATCACTCGTATCGATTGACGCGACTGAAACATTGAATGTTGCGAGGTTAGGTAATTGTCGGGATCGACTTCTTCTTATCAATTAATCGATTGGTGATAAGCTCGCGCTGATAATAGCGACAGCGTGCCAGCGAGGATACACCGAATATTATTGCGGTCTCTTTATTTTCAAACAATGCCTTGTGATGACTGCACACCATTTTTTCGTAAAACTTGTGGTAAGGGGGTATAGAGGCTGCTAATCACCATGGAATACTTCATATTGAGTTTGATTGTTTCAGCAGCATAGTTTGCTTGTGCACGTTAAAAATAAGTGCATTTCATTCAGAGTTCCTCCTGTTTTACGTTTTTTATCGGATAATTATCTCCCTCTTTCGAAGGATTATTTGTCGCTAGTGCTGGAGCATTTATCGCAACAAGGGTGTTCTTACGGAATTCAATACAATCATGCAATCAGTTGAAAAAAATATTTTTAAAAGTGATTTCTCGGTTTGTCAACAATACTTGCATGTCATTATCCACTCCTGACCATGATACTTTATGTACTCGAACGAAACATTGGTCGTAGCGGAGTTTGAGGTCATTGGCGTTATCGTCTTCAGCTGATTGTTCCGGAGTTCGATTGGCGATCAATTCGAACTAAAATAACCTTTTTTTGTTCGTCCAATTAGGTTTTTTTTAAATCCTCATTTATATCACGCCTTCCCTTAGTTTAATACTCTTACCTACTCTTAGTTCGATTGATCGTAGGACCCACTTTTGAGATGACCCCCAGTTTCTCCCCCTGTTTTCGATGACTTTTGGGTAGGTATCCGCTGAGGCAGAGTTAGAGGGTTGGTAGATCAAACATTTCTCCAGGAGGTCACGCTGAACTTCGTTTTTGAGACGTGCGTTTTCCCGATTATCTTGGTTCAGGGAAGAGCTGTTGACAAATGGTAAATTGATAAAATTATGCTTTTATCGAGATCTTCGAGGGGCAATTGTGTTTAATCGATATTTCCAATCAAATCACCTCTGGAAAGGATCTCATTTCACAGATACGGGTCCTATACGGATACGGATACGGGTTGTATCAGGTTGTGAAGAAAGTTCCTGGTAGGTTTTTGTTTTCAACGATTCTGACCTCTCATGTCATTCGCATTTGAGATATCTGTACAACTCTTTTTATGATCGATGAGGACTGTGATACACTTTATATCGCACACTAAATCTATGCTGGCTGATCAATATGAAAGACACTGTGGGAAGACCAACTCGCCGAGTCCGACCATGACATTGACTTAATTTTTGGATGAGCACTATTTGCAGAACTACAATTCTGCTCAACCTAAGTTACTTTTGTAAAGTATCATGGTTGATGATCACAATATAGTTTGTAAGATGTCTCGGCCACACCTGGCCTTCTCGTGATATGCTTCAAGACAAAAAATTATGTTTTTGAACGAGAGGTAAAATATATTTTCCTAATTTTTTTTCGTGTCGATAGACCAACCGGTTTCAAATATACAAAATTACGAAGTTCCATGTCATATGAGTTCACATTGTGTTTGGCTAGAAGATTCGAATCACCGAATGAGAAATTATGTTCTATGAATCGTGATTTTGAGACAAAAACGCGAAATTCAATAATTTCTATTTTTCGTATGGTCGAAAGGCCGGATATTTTCACGTCAAACGAACAATCAACCCTTGCCCTCTCACTCAAATTTGAAAGATGTACCAAAATAACCTAAAATCTGGAAATTTGGCTTTGATAAAATGTATCTCATCTTCTTTGAATGCGTGATCCAATTCGAATATAGGCCTATGATGTCCTAGTACACCCCAAATATAGACATGTTGCAGATTAAATAAAATGAGCGGGACAAGCTGAAAATGAATTAAATAAAACCTATCAGAAACTTTCTTAACAACCTAATAAGTTATGGTTAGCTAGTTCGATCAGGCTCGTCGCGAGCTTTCGATTAAGCTATACATTTTTACGTATGTTTTTTGATGCCATGTATCATCAAATCACAAACTCGAAAAAAAAATTTCTCAGACGAATTGATCTGGTTCTTACCCCTCCACAGATGGCTCCAGGCATGGTTGACTCGGTGATGCCCGCATTCCTCAGCCAACTGAATATCGCATCATTTTCCACTACCACTAGTGCAGTTTTTTCGCGAGAAGCGGACGAAATCATCTGAAATTTATGTCTCGTTTTGAAGTAAAAAAGGTTAAGCATACTTGTATTGCTCGCTTCAATACCTCCCAAGTGATAACTACAGATTCGAAATAGTCGTGCACCAGTTTATGGGAGGCGATAAGTTGGAAGAACGCGTCTACAGGAATCTAAAATGTGTGGAAACAGTTTGTCCATTCTATTTATTTATTTATTTGATACACCCTAACAGGTGTGACATCATGTGAATAACATATAGAATGAAAAGCAGGAGAGGGGAAGGGGGGGGGGGAGGGAATTGGGATAAAAGAAGGGAGAGTTGGAGTTGGTCACTCCCACAGATACGCTTGATAAATGAGGTGGACGAGGCCTCGGAACGGGAATGGGAACGTTCGATCCATGTATATCTTATGGACCTAGAGCAAGGGTGGGGAGTGAAGGGGGATTCTAGTTTAGGGATCACTATTTGGAGAATGAGGGCCGTGTCAGGATTCGATAACAAGTGAAGTTTGATTGTGGGCAACGATAATTTGGGATCAACAATACGATGAATCTTACAAAGGAAGCGAATAGTGCGATGAGAGAAGGAGGATCGTAAGTTTTCTCTACGAGCAATAGGAATGTGAAGGGAAAACGCATTGTTTCTGGACGAAACATTACGAAATGAATAGAAGCGAGACATAGGTAGATCAACAATTCCATTGATTATCTTGAGAGAGAATAGAATATCAGCAACAGCACGACGGAGATACAAAGATCGCAAGTTAGCAGTTACAAGTCTCTGATCATAGCAAGGAGGAGATGAAATAAGAGGGGAAGTACGATAATGTAATAATCGAGTGAAAAGATGCTGGCATCTTTCTAATTGTCTAATGGGTACTTTAGCTGAAGGGGACCAAACAGGGGAAGCGTACTCTAGAATAGGAACAATGAATGAACGATAAGCACGGATATAGGGGTCACTAGAAGTACACGAAACATATCTAAACAGAAGATAAATAAGCATATTCGCTTTCTTACAAATAATGTCGATATGATAAAGGAAAGATAGAGAGGAATCAATGTAAACTCCTAAATCTCTAACTGGATCGGGAGGAGAGACTGAGGAAGGGAGAGGGAGAAGGAAGGAGTTGAGAGAGTATTGGTGGAGGGGATTGTTTTTACCTATGTAAAGGGCGGTGCATTTCTTTTCTGCAACCGATAACTGCCAGGTTTCGCAGTATTCTAGGATACCCTGTAGCCCTTGTTGAAGTTGAGAGGGGATAGATGATAGATCGTTAGGTTTATGCGTGATGTACAGTTTGATGTCATCAGCGAAGAGACGGAAGTTGACTAGTGGGAAGGGAGAGAGAACCCGGGGTAAATCGAAAAGGTAGATAAGAAAGAGGAGAGGACCTAATACGCTGCCTTGTGGCATCCCGCTGAGTACCACTCTCTCAGAAGAGAGAGAGGTTCCGACCTTAACCTGTAAACGACGATCGAACAAGAAATCCGAAATCCAATTAAAAAGACAACGACGAATACCTAAGCAATTTAATTTATGGAGGAGCTTAGAGTGAAAGACCGTATCAAATGCCTTAGCTAGATCAACATAAACGACGTCAACACAATCATTTCTATCAAGAGATTCACGCCAAGTCTGAGTACAATCAAGAAGTTGAGAAACTGTTGACTTGCCACGGACGAATCCGTGTTGCTCAGAAGGAATAATAGAATGAATTTCACACCAACGAACAAGTTTAGGTTTAATAATTCGTTCCATGACTTTACTAGGAATGGGAGCGAGTGAAATAGGACGGAAGTCAGACAAGGAAGAGGGTGAAGTGACCTTAGGAATAGGAACAACAAAAGAACGCTTCCAGAGAGAAGGAACTTGGCCAAGCATAAAACTGTAGTTCATAATATGAGCAAGAGGTTCAGAAAGAGACAAGTAACACTTCTTGAAAAAAATAGACGGAATACCATCGGAAGGAAGAGAACAAGAATCGGAAACACGTCTAAGATGGTAAGCAATATCAATAGGGAGAATAATAGAGAAAGGCATAGTTTGAGGAATGGTAAGGGGGCAGTGAGGAAGAAGACCATCATCAGCAGTGAAAACGGATTCAAAGTAGGAAGCAAACGCTTCAGCCTTATCAGAGTCATTGAGCAGAGTATTACCATGAGAGTCAAATAGAGAGGGAGCAATTGATGAACGAGGTTTAAAGCGAGTCGAGATGTAACGATAATATGATCGGCTGCGATTGCCAGATAAAAGCTTGTTTTCCTTGTTACGAATAAACTTCCTTATCTCAGAGTCAAGCTTAGATGATACAATAATGAATTGGGATCTGACTGGCGCAAAGGAGAGCTTATTAAAGAGACAACGTTTATGATTAAGAAGAGACTTGATATGAGGAGGGTAATTCTCGAATGGAAGGAATTCCTTCTTGAAAGGGACAAAGGAAGTGAATAGGTGAGCAAGATAATCAACAAACTGAGAGTACATATGTGAAATATCAGAGAAATTATCAAAGATCAAAGACCAATCGGTGCCAGAGAGAGTCGAGTTCAGACCAATGAAATCAGTCTTACGGAAATCAAAGGAAGGAATGGACATCGGAACATTAAAAGGCCAGGAAAGATGGAAAGAGACACTGGAGTGGTCAGAGTTCTTGAAGGGAGAGGAAACAACACAGTGAGAGATGAGGTCAGGAGGAGCAAGAACAATATCGAGAAAGTTCGAACCTAGAGTGGGGGAGGACACAAATTGGTGGAGAGAAAGGGAAGAAGCGAAATCAACGAGAGAAACTGACTGTCCAGTGGCAAGAGAAGGATTGGATCAATCAATGTGCAAGTTTAAATCACCAGTGAGAATAACAGACTTATCACACGAAGAAAGAATGGAAAATAGGTCGAACAAAGCTAAGTTGTCACTAGAGATGGTGTTGGGGGGACGGTAAGCGAGAATGACTCGAATTGAGGAGAGACCGAGAGGAGGAAAGAGATCGAGACAGACGACGTCAGACGAGACAGTGGTAGTGAGAGGAATGCGAGAACAAGGAATGTGATCACGAATGATTACACACACTCCACCACCTCGTCTAGCGCGATCTGCTCGATAGATACGGTAGGGATAAAATAAGAGAATCTCGGAGTCAACAATGCGAGCAGTGAGCCAAGATTCAGAAATAAAGAGAATATCAGGACGATCAATTGACAAGATACAATGTAAATCTGGTAATTTGTTACAGAGAGATCTAGCATTGAACATGAGACAATTCAAGAAAGGAATGGGAGGAGAGAGTGTAGAGAAAGGAGAGACAGCAGAAAGATCGGATGGAAGAGACAATGGATGTAGCAAGGGTGTATCAATAATTAGTTTCCCTGGTTCGGTAGTCGAGTGCGGACACGAGAGGGAATGTCCCCCTTGTGCCAGATTTCACCTCTGTAGACAACGAACGGAGAGGGGGAATCTTTCGCACGCCACTCCCTAACCTTCGCCCTCATCTCCTGATGCCTAGCCAACTCTTCCCTACTCATGGACTGGCGAATGTATATGCATTTCAAACTCAGAGTTTCCTCTGAGCGAGGAGGCATTTTTGAGGGCCGTGAATACGAAAGAGCGGGCAGGCATCACAAGTTTAAGCAGACGGGGGCGATCGGACTGTCTACCCATTCGGAAGATCTGGTTGGGCATAGTATCAACCTGGAGATGACTGAGAAGTCGGGCAACGCCCCTTCTATCAGCCTCGCACCTTCCCTCCAGGCCCAGACTAACGTCTGGTTCCGGAAGGCCGGCAACGACCAGAGATTTTTGCCTCAGATGCAACTCGAAAGGATCGACAGTCGAGGGAGAGGAGGAGGAAGGAGGGAAGGGTCGAGAGGAAGCAGAGGGGAGAGACGAGAGAGTGTGGGAAGTGGGGAGAGTCTGAGAGGTCGAGGGAAGAGACGAGTGGAGAGAGGAAGTGGAAGGAGGGGAGAGGGGGCAGAGACCCTCACTGGACTGTCCAGCGACATGCTCGAGAGCTTTCGCCAATGAAGTGAGCAGCCCAGTGATAGTCTTCCACTTCTCCTCGTCGACACCGGAAGGGGCGTCCTCAAGGGAAAGAGCGAGGGCGGACACGACCGTTAGAGAACGTACCACCCTGCTTCTTAGCCGCGGGACTAGAACCCGCCGACATCGTTGAGGCCCTTTTTTTGGGAGGAATTGTGAAGGAACAGAGACCAAAGATCAAGAATCAAAGAGAAAAAGGGGGAGAAACGAGGGGAGACTAGCAAACAAACAAATGCGCGAGGAAAAAAAGATGCGCGAGGAAAAAAAGTTTTCGATACCCGCTTTCCATTGATGTACATGCTCTGTCGTTTTTTTTTCTAACTACCTAGATGGTGTGCAAATTGAAGAGTGTCGAGTTCGAAAATACATCAACAGATGTTACCCTTCCTCTGGCCATAAGACGCAGTTCTTCCATTGGAGGAAACGACAACAGTTCCTTCACATCAGGAAGACACTGAAGCTGCATCGAATATGTGCTTCTCGGAAAATCCGCAATTAGTTGGTGCAATGAAATCAAAATTTACAATTAAATTATTTTAAAAAAAATACAAACGTAATCAAATGCTGCTTAGTGATAGTATTAAGGTGAAAATGCCCAATGTTGAATTGTTCAGCGATTTGACGAATGAAATCCAGTGGGATTGAATCGAATGTGAACTGACGATGTTTTTGCTCAATTTTTGTTGTAGATTTTCTAACTGACCTGAAATTCGAAATTCTTAAACGATATTCTGCTGAAGAGTCGCTGTTGTAGGTGCAAGAACTTCTCCAATCGAGCATTATTTGCAGCGACACTGAAAGTCTTTCTTCCGAAGCAAATGTCCACCTCCTGAGTGAAATTGTGATTTTTCATTTCTGCATCTCACTTAGCCTTGCGGTTGAGAGAAGCGTTATCGCACACATTCGAATCCTCCCATTTTTTAAATTGATTTTCATCTTACGTTTCGACCGACGGGCTTGTATATGCCTCCCACCGCAAAATAACCGGCATGCGAGTCTGCTGCGAGTTGCTCGAACGCACTGTAAGATAGTACGCATTACTGATGCCCGATCGAGACTGACTCTACTCAATACACCTGCTCTCTCACTGGTCAGAGAAACGAGAGACTATGCAAATTCAGGAGTGATCGGCCTTGATTAGTCATCACTAGTACGCATTCTGCTCATGTGGCGTATGAGGCCGTTTGTGTTAGAATCAACAAGGGCTCAACGGGGGACTGGAACATAAAAAAATCCGATATGCTCAAAATTTGGCTCCAGGGGTATCTTTTGATTCCGAATCGACCTATCACGGCCGTTTTTCGATCTGAGCCTTCGCAACCGAGTTATGGTACCATGTTGATTTGGTCAAATTTGGTCGCTGGGGTCCATTTTTGGGTCCAAAAAGTCATATTCTCAAAAATACCTCACCATAAGATTTTCTGGCATATTTTTTTCACGTAGAAACCGAATTTTTATGTTAGAGATCATAAAACTACAAAGGAAAAAAGTTGTCATTGAAAAATCGCGAAAATAGCGAGTTTGAAGCACTAAAAGTGCTCTAATTCTGTTGTACAGGGGTTAAATCCTTCACCCGTAGTACCAAAATGATCAGGAGAGTCCGCTTTCTCTACTTGTAGCGTGTTTATGTGCCTCAATCCCTATGTCAAAAAAAGGCCCATAACTGGAAAACTAAAAAAGATAGAGCCTCGTTCTTTTTTCAGTTTGAAGAGAATCAAATTCTGTTCGGGTACGCGAGATTTGTGGCCATTTTGGCATTTTTCGGACCAGTTTTTATCGGGGAACAAGAATTTGACCAAATCAACATGGTACCATAACTCGGTTGCGAAGGCTCAGATCGAAAAACGGCCTTGATAGGTCGATTCAGAATCAAAAGTTACCCTTGAGGCCAACTTTTGAGCATATGTTATTTTTTACCTGTTCCAGACACTTGTTGACCCTAACGCAATCAATATCAATATCAATATTTATTCAAGCTTCAGGTGGGTCGCCTGTTGAATGATACAGTCTCTCCATAGATGGGGGTTTCTTCTGCACGTAGTGTCCCAATTTATTCCTATTTTCTTTACTATCTCATCTCTCCATCGAATTTTCGGTCGTCCGGGCGGTCTCGGCCAATCCCACGGTGACCAATTCATGATTCTTTTGGCCCATCTTTCATCTTCTATTGTCGCTAATCTTCGGGCCCAGTTCCACTTTCTATACATAGCTCGAATTCGAATATCAATCAAAGGCACTTTTTGGTGTAGCCATTCGTTAGTTCTTCTATCAAGCCTGCTATCAAGCCTGCCATCTTTCTCATCATTGCTCTTTGCGCAACTATCAATCGATTTCTTTCTTTCTTTGTAGGGCTCCAAACTTCACTTCCGTATATGAAACTTGGCTCAATGCACATCCGAAAGACTCTTGTTTTAAGTGCCATCTCCACTCCTTTACTCGTAAGAAAATCGTGAAACTTGTTGAAAGCTCTCCAAGCTCCTCCGATTCTCCTGTTCACTTCAAGCATTAACTCCTGGTCGAATGATAGCCTTACTCCGAGATACACAAAGTAGTTGACATATTTCAGTTGTTTTTCATCGATATAAAGAGGAAATTGAGCTCGGTTGGTCATCATTACTGTCTTCTTCTGATTTACTTCCAATCCAACTTTTCTACTTTCTGCACATAGTTCACTCATCATTGACTCAATTTCTTTCTTGCTATGCGATACGAGAACAATATCATCCGCGTACCGTAAGTGATTCAGGTTCTCTCCGTCGATGTTGATTCCAAATCTCTCCCACTCCAGGTTTCGGAAAATTCCTTCTATCACAGCATTGAAGAGATGAGGGGACAGTGGATCGCCTTGTCTCACTCCTCTTTCTATTACAATCGGTACTCGATCTTTCCCAACTTTTACTGACACACGGCTTCTACTGTAGATGAATCGGAGTGTATTGATTATCTTTGGATGTATTCCATGGTCGTATAATGCTTCCCACACTTTGTCGAATTCCACCGTATCGAAAGCCTTTCGGTAGTCCACAAATACCAGGTAAACAGGGAAATTGTATTCCATAGATCGATTAATTAGTTCAGATATTCCGAATACGTGATCTGTCGTTGCGAAGTTTTGTCTAAACCCTGCTTGCTCCTTTGATTGATTCATTGAAAGTTGCTTTTCAATCCGCGTGTCGATCACAGAGGTGAACAGTTTGTAGATTATATTCATCAATGAAATGGGACGATAGTTTGAAATATCCAGTACATTTCCTTTCTTGAATATAAGAGATATTATCGCATCCGGAAGATCATTGGGAATACACTCTTCTGTGATCCATTTGTTGAATAGACTTATCAACGACCGTACTATGATATCCCTTCCGCATTTCAGCATTTCTGCTTTCACTTTATCTGGTCCGGGAGACTTGTCATTCTTCAGTTTTTCGATTCCTTTTCTTACTTCACTTTCGAGGAACGGTAGAAACTGCTCGCTTGTTGTGAATGTCATTCGTACTGGGCGTCTCGTCGTTGCGAATAGCTCATTGTAGAAATTTTTGACAACACTGTTGATTTCATATTTTGAGTTAGCGACAGTTCCGTCAGCCCTTTCTAATTGATTTAATTGAGTTCGTCCTAGCTGAGAGGATTGTATTGCCCGCTTTGTACTTTTTCCATATTCGACAGCCTTTCTCATTGTTTCCAAATGCTTTCGGCGCAAATCTTCTTTGATCGAAATCCTCAAGGCTTTTCCAGTCAGCGAAAAGTTGATTCGAGTTATGGCATCAGGGGTCGCGTCTCGTAATCTTCTCCTTTCGAGAAATAGCTGTTTGGTTCTCGCCGAGAATCGTTCTTTTGCAGGGATTGGGATCATTGAATTTTGAGCAGTTGTGACTAAAACCTTGGTAATCTGTTCATAACTTGAAAGGTCTCTGTTCGAAACAGTGTGGATCGATGCAGTAAACAGCCTTTTAGACAATTCATGGCGTTGTGGAGCAAGATGGGGGCGATATCGGACTCTTGAGTCAATTCTTATTTTCGCCATCACCAATCTATGGTCTGTGCTCATATCAAATTTCCCCACAATGGAAACATCCAACACTTTTGAGAGATCCTTACTCATCACGTAGTCGATCTGGTTCTTCGTACTCATATTTGCTCCCATCCACGTCCATTTTCTACTTTCCCTCTTTTGGAACCGGGTATTGAGAAGATGCAATTTGGTTTCGGCGCAAAAATCGACCAGTATTTGCCCTCTATCATTTCTCTGTCCCAGTCCATGGCGACCAACGTAGTACTCCTCTTCCGACATTTTTGACCCAACCTTCGCATTCAAATCACCCAGCACAATCACTTCCCACTTTCCACGCCCCGGTTGCTGAGCGCGACGCGCGGAGGCAGTCATGATTGCTCTGAGATCATCCAATAGCGCCAGATATTCCTGGTCAGGGTGCGATGAGGTCGGGGCGTACACATTGACTATGCGTAGTCCGAGGAGAGGGAGATCGAGGTAAGAAAGACGATCGCTCACAGAGTGGAATGTGGAGTTTGACGCCCAATGACTGCCCACTAGGAAACCGGTGCCGTTGGCGGAACGAGTACCGTAACCCACTAACAGGTGATTGGAGCCTGATAGGGTGAGAGAGGTTTGGCCTGACCTTCTCAGTTCCTGTAGGGCGACGATATCAAAGGGTATCTCACTCACTGACTCCTCCAGCTCTGCTACTCGATCGTCTGTCCTCAGGGTCCGCACATTGATTGTCCCAATCCGGAGGGTGACTTGCATCAATCGGACAGGGGGCCCACGAAGGTTGTCCAGGCGACTACGTGGGGACTCTCCCACTCGGAGGAAATTGGAGAGCGACCGCCTCTCAGCGGCGCAGGAGTGAAGAATGAAGAGTGAAGAGTGAAGAGTGAAGAGTGAAGAGTGAAGAGTGAAGAGTGAAGAGTGAAGAGTGAAGAGTGAAGAGTGAAGAGTGAAGAGTGAAGAGTGAAGAGTGAAGAGTGAAGAGTGAAGAGAAGAGAGAAGAGAGAAGAGTGAAGAGTGAAGAGTGAAGAGTGAAGAGTGAAGAGTGAAGAGTGAAGAGTGAAGAGTGAAGAGTGAAGAGTGAAGAGTGAAGAGTGAAGAGTGAAGAGTGAAGAGTGAAGAGAGTGAAGAGAGAGAAGAGTAAAGAGTGAAGAGTGAAGAGTGAAGAGTGAAGAGTGAAGAGAGAAGAGTGAAGAGCCGGATGAACAGAATACTGCGTTCAGGCCTAGGCTGCGCTTTCTTAAAAATTATGATACCGGGCTCGCTTGCACTATCTTGTTCAACGTAATTACAGTTTGTACGGTGAAACGGTGGAAGATAATTGGAATGGAAAGTAAACTAACCGGCAAACGAGTCGCAGTCGCAATCGATCTTCGATCTCCATCTTTCTCATCAGTTGATGAAGGACAAGATCAGGAAGGTCGAGAATATCCATTTTCGAATCGACGCGAGTGAGTCAGAGGAGGGAATAATTGCGTTGCTATGGGAGAGTGAGAAGCGTCTACGATGTTGACTACGGTTAGTGCGCGTGGGTCACACTTCTTATTAGTCGTTTCTCGTATCTCTGACAGACGAGATAATTGAGGAGATTTGATTTTCGATTTGGCATCACTAGTGATACCCGATTTTTCTTGTTTTAATAGTGATATCGTAGTCATCTTGATCAATCGTGGGAGGTATTCAGGCGAATACTCGTTTAAATCTAATCGTTTTTTTTATTATCACACGTACATCGATTCACAAATATTATCACAATTCGAACAACAATCGATCAGAGAATAACAATCAACATCGCGATTACAAATTGCTTTCGCGGTTTGTCATCGACGCTAAAATTCCCTTCTCCTCTCCAGACCACGCAAATCGGTTGACCCGAATGAAACATTGCTTATAGCGAAGTTTGAAGTCGTTGTCGTGATCGTCTTCTTCAGATTGTTGCGTAGTTCCATTGGCGATGAGCTCAAACTGAAATGAGGCGTTATTGTAGACAAGAACGTTCACACAATCGAAAATTTGATACAAATCATGTGTTAGCCAGACGAAACAAACGCTCAATGTTTTGTAAGATACATACCCGTCTGCACGATTGTCCAGGCCTGGTTGACTCGGTAAATCCCTCACTCCTCAGCCACTTGACCATCGATGCATTAAAAACAATCAAGTTTGCAGTTTTCTCGCGAGAATCGGATGAAATAATCTAAAAAAAAAGGTAAACATAATTGGTACGGATTGCTGGCACTTCTCTTCACACACTCTAGTGATAGATCAACAAACGTGGTAAATGTGCCGAACACGGCGACTAGCATTCGTATTAATCTTCAGACACAGTTCACATTACCTTCATCGCTTGTCTCAGTTCCTCCCAATTGATAACAACAGATTCGCGATAGATTTTCAGCAGTTTGTGGTCGGAGATAAGTTGGAAGAATGCCTCTACATGAATCTAAGTTTCGAAAGAATTATCTCCATAAAAAATATGTTTTTGCCTGGCCTCTGCCGATAATATGCATCTGTTCCACGGGAGGGAGCGATAGCACTTCCTCCACATTGGGCAGATATTGTAGATACGTAGTATAACTGCTTCTCGGAAAGTCCGCTATGAGTTGACGTGCACTAAAATCGGGATTTGGTAAATTAATTATCAAAAAATATTACAAAGTTAATGAATTGCTGCTCAGTGGGATTTGTTGTCATTGTTAGTAGTTGACTTTAAAGAAGAATGATCGGAATGAGATTCCTCCGAAAAGGCGATGTTCCAGATGCATAAACTGTGTTAGTCTGTCAGGTTCTGCTGCGCAAGTGAAGGCCTTGGTGCCGAAGCAAATCGTGACCTGAGACAGAAGAAATTGCGTAGTTCCTATTCATATTAGCATTGGTACCAAAGACATTTCTCAGCCAGACAGATAGTAGGAGAATTCACCTGTTTGGGTAGGTCTTCTTGTTCTTCGACTTCATCGATTTTGTCGTAATTAAGATCCGTGAATACACTTCCCGTCTCAAAGTAGCCGGCGTGCGTGTCTGCTACGAGTTGCTCGAATGCACTGTAAAATATCAAAAAGTAAGTGTAAATAATATAACCGCTGAGAGCTCGAGATTTTTCCACTAATATCGCGCTCAATCTCTATCTCATTGCGCAACATTTCCGAATTGCTATGCAAATAGGTGGTAAATAACGGTAAACTCACCGGCAAACGAGTTGCAGCCGTATTCGGTCATCAATCTCCATCGTTCTCATTAGTTTATGAAGGAAAACATCGGGAAGAGCGAAAATGTCCATGTGTGAACTCATACGAATGAGTCAGAGTAGTGAAGAAAAGCGATTGCGCAATGCAATGGGAGGGTGAGAGAGCGACTAACGAAACAATTTTGACTATGGTTCAAGTGCGAGCGGGTCACATTCATTACATGCTTCTGAATATTGTCGATGAAGAAATAAATGAATGTGTAAGCAATTTGGCGAAGGATGGACTGAGGTGAAGTATTTAATACAGTTTGGAAAAACAAACTTTAGAGTGGGGGGACGGGGTTGTGAGTACTCACATCATAGCAGTGCCCCGCTCCGCGGGATGGTAAAAGTCATGACTATCGGAAATTCATAAGAATGTTTTCTTGGACTCGCATAAAATTCAACGTGATATAATCACACTTTAACAGTATTGCAATCATTTAAATCTCTATTACAAATTGCTCTCGCGGTTTGTCATCGACACTAAAATGCCCTTCTCCTCTCCAGACCACGCAAATCGATTGACCCGAATGAAGCATTGCTTGTAGCGCATTTTGAAGTCGTTGTCGTGATCATCTTCAGCAGATTGTTGAGCAGTTCGATTGGCGATGAGCTCGAACTGAAAGTGTTTTGAGCTCTATGAAATATATCTATTCCTCACATTTATAACAGCAGTATTCCTAACATTACTTTATCGAAGCTTTGATTTGTCTTATCAACTCATAAACTCGATTGTATTTGTTCAGAACAATTGATCTTATTCTTACGCCTCCACAGATGGTTCCAGTCCTAGTTGACTCAGTGAAGCCCGCACTCCTCAGCCACTTGACCATCGATGCATTGCTCACTATCAATTTTGCAGTTTTCTTGCGAGAATCAGATGAAATCATCTGAAAAAGTTGTGATAAAATATGTGATACTGATCACCGACTCTTGGCTTCACGCACTCTGGTGATAGATCAAAACTAGCATTTTACAAAACTAGCATAATTTTCAGAACACAGCTCACATTACCTTCATCGCTTGTTTCAGTTCCTCCCAATTGATAACTACAGATTCGCGATAGATTTTAAGCACATTATGGGCGGCAATAAGTTGAAAAAATGCTTCAACAGGTATCTGGAATGATTTGTTTTAAGCTGATGTCTCCATCAAAACAGCCTCTTTACCGTGCCTCGGCCAATGGCATGCATCTCTTCCATGGGAGGGAGCGATAACAGCTTGTCCACTGGAGGCATATGTTGTAGATACACAGTATATTTGCTTCTCGGAAAGTCCGCAATAAGTTGGCGTGCACTGGAATCGTAATTTCCCAAGTATTCAGGTTTGGATTAATTATAATAAATTTTACAAACTTAAAGGATTGCTGCTCAGTGACAACATAGAGGCGAACAAGCTCAATCTCGAATTGCTCAAAGATTTGACGAATAGAGTCCAGTGGGATCGAATCGACTCTGAGCTGAATTTTTTTACTCGTGTTTGTTGTCATTGATAGTAGTTGACTTTAAAGAAGAATGATAGGAATGAGATTCCCCTGAAAAGGCGATGTTCCAGATGCGCAAACTGTGTCAGTCTGTCCGGTTCTGCTGCGCAAGTGAAAGCCTTGGTGCCGAAGCAAACATCGACCTGAGAAGAAATTGCATCGAGAATCTTCATATTATCATTGGTACCAAAGACATTTCTCAGCCAGACAGATAGTAGAAGAATTCACCTGTTTGGGTAGGTCTTCTTGTTCTTCGACTTCATCGATTTTGTCGTAATTAAGATTCGTGAATACACTTCCCGTCTCAAAGTAGCCGGCATGCGTGTCTGCTACGAGTTGCTCGAACGCTCTGTAAGATATTCAAGTTCATGAAATAATTATATCGGCTAAAAGCTAGACATTTCCCCACTCTTATTTCGCTTGCTCGCCCTCTATTGCGCAACATTTCCGAATTGCTATGTAAATAGGTGGGAAATAACGGTAAACTTACCGGCAAACGAGCCGCAGCCTCATTCGGTCCTCAATCTCCATCGTTCTCATTAGTTTACGGATGAAAACATCGGGAAGGGCAAAAATATCCATGTTTCAACTCATACGAATGAGTCAGAATAGTGAAGAAAAGCGATTGCGCAATGCGATGGGAGGGTGAGGGAGCGACTAACGAAACAATTTTGACTACGGTTCAAGTGCGTTCGGGTCACATTCATTGCTCGCGAGATGGGAAAATGGGAAAATACAGTACTCGATGATTATTTATTTCGTGGCAGATATAGCGCAGTTTGGTGATCTCTCGTACGCGCTCATTCCTCCAGCGATCCCTCAGCGTTACTCCCACCATCTTTCTCACCATTTTCCTCTGGGCCACACTCAGTCGCTCCTTGCCACTTGATCGTAAGGCCCATACTCCGCTTCCGTAGAGAACGGTAGAGGTGATGCAGCTCTCGAAAACTCGTCTCTCGATCTTCATGAACAGAAGGCGAGATGAGAGGAGGCTTGAAAGGTTGCTCCATGCAAACCAGCCGAGTGTGATCCGGTGTAATATTTCGTCCGAGTGATCGAGGGGAAGGGAGATCCGTCCTCCAAGATAAGTGGCAGATTTGGTGAACTTGAACTTCAGATTCCCGATGAAGATATTGGACGATATTGAGAACTTACATCATCGCAGTGCCCCGCACCGCGGGATGGTAAAATTCATGACAGTCGGAAATTCATAAGAATTTTTTTGTACTCGCATGAACATCAATGTCCGTGATATAATCATAATTTAACAATCTTGCAATCGGAGAAATCGCCTTTATTTATAAGACAAATTCACAATTACAAATTGTTGCATAGTAATTATATTAAGTATAATTAATACAGAATAGTAAATGTAAAGTCATCAGTCACACGTATGACTCAGCTCACCTACCCAACTTGATAAGGACTGTAAGGCAATTCGTCAACTTGTTACGATTCAGTTACGTACATTTGACTCTCGCCCTGATTCCCCTTTATTGTAATTGTCAAGCACTGTACTACGTCATAATTTACGGAGCGGCTCGCTCCTGTCTCCAGTCTTCCCCTCTCTCCCTATCGATAAATACTTGTTATTATCATACTACCCACGTCGCGTGCACTCACCACTCAACAACAAGGACACATATCAGGTTGTAACATAAGTAACGCTCGTTTTTCGACATTTAAATGGCGTCCTCTCCCGATTCTCCTATTTTTTCAATCTTTTTGGGTTTTCATTAATGATGACAGCTTGAATACTTTCACTAGCTGTCACTATATCCGATATCTGCGCTATATCAGATATGTTCGGGTAAACTCAGTTTTATAGGTTGGTTCAGATTCCAAGTCTCATAATGAAGAGAGCATTAATCTAATTTCGCCATCAGTGAGAGTTATTGTCAAGCTTCTCATTCCATCGTTTGTGGTTTTACAGAATATTTTCTCCTTGAAAAACCATGAGTTTAAAAAATCTGAAATTTTTCGAAAATTTTTAGAGATCGTTCAAATAAAAAATTCTCTCCTACGCAGCACGCATGGCATATTTAATACCATCCGTTATGATACTCGGGTATAGCTCGGAACTACGCTATGAAGATAGATCATGGGTATTAGAGAGAGGGCAGAAATGCGGGCCCAAACATGATACTCAAAAAACGAGCGTTATTTACGTTAAAACTTAATACATACCACAAATTGATTTCGCGGTTTGTCATCGACACTAAAATGTCCTTCTCCTCGCCAGACCATGCGAATCGGTTGACACGAATGAAGCATTGTTTGTAGCGAATTTTGAAATCGTTTTCGTGATCATCTTCCTGCGATTGTTGGCGAGTTCGATTGGAAATGAGCTCGAACTGAAAATGGGCTTCCTTCTAGGGTTACAATTAGGGATGTCATAATGAAGGATTCATCTGTTTATTGAGCACACTTGGATCGGCCGAGTGGCGAAAGCCATCACGGAATGAAGAGTCAAATTTTGCATTCGCACAAACCTATTCATCACAATCACAAAATTTCAGTGTGAGCTGATTATTACCCCTTCGCAGATGGCTCCAGACATGGTTGACTCGGTAAAGCCAGCGCTCCTCAGCCACCCGACCATCGTCTCGTTTAGCACTATCACTCGAGCTGTGCGCTCGCGAGAATCGGATGAGATCATCTCGAACAAAACGTAAATTTTTATGAGTGTGCAGTTCTAATTACTCTCTTTCTTTCACACATACTCGTCGCCGTTAAAGAAACGATAGACGCGAAATGTTAGAAACGGCGACAAGTATTCGAACTGAAATTCGACAGAGAGAGAGTAAAAGCAAATTACCTTCATCGCGTGTTTCAGTTCATGCCAATTGAAGCTCACGGACTCGCGGTAAATATGCATCAGTTTATGGGAGGAAATGAGTTGGAAGAATGTTTTTGCAAGAATCTGCAATGATTTTTGATGCTAATGTCTTCATACAAATATTTGTTTACCTGTCCTCTGCCGATAATGTGCATCTGTTCCATGGGAGGGAGCGATAAAAGCTCGTCCACATCTGGCAGAAACTGGAGAAATATTGTGTACATGCTTTTCGGAAAGTCCGCAATGAGCTGACGTGCACTGAAATCGTTATCTTGCTTAAAAAATATTGAAACGATTACAAACTTAATGAGATGCTGCGCTGTGTCAACATGCGAAATGAGATGCTTAATCTTGAACTTCTTAACGATTTGACGAATAAAGTCCAACGGGATCCAATCGACTTCGAGCTGAAGTTTAGGCCTCAAGTGTTTTTTCTCGCTGAAAGTTGCACACTTTGAATCCGAATGTTCCGAATGAAATTCCGCTGAAAAAGCGGTTCTTCAGTTGCAAAAACTGAGAGAAATTGTATACAGGCTTTGCGACGCTTGTGAAAGTCTTGTCTCCAATGCAAATTATCAACTGAAAAAATAAGAATATTCCACTTTCCCTGAATCAGCGTAGAGATGAATCGATAATATGCAAGGAACGTGCAAACGCTAAACTAACAATATCGTCCGTCCGATTACACGGTTTGCTGTTCTCATCGAAAATGGTGAGCACACTCCAGCCTCAAAGAAACCGGCATGCGTTTCAGCTACGAGCTGCTCGAATGCACTGTGACATAAGACGCATTCTGATCACGCAGATTCTCTCTCCACAAAAAAAGTCGAGACCCCCCCCCCTCTTATCGCGCACGCTCTCTCTCAGCGTGCAACATTTCCGTTTGGCTTAGAAATCGGCGGAAAATAATACAAATAGAGAGTTAGCTCACCGGCAAACGAGCCGCAGCCTCATTCGGTCTTCGATCTTCATAGTTCGCATTAGGTTACGAAGGAAAACATCAGGAAAGGCGAAAATGTCCATTTCAAATCGATTTTATGAGGCAGAAAATCGATTTTATGAGGCAGACAACCATTTAATTTTCCGAAGCCCTTCGGACACGTGCACACAAGGAATTCGCTATTCAAATGGCATACTTGTCCATTCTCTTGCAGACATGCATGAAGATGATCCATGTCAACACATTAGAAATAGGACATGATAACCTCACTATATGTGTTATTGGATGGAATCAAATAGCACTCGGTTTCCTTCACGATTTGAAATTACAATTTTTTTTCGATTATCTGTATTTCGTGATTTATCTTCTACGCATAGAGTCTAGCTGTTAAAATAGCTGGTCTAATTAGAGAAGAGATTATCAACGCTACTATGGATGACTTTGAATATTGAAGAGATGAGGCCTGATCAAGCAAATATTTTTTCGATCAAAAAAATTAAAGTCGCGGACTTGCAAATTTGCTTACAACTTTGATGAGCCAATTTTCTTCGATTCTTGGTCTGGCCACCTTCTAATTTGTTGTGCATGAAATATTCCTAGGAAACATTGCTGATACCAGGTTTCACAGATCTGATCTTATTCAAAGCTAGAATAATAGTCTCCAATTATCACTAAAATGCGTGTGTATAGGGTCATCTTTCTGGTTTCGTCACGTTCTATGGGAGTGAAGCTCGAGATAGATCTTTCAATCCTCAATTGAACATGACCTCATTAATATAATAGTATGGCCTATTAAGCCCATGGACTATCGGTTTGAAAGTACCATGCACACAACCAAGTACATCAATGACGCAACACTCAAAAATAATGAAAGGTCAGATACAAAAAAATCTGATTAAACCCAGAATTAACCACATCACTTGAAACCCCGAATAGTTATATTATGTGGAACCCTCAACAAAAATAATTACTCAACACCTCGTTGTATCTATTAGGATTCGAGATGCAATGCTTTGAAAAAAGTAGCTATAATTATGGCGCACCCTGTAGCTTAATTTTTTTGCAGACGGTTTATCAAGAAGATATTATAGATTTCGAATCCTCTCGTCAAGCCCGATCGATCTATGTAAGTCACTCAGGGCGCAAATGACTCTGTGAAAACTTGACTTTTTAAAAATAATGTTTGAAAAAATTGAAAAATGAACTAAACAGGCGTGTTCGCCATCCAATTCTACTACGGGAAGCACTCTCACTTAAAATTAGCAACCTCGGGAATCGAGCAGTACTCGAAAATGCGATTTCGACGTGACGTCGTCTGGCGCCAACGGGGGTTCTGAGGGAAAAATGGATATGCCCATCGTCTTCAGCACCCTCGAGAACCCCAAAACGGAAAGTTTCAGGAAATCGAACTTTTTGAGCTGTGCCAGACCTTGCTCGAAAATTAGGCGAACGGCCTCATATATAACTAGGCATGCTAATTCCACGATATTTATGATTATTTATTGAACATTGACAAATGCATGCGTATAACCTCAAATAAAAACATACATTGAACAAATACAACGACGTGAGAAGTAAATTCGGACTACTCATGCTTGGCTCGGTCGCTCAGCTTCGCGAGCCATGCGTCGAACTTGGTCGCGGCAGGATCCACGTACTTCTGAAAAAAAAGAAAAGGAATGTTTACGCACTACGGCGAAGGATGGAGCACTACGGTAACGGTGATAAATAAAAAACTACTCACATTATAGCAATACTCCGCTCCATTGGTCTGCGGGAGGTACAGGTACATCAGAAAGACAGCCTTGGCCAGGTAGAAGACAGGAAAGATTCCCATGATGGAGTCAGCGAAGAAGTCGATGACACAAAGAAAGCCGAACACCGTCCAGTACGTGAGCCATTTCGTGTCGTCGTCCTTCGACGGAGAGCGGATTGCCTGAACGTTTTCAGATAAATCGTTTAGATAACTGTTAGGTTATGGAATGTTCCTATGATATTCTCTTCTCTCGGGAAGAACAAAGAAATAGTTATCACTATGCGTCATTTTAACGCGCCTCTAAACCTCGTAAACACGGTGATAGACGGTTTGATTTTCCTAAAATCGCGTTCGACTATTGAAACAATGCCTCTGGACATCATTTCGTAGCAAACACGAGAATACGGGATGACTAGTACTGTATCACTAGACAGGTTACCTTGACGGAAACATAGGCGGGATATCCGAATCCAATGAGATTGCACAGAAGCTGCCCAATACTGTGGAAGATGAGTAGCAGAGTAACAACTCCGATGAAGATGTAGGCGATCTAAACATGAGTATCGTGGGGATACTGTTGTGAGATTTAGAAATTGTGTTCTCTTACTCCATCGCCAGTATAACAAAGATCAAACATGCCGACACGAAACCATTGGAAGTGCTACGTGAGGGAGAAAATAAATGTTTTTTTTTAGCGAATGAGTAAGTAGACCAGGAGGGTTAACAATCAAATGAAAGGATCCCTCTTGAGATTCGTGGTTTTCTCCACTCCCGCAATGATCGTATCCGCCTGCTCGCCGTGAGAAGCGTAGAGAAAGCGGACAAAGTCCTGATTTGCCGACCAAGCTCCGTCCATCGGTCCAGCGACAGATTTGGGTTCGTCATTAGAAATTACGGGATGCGGGTCTGCCTCGAGGAGCGGAACAATGGCCGATTTGGTCATTTCAATAGGAGATACTGGAGGTTTGTCTTCATAGAAGTGATCGACAGGTGTGGATTGTTCGGTTGATTCAGACACGGCAGGGACAGAAAAGACGAGCGGCTTCGTGATCTCGATGGCGAATACGATAGGCTCGTCGGTGAGACTATGCGCGTCCATGGATGAACCGAGCAACAGGCGTGGTCTCAGCGATGAGAGCAACGGGAGGCTGGGCTTCTTCAACAGCTGCTGCTGCAGGATAGGATAGCTCAACCGGCTCATGCTCAGCAGGCTTCGGTTCGACGACGGCTGGGCTCGACGCAAGATTGGCGTCCTCGACAGCAGTCACATTACCGTCGTAACTGAGCGCCGCGGCAAACTTTGCCTCCTCCTCCCGTTGTGCAGCAATCGCTGCTTCGATCGGTCCGGGAGATGAAGGGGTGACCGCGGGATGAAGAATGTCTGGTTTGACGACGAGCCTGGCACCGTCGAGCTGCCCGGGCTCGGGCATCGTCCAGGCAGCGGCTGCAGAAGTAGCGGCAGCGTCTTTTTGCTCTGGCTGCGGGAGTGGGCATGGTAGCGGCCGGATGATCTGCACTGGTTACTCCAGGTACTGCATGTGCCGGTCCGGTGACAGGCATGGGACTTGGAACAGACACAGGCACGGGCGCCGGTGTGGATGCGGAAACTGGTGGGGTAACGTTCACAGGTTCAGAATGGGGCGTAGCTGCTGGCACAGATGTGGGCATGACGGTTGAAAGGGGGCTTGAGGCTGGCACTAGTCCGGGAGCGAGTGGGGCTACATTGATGGGTACGTGAGGCGAATTGGGCGTGGGTCCAGATGGAGGCGAAGAAGGTTGTGGTGCCATGTGTGCAGGAGCGGGTGTGGGAGTAGCAGCGGGTACTGGTCCGGGCGCTGACATGGGTGCAGGAGCCGGCGTTTGCACTGGAATTGCTGATGGTCCTGGAGAAGGTGAGGGTGCGGCAACAGGTATGGGACTGGGAGTAGCCGCAGGCACAGACGGCGTTGGACCAGGAGCTGGCGAACTACCAAGAGCCGGCATGGATTCCGGAGTCAGATTCAGTTCTGCAGAACCAGTAACGGCAACCTTCTCCATTTCACTTGAAGGTTGGGTAGACTCGGCGTGAATCGATGCCATTTATGGGGTGGAAGAAGAGGAAGATGAAGTCAAGGGGAAGTGCCGAAGTGAATCAGGTGTGTATCATCGGACATAAATCGAACCATAAACTATCCGACGGTTGAAAGTGCTTTTGATAAGGTTTTGTTTTAGATGTTTCCGTTCCCGGTCTCAAAAAACTACTCATCGATCAGAAAGGGCAGCGTTGTGTTGCTTTCTGTGATGGGATGCTGAATAATGGTGCCGACGAAACACAGTGGCCATCAGTTTGATTTTAGTGACCCAAATTATTTCACATTTAAATGAGTTTATTCATAAAAATGAATTACGCCGATGTATTCTAATTTAGAGAATGTGTTGCACTGTACAGTTTACACTATACAACCAAGAAGATGATCATTCATTGGTTCTTTCCGGGAGCATCCTTTGTCGACTCGTATGCGTATGCAAAGCCGCCCTGGAAATACATGGAATATGAAAATGTGTCTGTTTTCCGGCATGCCATCCCTTTTTGAGTGGTTGTACATTGAAGCTATCGGTTTGGTTACTTTTTAATCAATAAATCCTAGAATAGCTGTAGTGCTCACCTGGTCAGCGATACAGTGACTGAACGTGCTCGCGACTAGTTTGGCACCGTCGGCAAGCTCGTGAGCCTGTAATTCAATCCGGATTGGCTAGGATTCATACGTCAAATGATGTCTCGCCTAGAACTGTTCGCCGATGTGCCTAACCAAGTTTGCCGATGTGGTCTACACGATATAACCAATTTTTATCGTAAAATACGCTGCTTTTTCCGATTTGCCGACATGGGTCTTGCCGGAGTGCCGACATGCCCTCTCAATTTTTCGACACCCATTTGATGTATGCTAGGATTGAACGGCATAACCTCATCAAGATGCCTTACTATTTTACGTTAATTTTCATGAAATAATTCAATGATATGTGTACTGCGTCACAATCATTATAATGGCTAGGATAACTCAGAGCTGACCACATGAATGGCTGCATCCTCCGCCTTTTCGAACAACGATTCATCGTGCATAGAGGGAACCTGAAGATAGGACATTTTGTAGAATATTTTGTCATTGATGTGAGGTTATCTAATAATTCCTATCGAACCTTCTCTGGGACAACGTCCTCTTCCTTTTCTCCAGCTTCTTTCGCAAACTGCATGTCAGCGTTTTCTTGCAAGAGCGTTGTAAATTGCATCTTCAACTGAGTCTGAAAATGCAAAATTTTTATATGTAGTGCAAAAATTAAACAAAAAAAACACACATGGAATGTGAAGAAAAGATGATCATGAACCTTAATAGTATTTACTAAAATCGTCGTTCCTCTGAGTAGGCGGTTCTCAACATGCACCTCCTCTTGTTTTTCTCTTCCGGGTGCACCTCGCGCTGCGAAATCACGAAAACCGACAATTACACTGTTTATAACCAGTTTTCGTCGTGTTTGCGCATCATTCTTCACTTGTTTTGTTTGTTTCAATGCACATTCATTTGCAAATAGTGGAGTGAGTAATGTGCAGAATACATGAAAGAAATAAAGAGATCAAAATTGTCTCGGATGAAATAACGGATCACAGAGTCATTTCAGAAAGTTCAGAAAAATGAAATCAGTGTCGTGTTTCGGAAAGCATAGTCGATAATTCAGATCTGTTTATAATGTTCTCCTACCATTGCTGATAACTGGCATGGAAACAGAAGAACAATCAACGCGAGTGTTTATCAATGAGAACTTCTGAACAGATATGTCAACATTGTGAACTATCCAAGAGCGGCGATCGCGCCAGCTAGCAGCGTCCAATCGAGCAGCGCGGCCGCAGGCGCGACGACGACGCCAAGAGGTGAAAGGCTGCCAGACGCCCACAACGACGAGTAGTCGACGCCGTCTAATCGGTCTCGCTCCACTCGACCAACTCCCGATGGCTGCTCGTCTAGGACGCCTCTCTAAACATACTAGCCGATTGAGCAATGTCCAGCAGAATGGAAATTCCTTCTTCAATGATGGCTGCTTCAGTAAGCACCGCACAGATAATGATTATCACGTGATATTGCACAATGATGGCGTAATAGTCCGAAGATTGAGCATCAAACTCAAGCTTTTATATGATTCATTTACTGCAATGGACAGTAGAATACATTTTAACCTGTTTTCACTCACCAACTACTGTTTACATCCGAGTTTTGCAATGTTTTTTTGCACAAAGTCTGGGATGTTCTGACATGAGCAAACGAGCAAACATCAGGTACATTGCAAATGTGGCATACTTAGTGAGGTATATGGGGCAGCAAATGTGATCATGAAATATTGAAGTGTTCTCATTAGAAATTGCATTATGGTAATGGACAAAAAAAGGCATACAAATTACACGATCGTTATTGTACACATCAATATTGCTCAAGTCGCCTCATAAATGTTGGATACCGTGACGGGATAGTCACTCAAGTAGGATACGAAATGGGATATAGAATTGATATCCTCTGATCTCGGTGTACAGGGCAACTTGATCCGGATCCAGCATTTCTTGAAGCGCAGTAGCGTCCATTTGTTCGGTATGAAAGTACACAACTCGAACTGGAAAAAACATGCATTGCAATCGAGAAATATAGTTACATATGAAGCGTTCACTGTCTAGATTTTTCTCGCTTGAAGATACAATATGGCAACAACCGTATTACTGACTTCTCCACACATATCACCAGCCCTTGAAGCTTCGGTTATGCGGATGTCACTGAGCCAGTCTGCTACAGTCCCTTCTGTCATTCGAAATTGTACTCTCTGCGATTATCCTCCGATATTACCTGAAATGAGGAGCGGACACACGTATTATTGGTAAGTTATTAGCCACACTACCTTGACTATCGCCAACAGTTCTTTCTCGTTGATTCCATACATCGTATGCCATCCGAAAGATATATTTTTGTGCGTGCCGAGTAACGATATAAATGACTCCGCAGGAATCTGAAGAGGACCTTTCTATAGCATCGTTAGGAAATAATTGTCCACTTATTCAAAAAATCAATGTGTTTTAAAGATATTAGTATGATATGTCACAATGATTACTAGTGTTGTCCTTTCGAGACCGACACTCATCGACTCGCGCACTCTCTTGTCGGTCAGAGAAATGAGAGTATGCAAATCGAGCAGCGGTCGGCTTCGAGTGGACATCACTAATGATTCCGAACTCCTTTATTTGGATCTCCTCGACAGATAGATAGTGTTTCCATAGAAGGGATTGAGAGCAGAGCCTGGCCGTCCCCTAATTCCTCGATAAACATGCTATGCTTGCTGTTTGGGAATTCCGAAATGAGTTTTGGAGCCCTGAAATATTACGAATATCGTTCACTTTAGTGTAATACACAAACGTATTGTTGGATATTTCTGAGGTAAGTCTGAAAAAAGTGTAATTCGTAAATGTTTTCAGAGTCTCACTTTGGAAGTTGAGATGTAGAAGGAAGGCGAACATGAAGGTGGTTTATTTCCAACTTCTTTGTAATTTTATGATCTATCTCCAGTGCACGAGTGCTGTCATCTACCTGAACATGGCTACTTCAGATTTATCTGGAAGAAGAAGAAAATATGGTACTTGTATAGTTCGCTGGAAGGCCCCTTTTGCAGGTTCCCCAAATATGTCCTTTTCACCTTGATATCCAATTTTCTAAGCAAAATTCTTCTGAACAGACGATGTATTAGATGGCGAAACTGCTTTGATTGAGTTTCCATAGCAGGGAAACAATAAAGAGTCTCATCTCCAAAACGAATAGATAACGTGTTCTAAAATGCTTATCATATGATGATCATATTAAGTTCGAATTACCTGTCGTGTTACGTAGTAATCTCCTCTTTCATTGTAGACTTGTTTACAGTAAAACTTCCCATCCTTTTCCCTTTTGAAAAAGCTAATTTCATCGATTTGGTGAATGACGTAGGTGATTTGACCATGATATTGATCGAATTTAGATTGTTCATGTGCTCGATAGCTCCATTCCGACCCCTTCGACCCGCGAATGTAGTCAATGGTGCCATTGCCAAAGTGACCAGCATGAGTGTTTGCCACAAGCTTCTCGAAATGACTGCAAGCGATAGTATCTCATCTACGTTTTCGCATGTAGTAAAGACAGAGAAACAAATAAAGCGATTGATCTCTCCGCTTCACTTACTGGCAAATTAGTCGCAGCTTCAGACGGTCTTTGAGCGTCATCTTTCTCATGAGACTATGCAGAAATGCTACAGGAAGCGAGAAGATATTCATTATGGATTCCATCATGCGATCGATTTGTCGAAAACACAGAGGAAAGGGTGTGAGTAATGAATGGGGAAGAATATGCGTAGAGAATGCAAAGGTGAAAAAGTGATAAGGCCCTGCCGATATTATCAGCTCGTGCGTGTCAGAGTTCACATTGAAAGTCTCTACATTCCTTTAAAAATTATAAGTTCAGAAAAGGACTACTACAACGGACTACTGTTTGACCATATTCTCTCAACACTTTGTAGAAATAATGTGATCGATTGGTTTATTACATATTTGATATCACAACCACAACAGTTTTTTTTTTCATTTTTAGTACTTGTTATTTCTTGCCTTTTCCTACATTTTCCATATTCACTGTTGTTCCATATCCGGTTTCCGACCAATGTATGCCGCTGATTTCGATCAAGCACTTTCTGAAGCGTAGGTGAACGAATATATTCGGAAGTCCTGCTTCAGGAGCACACATGAGAGCCTCAAACTGAAAAGACATAAAAGTAGTCAACAAGTATAACAGCATTTTATTTCGATATGATGGAATGGGTTTCTCATTTTTTTCTTTCATCATTTGAATCCTGTAAGAACATTGGAATCTTTCACTACTTAAAAAGTGTATGTCTCTGATTTTTAAACTAATGTTGGAGACTATAAATTATGTCATTATTGACGACAACATGCCTCGCCACAATGATCTCCTTCTTTTGTCGCTTCTGATATGCCGAACGCTCTCAAATACTCGATAACTAACGAATTATCCATTCGCATCATAACGGTTCGATCGGGAATGTCGTCTGATATGACCTGGATTGATGTGTTTTGAAACAATTTTGAGGATTATAGCAACACCTTCATTGTCTTCTTTCACTCTTCTGAAGTTAAAATCACCGATCCTAGACCGAAATATAGCTGCTTGTGACGAGCAAGCATTGTGAAGAAGATCTCAGTTGGAATCTGAAGTATGTCGAGATATTTCTGTGTACTCATTTTAATCATTCGAAAAAAGCGTTTTGAAGCTAATGACGTAGCCACAGCCTGAGATTTCACGGTTGTCCTTTCCGACAGTCTTTTTTAAAAAGTGTATAGCCACAGCAAGATAAGCTAGATGATTAAACTACGCTAGATGATTAAATTCCTTTTTCTGAACGTAACTGTCTGGCATTTTTAGGAGTTGTTACAATGTCCAGCCTCTCCATCGGTGGAAAAGCTTGTATTGATGCTGTCTCGAGAACAAAATAGGCGTCCATGATGTACTTACTTCGCGGAAAGTCTTCCACGAGTTTCAATGCGCTGAAATCGAGCTCGAGTATTCCGGATAGGTTTTTTTTCGGCTTACCTCTCCAATTGTTCTTGGCATTGAACGTCTAAACTTAGACTTGTCGTTTCGAACTTTTGCATGAACTTTATAATGAAGTCTAAAGCGGAAGCGCTGCCATCCGTCTGAAATTCCGTAGTTGCAGAACGATTTTGGTTGTTTTTTCATCTGCCAACGAGTATGTGACAAACGTTCACAATAACATTCAATAAGCATGACTCACAAACACGTAGAAGTCAGCGAATGAAATTCGATCGAAGAGCCTATTTCTCAAATGCAATAATTGTTCGAGGTCGGTATCGTCACATTTCCGCTCACGGATCGAAATAGTGCCAATATCAAGCTCAATAACCATCTGAAATTCAACATATTTGTCCACAGTGGAATCGAATTAGACCTTATCAAGAGTGATTCCAGCACCATTGAAGAACCTAGCGTCAGAATCTGCAAAGTTCCTCAAGCGCACTGTAACCAAATCAGGACATAGAGGAACATAAAAATAGAAGAAAACACTGAAACGGACCGGCAAGTGAGACGGAGGCTCAGGCGGTCTTTGATATCGATAAATTTCATCAACTCTCGGAGAGCGACACTCGGAAGAGAGAGAATATCCATGATATAGACCCAACTGAGTGTAAGTCTGCAGAAGACAAGGAAATAACAAGCCCCGAGAACGAATAGCACAAATAAACTGACGACCAATACACGATGCGAGTAAATATTCAACGATGATAATATTGTAAACCATTTTAATACGACAAATTTGGTCAGGAGAAGACAAGAAATCGACACGAGCAAGTGTTTGACGACCAAAGAACGTGAAGGGATGATAAGCTGATGATAAATGCACGTTGTGCACCTTTTCTATCCGACACTAGTGATGACAAATCGGAACCCATCTATTCTCAATTTTAGTTCTCCTAATGCTCCGACCGACGAGAGATCACTCAAAATGAAGAATGCCGATAACACGAACCTTTGAAATTAATTTTCTCATATCAGAGTTGATATCCGAAGGAACAGAGTTAATGTTTTTTTGTTTCAAAATATGTATGTATATTTATGTATATTAATATGTATATTTATAGTTTGAAAACACCTGGAGATACGCCCCGTTGAGGTGATCAACTTCTCTTCGGTTGTGAACCATTTTGTAATACTTACAAATAATTACAATAATTACAAATAAGCGACAACTAGCAATGATCTCTCATGATGTTTGGCAAATCTGAGGGTATCAGCCAGGATTGAGAAGTCTATTTATCTCAATTATCTCAAAACATGGCGTGATGTAGATGATGCAAAAATGGTGTTCGTTTCAAAGACTACGACTGTTTGACAATCTGCGTATTATTCAATTGAGTAATATTCATAGAGTCATAAAATATACCACTCCAGTCGGTTGGTCATTCTCACTATAGAATGGCGAACATTATCGGTCCAATCGAAATAGGTAATGCGAACTAGACAAGTCTTGTATCGTAATCTAATTTCGCCTTCGTCATTCAATGGATGAGTGACATTGACCTGCAACGCATTCGATAAAGCTAATGAAACATTTCTTATCTCACCTGATTACGCGTATCACTCGCCCTAGTTGCTTAGTTGATACCTAAATTCAACAACCAGCTCTTTATTAATGAGTGACTCGCGCTCAGTTGTACTTCCCGCACGCGACGGTCGTCGGAAATAATCTGAAATTGTTAATTAAAGTTAATTACTCTAATTTAGTTAATCATTGCATCAAACCTGCATTATCCTTTTCCACTCTTGCGATGATATTTTCACGGATTCACATGTTAGAAACATGTTCTTGTGAGTGGCTAGCAGTTTGAACAGTAGCTCATTAGAAATCTGCAATATTATCCATTTAGAACGAATTTACAAAAGACGCGTATTACCTGTGCGCAACCTTGGAATAATTTAAGATTCGCCATTGGAGGTAAGAAGTTCAGTTTCTCGGAATCGGAAAGAAAGGAAATGCGCATTCTGTAGGTACATGTAGGAAGAACATCCATAATTAGCCGCGAGCTGCAATTTTTTTTCTGTTACCAATAATAAATGGTAAATTCTGAATGATACCCACTTCTGAAGCTCAATATCGGAATCGACGACGAAGTGAAGATTTTCAATTTTGAAATGGGTGATGAACTTTACAACGAAATCCAAAGTTGCAGTATAATTGACCTGTGTAACATTTTAAATTTCCAGCAAGATTTATCAGAAAGAAGATGCTATCTCTTCATTATGAGCGCTCTCGTCCTGCCTAGACAATAGCGATGTCGTTTCAGTTGTTGACTATTGTATATTCTGCACACTCTCTCGTTTTTTGACATGCTAGAGAGCGTGTACGATGAAGAGACGCGACCCGTATTTCGAACTTTAATTCTGACATCCCTGAAGGGGGCGTGGCTCATCTTCATTTCGAAACATTCGAATGATATTCCAGTGAAGAGACGATGTCGTAGCTGCAGTAGTAGACACAGTCGGTCTTCTGACAACTTGAATTCCAAGTCATCCAGGCGTACTATCACTCCTGAATCGCCCTAAAATGCATCGACTGTTATTCGGGAGATAAATTACATTTGGCAATCATTTGAGAAAACATAATAATATTAAGGAAATCAAACATCAACTGATCCACGTCGACCACGCCTGATCTACAACATGATATTTACAAAAATAATTATTTTTAAAATGACCCACTTTCGTGGTCCAGCGTTTGATGGATCCGGTCTCAAAACGACCGGCGTTAGTGCCAGCCACAAGTTTCTCAAATGCACTGTAAATACGCGAATTTTATAAGAACAAGAAATAATGCGAACCGGCATACGAGTCGTAATCTCAGTCGATCTTGTAGAGTCACTCTTGCCATAATTTCCCAAAGGCAGACATCAGGCAGGGAAAAAATGCCCATTTCAAATCGATTGCTCGATATTGGAGAGAAAGTGTGAAAGGAAACACTGAGAGTGGTGAGGAGAGCACAAACACTCGCGAGAACTGATAAGGAGGAGGTTACGATAGTGTTCGATCTGGTCATATACATGATGCGTGAGATCTTCATTGATAATATAGTATGCATTTTTTTATGTGCAAATTCTTCTCCAAATTCTATAGTGTATTCTCGCGTAAGTGTTTGACAAGTGTTGAGAAGAGAAGCGATTGCTTTGCGTCCCAAGCACAAAAAATAAAAAATAAACTTATCTTCGATTTTGAACATTTTTTATGCTGAAAATAAATTTTTAAAAAGTAAAATTACGCTATAACTTAATTTTGTACGTTCACTCTGTGTTTCGAGAGTCGCATGTTTTGTGTAAGTATCATTCAGAATATTTTATTTTATTTTATTGCCTCAAAAATGGCGGGATGTTGTAAAATGCTCTTCTTCGCAAATAACGAGGCCTTGATTCATCAACTCTGCAGTAATATTCAATTAATTACTGTTGGTACGCTCATGAAACTCACCATTCCGGGCTGTTAGTCATGCTCACTGTAGACAGGCCAACAGCATCTGTCCAATCGAAACCGGAAATGCGAACACAACAATTCCTGTATCGGAGTGTCATATCTCGCCCGTCGCTCAATGAATGGATGACACGAAGCTGAACAATAAACTTGTAAAGCTAATCAAATGTATAATCTTGATGTGGTCTCACCTCATCACTTGTACCACTAGCCCTGGTCGCATTGGTGATGCCGTAAGTCAACAACCAGTCCTTTATTGTTGAACGATTGGTTCGCAATCGAACTTCCCTCATGCGATGGTCGTCAGAAATTATCTGAAATCGTTAATTATCAATAATTATTATTACATCACGGCAAACCTGCATTGCTTTTTTCCACTCTTGCGATGTAATTTTTACGGATTCGCATGCCAAATGCATATTCTTGTGAGTAGTTAGTAGTATGAAAAGTAGCTCAGTAGATATCTTAAATTGTATTTATCCATTTAGTACAGAACTGTGAAAGAAACGGGCGTATTTACCTATTGAAAACCGGGAAATAATATCATATTTCCCATTGGAGGCAAGGACATCAGTTTCTCAGGATCAGGAAGGAAATATATGCTGATAGTGTAGATGGTTCTAGGTATAGCAGCCATTATTTGAAGAGAGCTGAAATTAGTCGTATATAAGTTTCAATTATAAATTTTAAAAGTTCAACTTAATCTATTTTGAGGAAGCTATCAATTAAAATAGTAGCGCCCACTTCTCAAGCTCGATAGCGGAAACGACACAGAAGTGAAGATTATGAATTTTGAAATTGGTGATAAACTCTCGAACAAAAACCATAGTTATATGTTGATCAACCTGTGATCATGAACGTTCAAATCGCACATCTATAAAGCCCGTGACTAACTTGTAATGAGAACAAATCGATTGATATTCCACTGAAAAGACGACTTCGCAGCTGCAAAAGTTCGCACAATTGGTTTTCCGCCAAGTTGAAGTATAAGTCATCGATTCGTATTAGCACTCGTGATCCCCCCTGAAACATACTCTGTCTCTTGTTCTTCGCGTGATAAATTGAATCGATAAAAGATAAGAAAACGCGTATAACGCGAAACAAACGTCAACTGATCCACGTCTCTCACGCTTGCTCTAAAAAACAAAATACATAATATTTTTAATAATAAAATTAATATACCTTCGTAGTCCAGCGTTTGATGGAACCGTTCTCAATATTACATGCGTTAGTGTTAGCCACAAGCGTCTCAAATGCACTGTAAACTCACAAATTGAAATAGAACCAGAATAAAAATATACCTGCACACTAGCCGTAACCTCAATCGGTCTTCCAACGTAATTAGTTTCACTAGATCCCGAAGAAATACATCAGGAATCGAGAAAATGTCCATTGAAGACCGATTGATCGAGAATGGAGAGAAAGTGTGAGCGAATACACTGAGAGGGGCGAGAAAAGCACAAACACTCGCGAGAAGAGATAAGGATGAGTTACGGTACACAGTTGAGCGGGTCGTCACATTCATGATTCAAAATCACTTGAAAATTTCGTCAAATATATTTACGGACAAAATAAGATTGTTTTCGCTTTCCATTCTTTTGCAAGTTTCGTAATTTTTTTCGGCTCAAGCACACATTGAACACATGTGATTCCGGGTCGAGAAAAATGATTCATTGGTGGGAACTGTATTCAATAGAGTTAAGAGACGAATCGCGAGAGAATCGAGAGTATTGACGACCCCCTGGCGGTAGGAAATTTGTATTCTCGATCCTGCTGAAAAGTATAAGATAAGTACTTCGAATGAAGCTCTATAAAACTGCGTTGGCGGAATTTTGATATCGTGCTTCATCTCCGAGTATTGGTAGGTCAAAATGGGTGTACTATGAGTTTTTAGTCAAAATTCGCTGCAGGAAAACTGTCATAACTCGGTTTGAAATTATGTTAGAACCAATTTGCAAAAAGCATTCGAAAGAGGAGCCAGAAGGGGAGATTTCATATGTTGGTCACATCATTCTTAGTCCATGCACTGGAGCGGGGTGGTCGGTTTTTTTTTTTTTTCAAAAAAGTGATCTAACTCTGCTCATAGCTTATTGTACAAAAAGTTCTCGAGAGTGAATTTAGCTTATACTGGTACCTACTCCGTGTCAAAAAATCAGAGAAATCGGGGTATAGAAAAAAAATGGGCGCTGGCTTTTGTCCAAAAAATCTGCGATTTTGACAATTTTTTGAAGTTTTTCAATCATAACTTTTCTCAAACACGTTTTCATGAGTTACCATATCGAAATTCGAACTCAGCATGCACAAATACACCAGAAACTCCTATAGATATATTTTTTCAAGGCGAAAAATTTTTCGACTTTGGCCACTTTTTCACCATGTGGTCCGTTTTTGGGTCGAAAAATCACATTCTCAGAGTTATGTTTCTATAGGAATTTCTGGCGTATTTTTGCACGTAGAATCCGAAAATGCATGCTAGAGCTCACCAAAGTGCGATAGAAAAAAGTTATGACCAAAAAACCAAAAATTTCTGGGTTTTCAATCATAACTTTTTTCTATTGCACTTTGGTGAGCTCTAGCATGCATTTTCGGATTCTACGTGCAAAAATACGCCAGAAATTCCTATAGAGACATAATTCTGAGAATGTGATTTTTTGACCCAAAAACGGACGAAAGGGGGACCACATAGTGAAAAAGTGGCCAAAGTCGAAAAATTTTTCGCCTTGAAAAAATATATCTATAGGAGTTTCTGGTGTATTTTTGCATGCTGAGTGCATGATGGTAACTCATGAATACGTGTTTGAGAAAAGTTATGATTGAAAAACTTCAAAAATTTGTCAAAATCGCAGATTTTTTGGACAAAAGCCAGCGCCCATTTTTTTTCTATGCCCCGATTTCTCTGATTTTTTGACACGGAGTAGGTACCAGTATAAGCTAAATTCACTCTCGAGAACTTTTTGTACAATAAGCTATGAGCAGAGTTAGATCACTTTTTTGAAAAAAAAAAAAACCGACCACCCCGCTCCAGTGCATGGACTAGGAATGATGTGACCAACATATGAAATCTCCCCTTCTGGCTCCTCTTTCGAATGCTTTTTGCAAATTGGTTCTAACATAATTTCAAACCGAGTTATGACAGTTTTCCTGCAGCGAATTTTGACTAAAAACTCATAGTACACCCATTTTGACCTACCAATACTCGGAGATGAAGCACGATATCAAAATTCCGCCAACGCAATTTTATAGAGCTTCATTCGAAGTACTTATCTTATACTTTTCAGCAGGATCGAGAATACAAATTTCCTACCGCCAGGGGGCTCTCGACAATCTCGCGATTCGTCTCTTAAGTCAATGACGCGTATTTATCGATTTCCGAGTTTATAAGAAATTTCTCGTACGCCGTTTTATGTGCGGATTAATTTTACATGTTTTAATATATCAGTCAGAATGTTCAATTCAGTTTATCTCAGTTGTCTCGAAATACGGAGAGCTGTTGCTTATGAAGAGTGGTAGATTTTATTGATCTTCTGATAAAAACGAAGTCCTCAAGACAACTCTGCAGTGATATTCAATTACATAGTATGCGTACGCTTCACAAAAATACCATTCCGGCTGTTTGTTGGTCATGGTCACTGTAGACAGGCCAATATCATCGGTCGAATCAAAGTCGGAAATGCGAACCCAACAATTTTTGTATCGCAGACTCATAAGCCTTCAATTCAATGAATAGATCACATTAACCTGAACAATATACTTGATTAAAGCTAAACAAATGCATCTAGCATTTTCTAGCATGTATATATTCGTTCGGTCTCACCTCATCACTTGTACCACTAGCCCTGGTCGCATTGGTGATACCGAAATTCAAAAGCCAACCCTTAATTGTTGAACGATTTATTCTCAATTTTACTTCGCGCGTGCGATGATCGTCCGAAATTATCTTGAAATATTAATTAATTTTACTTTCTCTCAATGTTGCCAAACCTGCATCACCCTTATCCACTCTTGCGGTGTAATTTTCACGGAATCGCTCGTCACAAGCATGTTCTTGTGAGTAGATAGCAGTTTGAAAAATCGCTCAGTTGGTATCTTCAATTGTTCCGCATACTAAAGATCTGCGAAAAAATATAAGTGCTTACTTGTGCGCAACCGTAGAATAATTTAAGATTGTCCATTGGAGGTAATGGCATGAGCTTCTCAGAATCGGAAAGGGAGGAAATGCTGAGTGTGTGGGCACATATTGGAAGAGCAGCCATCATTCGCCGCGCGCTGCAATAGTTCTGGTAAACACAAAACAATTATATAAAAAATATATATATACCTAGCGCATCATGATCTAACGAAAGAAAAACACCCACTTCTGAAGCTCAAAATCGGAATCTGCTTCGAAGTGAAGATTTTCGATTTTAAAATTGTTGAGGAACTTTAGGACGAAGTCCGAGGAATTGAAGATACCAATTGAGCGAACATTAACCTGCGTAATATTTTAAGTTTCCATTTTCGTTTGAATGGATCAGAATCATGAATCGCTCTCATTACTAGCGCTTTCTCATCATCTGGTCTTGAGAGTGCGTATGAATAGAGTCGTTCTTCATTCTGACATCCGGAATCTCGGTAAAATCCGGTACTCACTTTAAGTTCAAAACATTCGAATGATATTCCACTGAAAAGACGATTTCGCAGTTGCAGTAATCGAAACAATGTTTCATCTTTCAACTTTACTTCCAAGTCATCCAAGCGTATGAGCACTCCCGATTCCTCCTGAAACGTGTTATATTTGTTCAACAAATGAAAAAAACGAGCAAATTCATGAAGGGAATCAAACATCAACTGATCCACGTCGGCCATGCCTGATCTACAAGAGAGTATTTAAAATCATAACAATAATGTCGAAATGGCATACTATCGTCTGTCCATCGTCTGATGCATCCACTCTCAAAACGCCCTGCATTGGTGTCAGCAACAAGCTGTTCGAATGCACTGAAACGCAAATGAACAAAATTGAACAGAACAACTATAATACAACAAACCGGCAAACGAGACGTAGCCTTAATCTGTCTTTCAGCGTCACTCGTTTCATAACTTCTCGAAGGCAAACATCGGGAAGCGCGAAAATGTCCATTTCTGACTGATTGATCGAGAATGAAGGGAAAATGTGGAACCACTGAGAGGTGATAGGAAAGCACAAACATGCGCGATAAAATATAAGGATAGATTACGGTAGACGTTCTAGCGGGTCACATCCATGATTCGCAATCACAGTTCAATGCGGCTAAATGCATGGAATTTTCTTTCTATTTAATTCATGTACAAAATAATCACGTTTTTGCTTTTTCGCGTGGTAAAATGTACCGTGATTCGCCCACTTATTGACCAATTTATCATAACCGATGCAACGTATAGGTTGCGGCGAACGTCAGGAGATCCTCGGCTCAACAACTGAGGCCAGTTTCCATCCCATTCTTGAAATCTCTGCAATAATGATCGTTAGTGATCGATGATCCTAAGATCATACGCATCTCCGTTATTTTCCATCACCACAATAGATGGGCGATCCTCGGTCCAATCAAAGTCAATGATGCGTATTCAACAACTTTCGTGCCGAAACGCAATTTCTCTATGATCATTCAATGTGTGGATTACCGTGAACTGAAAATCGAACATATAATAATCAAAAATCGTTAATTGATATAAATCTAAATTGACAAATATAAATACTAGTGGTATGGGAAATGCCAAAATTCATTAACCATCGCCGTATTTTATCTCGGTGTTCTCGTAATTGTACGGTTCGCATGCGTTGATCATGGGATATGATCTATAATTGTGAAGATTTGCAATAACATTGATGTGGTTTTGTTTCTAGATCATGCACTAGTAATGCCTGTTTGAGACCACCCACCCAGTCTCTTCTTTTCTGAACGGCGAGAGCTAATCTCCCAATTCGTATCACATTCCGAATTGAACTTGTAAGAAAACCGAGTTCATCATTCAAGATTTATCTCCCAGATCTGGTCAGGCAATGTGTATTGGCATAATTTTCATTATAATAGACGAAAATTCACACTGTAGAATTGTATCATACAATGGAATCACGCAACATATTTTCAATCAGAATCAGATGACGTCCTCGACGAGCTCGAAGTCATCCTCGATGCGAAAGACGACGTCGAAGATGACGACCCTGACGAGCTCGAATGATCGCTCTCACTGCTACCTTCTTCCGAATCACTGCTGTCCTCATAGAAGTCTCTACCTCCACTCGGTCCTTCCATCCAATCCGCGTCACGCGACCAAGCTCTTCGTCTTCTGTAGAACCCATTGGGCGATCTACTCTTTTGATACCATCGACGTTTCTTCCGGTATGATCGCACACCTTCACATTCACACTCTTCTCCCTCAGAATGACGACATTCAGATTGACGTCGTCGCCTTCGAGAATCTCTTGTTGATATCCGTTTCTCAGCTAGTGTATTCGGAGACGGTGATGGGGATCGAGGACAGCGCGCTCTCCTCCTTCCCATCTCCGGTCGATCAGCCAACTTATTGTCACTTCGAAGATAAAAATGGATGCAAAAATGAATGCACGACGTGGGCCTCACTATGGGTAAGTCATAATGGGAACACAGAAATCACGATATGAGGCCGTTTGCGTTAGGATCAACAAGGGTTCCACGGGCGGTTGGAACATCAAAAAAGTCGGATATGCCCAAGACTTGGCCCCTGGGGTAACTTTTGATTCTGAATCGATTGGCGTTTTCCGTTTTACGATCAGAAGCTTCTGAATCCCGGTACGACGCGACGTCGATTTGGTCAAATTCTTGTTCACCGATAAAAACTGGTCTGAAATGGGTCGGATTGGCCACAAATCTCGCGCGCCCGACCAGAATTTAATTATCTACAAACTGAAAAAAAATTCGACTGTCTAGCTGTTTTAGTTTTCGAGATAAATCGAAAAACAACAAAAAACGCGAGTTGGCGGCACAAAAGGCGATCAGATTCTGCTGCTCATAGGTATATTCCTTAACTCAAGAGCTTAAAATGATCAGGGAAGTATGCTCATTCTACTGGCAGGCGGAATTGGGCCCCCAAAGTTTCTGTCAAAAAACGGCTTTATCTCGAAAACTAAAACAGCTAGACAGTCGAATTTTTTTCAGTTTGTAGATAATTAAATTCTGGTCGGGTACGCGAGATTTGTGGCCAATCCGACCCATTTCAGACCAGTTTTTATCGGTGAACAAGAATTTGACCAAATCGACGTCGCGTCGTACCGGGATTCAGAAGCTTCTGATCGTAAAACGGAAAACGCCAATCGATTCAGAATCAAAAGTTACCCCAGGGGCCAAGTCTTGGGCATATCCGACTTTTTTTATGTTCCAACCACTTGTTGACCCTAACGCAAACGGCCTCATATGGAAATAATATTTTGTCAGGAAGATACGGCAACTGATAAATACCATTTCTTCATCGAGAATGAGCAAGCGTGCGTTATCGAGTGAGTTTATCATATTTATTTTGTCAAAGCAATATAGGTTTTAGTTTTAAATGTATTTAATTTTCTCTGAGATCATGCCAACGTTACAGCTGCATTTGGTATACGAATGGAGGTCCCGACTCGCATGAAGTGTGCAAATCGCTCTGTGCGGTCGAACTATCCTACCCTGACAGAGAGCAATATTTCAACGAACTAAAGGCTTGGCACACGGATGCTTAGATTTCTCATGTTAGATCTTCAAATGTCACAGTTTCGCTAGTAATGCACATTAATTTTAAATTACAGATAGAAACGATAAATATGCAGTGAACATCTACGTCATTTGAAAGAATCATAGCAACTTGATCCATTTATCGAACAAGAGGAAGTAAACCGACGAATCTTACTTGAATTTTCCTTCATTCGTTCTCGCCTGTCGTGTCTGATAGTGCAATTATGCACCATCTATCGGAATGCAAACAAAGCAGCAAACATGGAAGTGATTCACGCTTATTGAGCTAGAAACCACATTATTCCACGAGATACGTGATTGTAGCTTGTTTGTGAATCACAATGGAAAAGGGAATAGATGAATCGTTTGCATGTGCTTGTATCATACAATTTCAAGCACTCTACTACTGGTAACTGCGAACATATGAGAGAACACGTTCAAGATCCGTATACTGTCTCAAGAGAAATTATATATATTTATCGAATATCAAAACATCACAATAGTAGCTGTTTACTTCGACGATCTCACATTGAATCTGTCATTCTTCTTCTCTAAATTTTTCACGGATCAAATTCGGTCAATATTATTAAAACCTACATTATCATTGCCGCAATTAATTGCAGCTGCAGTCTGCGCAGTACATTGTGACTCACAGCAAGCGCCAGCATCACAAACCGAGCTGCGGTGGTATAGCAATCGTGAGTCCACGATCTGGATTTCTTCGTTGTCGAATGGAGCGAATTTAGGATCAACGATGACACTGAAAACAGTGATTGTTGGTTTTAATTGTGTTTACCTTCTGGGCGCGCGGTAAGTGCGGAAACCGTCGACAACTTCCATGAAACCCTGAAATTTAATTCAATAACGTTATTGAAAACTGATTATATTTTCTGAAAAAAAGAGAAAACTGAACATACCACGAACGCACAACGAAACAGGAGAAGAATCTGGAGAATGCAGAAGATAATTATGAGAATCTGAAACAATTGATTCGAGTGCGACGCTCGCTCAAAGGTCGGTCGGTTCGCATAAACGCGCCGCTCTCGTTTCTCCTCCCAAGCCGGATTGGTCACCGTGGGAGGGTATGACCAAATCATGGCAAGCCTTATCATCGCTACGCTCAACTGCCTATCTCTGTGCCATGACTCAAGGATCACTGAACTGGAGAACGCACTCAGCAATATCAACTTCCACGTTCTGGGTCTGTCCGAAGTAAGAAGACCAGATGAAGCCTCAATTGATCTACTCAAGTCGGGAAGCGTACTCTATCACACGCAACGGCAGCAGAATCGTATGGCCGGAGTGGGGTTTGTCGTGAGTGGGGAAGCTAAGCGGATGGTAGTGAGATTTGGCGGCTTAACTCCTAGGGTCTGCTTTCTTGACGTGGAGGTACCGAACAACGAGCTTATTCGCATTTTCCAGGTCTACGCGCCTGCCAGTTCGAGAGATGACTCGGAGTTCAGTGATTTTCTCGATCAGCTCGAAGCAGCGTACAACGCGCCTGTGTCTGGAAGCCACCGGTACCGATTCGTGCATAAGGTCATGATGGGTGATCTCAATGGGAAAATTGGTTGTCGTCAGTTGGGGGAAAACTCTGTGGGGGCATTCGGGTATGGGGATAGGAACAACAAAGGGCAAATGGTTGTGGATTTGTGTGAGAGGCTTCATCTCAAGGTGGGTAACTCCTTCTTTCGGAAAAGGACAATCCGCAAGTTCACTTGGGTTTCACCAAATGGGTTATCAGCAAATGAGATCGATTTCATCTTGTATCCTAGGGGAATGGCAGTGAGGGATGTCGGAGTGATAAATCGATTCGATTTTACCACTGATCACCGACTCGTTAGAGCTTCCATCTCATTCCCTCGCCGTTTCCCTTGGAGAAAGGAAACGACCGGTCAGGGTGATTCGCACCTCGAAAATGGACTGTTTAAACTCAGTCTACGATTAGAGTTACAAAGTAGAGGAGCGGATCTTAGGTACGGTAACATTGTGGATGCGATTAGAGGGGCGGGGAAAATTGCAACGGTTTATACACCTAGGGATGGAGGAATATCACAAGCTACAAAGGATCTACTAGCGGGACGAAAGGATTATAAGATGCAGTCAGCCGGTTTGCCTCGCTTACAGTGGCTGCTTCTAAACAGATCGATCCGTCAATCTTTCAGAAATGATAGAGAACGGTCGTATCTAAGTTACGTCAATGCAGCCATTGCGAGCGGGAAAAGCTATAAGAAGGCTGCTGCAAGAATTGCTGTAGGGAAAGGTAGAATTCACAAAATTAGGGATGGGTCGGGTAATTGGGAATGCACACAATTGGGTATAGAGAGGGTCTTCCAAGCATTTTATAACGATTTGTATGAAGGGGACGGAGGAATAGGATATAGAACACTAAGAGTAAGGGACCCATTCATTCCCTTGTGCGTTGCTGAAGTGGAACAAGCACTTCGACATTTCAAGTCAGGTAAAGCACCGGGAAGGGATGGGATCACTGGTGAGATGTTGAGGGCGGGATCTGACTACTTAGTTCCATTACTAACAGAGGTATTTAACAACATACTAACCGGAAGTGTCCCAAAGGGGTTTGGTGACTCGCGCACTATTCTGCTGCCTAAGACAGGTGATAGTTCTCTCGTTAAAAATTACCGGCCAATCAGTCTGCTGCCTGCTTTGCAGAAAGCCCTCACCGGTCTTTTGAATACGAGACTCGCACCTATCCTGGATAGCAGTAGGAGTTGGGAACAAATGGGATTTAGACAGGGACATTCTACGGTAGATGCTATTCACACTCTCAAAACGGTAGTCACAAACTGCATTGATCATCGCTTGCCCATTTATCTACTTTTCGTGGATATTTCTAAGGCTTTTGATTCGGTTTATGTTGATGCTGTCTATAAGGCTCTGGAGGTGGAAGGTGTTCCGTCGGAAGTGGTTTCATTCCTAAGTTCCCTCTCTCGGTGTAGCAAAAGTGCAGTCTTAGTGAATGGAAAGGAAGTGGAAATCAATGTTGGAAGAGGGGTTAGACAAGGAGACTGTTTGTCACCCAGACTGTTTACAGCAGTCTTGGATATGGCATTCCGTCAATTAGACTGGGCGGGAAAAGGGATTAACATCAATGGGCGATTCCTCTCTCATATTCTCTTTGCCGATGACGCAGTGCTCATTTCTCACGATGAGCGACAAATTCAATCGATGGCAATAGAGTTGGAGAGGGAATTAAAAAGGGTGGGGCTTCATCTTAACGGTGATAAAACTGTGGGAATGTCTTCGAAGGGTAATCCCAGGGATGTCAGAGTTGCGGGGAAGATTGTGGGTATCAGAAAAGAGGTGGTCTATTTGGGAAGCATCATTACTATCAATGGGAAGGAGGAGAGGGAGATTGGCCGGCGAATTCAGGCCGCATATGGGACTTTCCACAAGCATAGATCATTCCTAGTGAATAGATCTGTCCCAATGGTTCATAAGCGCCGTCTTTTCAATGGTTGTATCATTCCCGCCTTCCTATACGCATGTGAAACATGGGCCTTGACCAAAGCACAAAGTGAAAGATTATCGGTGGCCCAAAGACGCATGGAGCGTTGGATGGTCGGTTGCACTGTCTTGGATCATGTCTCGAACGAAAGGCTGCGTGGACTCACTCAGGTCAGAGACGTTGTTCGTACCGCCTTGAAAAGAAAGTGGCTCTGGGTGCATAAAGTTGCTAATGATCATGACTTGAAGTGGAGCAGAACTGTGATCGATTGGACTCCACGAGGGCCTAAGCGAGGACGCGGAAGACCGCCCACAAGATGGAACGATCTCTTCATGCGAACTATCGGACCTACATTCCTGAGACAAGCAAGAAATCATGAATGGCCCGCCATGCACATCAGAGCCTACTCTTGATAAATGTGTTAAAATCCAAATTCAAAATCCAAACGTTATTGAAAACTGATTATATTTTCTGAAAAAAGGAGAAAACTGAACATACCACGAACGCACAACGAAACAGGAGAAGAATCTGGAGAATGCAGAAGATAATTATGAGAATCTGAAACAATCATGATCCTAACGCAAACTGCCTCACATGCAAAAAGAATCGTGGATGATAGCCGAGGATAGAGTGACGAAAAAAAAGAAAAGTGAAAAAATATATAATCTAGAAAAAAACTTCAATATTCAGCAAACTGAGGTGTTTGCAATACTGCAACATTTTATCACACGCTCATGGTATAAATTGCGAAGGATCAACATCGTTTCATAGTAACGATGAAATCCATTGTCCTTGCTTCCGCTCTTCTCTTCGCTATCGGAACAGCGCGTGATGCCCTCAGCACTGTCGACATTGACAAGAAGTTTTACGAGGTTATGAATGGCGATCGTAATCATATCACGATCGTAACAATATTGAAATTTAGTTGTTCTCGAGGATGCCAGAGACTAGACAAGAGATCAAGTTCGCGTCGTGAGTTTGTTTACGCGATAATATTATAATACATTATATTATTGATAACATTATTGTTTGTAATATTACCGTATATTATTGCTAATCTTTAAATTTCACATAAAGATGCGTTGCATGTTATTGCCACTTCGAAGATAAAAATGGATGCAAAGATGAATGCAAGAAACTCGCATTACTGTGGGTAGGTCATAATGCAAGCACATCATTAATCACAATTTATATTGTTTTAGGAAGATTCACAATCTGGCAAATATCATCTTTTTATCAAAAATGAGGAAGCGTGCGTGATAAAGTGAGCTTCTGATACATATTTTGCCTACGCACTAAATATTCTAGTGTTAACCTATTTCATATTCTACGAGACTATGCGAACGTTGCAGCTGCATTTGGTGTACGATTGGAGATGAGGAATCGCATAGAGTATGCAAATCGCTCAGCGCCATCGAATTCACCTACTCAGACAGAGAGCAATATGACCATGAACTGGAGACGTGAAAAAAGCTCAAAGAGGGATAGGGCTCATATTTCCATCATGAGCCATATACGGATTAAATGTGCAACCATGGCATAAAAATGTGTGTTTAGACGGAAACGATGCAATTTGAACAGTTTTTCAAACGGTACTTTTGAGTCAGATTATAATTACGTCTATTTGAAATTGTCTTCACTTGTGACTTGCTTGTTTTACCCTATGATATCTGATAGTACACGTATTAGTCTATCCTTATCGCGATGGAAACATAGTGTCAAATACGGAAGTGAATCACGCGTATTCAGTTATACAACACGTGTTCTTCCTACACGTGATCGTTGCTTAGTGCTATGGACTGTTGGACGAGGAAACGGTTGCATGTTCATCTAGTACACAAAGTCAATCACTAGCATCTCTCCAACTGTGACATGTGAATATTGAATAATCCAAATACATCCGAGTATTTTTTCAGCTTCCATCTCGAGTAAGAACCAGAACCATTTAAATTTAAACAGAAAAGTTATATTTGAGCGACGACCATTAACAATCATAGTTTCGACGATCTCACATTGAATATTTCACGGATCAGGTTCAGTCAATATCACTAATGAAGACATTATCATAGCCGCACCTAGTTGCATTCAGTCTGTCCATTACATTCCGACGCACAGTAAGCGCCAGCGACGCATTCCAGGATGTGGTGGTCTAGGAATCGTGATTCTAGGATTTGCGGAGATTCGTTGTCGAATGGGGAGAGTTCAGACTCAACGAGGACGCTGAAAACAACGGTTTTGATGTATTTTCATTGTTTAAAAAATCACCTTCAGGGTACGCAGTAGGTCCGGAAACCGTCGACAACTTCCATGAAACCCTGCAATTAAATGCAATAACATTATTGAAAACTTACAATATTTTCCAAGAAAAGGAGAAAACTGAACATACCACGAACACACAACGAAACAGAAGAAGAGTCTCGAGAATATAGAAGATAATAATGAGAATCTGAATCAGTAAGTTAGAAAATGAAATACAAATGTTGCAGATACTCTGATCGGATCTCTCAACGGAACGATAGTCCGTATGAAATAGTTGAAGTTCTCGATCATTAGTGGGGGATAGTTGAGCCAGAGGGTTCTGAGATAGTCGCGTATCGCATTTTATAAGAAAAATGAACTCACGAGTTACGTCTAAATTCCCGAACGATAGTGCTTGTGCTATTCTGGAGGTTTTCAAGTTCTATGATAAGAGAGGAGACTGATTCCTTTCTGAAAAAAGTTAAGTTGAATGAAAAGTTGAGATGTAAAAAAACATACATCTTAGTCTTTATTCCATCGATGTCCTTCGCACTCGCTCCTCCTTCTTTGTTTCCTCCCAGTACACCACCTATGTCACCAATAACGAATGCATATTGTCGTGATTCTCACCACGATATTCAATCAATTTTCCACTTGCACACTTGTTAGATGCTTTCCTCATCTGTTCCCCTTCCCTACGAGATGATTCATGCACGTGTATAAAGGGAGAGGAGCCCCCTCTCCCTGGGCATTCCCTTCGCATACCACCAGCGATAAAGTTATTGGACGAAGAGTAGTTAGTACAAACTACTACATGGCGACCATGATTTGGCACGAGTCTACAGTCTACCGGCCCCCCTACCACCTTTCCCGTCCAATGACCGGCGTTTTTCCATCGATCTCCTCCATCTCGTCTCCAGCTCGATCGATCGGTTTTTCCCGCCCGGAGGTTGTCTCTCGAGAGAAAAGAGAGACAATGAATGTCCCCTCCAACCCGTTCGTCCACTCAGTCATCACTCCACCGAACAGTTCCTCCCCTCCATCCTCCATCTATCCACACTGTCTCTGCGGAACAGTCTCCGAACAACCTTCCTTCCACTCCGCCTTTAACGGCACCCTCGCAAGCAGCACGGCGACTCGACAACTCGCGGTTAAGAAGACCCAGTTGGTCACTCGAATGGAGCGCGACAGCAGCGACAGCGGTACGCAATCCCGGCTCACAGGTCCCTCATTCACCCTTTCTAGAGAGTAGATAGATTACAGTTTATCAGACATCTAGGAACTCGTTCACATTCATTGCATTTGAGTCCCCAGTTCCCACATTCTTCCCCTCGGGAGTGTCGTGATTCTCACCACGATATTCAATCAATTTTCCACTTGTACACTTGTTAGATGCTTTCCTCATCTGTTCCCCTTCCCTACGAGATGATTCATGCACGTGTATAAAGGGAGAGGAGCCCCCTCTCCCTGGGCATTCCCTTCGCATACCACCAGCGATAAAGTTATTGGACGAAGAGTAGTTAGTACAAACTACTACACATATGAAAAGAGCACGTGGATGAAGAGTAGTAGAACAACTCTCATTTCACCCTTTGCTCCGACTCACGAAGCAATGGGCGAGGGAATGTATAAATTAGTCGTAGTTCCGCGATTGGCCGATTGCTCACAACTTGTTCCTGTTTCGCCTGACCTATATCGATAGTACGATCCTATATTTGCCGCAAACGGAACTAGTGCAATAACCGGCTTACAAACTTGTTCATTCAAAGTTCAATTGTGAATATGATACAAATGGGCGATTAACGATATAGCTACTCTCGTAATCAGGAAACAATTCTTAGAATAACGCTCTTTCAGAATAAAATTGCATTCTTTAATTGATCTTTAGGAAACACGTTTTATTAAATGATCATGAGAACGGTGAGAATGCCTACCTACTTCATCTGTGCAAATTTTTGTTTAATGAAAATATTTGTGCGCGTTTAGGCTTTGAACCAATTTAGTTCTGTATTATAATATTTTGTTCGCATAAACATGTGTTAATGAACGATAAATTGATTGTGAGAAAGAACACTAATTGTGAATGCGAGGCATGGATGTGACCCGCTCAAAAGAGTGGCAGTGTCTAGTTTGTATTTCACTTTTTCCGTCGACTCGTTATCTCGACGTCGTGATTACTCATACCAAACAATGCGATGATATTCGAAAACCTCGGCATAAAACGAACCGAGCGAGTCGTTATCACTTCTTATCTGTCCCAGTCCACCAGTTTCTACTCAAAATGCTCATCCGTGCCTATTTCTCTTTCTCTGACTGTGAACGATCACCTTTCACGATCGAGTCAGACACGTACGGAGAGTTGGCCTGTAGTTTGCATCGACGAATTTATGATTCCCCCATCAGAAAAGACCCGAGAAGATCCCCCATCCGAGAAGATGATCCCCTCCCTCCTCCCGATTCATTTCCCGGTCAATCTCTCATCGGTAGTTATCGTGCCCTCTTCACTTTTTCCGATGGATCCACTCCCTTCTCTCTAGCCTCAGACGGATATCGTGATATCTTCCGTCAGTTGTGGATACGACTTCACTCCTACGATCCCGCTTTTCTGGGTGAACTGGCTGATCGACGGGAGATGGGAAGGAGGAGAGCACGCTGTTCTCGATCCCCATCACCCTCTCCGAATGCACCAGCTGAGAATCGGATATCAACAAGAGATTCTCGAAGGCGACGACATCGATCGGAATGTCGTGAAGGAGACGAGTGTGAATGTGAAAGGGACCGATCATACCAGAAGAAACGTCGATGGAATTCGAATAGTAGGTCGCCCAATGGGTTCTATAGAAGACGAAGATCTTGGACGCGCGACCATGATTGGATGACGGTACCCAGGGGAGGAAGAGACTTATATGAGGACAGTAGCGATTCAGAAGGCGTTAGCAGTGAGAGCGATCATTCGAGCTCGTCGGCCTCGTCATATTCGACGTCTTCTTTTGCGTCGAGGATGACTTCGAGCTCGTCGAAGACGTCATCAGATTCTGATTGAAAACGATTACATTGTATAACACCGGTATCACGAGATACGAGAGCTGCCCAGGAACAATTTGCAAAAAGTTGGCCTGATCTCTTTCATACTATTATGGGAGAATACCTTGGTGAGTAGGATTCGAACAATCCCGGATATATGTCTCAGGGCCGGCTTTTAGGAAATATCCGGTCGCAGATCCGGCTCTAGCGTATCTCAGCTCCCAGAGCAGCTAGAAAGCTGGCATAGGGCTTAAAAAACGCAGAAAAATAAGATGAAAAACCTTCCCTGCAAGATGTAGACACTGAGATCAAAACTAAAAAAGTTGTATTTCAAAAACTAACCTGAATTTCAAATAAAAAATATTTTCACTATCATGACAGCGATTTTTATTGCTGATTATCAAAGTTCATCCCCACAGGTTTTCCAAAAAAATATTTCAGCCGAACCGGGTGACCAGTTTTTGAGAATTCCTTTATCGAATATTAGATATTCGCGATTTTCACTTTTCATCGATCTTAACTTTTTTTCATTTTCATGAGCTGCAATGCCGAAATTTGAATTCTACGCACGAAAATACACCAGAAACTCCTATAGTCATGTTGTTCCGAGACGAAAATTTTTAAACTTTTTCATGAACCGGGGTCATGGCCAATTTTGGGTCAAAAAGTCGATATCTCAGAATCATCTGACTATAAGAATTTCTGGTGTATTTTTGCTCGTAGGAACCGATTCTGCATGTTAGAGCTCACCAAAATGAGAAAGAAAAAAGTTTTTCCTGTAAAACATAACTATAGAAGTTTTTCAAGCTTCTCGCACAGGTTAGATAGAGAAAACATTATGCATATTTGAGAGAGCCAGACAATATAGCCTTATCTAGTCACGCGTTTCAATGTGAGCTCGTCACTTATCAATGGCAAACACGAAGGCGTTATCATAGCAGAGTCCGCAGTAATGATGGCAATCGCATCTCTTCATTTTACACTCTATCTCGCTCCTCTGAACGATGATAGAGCGTGTGAGATGAGGAGAGTAACGAATTGCCAACACTATTCGAGACAAATCTTGCCGTCATAAAGATGCAACCTGACCTCGAAAATGCTAGCAATAGGCGAAATAGAGTTTTCGGTTGCGAGATGTAGCGGAAATTTTACGTGAAAAAATTGAAATATTCTCATAACTTCTATTCAAAATCGTTGGAGCTGGTATCGACGGAATGCTTCACATAATACATCTACAAAACGTCGTGTTACGGATCAATAAATATTATTTGTCGAGTTACATGAATACCGATGTATTGTATTTTGACTCGTAACGGTCATGATGCCTCCGTGCCATCATACCGATGAACCAATCGTTGTACCGTTCAGAACTACTTTTGGTGATGTTGGCCTCGTCAAACAACTTAATTACCCAAACACAGTGATCGGCTGATAAAGTGAGTGAGTGATTGTTATTTCAATTAAAACTCAAATTGTGGCCCCTCGCGAACGGTCGTGTTATTGTTCATCGACCAGTTAGCCCCGGGGCAATTTTGGCTCAGGCTTGGCTAAATTCAATGGGCAGAAAGTATCCTGACATACCCTAGGTAACGACTATCCGTCAAACTCAAATCCAAGTATCCAGCGTTTGGGGATCTTAATCGGGAACCTAGTAGGTGCTAAATCCGAAATTTCAAGTCTCCATCACAACCGGAAGTATATCAGGCTGATACCCTATTTTGTCGGTTTCGTGGCGTCCAGGTTTTTTGAGAGTAGCGCGCTGCAGTCGTAGAGAGACGTGCTATAGCTCATTCGATAGAGCGTATACAAGTGCCCGCCTAGACTCTTTTCAGAATTTTGAAATTCCGCCTGCGAACCGAGATATCGGCTGCTGAAGTCGCGAAATTTCGTACCCACTGGCAGCTTTCCAACATTTCGGTTATCCAAGCTCTCAGAGGCAAAACCAAGCTCCTACCGACATACTGTAGATACAGAATTCCATGCTGAATCGAATGAGCCTAAATTCGAGAAGATCGGTTTCCATGTGTAGGTACCAGCACTTGCCAAAAATTCGCACAAAACATCGTCCCGTCTGCAAAACTGCCAGTGGGTATTACCCTCGCCTCTCCTCTCTCTCTCGTCAACAGGTCGTAAACAGGGAGAGTAGTGGAAGCCTTCAGAGGTCGGACAACAAATTTCACGATAGAGAAAAACTGATGCCATATTCGGAATCAGCGCACTCAGATACCCCTGGTGGTATTGTTTGCTGGGGTCGAACAGCACTTCCGGTTTTTAAGTGCGAGGTCTCATGACAATTTTTTTATAAATCACTCAGTGATATCACTCCTATTCAAACCGGCTCATAGCGAGCTTCAAAATGATATATTGCAATAGTATCTGCGATATTTTTAAAAAAATCTGGACCTCTCTTGTGATGGAATGTCTTTCTTATTTTTTTAAAATCATATGTGAAATGTCGTTGAAATTCGAAGGCGAATTTCTTTTTATGAATATCGCCTGATCGATACATGTTATTTATTAATCGAATCACAATCTTGCGCTGCGAATGATGGTGGTATTTATTTGAAATTTCGAAACTCTAATTTCAAAATGCTCATTTCAATTTTCAAAATTTAGAATTATTCTCTATTTTGTGTATGAGTTGTCATTTCAGAGTTAAATTTGGCAAGAGTAACTGATGTTATGATAATTTCTAAAGAATGTTTTTGGTTCATATTTTTTGAACGGTGTCAACCTTTGACACAAGAGATAAATCCGCATAGGGTTATCCTCTGGGGACGCATTCGCTCCTCTCTCGTTCAAACCAGATATCAGTCAACGCGTAGCCAGTGGGGAGAAAAAAGATTATGGTCATCCGATCTGTCTGTAAGAGCACAGGGGCATCCGTTCTTATCAGCCTAGACTTCCTCAAGTCTATAAGCGTTTTTTTTAAAAGTCGCTCCGCGTCAATAAAAGTCCCGAGATCCACCTTCCGGGGGAAGGTGGCGTATCCTGGCTTTGCGAGCAAAGTCAAGGGCTGAGTGAATTTTGACTTGAGAGGTTTGATTATGCAAATATCACAACTCAATAAAAGCCGTGAGATCTCGTGTTCGTGAAGAAGAGACGTCTGAATATTTTCAAATCCTCAGGTCAATAAAAGTCCCGGGATCAGAAGGCCAAAATTCCCGCACTATGTTTCGAGGGCAACAATCATACACTGTAATGATGGTTGCCGTCGAAACATAGAGCGCTGTTGCGCTGTAACCTAGGAAATGCACATTTCGGTTGAATTTATTGAATAGTATTGCTTTGCTCTCCATGGTGTTTTTTTTTTTTTCGGGAATTTTGGCCTTCTGATCCCGGGACTTTTATTGACCTGAGGATTTGAAAATACTCAGACGTCCCTTCTCATGGCTTTTATTGAGTTGTGATATTTGCATAATCAAACCTCTCAAGTCAAAATTCACTCAGCCCTTGACTTTGCTCGCAAAGCCAGGATATGCCACCTTCCCCCGGAAGGTGGATACCTTATTTTTCCTTGAGATTGGCGAGATATCCATCCTAAGCGAGAAAGGGAGAAAGTAGAGCTTTCCTCGAGCTTTCGTCCTTTTCTCAGTTTTTCTGTTCATAACCCATTTCTCTTTCTGTGAAAAAGTACCATTTTAGTGACCTGGAAAATGTACACATTCACTTCTGTCAGGATCGGTTATCTTCGTCATTAATCATCTCCTAGTTGGAGTCAAAATCAACAGTAAGCTTTTATCGAACGCTCCGCCTTCTCTATTATCCAATTCGCTAGTTACGGTTCTCTTCTTGCTTCTCTTATCGGCTATTATGGAGCCATGCAACTCCTGCCTGCCAACATCACCCGCACAAATGCCAAAAATTATACGTTCGTGTTTTTACGTCTTTTACTGTTTTTACGTCTTTAACAATGTTGAGATAAACAATGAGCTGTTTACTTTCAAGTGGGGGCGATTATCATTGAGAAAAGTCTTTCGCGCGAAACAGGAAAAGTTTCGCAAATTTTTGTTAACTACAAGGCCTTTTCTGACTCATTTATGACTCATTTTCAGCGTGCCAGGCATGTCCGAATAGCCTTCTCACTTATACAACGATCCCCCCTGGTTCTACTGTTATTCGTACAGACCAAGAATATATAGATCCAGCGGATGGATGCGTATACCGCAGGCTTGGCTGTCGAGGCAGGAGATCAAGGTACACCTGTTTGATTAGAAGAACTGAAAAAAATATCAAGATCCGTTCATTTTCGCAAATCAAGCTTCCTTTCGTTCAGTTATACCTCACCGGAACCGGCGAAGTTGGAAGCACAGCCTGTATCCCACTCAATGAATGTACTTTCGTTATGAAATGCAACGACGCGAACACGGCATGGGACACATCGTATTACACAGCAGTGACCGATGTCACAAGCGCGACGTGCCGCTAGTCCTCCACACTGAATTCGCCCGGGAATTTTGAGTTACAACTAAATCAAAGCATCCCTTTTATACATACATTTTCCGCATTTACTCCTATTGCTTTGTTTCTGACAATAAAATGTATCCACAAAATTAAATATCGCGGGTTTACTGTACCATGGTAATAATTCTAGCTGTTGTTGCTAAAAACATTGGTTGATTTTGAGCAATCTTGAAGTCCTGAAGATCTTTCAAATTTCGATTTGTAACGACATTGTCAGCAATGTGACTCAGGTATAATTCGACGAGACTACATTATTTTTTTAAAAAATCAAATTCAAATCCTGGAGAATGGAGAGGAAGGCTCTATATGAGGCCGTTTGTGTTTGGATCAACAAGTGGTTGGAACATCAAAAAATTCGGTATGCTCAAAAGTTGGTCCCTGGGGTAACTTTTGATTCTGAATCGACCTATCAAGGCCGTTTTTCGATAGGTCCCTTCCGAACCGAGTTATGATACCATGTTCATTTGGTCAAATTCTTGTTCTCCGATAAAAACTAGTCCAAAAAGGGTCGGATTGGCCACAAATCTCGCGTGCCCGATTAGAATTTAATTATCTACAAACTGAAAAAAATAGAGGCTCTAGCTATTTTCGTCTTTGAGCTATGATCTTTTTTCGACACAGGTCATGTTACAAGTAAACATACTAAAAGTGGAAAGAGCAGACTTTCCTGATCATTTTTGTGCTACGGGTGAAGGATTTAACCTGTGTAGAACTGAATTGGAGCACTTTTAGTGAGACCAACTCGCTGTTTTGCAGTTTTTCGAGCGTAACTTTTTTCTTTCACATTTTAGTGAGCTCTAGTATAAAAATTCGGTTTCTACGTGCGAAAATACACCAGAAACTCCTATAGTGAGACATTTTTGAGAATATGAGTTTTTCGACGCCAATCTGGGTCGTCTGGATCCATGTTTGGGTCGAAAAAGTCATAATCTCAAAAATACCTAACTTTAGGAGTTTCTGGTGTATTTTCGCACGTAGAAACCGAAATTTTATACTAGAGCTCACTAAAATGTGAAAGAAAAAAGTTACGATCGAAAAACTGCAAAAACAGCAAGTTGGTCGCACTAAAAGTGCTCTAATTCAGTTCTACACAGGTTAAATCCTTCACCCGTAGCACCAAAATGATCAGGGAAGTCTACTCTTTCCACTGATAGTGTGTTTACTTGTAACATGACCTGTGTCAAAAAAAGATCATAGCTCAAATAGGAAAATAGCTAGAGCCTCTATTTTTTTTCAGTTTGTAGAGAATTAAATTCTGGTCGGGCACGCGAGATTTGTGGCCAATCCGACCCTTTTTGGACTAGTTTTTATCGGAGAACAAGAATTTGACCAAATGAACATGGTACCATAACTCGGTTCGGAAGGGACCTATCGAAAAACAGCCTTGATAGGTCGATTCAGAATCGAATGTTACCCCAGGGACCAACTTTTGAGCATACCTATTTTTTTGCTGTTCTAGCCTCCCGTTGATCCTTTGTTGATCCTAACACAAACGGCCTCATATTTCTCCCCGAAATAACCTTTTTCACCATTCTGATATCCTTTTGCAAACCCTTCTTTGCAACGTGATGATACTTTTATGCAATTCATAAATCGGTTTGTCTCCAGAGAAGGTATTCTATAACCTCAAACAAGCACAGCTAACAGTAAACAACAAGATTGGAATGAGCATTATATGCGTGCTCGCAGATGATGTCGTAACTTCATCAACCGTCGTCGTTGACGTCCTCCTCTCGTTCACTCTCGGTGTCGTCGTGAAAGGGATGTAACCGGAGCCCTGAGCGAATTAAGGACTTTCCATTGTCATACACTTTCTTGTCGTAACAGTGCTCAAACGGAGAGAGTGGCAAGTATTTTGAACACTCCCTGAGCGCCGAGGTCGAATTGCACGGCGAAATAGTTGCTGGGGTTCTTTCGCGTCCAGGAGATCAGCACATCAAACCGTTCATCGTCATAATGTCCCTTCTTCGGAGAGACGCCGTAGACGCTTAAATTGGGTTGAACGAATCTTTTTGTCACATGGGGTTGAACCAGATAATATTTTATTATTTTTCTAGTGCAATACTTGAAATGTATTGTATCGCGTAAATTAGCTTTCATGATTCTCACTCGACTGTCTGGTGGTTAACTGTAATGTGCAGGGCCTCCTGTTGGGTGGGAAGAGAAAAAGATGCTTCGAAGTCGAGACTGAAATATTATCAATAAATTAGTATTTATCATGTTAGATGATATATATTGCATAATAACAGTTCGTTTAATTCGTAATAGGCTGTAATGTAATATTTATCACGTGTCTTCTCAGAGATTGCATGACCCCTAGGAACTGGGAGCCCCAACTTTGGACATTCATGATAAGATAATTATACTTGAGTATATTGGAGACGAGAAAAACTTTGACGTCGACGATTTCTCCCAAAACCGGCTTTTAGGCATTTTACGGTTCTGGGTCCGGCTCTATCGTATCTCAGCTCCCAGTGATGCTACAAGGACGGCAAAAAGCTCAAAATGTTTGGAAAAATATTTTAAGAAATTTTACTGTTGAGTAGCAAAAGCTAGAATGCCATCTTCAGTTAGAAAAAATTTAAAAACTGAGGTGAAAAACAGATAATAAATCATGCTGATTTCCCAATCCCCCCAATTGAGCGAGGTTAGAACAGATTCATATTACTCATACCCAAGTTACTCTTAGAAAATTGGTCTGTCTTCTCGGGAGGTGCCGGAACATAATTATTATTGCAGTTAAATGTCAAAAATCTTCGATTTCGGCAGTTTTTCGAGCACAGCTTTGTTCATTCATTTTCTCATGAGTTTTAACATAGAAATTCGGTTTCTACGTGCAAAAATACGCCAAAAACTCCTATACTCATATTGTTCCGAGACGAAAAATTTTCAACTTTTTCATGACCCCGTGTTCATGGTGATTTTTAGGTTAAAAAGTCGAAATGTCAGAATCACGTGACTATAGTAGTTTCTGGTGTATTTTCACTCGTGGAAGCCGATTTTTCATACTAGAGGTCACCAAAATGTGAAAGAAAAAAGTTACGATTGAAAAACTAATTATGTTTAAGTTTTCGAGCGAAACTTCTTTCTTTCGCATTTTGCTGAACTCTAGTATGAAAAATCGGCTTCCACGAGTGAAAATACACCAGAAACTACTATAGTCACGTGAGTCTGAGATTTCGACTTTTTGACCTAAAAATCACCATGAACCCGGGGTCATGAAAAAGTTGAAAATTTTTCGTCTCGGAACAATATGAGTATAGGAGTTTTTGGCGTATTTTTGCACGTAGAAACCGAATTTCTATGTTAAAACTCATGAGAAAATGAATGAACAAAGTTGTGCTCGAAAAACTGCCGAAATCGAAGATTTTTGACATTTAACTGCAATAATAATTATGTTCCGGCACCTCCCGAGAAGACAGACCTATTTTCTAAGAGTAACTTGGGTATGAGTAATACGAATCTGTTCTAACCTCGCTCAATTGGGGGGATTGGGAAATCAGCATGATTTATTATCTGTTTTTCACCTCAGTTTTTAAATTTTTTCTAACTGAAGATGGCATTCTAGCTTCTGCTACTCAACAGTAAAGTTTCTTAAAATATTTTTCCAAACATTTTGAGTCCTGCAATCTCTCTGAATACCCGTGTTATTAGCTAATCAATTTTGAATAAATTTCCCAACTTTTCACCTCAGCGCTGAACGTTCCCAGTACGCGATTGAATGAGCTAGTTTGGTCGGTAATGTAAGAGCACCCGGTGTAGCCTGAACAATGGATTTTTAAACTACGAAGCTATTAGCTCGTCTCGTCAGTGTTTCGGATACCAATGGATTTGTCCTCATTATAACGATATAATAAATGACCTGGGGACATGTATACAACGGAGGACTCTGGAGACTTGTTGCCAAAGGAATCTGAAAAAAAAACAATTGCACGTTGTCAAACACACTAATTTATAGAAGCGGCAGCAGATTCGAATATAAAAAAAGTGATTATAAATTTGTGCATACTTCTCTTTGTTCTTTTCTCCGTATTTTTCGTTGGCCCCAAGTCAACAGTCAATATCGGAGAGGGTATGGAAATTATTGAATTTAGAGCGCCTTCTTGAGATCTGCAAAAATAAAGAGTCTAAAATGCATAAACATGAAGAAAAGAACCATACCTTGCCCGATACACAGGTTTGCAGTCTGTTTCATCGATAGTATCATAGCCAGAAGCATAGACTTGAGGATATCCATCCTGAATTTATCTCACTCTCCTGCCCTACACTCGATGTTAATTTCAAGTATTTTCTAATTTTGATTATCTGCTACTTCCGTGCCTCTGACTATTCGGAATACTGCCCTGGAACTCGCCTCCGTGAAGATTCAATGAATGCAATCTACATCACATCGTGACGTTGTGATCGTCACGTTTTGATTAAATCAGCATTACTCATATGTGGTCTATCCGTTTTTGACCAGTATACCTCAAAATGGCCGGCGAAAGTGATGTCGATCGGTGATTCGGCGCTTCTCAGCACGGTGAATCTCTTGACCAGTGCGCTATTGGCGAGAAAGGCGTCGTCATCGTTGTGCACCGTCATCACGAACGTCTCGAGATACGCTGAAATGACTCACTAAAGAATTCTGAATTTATCATCAGTTGCCGTGATGTCAAGCGAGTACAGACTCAAAATTGGAATATTTTCAAATTGCATTCTCATCTTTGATTGAATGAGATTGGGCGGTTCAGTGCTATTTGCAGTGGCTAATTGTTATAATTCGGTGATCAAAACTCACGCGAGGTCTTTTCTACGGCGTACATCACAAAGGGAGGGAGCGCGCCTGTTCCTCGGAACACGAGACGGTATTCATTGTTCGCCTGAAACAAACTGAATCAGTGTTTCCTTATAAATTTAGCGGTACAGAGAGCAATAGAGATGTCAAAGCAATATCCCAATATCCAATCAATACCTTGCGTTAGTGATGACAAAACGGCGCTTCATGGCTTTGATGAATCATTTTGAACGGTGAGGCATGCCTAATTCATTTTGTCATCACTACCTTGCGTACAATACCACCACCGAAGGCATGGGAGAGGCAGAAGTATTGGGTTGACATCCCAAGTAGGCAATTGTCTCACCAGTAAGTGTATTGGTCTTACCGGCAAACTAATCGGATCCGGCCTATCCGGAAACTGCATGGCAGTAAAACTGAAAATTCGATTATTTTGACGACAACAAACCGCGCTCACTTGCTTATGTCACTCTTTCCATCGTTGATGCGCATGTCCATAGATCGAGAATCGCTGTAGACCAAGCAGCCATTGTCGCACTTGAATTTAGCCTGAATAGGCTTGTTTGAGATGTTACTATCGGATTACAAAAATGATGTAAACGATGAGCGATCAAAAACTATATAATTATCTCCGGTTACGTACCGAATTCGTCGCATACAGATCGCCTTCTCGCAAAACTTCGGAATGTGTGAAGGTGATTCGGCAATGTGACACTGTAAATGCGACAAAATATGTATTGTGTCATCATCAATTTGAGAATTTCCTAAACATTGGAACCAGGAGTGAGAAACCTATCTCCCGCACTCATCATTTCTCATTCTCTTGCACTGATCAGAAAGACGAGAGAGCGTGATAAATGAGGAAGTGCTGAACATAGGCAAAATACGAACCGGTAAGTGACGTAGCGGCGAGAAAAGCGATCGTTGTAAACATGTTAGCGAAGTCGAGTAAAAGGTGATGAATCGAAGCAAAGAAAGAGAACCGTTGATGTTCTTATCAACCGCCTTTGAACTTATTTTATGGTTCTCATCACATCACACTAATATCAGAGAAGAACGACGTCTGAATCACAAGTCGTGACCACATTGCGCATACTATTGATCAGAATACTTCCACGGTCGTAATATTTCCGTGCTGTTTTGTCGTTGTGAATCTGATACATATGTTAAAATGACTTGATATTTGTCGAGAATGATCTTTATTTTCATTGGATAAATTACGAGCAATTACATAGTTCCACGCGGACAGGATCGTCTCCAGATATCCAATGAAAATGATCGATCAACACTTTGCATTCTCTGTAGGTGAACAAGGCTATATCATCAGCGTCAGAGTGTGGTGTAAGTACGTCAGTGAACTGAAAATTGTCATTTCTTTATTTATCATGTGTGATTGATTTGGACTACACTAACCTTTCCCACATCTCCATCTTCAGTCGCATCCGTAATTCCACAAGTGGCCAGCCATGAAATGACATTCGATCCCTTCACCCACAACCTCACTCGTCGTTTTCGATTGTCGGTTGAGATTATCTGCACATATAAAATCAATTTTGACGATACAAAGTCATCGTGCGGTGGCTATTTCGACGAAACACTGTGAATTCAGGGATGATTGTTGCAAAAAGGGGTGAGCGCACGCATTTCTCACCCGAATTGTGCTCATCCAATCATCCGGCGTCAGCGCCACGTCATTCAAGTTGAGATTCGTGTGCGCATCGAGGAGGTTGAAAAACAGTTCCGCCGATATCTAACGATTGTTTTGTGGATAAATATTGAACACATTTAGCGAAACAAAACGATAACATACATCTTGGATTTCGTACTGGGATATCTCCAGAACTTCCATGTGTGGAAGTTCAAGCAGCTTTGCGGTGCTGGGTGGAAATGAGAGATTCACGTGAAATGCACTGTTTGGAAAGTCTTTCATCAGTTGCATCATCCTTAAATATCTGGAAATTAGGTGGAATAAATACAAATAACCATCATATTTGATTTTATACACAGACTGTTCAGACTGAAGTGACACATGACCTAGCTGTGCAAGTGACACATGACCTAGCTCGTCTCTCTAGACTCTCTACTCCTAATATATCTGGTATGAATCCATGATTGTATTCAAGTGAATTGAATAAATTCAGAATTTGTTTATACTTACCACTCTAACTGCATCTCTTTTTCCACGCTATCAATGTGAAGTTCCCTGATTTGAAACTTTTTGATGATTTCACGAACGAAATCTAGCAATATTGGGGAATCCCTGAGCTGAAATGATGATATGTCAGGGCGAAACTAAATGAATTACGCACAGTGATGACAAAAACATCGAATGATATTCCGTTGAACAGACAATCGCGAAATTGCAGAAACTGATTTAATTCAACTTCAGTTGCGTTAATTTTAAATTCCGCACTACCGAATTGTATTCTCAGCTCGCCCTGAAATCATGCAGAACTTTATTTTGGTAGTGTATTATATAATTGAGCGAATTTCGCAAATCAAATTAGTTCGTGTTTAACCGGTACTGCGATAAATTGCGAATTCAAAACTTACCAGATTATCATCAGAGTATGGAGGGTAATTGTTTGGCATGAGTATTCCAACAGAGAAAAAGCCAGCATTCGTCTCAGCCACCAATTTTTCGAAGGCACTGAAAGAAAAACTAAACTGAAAAATACCCTTATTGAATATTCTCTGATAAAAAATAAAATAATTTAAAAAATCACCGGCAAGTGAGTCGTAGTATCAAACGGTCTTTGATCTCTAATTTCTTGAAAAGATCGCGAAGAAATACGTCGGGAAGGGCGAGAATGTCCATTGACGAGCACAAAATGTGAGTGGTGTAAAAGAGGAGAAGGGACTTAGCAACGAGGGAGTGAGAGAAAGAGAGAGAAAAAGAGAACATAGATAGCGAGCAGATAGGAAGGAGAGATGAGATGCGATAGCAGAGAAGGAAAGACAAACATAGCCGCAGTTGCGTTGCAAAGAGAGATAGTGACTTCAGAAAGTCAGGAAAAATGATAATAGCGACTACAGAGAGCGGCTTCGTCGATTGCTGACTCTTATTCGTTGAATAATTAATCAAGCTGCCAACGAAAACGCCTTTCTCTCTCAATGATCGTGGATGGCTGAAAAGATTATCAGATTTGCAGAAATGAACCATTTCGCATACTTCTCTCTAGCTCATTATTAATAATTGTTGAAATTAAACTTCGAGTGATAGGTACACGTTGTTGTATAGTTCACACTACTCGGAGACTAGATAACAGTTTGAGCAGGAATTTAGCATAAACTGGAGTAATTATGAACAATTCGAATAAGTTTGTGTACAATATTCACGGCTGTATAATGTTACTGATCATCACATTCCAGTAATGTTAATCGAAATTTGCAAATACGCGTTTTGGTCGCCCATCCATTCGAACCGGAGGATGGAAATTGAGCAATTTCGGAAGCAAATGTCTATTGTCTGCTTCGAATTCGTCTCATATTTCTCTATATCCTTGACCTCGACCTAAAAAAAACAAAAATAAGGGTACGGCAGTGTGTTTCGAAGAAGCACGCGATTTTTTGAGGTAGGAATGAACATTGCTGACTCCTTTGATTTTGTATAACAACAAAAGTCCCCAAGACACATCATTAAAAACATATTGCAAACCCATTAAAATATGAGCACTGACCCCGTCGCAGATTGTTCCAACGTTGGTTTCTTTGGTGACTCCATGCGCACTGAGCCAAGTCGAAATTATGGAAGAATTTACTAAGAAATCGAGCTCTCGCTTGCGAGGATCCTCTAGGATTATCTGATAAGAGTGAATTATATTTAATAATAATATTATTATTAATCATTTTATAAATATCATTAAATTGTGAAATACGTCATTTTCATTGCCTTGACCTACCTTGAGCGCCTCTTCCCATTCGTCCAAAGACGTTAACACAGTACGTGTGTCATAGCCCAATTGTATGCTTTGATGAGTAGTGAGAAGCTCAATAAAGAGTTCAGCGGGAATCTGAAATGCACTAATTTCAACCAGTTAACACTAGTGATGCCCGATCGCGACTAACTCTCCTCAATTGGTATACTCTCTCGTTGGTTAAAGAAAAAAGAGAGCGCCACTGGAGAAAGCGTCGTTCTCGAATGGCCATCACTAGATACCGCTAATTAAGTTTAGCACCTATTGTCCGCTACGAAAATGTACATGAAGTTTGATTTACGGTTGCCTGCGCCATAAATTGTCAATTCGTTCGTCGCAGGGATCGACCGAAGTGTATCTATTCCCGGCAGAAAGTCGATATTCAGTGAATACCACTGGGATCTAGGACGATCGGCCATCAGTTGCAGAGCACTGAGATATTAATTCGTTTTCTATGATCACCATAAAAACCAAACTCTTGTGATGTATTGTATTTTGAACATAAATTTATGATAAAATAAAGAAGAAAAATCTCACATATCGAGCTGTACTTGGGATTGAATGTTTAAATGTAGCTTATCGATATTGAAATTGTCGATGATCTTGCGAATAAAATCCAGAGTGAGTAACTCTGTTTTGCACTGAAATTGTTACAGGTGAGGAACATAGGCTAGCTTTGCTCACTCGATGCATTGGGCTTATGCCGATAGTGAACTCTTTCAATGACATTCCTCCAAATGCCGCCGTCGCAGTCGAGCACTCTTCTCGTAGCCCTCTTCTTTCAGGTTAACATCATGAAACCACGCACGACCGAAACCATAACATGAAACCATAACAGTCACCGTATTCTGAAAGTCCGACTTTTTTTTCGAAGAGTATGCATGTTATGCTGTGTGTTGCGATATAATAGACAAACAGAGTTCAGATTCCCCTGTTAACACACACTTATCCCTGTGATCTTGCGAGAAGAAGTAGAAAACACAACTTACGTAGAGCCCACAACAATTGCCTTCTTCATCAAACGATTCTGCCTCTGTTATTTCGATTTATCCGTCATTGTACCTACCGGCATGGGACTCAGCGACAAGCTGCTCTAACGCACTGTAAGTTGGGAGATTTTCGGGGACTTAGAGGCATAATTCGAATTTTTACTTAATTTTTAGGTCATTATTATGATAATTAGCGCACCGGCAAGTGAGTCGCAGCATCTTACGGTCTCTGATCGTCATCTTTCTCATTATTTTGTCAAGAAAAAGTTCGGGAAGAGCCAGAATATCCATCCCTGAATCGAAATCTGTTCCAGCAAACCCTTTTCTCCAATCGTCGAGAGAACACAATAATTGGATAGAGTCTGTTCCGATTTGAAATCAATAATCGATAAAGAATGATTGAGCTGGAGAGAGAAACTGGGAAATAGACGTGGCAATAAACGAGGAAACAAAGCTCGAAGTAGGTGATAAGGGGAAGCGATCAAACTCTTGCCTGCTCACAAAATGGAGAGATGACTCATAAAATCGCTAGATTAATATATTTAAAATGTATCTGATACAATTGAAATGAGATATGTACATACCCTCTGTTCTTTACATCGCCTTTCAGTTATGATCCAGACTGAAATTATGATTTCTTTGGAAAAATGGAATCCTAAATCGGACACATAATAGAACAATATTTATCGCGAGAGATTGCAATGTTAACATGTTGCATATCTGATAAATGCGTTGCCCTTTCATTGTGAACTTATCCACATTATGTACTCAATATATTTTAACGTTATCATGTAGGTGTTGTCGGATTCAGTAGATTCACAAAACATCAACACAACCGCAAAATAGGAATAAGAAAAAAATTTAAGCAGGCGACGTTAGCCTGCTTCTATCGAGTGTGTTCGAGGGAATGCATCGAGTTGGAGAGGGAGGTGGTAACGGGGTATTTCAGAACGAGTTTTAGAACGAGACTTCTCAACTAGTGATGTCGTTTCGGTTCGGCACCCATATCTCGCTTCAAACTCACCGGAGAACCTTGTGAGAAGTGTTTCCCCACCTCCCATGCTCGGATTTACAAATTTGAGATTTCGTCATCACTGTGTAATTTTCACATTTTCGGTCATATCTCTTTTCAAACTCATCGCCTGAGGCCAATTCCAGTATCAATCGAACCCCCTCGGCGAGCTTTACAAAATGATCAAGAAATTTCGTGATACGACCGAAAATGTGAAAATTACGTAATGATGACGAAATACCATACGTATTTGTAAATCTTTGCATGGGAAGTCGATTGGTACTTCTCCCAAGGATCTTCGAAGCTTTTGAAGCGAGTTATGAGCGAAAATGTGGAAATTACTTAGAGATGACGAAAATTTAAATTTGTTAATCCGAGCATGGGAAGTGGGGAAACACTTCTCCCAAGGTTATCCGGTGAGTTTGAAGCGAGATATGGGTGCCGATCCGAAACGACATCACTACTCTCAACTCGCGGTCGGAGCTGTCTACAAGTTCTTTGTACATGAAATGCGGCGAGGAGAGAGGGAACCGCCGTGTTCTTTCTCATCCCTCCTTCTTTTTAGTTCTTTCTTTTATGAGTTCGGAGACGCATGACAGGGGCCTCTCTCTTTCTGCGAGTTCAAAATAAGGTTGACAACGGAGAATGACAACGGAGAAAACGGAGAAAGGTTGACAACAACAGAGAATTGGCTAGATGAATGCGACTCTCTCCATTCCGCACACTATCTCGCTGGTCAGAGAAACGAGAGAGTGTGCTGAATGAAGAAAACAACAAGAGAGGACTGCTTTTCTGAACTGATGGTAAGGGGATTTGTGGACGCGTTTTCGCATTTCGACAGCTCATTGGTCAGCCCCCCCCCCCCCCCCCCCCGAAGAGCAAGAAATATTGAGTCGCTTTGAAATCACCGTTTGCATGTGTATGTGAACACTGTATGGTCGGAAAAGCAAGGTGCCTACTGTTTACGCACGGTTCATGAATGTGAGTCAGCTCAATTATATGCATACTTCCTCATTCTCACTTCAACGAACACATAATTATTAAATTAATGCAAAGAGCCGCTCACATAATCACAATAACTCACGATCAAATTAAACACCTCCACTTATCTGTTTTGCCAAAAACTTGGCAACAGTAAATATGCTATAAAGAGACAAAAAGTTGGTGCCTCATGCTGGAATCGAACCAGCGACCTTCTGTTTACTAGACAGACGCTCTGCCACTGAGCCAATGAGGCAGATGGGAGCACGATAAAGCACGCACCGCATGTTGTTTATCTCAGTAAGCGATAGAGCTAAATAGGCAAAAAATTGCGACCATGGTAGGGATCGAACCTACAATCTTCTGCTCCGTAGGCAGACGCGTTATCCATTGCTACACGCGGCCGTTGAGTCACGCTGCCAACACTGATGTCCATCGCTTCCTCGCACCGTTCGGTAATAAATGATAAGAGGTGATTGGCACGTAATATAGTAATCTAATCAGTCATCGCATATGGTCGGTGTCGTCTTTCTCGCCAATGTCAATCATGATCCAAATTAGGACAATCTGCTGGTTGGCCTATTTTCGTAAGTTGGCTTTATCTTGATTCGGCGCCCTTAGGAGGTCACTCATTTGCAAGTTCGTACGCAAGAACCTTTTACACAACAATCATTCCTTTATAAATTGGAAAACGTTTTCGAAATAAATTATATTTATTAGTTGCAATATAATAACGGAAATGGACGAAAAAAACAAGTGGACGACGCAATACACATATTGGAAACAATGAGCATAAACACAATCAACGTGGACCAAGAGATCGATGGTGAGTTGAGTCAGACCCATGATGAAATTCGAACATTAGAGAGCGCACTGGGCCGCGGCTATGTCCTTGCTGTTGAGCGTGAACTTACCGTTCCCACATGCGATTTGCGCGTTTGCTGCGGCGGCCGAAGGCAGAGTACCCTGAACAATTTGTAGAGGTTGTTTATTGTTTAAAAAAATAATCATTCGCGAATAATATTGAGCAAAAACAATCCGTTCATGATCTTGTTGCCGTGTCGCTTATGTTTCCAAAACTATGTGAATCAAAGGAAGAGGCAAACTATCAGGTTGGTCCATAAGTTTTGCTGTTTTTTTCGGCTTGTTTGAACCTATATATTTTCTCTGTTTCAAATCGCCCCGGTCTGTCTTCAAAGCACTATGTAGAGACATGTTCGGGCTTCAGGATAGTAGTTCTGGATTATGCCAAGCTTTCTGAATGTTCGAGAATTTCAGGTCTATCCAAAAGCAAATTCTCGAAAAAATCTAACACTAAATTTTGAAATCGTTGTACTTTGCTAAGAATTAGTTGTGATGATTGAAATAAAGTTACCTGAGAAGCCATATTGGTGCTCTATCTTATATCTAAACGTGCTCTCGATTTCGTATCGTACTGGTACTGGGTGAAATCCAAATTTATTGATATTTTGCACAGCGCCCGTTTTCCCTATTGGAGAGATCTGAGATAATGTGCGCTGAACAGAGCATTAAAGGTTTCAACGATTATGGAAGGTGGTCGGCCAAAATCGAAAGAGCTATGCATATTCAATTCTGAAAAAGCAGCAAGACTTATGGACCAACCTAATATTTAAATTCCTGAATTTTCATATCTCGGCTGCCAGTAGAGGTAGCGACTTGAAACTTCGTTTTTGGGATGTATATGTAAATAAAGAAGATACTCAATTGGGGGATTAAAAATATTTTCTCCTCTGAGAATCCTATCCTTTGACTTTTTCCACGCTTTACAACTCACGAAAGTCCCATCCGTGAAATGAAATACGACTTTGTAGGCTCCGCAGTTCAGCACAGACTTGTAGCAAGCGCCGGAGGTATCCACAGTGGGGGCCTGCGAGTGAAATTGGCATACAACTGCTTACCATCTCCCACCCTTTCCTAATCTGAGATATCTTGTCACTTGTCTGTTCACCAATGTTGCCGAATAGTGAAAGTGGCTCGCGCAAAGTGGCAAACATAAAACCTAAATATTATCTCTCTGTCAAACAAGAAGAGACCAGACTATTAGATCTTTTCTCTACTATCCCACTCCTTTTTAGACATCACATATTATTAAAATGCATCGTTATTTCGTTGCGCCCCCGGGCGTAGATAAAAATAAATATATATCTATGTTATTCACTTACAGCAAAGAAAGGAAGGCACGACTCCGCGGGCGGGCAGTCAGCAAACACGCCCTGGACAATCGGAGGGCAGTTGTTGCAAGGAACTGAAATGATTAATTACTTTCCTATAAAATATAAAATGAAGAGAACGACATCATGAATATTAGTGATGTTATTACACACTATCTCGCCGATCAGAAATACGATTGTTTAGAATGAGAAGAGACGACATCATTAATGAACAGTAAATCAATCTAACTCACTCGTCGGCATGCCCCCTGGTGACGTCGGATAGCAGGCCCTTGCCGTTGATAAAAGCAAAAGCAGCGGAAGAAGCGTGGGATGCATGCGCTTTCTTCTTTGGCAAGTTAGTTGCTGCCTGCTCGACCCTTCCAAGCAGTGTTTTGCCCTTACATCACATCCTTTATCATGTTTCTTCAGCCTAATGGCATGAAGAACGAGCAAGGCGCGCTAACTTTCGCTTTCATCTATGAGATAAGCAAGAGGGAAAGCAGGTTGCGGAGGCGTGACCCTCAGCGAAAGGTCATCGACTCGAACGGTAGACTTGAGCAAAAAACAAGGCTCAAAAACACCCGACTCTCACTGATCATTAGTGCGGAACATTCTCGGTACGGATGAACTCAAAAGATTTGCTATGGCTTGACGCATGAGTTAGTATCATAGTATCAAGCGTCAATTGATAAGGGACCTTGGGCAAGCGTCGACAATTATTTGGATGTTTTTCGAGTCATTTAGACAGGGAAAGCACACATTAAGTGGAAACAAACGAATGGCGAAGTGTGGGTCATACCAGTCAGCGTTCACACTGTCATGAAATACTATTGAAAATTTTTATCGCGACGCCGCATTGAAACACGATAATGGAATTTCTTGAAGAAAGTCAACCATGAAAGGCACTGGTATATCAGGATACGTGCATAATGTGTATATCTTGGCTAGAGTGCATTGCTAGAATGAATTATGCAGGGAGGAGAAGGGAAAGAGCAAACTATTGCGCAAGAGTGAAAGCGAGCTATCGCGCAAAAAAATCTATGTTTTCGAGAGGATACGCTCGGAAAGGGCTACCTGTAAGAGAGGGGAATATTTATTTTTATTAGGGCTAACGGTCAAGTCCAGAAGTTACTCGGGAGATTGGATAGAGCGTGCAGTAGTGAAGAGAGAGAGAAACTAATCTGGTGAGGGGAGGGAAGACCGAATGAAGCTGGTTCACTGCACCTTCCTATATATTTCATCTACTACAAACAAATGTGAAACTCGTTACATTGACAATGACTGGAAGGGACGGACAAAAATAGGGAAGGACAAGAAAAACTGGACTCGTTGGCAAAGGATGAGATGAGATAGATCTACGATCTTTGGTGGATAAAGCGTGTATTAGTGAAGAAAGCGAAATTGATCAGGGAAGAGGAAGAACGAGAAGGTGGATGACTGTAGCTAGTTCACTACACTCCTGCATATTTAATCTAGGCCAACGAGTTATAAATATATACGTTTAATGAAGTGCATGGGAGTGGAGGGAAGAATGTGGACTCCTCTCTTGGTCGCTCACATCTGAAAAAAAACGTGAATTGTTGAACATTTTGCCTTTTCGGAAGAACTACACATTTACTTTCGAAGAAGTGACATTTTTATTCTGGAATCTTTTTCTAAAATGATATTATTGCCACTTATTCCAAATTGCTTCTCGATAGAAGGTGTATATTTCAATAGCATACATTCATGTTTTTAGGAGAGATTAGTATGTAAAAGTTGTTTGCTTGGGTATGAAAATACACACTCATTCCAGTATTTTAAACAGATTCATAAGAACGTGGATAAAAAATACGATTTTAAAAGAAAATGATTTAAAATATACCTCAATAAACGCAAATCGCATGTTGCAGCAAAAGACGAGGAAGGCTGCGATGCCAACCAGCAGAAGGTATGAGAAGAGCACGAAGAGCCGATGATTTAGAGGGGCTGAAACAGCACTACGATTAGAAATCAACTAATGCTGTCGAAAAAGGTCTATTTGTAGAGGAAATATTAGAATTCCCTCAATTTAGCACCTCGGATCTTGGCATATGGGTTGTAAACCTCATTTGCTCAAAAAACGATGTTTTGAGTGGCTAGACTCCCCATTGGGGTCCAATAGGTCTCGAACCAACTTTTACGAGGAGCAGTTCTCTTTAAAAACAAATTCGTGGACTTACCATCAGCTGGTGGCGGTTGAACAACTGTACGAAGCAGTTCGAAGAGGATGAAAGGGAGAAATGGAATGGGCATGAGGAACTTGAACCGACCGGTCACAATAATTCAGTGGTACTTCTTCTAACAGACTAAGAGTGCGGTGGATCGCCGCCTTGAAATTCAGAGGTATGCAAAGTATTAGATTACACTCTCTCTTCCCGATTCCATAGCGACGGATGTTGCTATCAGAAGAGAGGGGCGCGTCTTTATCATACCAGAGTGCTAGGGAGGGGAAACATCTCTCGCGTGTTATCAAATCTCTGTACTAAGTCGCTGAGATAATGGAAACTGGAGATTGAGGGGAGTTCGATAAACTTGCAGGAATGTTTTTTTTTCGAAAACCAAACGCCCCCTCTTCTTCAGATTCGAATGGAGTGGAGCATAATCCCTTGAAACGAAGATGAAACTATCGCGATTTCCGAACGGGCTCTCGTACTGAAGCAAGTTTGGTCCCTCCACTCTCCTTCGACTTCCAAGTTTGAATGCTGAAACCGGTTTATTGATTAGGGAGCACAGCAGTCTGTACATGAAAAGTGGTAGAAGTGATGTGTAGAGAGGTTTGAGGCTATTTGCAAGAATGCGCGTGCGTTTTGCAACGTAGATACAATTGCACAAACATGATTAGGTTTATTGGCTGTTTTGCATGCATTGTTGTTGTTCAGTCCCTCCCCTCTCCTCTCTCCTCTCCTCATTTCACTCTCTTTCCCCCATCACGAACAGTCGCCTCGCCTCTCCACGCGCTGCCATGATTGAAACAGGTACGCTACAGTACCCCTCCTGATAGTTACCGTACTCCCGACCTACCGTAACCTGTTGATTACCGCACCCTCTGGAAGTTACGATACCTCACCGGTACTACAGTAGCCATTCCCTCTGAATCTAATCGTAGTCCACCTGACATTACTCTTCTTTCTAGTTACCGTACTCTTCTTTCTAGTTACCGTATCTCAGTGGCCTACCGTATTTCTCCTCCCGTACTCCTCTCTCTCTCAGTTCGTGGCGGGATCCTCCCGACTCTTCTCCTTTTCTGGTCGATTCTGGTTGCTATTCTCATCACTACAGCAGCAACAATCGTCATGTGCAAGAGGAGTGAGTGAGGGCAGGAGGAGGGTACTGTATCCAGCTGGGTACGGTAACCACCGAGCGGGTACTGTAGCCAACGGAGTACAATAAAGGCTAAGCGGATTACAGTAACCGTGAATTTACGGTATCTTCCACGTGTGTTTCTTTAGCGTATCTGAGAGCGCGATCCTCGTCAAACTTTCGTATGCTCATCAGTGATGACGCATCACACACACATCGCTAAATTCAGAGGACACAGCGCTAAATTCAGTGAGAAAATCATCGAACATGCGCCATTAAAAGTCAGGAGGATGTGAAGCGAGAGACCAGACATGAGAGACCCCTAAAACTATCGTACCGAATTAATATTCCGGTCGTAATCGAGAAAATACCAAACAGAATCAAATTTTTCGATACAAATTTGAATACACTCAAAACACACGTAAATTCCTCAAACTTGTGCTTATTCGACGCAGCATCGCGCGGGGCAACTTATTTCACTATTTATAAAAATCAATATTTTAAAATAAAAGAGGAATAATTTATTTAAAGATATGGTGGCTACAGTAATCCCCGTCATAAACTTGTGAACATTACTTTTTGTCAATTTTGTTGGCTCACCCGCATTCATGATGTAATTTAATAATTTTTGTCGACTTTGCTCCTTTTATTTCACGCGTTTAAATGTTTGTATGTTCCAGAGGATGCAGAACGCAGAATTGAGTAAGGAGGAGAAGAAGGAGGCTATCGGAGGCCCGTGGGGACGATTATAGGAGCCGCGAAAACAGGTTCGTCACGAATTCTCATTCTATTCGAATTTATTCAGTGTAATGACGGTCTAAACTTGCTGGGAAATGATTAGAATGGGCCCGTGTTGCGTTGGAAGCGGGATTAGGCCGAATTTCGACCGGGAGACTGACTTCAAGAGGAATATCGGCGTTAACCTTGATTCCAAGTTTATCTTTATTATAAAGCGCACCGTTTCTCCTCTTATCAGCTGAATCTCGGCCGTTCATTGACACTGCGACTAGATTAGCGAACTGAACAACCATTATTTCATCGCTTTCACTGTATCGGCAGGAATTTCACGTTACAAATGGTTCTTATTTCCAGTTGCCTTCCGCTACTCCCTCTACGGAGCCTGCCAACACAACAATGGACACGACGGAAAGGTATGCTAAAGTTGCCTAATTTTCCCAAAGCTTTATTCAATTATCATGACCTAATAAGAATAGTTCCATTTGTAAGGGGCGAGTTCATGTCAAATTTTTCCTAAGAAGCGTCTTCAGCTCAAATAGCGTCCATTTATTCCTAGACTGGTGGTATTTTTTTTTTTTATGTTTTCGGTCTGAAACAACAGGTGGTTCCTTGTTATTTGCACGTGATCCATAGAAGATCTCATATTCGTCGGTTTGAACCTAGAATCACGTTGGTTATACCGGGTACTTACAAACTGTGCTCTTAACCATGAATATTTTCATTTGTATTTTTATCGTCTCGGAAGAGGAGCCCCTCTCGACATCGTCGAGTTCCGCTGCCCCACAAATAAAAGAAGCTGAAGAGCACCATGGTCGAGGAATAAAAGGTGCGCGTTTATTTATTTATTCAGTTTATTGCTTATTTAAATATTTTGTGCGATATTATAGGCAATTTGTTACGCTAAAAGCTAAGTTATTCAATATTTTGCTTGTAAGGTATTTTTCCACCCGGTTATTTAATGAACAAACAGAACAACCCTTCTTTTATTGGCGAATATTTCAGTTATCGTGTGACACTAAGAAGACCCGCATCCGTCTTCCTCTGGATACAAGAAGGTCGTCCAGTCGCACAACCGTGCCATGATCGGTAAGTATATATTCTCTGGACACCTTGAATAATTACATAATATTTTGGCTTTATTTAAAATAAATCATCAACAAAACAGAAAGGTGTTTCAATGATTCTCTATAAGTGCTGTCCACTATTATCCACTGGCTGATGAAATGTTTCAGAGTGCGACGGAAACTGCCCCCACCACCACTCCAACTCTCCACCAGCAAGGTGAGCACTCATTATTGTTTAACGTGAATTGGCTGACGTAAGCTCTCGGCTTTTATTCGTTTCATCATCACTAGCCTCATTCAACTCGTCTCTCCATTAGTTTTATGTCACACCCGTTTCTAACCTCGGAATGCTTTTACTATTCGGACATTCGTAGCAAAAACTGAACGGTGTATTACTCGGGAGGTGCAAAGGAAATTCCAAGCAATGGTTGTTTTCGTTCCAGATCTCTTCTGGCATCCTCCGATCGAAGCAACAGGCAGCGATTGCTCTCAATCTCAGTCAATCAGAAGAGGACGACGATAAGATGTTGATAGTAGTGAGGAACATTTATTGTGTTTCACCTTTGTTTTAATTCAGTTGTGTAAACAATAATAAAGTTTCCTTTCTTTCAACGACTTTTATTGATTATCATGGGACAACAAAGATAACGAATACTGTCTAGCAACTAAAGTGAATGATTACTTCTGGAATGGTTCAATGGGATAAACAGGGAAAATGAGAACTACTAATGGTTCTTTAGATAAAGTTCTGCGGGTCATAACTAGGACCAAGGTAGGGATAATGAATGTGGGGAGCTCTCACTGGTCCTCTCATCACAGGGGTGGTGGGGGTTCTAGCAATTGAAGAAGGAACGAGTCTCGGAGTAGAACCGAGGGATGGATAGTGAGTTTGAGGGGCTCTCACTGGTCTTCCTCCCATCTGATTATGGGTGGTGGGAGTTCTGGCTATAGAAGAAGGAGTGAGTCTCGTAGAAGAAATGAGAGTGGGAGGAGTGTATGGGGTATATCTGGGTCTGGCTTGTGCTCTAACCTGATGAGCCTGATACCTCCTATCCTCCTCTCTTGTCGCATTGGCATTGATACGTTGAAGGATATCGGTCTTCCATTTTCTTCTCTCGTTCCCAACTTCGTTTCGTCTACGATAGAGAACAACCTGAAAATATAGTTATAACATTTCTTTATTGATTTTCGAACGGGAATGAAATCACCTCACCTCAATGAGCCACTTCATCCGTTCCTTGTCTCTTTCTTGATGGGGAAGAGGGGAAGTGTCGAAAAGGAGTTTGTCGAGTTTCCCTGCGAACCTCAGGGTCGACTCATCACGATCATCGATTGCAGCGACATCAGCCTCAGTGAGTCCAAAGATACCGTAGCGAGGTCCTACAAAGCATTAGTTTCATATCGTGATCATCAATAGCAAGATTTTTATTGATACTGTAGATTGAACACTTTAGCATCCGATTTGATTAGTATAGGGGTTACTGACCGGTAGGGGGAGGAGGGACGCGTTCCTTCAATTGCTCTACTACCTCGTAGATAGCCTCCATCTTCTTCTCTGTCTCTCTAGCAAAAGCAACCAAATCACGACTCTTAAAGTATGATGAATTAAAACGACGAATGATAGCATATTTAATAACAGATAGTTCTCACCTCGTGACGTACTCCTACGGTATCGTTGTTGATCTCTCGTACTTTCGCTTCAAGGAGATCCAGACGAGAGGAGTGAATGGACTGCGTGTTCTTCACATCCATTATCGCCGCGAACACCATATCCAGAGTGACTGCTCCTACAATTGGAATGGTGTAAAAAGCATACAATGGTGAAAATTGAACAAAAAATATGAATACCTGCGGTAGGAGTAGGGGTTGGAGTTACGGTAGGGGCTGGAGCCGACGAAGCTGCCGGACCGATTGGTCCATTGACACTCGTGTGAACCATATTAGGGGTTGTGGGTACCGTACGCGAGATGGTAGAGGGCTTGGCTGCCTTCTTATTCTTCTCCGGAGTGTCCATCTCCTTCTTCACATTGGCGGTAGAGAATCGTGCCGAACGGACCGGACGACCCTTGGAAAATGGGTCTTCTTCCTCCTCCTCCTCATCCTCGCTCTCTTCACAGGGGGTAGCCACCGTGTACTGAAGAAATATAGATATAAATTAATAGATAATAGAAAATAAAAACGATTACAGTAACCCACCAACGGTTTTTTTATGGTCTCGGTTGTTTCATCAGCCCGGACTCATATTTCTGCTTCTCTTCCTCCATCAACTTCTGCTTCCCGCTATTGATGAAGGTCGCTTTCACGTATCCCTTCCCTTTCTTCACTTCGATCTCTCCCCATGGCATTTCTGGTCCCTTGATATCAGATCGATCGGTTATCGCGTAAGAGGAGCCGATTCTCACGAGGAGATACGACATCTGGAAAGAGAAAATGAGCACAACAAATGTCGACAATACACATAATGAAGAGGAGTAATGACGGAGCAAGAGAGAGAAAATGAATCTGCAGAGTGCAGGCAGAGACGACGAAAATGATGACGAAAACGACCATTACGGCACGTCCCAGTGGTTCGCTGGAGCATGCGACGCGTTTTTAAGTACGCGTTGCGTGTCTCCCCCTCTCCGTGAATAAAACGTTCCGCGCTCCGTTTGAATCCTCTATGCTAAACGCTGAATGTCTTTCATTGAGTTTTTGAATCTTACAATACATAAATATTTCATTCCTTCCTCTGCTTCTCCTTTTCATTTTCTTTTCTTTTCATGCTGTTCTCATCCATTTTATTTCGTTATTTTTCGTTTTAGATCATGGAGAGAAGTTGGAAGGATAAAATTGTCGGATGGAAGGACGCAGAGCTCAGGAATTCCGAGATCGTCCGAAAATGTCATGAGATGGGGAAGAAGGTGAATTCACTGTTTACGATCTGAAGATATTTTGTCAAGTTGTCATTGTCAGGTTTCTCATTCGCAAGTAACTCGCATTCTCAACAAGAACTTCGACGTGAAGAAGCCATACACTCCATCATCCATCCTCGATAAGGACAATGTCATGCCGATCTTTGATCTCATCAAAGCGGCCTTTCTGGAGGACAGTCAGGCTAAAGTGTCCGATCTGGTTAAGGAAATCAAGATCCAATTTGATGAGAAGGTGAGTGCACAGATATAATTAACGAAGTTATTGAACATACCGTACTCCTTGACAGTTAGATCCATCCCAAGGTAGATCAAAAATTCAGTCCAAGGTTGATCAAATTCATTCCAAGGTAGATCACTAATTCATACTTTTCAGTTGTCCGAGACAGTAGTCAAGAGGATGCGAAAGGAGCTTGGAATGGAGAGGGGGAATGTTCGATATGGACATTCTGTAAGACTAGCAAATCGCGCCCCTCGTCTCTCATTCTGCGAACTCCATCTCAATCTTGGCACAATGTTCCTCCATCATTGTTTCACCGACGAATCCTTGGTTTATTCTGTCAATCATGGTAGATTCGTCTACATTGTAAAGGGAGACAATTCGCGTCGCGTCAAACCCCGTGTCAAGCACCCTCCTAGTGTATGTTACACTAGAGATTCATGTGAGAAAGGTGTTTATTTGCTTGCAGTTGATGGTGTGGGGCGGTATCTCCTGGGAAGGAGCCACTCCGCTCGTCGTTCTTCGGAGTGGAGTCTCAGTGGATTCGGGAGTATATCAAACAATGATTCACCAAGTGTACCTAGATTGGGCTAAATGAATACCGTAATCTTTCTTGATAGCATCATGTTTGATTTCAGGCGAAAGTATGGAGGCAAGGTTACTCTGGTGCAGGATAACGCAAGATGCCATATCTCTCAATCCACTCGATCTTACATGGATAAGGAGGACGTCGAGGTGAATAGTAGCATTTTAGACCAGGAGTAATCACCCGATTGCAGACACTTGGATGGCCGGCCGAATCCCCAGGTAGTGGCATTTTCTCATATTCATTCTCCCATTTATCTTACCTTACCACCTATTTTCAGATTTGAACCCAGTGGAGATGGCATGGGCAATCATGAAGGCATGGTTGCAAGCAAAGAAGGCCAAGACACTGGTTGATCTGGAGGCGGGAATCAAGGAATGGTGGAGCACTAAGCTCAACAAGAACCTATGCCGCAAGCTCATTCTGAGAATGCAGGGTCAGATGAGAAAAGTGGTGGAGGCACAGGGTGGGCCTGTCTATGACTGAATCTTTTTTCTATAGCCCTAGTAATTCAAAATCATCAGTATCTGCAATTTCTTTTTCCCTGTTTATCCCATTGAACCATTCCAGAAGTAATCATTCACTTTAGTTGCTAGACAGTATTCGTTATCTTTGTTGTCCCATGATAATCAATAAAAGTCGTTGAAAGAAAGGAAACTTTATTATTGTTTACACAACTGAATTAAAACAAAGGTGAAACACAATAAATGTTCCTCACTACTATCAACATCTTATCGTCGTCCTCTTCTGATTGACTGAGATTGAGAGCAATCGCTGCCTGTTGCTTCGATCGGAGGATGCCAGAAGAGATCTGGAACGAAAACAACCATTGCTTGGAATTTCCTTTGCACCTCCCGAGTAATACACCGTTCAGTTTTTGCTACGAATGTCCGAATAGTAAAAGCATTCCGAGGTTAGAGACGGGTGTGACATAAAACTAATGGAGAGACGAGTTGAATGAGGCTAGTGATGATGAAACGAATAAAAGCCGAGAGCTTACGTCAGCCAATTCACGTTAAACAATAATGAGTGCTCACCTTGCTGGTGGAGAGTTGGAGTGGTGGTGGGGGCAGTTTCCGTCGCACTCTGAAACATTTCATCAGCCAGTGGATAATAGTGGACAGCACTTATAGAGAATCATTGAAACACCTTTCTGTTTTGTTGATGATTTATTTTAAATAAAGCCAAAATATTATGTAATTATTCAAGGTGTCCAGAGAATATATACTTACCGATCATGGCACGGTTGTGCGACTGGACGACCTTCTTGTATCCAGAGGAAGACGGATGCGGGTCTTCTTAGTGTCACACGATAACTGAAATATTCGCCAATAAAAGAAGGGTTGTTCTGTTTGTTCATTAAATAACCGGGTGGAAAAATACCTTACAAGCAAAATATTGAATAACTTAGCTTTTAGCGTAACAAATTGCCTATAATATCGCACAAAATATTTAAATAAGCAATAAACTGAATAAATAAATAAACGCGCACCTTTTATTCCTCGACCATGGTGCTCTTCAGCTTCTTTTATTTGTGGGGCAGCGGAACTCGACGATGTCGAGAGGGGCTCCTCTTCCGAGACTGAAATCGATAAAAATACAAATGAAAATATTCATGGTTAAGAGCACAGTTTGTAAGTACCCGGTATAACCAACGTGATTCTAGGTTCAAACCGACGAATATGAGATCTTCTATGGATCACGTGCAAATAACAAGGAACCACCTGTTGTTTCAGACCGAAACCATAAAAATACCACCAGTCTAGGAATAAATGGACGCTATTTGAGCTGAAGACGCTTCTTAGGAAAAATTTGACATGAACTCGCCCCTTACAAATGGAACTATTCTTATTAGGTCATGATAATTGAATAAAGCTTTGGGAAAATTAGGCAACTTTAGCATATCTTTCCGTCGTGTCCATTGTTGTGTTGGCAGGCTCCGTAGAGGGAGTAGCGGAAGGCAACTGGAAATAAGAACCATTTGTAACGTGAAATTCCTGCCGATACAGTGAAAGCGATGAAATAATGGTTGTTCAGTTCGCTAATCTAGTCGCAGTGTCAATGAACGGCCGAGATTCAGCTGATAAGAGGAGAAACGGTGCGCTTTATAATAAAGATAAACTTGGAATCAAGGTTAACGCCGATATTCCTCTTGAAGTCAGTCTCCCGGTCGAAATTCGGCCTAATCCCGCTTCCAACGCAACACGGGCCCATTCTAATCATTTCCCAGCAAGTTTAGACCGTCATTACACTGAATAAATTCGAATAGAATGAGAATTCGTGACGAACCTGTTTTCGCGGCTCCTATAATCGTCCCCACGGGCCTCCGATAGCCTCCTTCTTCTCCTCCTTACTCAATTCTGCGTTCTGCATCCTCTGGAACATACAAACATTTAAACGCGTGAAATAAAAGGAGCAAAGTCGACAAAAATTATTAAATTACATCATGAACGCGGGTGAGCCAACAAAGTTGACAAAAAGTAATGTTCACAAGTTTATGACGGGGATTACTGTAGCCACCATTATCTTTAAATAAATTATTCCTCTTTTATTTTAAAATATTGATTTTTATAAATAGTGAAATAAGTTGCCCCGCGCGATGCTGCGTCGAATAAGCACAAGTTTGAGGAATTTACGTGTGTTTTGAGTGTATTCAAATTTGTATCGAAAAATTTGATACTGTTTGGTATTTTCTCGATTACGACCGGAATATTAATTCGGTACGATACGTCAAAGCTCCCGGGAATGAGTTACGAACGCTCGCGTTTGACAAACTCGCGTAGACCAACGATCAAAGATCACTTATAACCTGGTTATTTCTCAATCGTGACACGTCATTTTAATCAGTACTCCTCATTAGACGCTTTAACTCCGAGAATGAGCGAGCAAAAGTCAAAGATCATTGCCTGATATCAAAACTGTGCAATGTAACACTGATGCGATGTCGAGAACACGCGAAATGAGGAAAGTAGTTTTTCGATTTGGCATCACTAAGATTTTCGATTCCACACTAAACTAGTACGCGTTTTGGCCTTTTTTCGCGAGCCACGATCTGGAACATTTGATTTGATTAGAGACAGACAATGGCTGACTCAATTAGCTGGACAATGGGGACGCGAAGCGTCCCTCATTCCGAGCGAAGCGAGCGACCCGCCGCAGGCGCTAGATGATGCCGTTAGGCATCAGCTAGTTGGCATCACTAATGCTGGCGTCTGAAACGAGAAAATGCATTTCGTACAAGACGAATACTATTATATTTACTGGCATAGCTACAAAAGGTCAAGCTATTGGGTTAAAGAAGGAGTAACACGACCATTTGGTCTCATAAACTGGCAACGTAGGATTCTAGGGGACACATATCCGATCAGAGATCACTTTGTCCGGTACAGATGCCTCTAAGCCTCGCTATGTAAATTAGAAGTTTCCCTTATCGCTCAGGCAAGTTTGAGCATACTGTAGGAGTTTCCACATTGATTGATTCTCAGAAAAGATCGAAAAATAATGAAGCAATAACTGTCATCAGTGGGACTCGAACCACCGACCTGTCGCGTTAGAGCCAAGCTCACAACCATTGAGCCATGAGAGCAGTTGAGCATTGAGTGGGCAAACTGCCTATCATTAGCGACCTCTGTCCACAACATAAGAGGGCTTGTGCATCAAACGCACAATTGAGTGAGAAATAATATACGACAAATTTTCAGTGAAAATAAATTGGTGAACAGGTGGTAAACATATGTAGCAGTTGATTCTAGGGTAGATCAGATAGATCTGAGACTGTTTCTCTTTTTTTCAATTCACAATACATTCGTTTTGCTACAGTAATCAATTATTGATTAATGTTCCTCTGAACATGATATAAATAACATACTGCATCCGATCTGTGCTCTCGCCACCGAATACAGTATTCCATGTTCTGCAGGCTACCGTAATCCTTTATGATGTCCCTTTGCCCATCGCGAGTCGAAAAATCGATCGAGACAAATATATTTAACAAATATTAAAAAAACTACATTCAATCCAACCACAATCTTTCTTCGCACGGGGTTCTTTATCTTCTTCTATTTCTTCGTTATCCCATCTCGACGATCGTGTCCCGCCCAGCTGTAACGACTTCTGCAATAAAACAGATACTTTCAAGTTTCAAACACAATATTCTCATTTTGTCAAGCGCTGCCCAATATACAGGGGCATTGCAGTTTCAAATATTAGGAACAAATATTTTTAATAGGATATTTTACTAAATCTCGGGTTCATAATTGGGGGATACAAGCGTTAAATTTGGTATTGGCTACTATACAGCACCTAACAGGTCTGGGCTGTGAGGATAATACCGACAGAACGTGAAATTTTCACGGAAACGTAACTTTTAGAAGGACCGAACGAGAAATTAGAACAGGGCGATGGTTCGTGAACATTGCTAATTGTGGGAGATATTCACCTTGTTGCGGACGTTGAGGTAGGAGTACGCGACGTGCTCGGGACGGGCCTGTGCGCCGTGCTTCTTGTGGTCCTACAAAACATGTTTTTATTAATTGGGCAAATAAATTCCAAGACTTCATTAAAATGGATAACGAAAACAACGCTTCCGGTATCTAAAATCAGTTCTCTACACATCTACGTCGTATGAGAAGCCAATTGAAAACAACAATAAAAGCATCTTGGATCATAAAAATGAAGAACGAGAAGAAGGACTTACGGTGAAGGCGGCATACATGGTGAGGGCGAGGCAGGGAACAGACGCAACGAAGGAGATCTGAAAGATGATCGTTATATCCATGAACTGCTATTTATATGTTATAGAAGGGTCGACAGGACAATACAGACACGCCAACCAATCAATGAGCGTGAATTTCCGGCATTTACATCCACTATCCATCTGAAATTAATGAGTATCTGAATGGGAATAATCTCGTGGACTCGAACCAATCTGGTTTTCGAACTTACCGTTCTACTTGCACTCAGCTTGTACAAACTCATTCGGATTACTTATTTTTCAAATCTCAAAATTCCTTTCATTGACGCTGAGCGCTATTTGAATGAATGAAATGAAAACGAAAAAGAACGCTATCCCGCGCTGTTTCGAGATCGGGTGCATCCGATCTTGATTTTCCCACTGGGTAATCGTCTGCTGTTCTCTCGGTGTGAAAAGAGGAGTGGAATTCACGCCCCCACTGGGCATGACAATGTTGATTGATCTTATTCGTGAATGGTTAGATACCATCGTCGAAACAAGATGAACCTAGATTTCACGTGAAATGAATATGGAGACCATTCCTATAGCAAAATGTTACTCTAATATTGCAACTAGGCAATGTTCTCCCTTCTGAGAAACCTGTTGTCTCAGGCGTACCACAGGGGACAGTATTGGGTCCTATCCTCTTCCTGCTTTACACTTTCGATCTCCCTAACGTATTCTCCCCCTACCCTAATCTCACACGTCGGCTCTTTGCTGACGATATCAAGCTCGACTCTACTTTCGATCCAGTCTCTCCATCCGACGCCCCCACTCAACTTCAGTCCGGGATTTTGGGTTTCACGGAATACTGCAAAACATGGCAGTTAGAAGTTGCAGAGAAAAAGTGCAACATAGTTCACATAGGGCGAAATAATCCCCGAATAGCCTACTCTCATCTTTCCAACAATCTAGCAATCTCTGACTCCATTCGTGACTTAGGTGTCAATATTGATCCTCTCTTGAACTTTGACTCTCATTTTAAGATTGTATGTCATAAATCGACCTCACTTGTTTACCTCCTTTTTCGTAGTATCAGTTGTACCATTCCCTCCCCTTACATCTCAGCTTTCAAGTCATTCATTATTCCCGTATTAGAATATGCATCCCCCGTTTGGTCCCCTCGTCCAAAGGTCTTGTCCGTAAATTGGAGAAAGTACAACACCTGTTTACTAGACTTTTGTACTTTCGTTGCTCTAGAGTAGACCCTATTGTTCCTTCCTACTCTGACAGGTTATCCCTCTATTCATTGAACACTTTGTATGTTCGTCGTATTGTGATTGATATTGTCTTAGCTCTCAAAATTTTTGCTAACTTTGTTGATCTAGAACCTACGCATTTTTATACATACCGTGCAATTAGTAGACGTAATGGATCGTTTGTTCTTCATCTACCCCCCTTCAAGAGAGAAAATCTCAAAGTGTCCTTTTCTCACAGAACAGCTCGCTTATTAAACAAATTGCACTTGATTTGTAATCCCAAATTGTCTATTCCCACTATTAAGATTCATCTATTGAAACACCCCAATTTAACTTATGCTCTCGGAATAGACATTGCTAATCTGTGATCTCCTCATCATTTATCTCCACCCATCTTATTCCCCCCTCCTTCCCACTATCGATCTACCTCAACAAGTCTAACACATCCATCCAATCAGACATATATTGGAAAAGCGGCTAGCTCCTACCGCTTCCGAGGTTCCCTCCCCTCGACATTCCAATGAGCGACTCAAATGAGAAGATCGATCCATCCCACTCCCCCCTCCCCTCCTTTCCTCCCTCCCTCCCCCCTCCCTTCCCTCCTATTTTCACACGCATCTTTCCCATAATTATAATCACTTCCCTTCTCCTCTCTCCTTTCTCACATATTCTGTACTTGTTGAAGCACCTTCAGTGGTGTACGATAAATATAAATAAATAAATAAACTTGCATGGAAAACTAGTGATTTTTTGAATTTTCGTAATTTGAAATCAACATTTCACAATTTCAAATAAATAGCACCATTATTATCAGCTCAATATTCTGATTCGATCGATATATCACTTGTCTCTATGAAATAATATTCATGGAAATTTCAAATTTGAATTTAGAGTTTCAACTGTATTTCACCTAAGGTCTGAAAAAAACAACAAAGACATTCCAAGAGAGGACCAGAATTTTGAAATATCGCAAATACTCGTGAGATATATAATTTAGAAGCTCGTGATGAGACTGATTCGATATGAGTGGTATCGCTGAGTGATTTCTAAAAAAATAAATTGCCATGCGAACTCGCACTTAAAAACCGGAAGTGGCTGTTCGACCCCAGCAAACCATACCATCATTGGTATCTGAGTGCGCTGATTCCGAATCTGGCATCAGTGTTTCTCTATCGTGAAATTTGTTGTCCGACCTCTGAATGCTTTCACTACGCTCCCTGATTACGACCCTGTTGACGAGTGAGAGAGGAGAGGCGAGGGTCATCCTCTTTGGCAGTTTTGCAGACGGGACGAATTTTGGTGCGAATTTTTTGGCAAGTGCTGGTACCTACACATGGAAACCGATCATCTCAAATGTAGGCTTGTTCGATTCAGCAAGGAATTCAGTATCTACGGTAGGCCGGTAGGAGCTTGGTTTTGCGTCTGAGAGCTTGGATATCAGAAATAGTGCAAAACAGCCAGAGGGTACGAAATTTCGCGACTTCAGCGGCCGATATCTCGGATCGCAGGCGGAATTTCACAATTCTGAAAAGAGCCTAGGCGGGCAATTGTATACGCTCTATCGAATGAGCTATAGTCTCTCTACACGTCTCTCTGCGACTACTGCGGGTGTAACTCAAAATCGAGGAACGCCACGAAATGGACAAAAAGCTGAGTCAACCGGATATACTTCCGGTTGTGCTAGAGACTTGAAATTTCGGATTTAGCATCCCTGGGACCTTGGCCGAAGATCCCCAAACGCTGGATACTTGATTTTGAGTTTGAACGGTAGTCGTTACCTAGGATATGTCAGGATACTCTCCGCCCATTTCATTTAGCCAAGCCTGAGCCAAAATTGCTTCGGCGCTACGCGCCGGGGCTAACTTCGCGGAATCGATAGAAACATCGTTTTCAAAAGTTGCCAAACTGAAAATTGAAGACCCGAAAATCGATAATAGGTCGTAATTTTGTCCAAAGAAAAATTTTACACTCGAACAATTGCGACTTCTGGAGTTTTTTCGATGATATCTTTTTCTTTCGCTTTTTTGTGTGATCTAGTTTGAAATATCGGTTTCTACGATTGGAAATACGTCAGAAAACCAATCGGATTGTGGTTATGCGAGTTTGATCGTTGGACCAAAATACGACCTATTATAAATTTTCGGTCTTCGATTTTTTTCTTCATTTCTCACCATCGTCAATCTTTGTATATCAACCGATTTCCATATCGTTTCCGTGAAGTTGGACCATTCCCTATTAAAACAACGAAAACAATGATAAACTACATTTGAACTGAAGTCATTACATCGATAGAGTAGACGATTTCGAAGAAGGTGAACATTTCGTCCGTTATCGTTCGATTCACACGAAGCATTATGAAAACTATGATAATCTACAACAAATGAAGCATTATGGAAATATATCGAACCTCAGTGCAACAATTTGGGAGCACGACCCAAGGTAAAGGTACCCAAGGTCTACGAATGAACCTATTCATTTGAATTTTGAATCAGGTGATATCAGTCGACGGAGAAACTCTCGCGAACGAAGATCTTTACAAAAATCAAATATCGAAGTGGAGAAGCAACCATTGAAAAATGTAAATAAAAAGTGTGCCAGTGATCTTGTTCATTCAAAAAAAATATGATAAACAATCATGAATCACGAGGAACGGAGAAAAAAACGCGAGGCTAAAACATTCTGAATTGTGTTTTTCAACAGTTTCTCCACGATGTCTGTCCTTTGCGTCGACATGAAACGGATGTAAAACACGAAATCAGAACAAAAACTCAATAAATCATATTAGAGCATGCTCAGAAGCTAATCGAGCGTCAGAAGCTAGCACTTGAATTCTTCGAAATGAAGTTGATACATAATTGATGCTTTCGAGTGCATTGAAATCCACTGGTAGTTAGACTACAGAGTACAGAAATCGAAAGAAGTGCATTTTTAATCATAGATATATTTTAATAAAATTATGAAGAAAACAGGAGGTAATTTCCACATTTTGGATCATCCAGCAGAACAATTCACATTTGTCAAGTTGCACAGTCTTTATTTTGGCCTACTCCCGGTTAATTCGAGACCGATGAATGATCGGACAATATGAATCCGAATTTTTTTTTAGGAATTATCTTCATAGAAAGAGTACAGCCCCTCTCTGTAACAATCAGGTAAGCTCAAATCGATATTCCAGTTTTTTTTTTAAATCACAGTCAGCCTAATTGACCGACTCCCGTACCAATTTTTCTCCCAATTTTACAGGAAAGTCATGTTTCGGACCCAACGAGAAGTGAAGTGTTAGCGTGATATTTCGATTGGAGGCTGGAAGAACCACTCTCTTCTCTTTTCCACCTCATCTCAGATTTTATTTTGTAACATATTGGGATTGATTCAATTTATGAAAGAACTAGAACGCAAGAGAAAGATGGGACATGCAATAAACGGCAATACGAGCGAATTAATTCATTTCAATGGCAATAGAGGCATCGTTGATCGTTCTGTTGATTCTTGAAAATGAATGGACAGTTGAAACGCTTATCATTAGGGCAAACCTGAAGAATCGCTCCTGATATTCTCGCCCTTTATGCAGGACAGCAGCTGAAAAAAAACACCCTTTAGTATGCATAATTTTTGCGCTGCCCCAATAATGGTTAAATATCATATTTGTTCTAGTCGGTATTTGTGCTTGCTTCTGGAAAGTTATTGCTATCACCTTTCGATATTGGTTTGTTTTCCAAATGAAGACGAGACTGTACTGGAGCGGATTCGTAATGAGAAGCATCTGCATGAAGTAAGAAGTATAATTTATTTTCTTAGATAGTGAGCATAGTATCAGAGTAAGAATCGATCAGAAAAGTGCCTCTTCGACAGGCAAAAACTCAGTGTATTCAATAGGTGCGTGTGCTTCGCCTCGTGAACCCACCGTAATCACGAATCGTAAAAGTGCGTGGAATCCGTCCGTCAGGAACGGTCTGGTGTCCACCACTACGGTAATTAGGAAGGCGAGCAGTGGCGCGCAGACGTGCAGAAGTACGCCTTTCATCTGATTAATGAGTTTTTTATCGATTAGGCAAACGATTTATCTATATTGGATTTACCTGGCATTTGAATACGTCAATCATCTGATCTGTCATGTTCATCGTCCGTTTCGAAATGAGATTCTGAATGAGCCAATTCGAATTTCTCTTGTACTATTTTTTACATTTCATTTTTTCCAATATTTTGACATTTCATTAAACAATTCTGAGGATTTCGGTACATTTACTAGCATCGCTCACTTTTCTACGCTCAATGAGGCTGTTGATCGAGTGCAACGAGAACGCGATTGCAACGGACGTATGGGTGACAAGACAAATGGTCAACCCGATCAGTACTGGAACATGCATTTTTGCTCACATAATTCTTGCTTCTAAATTGACATTATAACGGATATATTTTCTGTGTATTCGGTAAAGAATATAATGCAATTCACATATAGTAATTGACAACAAAGGTTCTACGTTGCCAGTTTTCTCCGACCAGTCTACTAAACCTTTGTTTAAATTACCAGTCGTCTGTTTTGAGAAATTCAGTATTGCAACGAACGAACGATATTTGATCATTTCCGGTTGCCCGAAATCACCAAAGATGAGTAAGACACCTTCACGATCGACAAGCCACGCCATTTCAGGATCCTGAAGAATCGAGAATGTACCATTCATCTTGGAGATTGCTAGTGGTTTCGAGAACGGGCAATTCTATCGAACAATCGGATTGTGCAAATATCAGAACAATATGTAATTTGTGCATAACACAATCGTATGCGGGAGATGGCATACACATTTTTAGATGGTGACCTGCGATATCTCCGCTGCTTTCTCAGAGTCACGTGCTATGAAGCTGAATGTCAGCAGATTGAGGATTTCGGGACCGACGAGAAACGAGAGACAAACCAACTGCGCTCTGGAATTGAAAAAAATAAGAAGTTCCATTAAATATTGTTGATCTAAATTTTATTCCATACTGAAGCTTGCTGCCCATACCTGTTGTTTAGCAGCCATCGACTTTCGGTTCCCCGCAGGATCTGCTGATGCATGCGCAGCGTCAGCATGGCCATGCACACAATGCACGGAATGAATACAAGAGCGATTAGAGCCTGAATGAATGCCTGATGATGAATGAACTGAGAATGCAGATTTTCATTAAAATTGCTTGGAACTCACTCGAACGCCCGCGTGTCCTACCCGATCGTCTCGGCACAACGGTCCGTCACAGTAGAGGGCAGCGTACGGCGATAGAAAACGCAAATGCAGCCCGAAGAGAATCCAGTCCGCGAGCATGAGAGAAGTTTGAAAATTGTTTCGAATTTCATGACGTAACATAATCGAAAAATAACGATTGTACCGTGCTAGCCGTACAATTTGTCGAATTGTGAAAACCTAGTGTAACGCGAAGTGATGAAGAATGGTTTCTGGACTCGCTCACCAATGTGCTAATATATCCGAAACGAATATCCGCCGCCATCGTCTTTCTGCTGTAAACGAGATAGAACGCTGTGGGATGGAGGAATAGCGTGTTGACAATCGGGAGGAGAGTCTGTGAGCTGAATTTATTGTTGTATTTATCATGCAAAGCTGTGAAAATAGTAAAAGCATGTAATTAATACTGAAGAGCTAGCGAACCCGTTAGTGACATCCAGCAAGAATCTACGATCGTAGTCGAATCCGTATCGCAACGAGTCGCTCCGATTTAGCATCGTCATCCCGACAGTCAGCTGCATCTTAAATAACGGGGCATAACACGCTAAGTTATGTGCGAGTTGGCGATAAACGAACAGTAGAAAATTATGCATGCATTGAGACAAAGAGGAGAATGCGGCACTTAATATTCTAATAGGACTGTTCTATAGGAAGATAATTTGGCTTTCAGAGTCCATCGGAGGCAAATGAACAATTATGATTCGTGTGTATGACTGTGTACGCATGAATTATAATTCAAAAAAATGCCTACTACCAGACATGATAAAATAACATCATCGGATGATCATTCGTCCTGATGAGAAAAAATATTGCTCGCGCTTCCAGAAAAAAGCGAATGAATAAACAAATGCGTAGAGCAAGCTAATTCCTACAAAATGCGTGATGAAATTAGCGTAGAATGCATAGAGAAATTGGCGAAATTTTCGTATTGATTCACAACTGAGAGATCTAAAAGCTGAAATTTATGGGAGCTCACAGATGAAGCTAACGTAAACCGCATGTTGACTCGTGTACGCGATGAGGTACGCTCCCATTCATTGCAGACCAGTTTTTATGAAAATCAACCATGCTTAGCGCGTTCGTGTGTGGTTTTTATGCACATATTGTACGGCGGAACTCATGCATAAACAATGCGAGCTTTTACGGCACGCCGGCGTAAGTGTTAACGGCGAAAGTAGAATATTATAGTTATCGGTGCTTTTCTTTCAAGATATTGCGGAATATCGTTCAATGATATTGTTCAATGCGCGAGCTCTGTGAAATCATACCCATTTGCTTTAGTCCATGCCTTCGCCAACTTCCCACGCCCATTCCCAGAGCCCCTGGCCAATCTAGTCTCTTCTTCCTCGCTCGTCTCGATTCTGCCAATTTCGCTGTTTACGCGCCAGAATGAGAAGACGGAAGAGGGAATAAGAATGCACAATCCGAAAAGGGTTGGTTGGGATCTTTCGATAAAAAGCGACTCCAACTGTTTTCCTGACACCACAGTTGATTTACTATGCACGGGAGAGAGGAAAGAAGGCATGCATCTTCAACGAGAGCTTTCACGCAGCTTCAACATTTAGTGGTAAGATACATAAATTCGCCAATAGACTTTCTTGGGGGGAAATCATCTGACATGCTCAATGTATTCAGTAGTTTAAAAAAACATGATGATGATAATACGGTGAAATATTGTTGCGTCTCGTTTTCTGAAAGTTATTCAAAATTTAAATGCACGTATTTAAAAAAAAATAATTTATCAATCATAATATATCAAATGTGATTATTTATTTTAGAGTTATTTGCAGAAACGCTTGTTTCATGGGGAAACACTCTATGGCCACATGTGCTGAGATGAACTATCGTAGATACCCACTCGAGGAGAAGATTCGTCTTAGGAGAAATGAGAGGGAAGCAGATCTGAAATGGGCGGCGGAAGAAGCGAAGAAGGTCACCGATGATAAGAGGAGGGAGATTGGAAAACTGGACTTTGACCAGCTCAGAGGTCCGTTCCATCAAATTATATGCTTCAATGTTTTTCTCTCAAATTTTTGTGAATTCTCAAACCGATACTTATTATTAGCCTGATCGACCAAGAATTTGAATTTGTCTGAAAAAACTGATTGTTACAAGAGAAGCGTGGCTTTGCCTACAATTTTCGATTACTCGATCGGAAAGTCAAACATGGAGCAACACCTATGGAGAATGTGTCGTACCTTCAGCTGCCCTTCAAAGGGGTGACTTCTCCTGTGCCGAGGTCACCTCGGCCTACTATGGACTCGCACTCACAGCTAACAAGGACATCAATGCCATCGTGCTGTTCATCAAGGTTACTTGTTCGCTTCACAAAGTTTCCGTAGGGTTAAACCTTCCGAGTGATGAACTTCTGTGTGATGTAGCTTGAAGCGACAGATTGTTTGCTGTGATCCGAGCAGAACAACGCATAGCATAGATATTTTAATAGCCTGATTGGTTTACCTGAAAGATTACCTGATAGATTCACCATTCCATCCAATAACCTGATAGGATTGACCGAAACATTCAGAAATCCCGCCAGTGGGCGGCCGAATCGGACGAGAAAGCTTCGCGAGGAGAGAAGAAGCCGCCCCTCTTCGGCATGCCTGTATCCATCAAGGAATGCACTCTCTTCTTATTTCAGAACTTCTATCGGTTCGAGGTTGAACCACAAAGAAGCAAATATAATGAATAATTTTGCACTGGGAAACAGTGATGTGGTGTTAAAATCTTGGAAAACTAGACGGAAAGTAGAAAAGTAGTGTTAATTTATCTTGGAAAAGTAGATGGAAAGGTAGCGACATTTAGACGGAAAAGTAGGAGCTGGAAAAGTATGGAGATTTGAATTCCTGCAATTTTGTATCTCGGTTCCTGGTGGGGCTTGCGAGTTGAAACTCGGATTTATAGCTTAAAAGTGTCTGAAAATCTCATAGAACAAGTTTCAAGTCGCTAGCTCTTCAGGGAACCGAGATAGAAAAGTGCGGGAATTCAAATGTTTCTACTTTTCCATCTACTTTTCCAGGATTTAGGGACGGCAGCCGGAATATTTGAGTACGACAGATTTGGCTACACCCTCCGACGCTTTGGTATCCAACCTACCGTAATCTGGCTTTCAATTTCTTTAATATTTTTCTGAATCATTTTTAATATATTTATATTATTTTTCGAGCTGTTTCATTGAATAGAATGAATAATATGACAGAATGAACGAACACAAAGCATGGCATGAAGAGAGAATACGAAGTGTGAACGAGGCCAAGAAAAAAGAGGTGTTTTCAGAACTTATCGATTTGGACTTATTTTATATAGAATTAATAGATTTTGCTGCATAAAAAAAAGTTATAACAATGAAAATAAAGCTAGTGAAATAGGAAACGAGAATGAGGCCGCGAAACTCGAGATTTTCACGGCAAGAAAATGGCTTTCTTGTAATTTCTCAAAAACCGTGCAAAGTACATCCAAACAGCGCAAAGTACAGCGCAAAGTACATCAAAGTACATCCGTTTTTTTTTTATTAATTCAAACCCAGTGTCATCGACGGAATGCAGGAAAATTAGAAATGTATTGGGTTGAGGAATAAGTAACGCTCGTTTTTGAGCATCGTGTTTGGGCTCATATATCTCCCGCCAATCAAATCTAAAAGAGCTGACTTTATAGCATTTTTTCAGGGTATGCTCGAGTATCATAGCCGTTATTATTAGAAATATGACGCTTCCTGTGTAGGAGAAAAATTTAGATTTCAATGTACTTGATATTTTTCGAAAATTTTAGATTTTTTTCGAAATTGTGTAATTTAACGTGGAAACTGTTCGGTAAATTCACAAATTCTCAGGTGAGCAGCCCGATACTACACCTCTTTCATGGTAAAGTGAGAATGGTACTCGATTCATTGTTGTATTTTTATAGACGTTTCAAGGGGAACGTTCGTGAAAAATTGCAGTTCACTTAACTTATTTGCCTACCTTGAGGATCGAAGGTGCTGGCCTATACACTAGTGCGCTCCAGTCACTCACTATGGAACTATATTATCACTATAAACATTTGGTGCTACTTATGCTCCTATTTGAAAAATAACAGTTTTCCAAAAATATTTTTTTGTGACGGAATCAAAAGAAATGCGTGTTTTGAGGACTTTGGATTAAACCATACCCAAGACATAGTAGTCATTCTATAATTGTGGCCACTTGGTGGATGATAGTGCAAAAGTTGCTCGTCCATTTAACCATCTAAGGCCTTACATTCAATTAGTACGGTTTACAGGAAATAGCAATAAATGTCGATTTCGAGGCTTGTTTTTCTATATCGGACTTACGAGCAATTTAACTCATAAAGAGAATGCTCCACACTTAGCAAAATTCGTCCATATTTTTAACAGGAAAGGTACTCCACATTCAAGCATAATTGAGGTCTTTAGATCTATTGCTAAGAAAACGCGGCTAGCAAAACTTCTTTCGGTCAGTAACTGAAAATCCTACACTCTCGTTAGGCGCATATCTCACCTAGGCCTTTACTTGGATATTCCTCTGAATATCATCAGTGTAATGTATAACCATGATACTTTACTACTGCAGCTTAATTGTGGCTCAATAATTCTTCTTCCCTCAGTGCTGACCTGTCAAAATCTCAGGGTGAGGTGCGACAACTTTGAATTGAGCCAGCCATTGTGATCGCCTAAATGATCGGAGATATATGATATAGTGTGCGCTAAAGAGAGTATCCAAGCCCTTATCGATCATCAAAAACCGGAATATAATTGCACAATTTAGAAAGACGGGAGAGGTCATAATCTGAAATTGGAAAAACGAGCGTTACTTATTCCTCAACCCGATACTATGCGCGGATTTTTAGAAAACTATTTAAAACTATCAGGTCAAGATTGTGACACAACAAACAACCGTATTTGCAACTTTACTTCCGCTTCTAGTATTAAATTGTGCGTATTAAAATTTATTGTTTGATTTGTCATGATCCTCCATGATACTGGTAGCACATCGCCAGCAAAGCGTGAATTGTTGATGTATTTGAAAATATTCCTGCAATTTCAGTTTACGATAACATGAAGAGAGATAACATGAAGACTGTCTTGCGATGCGCTCCAGTTAGTCTCAAAGCGTGGCACCCATCACCTATTTTCTTTATTATTTTACTTAATATTTTGCCATTATTTTGCAAAAACTAAATTGAAAACATTGAATGGGGTAACGTAAGCTTCCATTTGCGCACCAATTTGTGAATTGTTTCATTCATCTGTTTACACCTCTGCCGTCCCTAGCAGGATTATAACACCACATGAACGTGCCAAGAAGCAATTCTCCAAGTTACTTCTTCTCCGCTTCAGATGAAAGGGTACGATCAGACTCGTGGATACGCCTCGGCCATCCATCAGCCCGCAGAGCACGATTCTCCTCTCGTCGCGCAGCTCAAGGAGCTGGGTGAGGACAGCTTCTCGATTTACCGAGAGACAAAAAAGGACAATCGTTACTAAGAGCGTGCTCAATCGATTGAATACTGAGCATCAATAAATGTGGAAACAATAAGAAACCCTGAAATTTAATTTTTGAAAAATTGTTTCAGGAATGATTCCTTTCGTGCAAATGCATTACATTTTCCGAATAGTCAACGCAGCTTCCTCAGCATTTCGGATTTCACTTTACCTGGGCATGGCGATGGATGGTTCTGGACAAAAAGCCTTTGGACGCCATTTCAAGGGATAACCCTAATTAAACCCACTTTGAGCGTCTCGTCATTGTTCGCGTGTCGCACTGTCTCGCCTCTCGGATTCTGCGGTCTAAAATGCAAATTCATTTATGTTATATTTATTTATAATCAACAAATTGAAAGAGTCTTCGGGGAAAGTCATGAAAAAAACATCCTTTCCAAATCTAGTTGCCAAACATGCATTCCTCATTCAAATAAAAACTCTTTTAAAGGAGCCGGAACATGACCACAGGCGTGCGACCTTCACCACGAAAAAAACTGAGCGATCAAGTTAAAAAAATTACGGTAGTCCCTCGCGTCAAACTTTTTTTCGGCTCAGCTCTTTCTCCGCTTTCAACTACTTTCTCGTGTTTTTCGGTGTTTCCGTTATTTCGTTATGTTTGAAAAGTGTTCGGATACGTGGACGCATTACCAATCAACTCGGAACCTTCCTTTCCGGCTCCTAGCAATCAAATGGCGTCATTATCGTCCCTCGTTTGGAATATCATAGTTATCCCCTTCCAAATCGTCATGTGCTCGAGCTATTTCGCGTTCTTTGAGTTATTCTGTATATAGAATCTATCATACTACGCACGAACTACCTTTACTACCCATTTTAGACAACAATTTTCAATTTCGAAGTAAATCAATGACCTTTCTCTCTGTCTACCTTTCTCTCAGTCGCACGCCTGTGGTCATGTTCCGGCTCCTTTAAAAGAGTTTTGATTTGAATGAGGAATGCATGTTTGGCAACTAGATTTGGAAAGGATGTTTTTTTCATGACTTTCCCCGAATACTCTTTCAATTTGTTGATTATAAATATATATAACATAAATGAATTTGCATTTTAGACCGCAAGAATTCGAGAGGCGAGACAGTGCGACCCGCGAACAATGACGAAACGCTCAAAGTGGGTTTAATTAGGTCAATTAGTTTTAATATAATTAATTAATTAATTAATTGGGCCGCACGCAGATGGTCGGAGAGAAGGCTCGAAAGTCGCGGATTTGTTTTGTTGATTTTGTTTGTATCTCAAACCATAAAGTGGTACAATCGTGCGATACAGTAACCAATCGAGTTAAACGAAGTTTAATTTTCACTCCAGGACGCGAGTGCGGGCGATCTTTTTCCCACGAATGTGAAGGAGCCAGGAGGCAACAAGGTTCTTAATTAATAAATAGAAATTAATAAATAGAAATAAATAAACAAATATAATCAAGGAGCTGGCGGAGATCAATCATTTGGAGGTTGTTCCGAAAGAAGAGATGGTGAAAAGGTGAGGAGGGTGGATGAGCGAATAGCTCACCAAACTCAGTAATCTAGATGCACATGGTCTGGGGATATCTCAAAAAAATTACAGCCCGAAATCTCATCTGGAAGCAAAATGGCGGGTACCCTTGGGAGTGACAAATTTTACTGACCTTATATTTACCAAGTACTCCCGGGAGTTGAGCCTGGGTCTTTGAATCTGGAGGTTAAGCTTTCTGGCTAATTGTAAGGTTCACTTCTTCGAATGAACCGATTCCCACCACTTTGGGCCGAGTTGTCGGCACTTAATTTCAAAAAGCGTGAAAAAGGTTGTTTTCCGGCCCAATCGGCTCTGAAAGTATTTTCTTCGATTTCCAACCCCCGCCATTGTATTCAGCAGGTCAAGATACCCTTTGATAACCAGTTTTAGCAAAATTTATGAAGTGGTTTCTGAAATATTGCGATCGAAAAAACAACAAAAAAATCGAAAATTTGCAAAATAGAAGTAGCGGGTGAGAATCGAACCCGGGTCGGCTCGATTTTGGCCCATGGCCATAACCACAAGGCCACAGGAGCGATATGGAGAGACACTCTTCATGCGATACACGATTAGCGAGTGAGTATGATAGCGCGCTCGCAGGTCCTTACATTTTCCGAATAGTCGACGCAGTTTCCTCAGCATTTCGGATTTCACTTTACCTGGGCATGGCGATGGATGGTACTGGACAAAAAGCCTTTGGAGGCCATTTCAAGGGATAACCTAGACGAGTTACCTGACAACCGAGAAAGGAGGATAGCGCACAGGCAGGGGAACATTGATACCATTTCCGAGTATCTAATCCATAGTATAAAATGTTTCTGGTGTTAGCCTATTGTGCAAACTACACCGTTCTCGCGGCGTCTGATGCAAATATCAGGATACTACGAAGATGGTAATAGATCAGTACCAGTCCGGTTCCATGTTGGAAGCAAGTTCCGAGATAATTTTCACAGGTTGTTGCGGTGTTGATTCAGTCTGGATCTTTTCGGCTCAGGATCACTCAGGGTGGCATCAAGTTCGGGTTGCCAAGCATAAACCGGTCGTATACGGTATCGTTGAACATGTTTTGGCGTGCCTAAGGGAACATATGTTACCTCACAGGGGGTTCAAAGGGGGCTTGCCCCTTGCTTGTTTGATGATCATATTGATACTCCTCAAAAATATAGAAGCGTCGATTAGCCTTCGCCAGAATGTTTCTCTGAACATCTTCAACAATTTTCCGATTGATGGGCCCTAAGCGATCTTGCACTCTTTGGCTTGCCCCCCTTGCTTGTTATATAATTTGGTCACTTTTCACGGTATCCAAATAGTTCTGCACGAGAATTAATGCTACGCATCAATAAAAGTAAATGAATCCACTTCCCGTGGGGAAGTGCGATTTTCAGTTTGTGACAAACTCAAACCCTGAGTGAATTTGGGTCCTCCAATCATCCTCTCTCACAATCTTGATCTCAATAAAAGATGATGAATCACTTTTAGATCTGATTTCAATAAAAGTATGGGAATCACATCTTGACCCAAATTCGCGCCTTTCGCTGGTTTCGAGCGAGTACGCAAATATGCTGATAAAAGTTCAAGTACATTTTGAAGCTATTTTTTTCATATGACTGCTGAATGCGAACATCCTCGTTAAACTCTACGATGCATCCTTTGAAATTGAGTTATACTGAAATATTTTCGAGTTAACATCTTTTAAACAGAGTGGTTAGATTTTTTATTCATAACATTGTAACATTGAGTAACCACCACATAATGACATTGAAATGAGTACAAATGCAAGGAGTCCCAGGCGCGGATTTGGGTCAAGATGTGATTCCCATACTTTTATTGAAATCAGATCTAAAAGTGATTCATCATCTTTTATTGAGATCAGGATTGTGAGAGAGGATGATTGGAGGACCCAAATTCACTCAGGGTTTGAGTTTGTCACAAACTGAAAATCGCACTTCCCCACGGGAAGTGGATTTCGATTGCGATGAAATGTACATGGAAATTTGGCGGCACAACGATTCTGTTATTGCATAGCTTGGTTCGAGTTGCCGAATGGACGGGCTTTCTGTGACCCCAAAGATGGATTCGATTACTGTCACCGTAGATATCCCCCTAAACCCAGTGACCTACGTGATCCATTCGAATACTTAAAGGAGGGTCGAGGAGCGAAGAAAGATTGACCGGCGGGAGAATTCCTCAGGAATAAATATGATTAATACAAATATGTTAATATGTTAGCACTGAATAACAACAATGGAATGGTTCCCATGTTTATTTCTGATTTAAATTGCCTTCACATGGATGCATTAAAAAACACGTTGAATTCAATCCAAATTTAAAGGAAGTCGGCAGCTAAAAATTGCTGAAAAAATAGAGTTTCACTAACTCAAAAAGAGGAAAAAATAATAAAAATAAAAAATAAATATTTAAAGAGCAAAGTGAAAAAATATGCAAAATATACGGTAGCTCCGGAACCTAGTGTAAAGCCTGCGTGTACGCGGTGTGCCTTGCCCGGCGCCATTCACCAACGCACAATTAATTACGGTAGTTTCCTCTTTATCGATTTTTTTGGCTCATTTCGGGCATTTTTTCCACTCATTTCGTCTTTATTTTATTTTATCGGTGCCTATTTTCACGTTCTACATGATTGATCGGCAATTATCCCCTTGGTGATCATTTTTGTTAGTGTTGGCACACGTTTACCGGTCAAATCAGTTCGTTTCGGGCATTTAGACTGGTGTTATACACGTTGATTAATGAAGTTTCTCGCCATTTACGCTTATTCGGTGAATACTTTATGTTTTCTGCACTTCAGATATAAATTTGTTTGATTTATTTGGATACATTACCATTTTAGACCATGGTTGCGAACTGCGCCCTTTGTAACAACTCGAGCAGTGAGTACCATATGTACAACTTTCCTGCCAATTCTTGCCCTGAGCTGCAGGCGTATTGGGTTGCTTGCCAAAAGTTATCAGAGGAGCGAAAAGAGCACATGCTGGACGTGCTTAGAGAGGAAAGAGCGAGAACGAGAGTCATGTGGTGTAGCGTTCACTTCAACGCACACGGACGGCCAATCGACGTGAGATATTATATAATAGTTGAAGTCCTCGATGATACGACTGGTCATCTTTCCCCATCTTTCCAGCTTCGCGGCACAGGTCCACCCCTCTCTCCTTCTGGCACAGCCTCTCGTGCACCGTCACCGTCGCTCCCTGAATACTTGCTAGTCTCTTCGTCTTCCCTCCTCACTCTCTTCAAGCGATGTCCCACTTGTGGCGTCGGTTCCATCAGTTCGATGTCCTCTTCCCTGAATGGATCAGCTCTGACTCTCAGATAGGACTGTGAAATGTGCCAGGAGCAATCTTGGTCTTCGCAGCCTCGTTTGAGAGGACGATACTGGGAGGGAAACGTCAAGTAGCATGTGCCGCCCATACCACAGGACTGCCCTTACCGGTCAGTGACTCTATTCCTAATTTATTTCAAGACTACACTATTTCGTACCTTACCGATCGATTGAAGAGACTCGCCGACTGCGGAGACGTTATGGGACTCGCCCTTCCTGCTGCAAGAACCTTTCATGGCCTACTCGTGAATCTAGTCATTCCCTCAGTCGATCACATCTACATCAGTCACATGAAGGACGTGCAGAGCACAGTGCGGCATGTGATGGACGTGAGTTGGAATTTTTTTTATTATTTACTAAATATAATCCTCGAAATAGAAGATATAAGTTTATATTGAATCGACAATATGTACAATTGCTTATCTATGCCCTATCAGACTACAGTACCCACTAATTAGTGCCTTCCTGTAAAGAAACTACTCCAACGTCCTCTCTCAACTTACATCTACATGTTACCCAGCTTGAATCAGCCTGGTCAAAAGAGACCAACTATTGAACTACGTCAACAGTAACTCCAACTCACCTTGACTCCGTCCCATTGGGTCGTCTCCATGAGCAGATTTGAGTCCCAGTCGAAGAGTGGGCGGATCAGTCGACTCAACGTCGTCAGCGTTCCGCGCGTCCACCACATCATGCAGTACGCATTCGGGCATAGATCTGTAATGGCAGAATTAGTGTGGTGGCGCGTTGTGTAATACCATTTTGGTAGACAATGAAGTGTGAAGAGAGAGAACTCCATCCAGCATGGCCAGTCGATATAAAGAGAACGGTGTCAAATGGGAATGTTCATCCAACTTCCCTCCTCCAAATAATTAACTTCACTCCACTCACCGGCAACCGCCAATCCGTCCATCTCTCGTCTGAAGTAGTAGTACGAATACGTCTGCAGGTCAGACATCTGCAGCAGCGGGTACAGTAGCTAGCTGCAGTAAATTGCCGATTAGATTAAGTATCCCTTCAGCAACCGTACTTGTCCGAGGATCTTGGGTTTGAATGCGCACGCGCGTCTGCACTGAGTGATCGCCAGTCTCCTATCACGACAATCTGAAGGAACTACAGTAATTGATTGGCACATTCTTCTACTGTATACCTTTCTCGGGTCGACTCCGTACATCGAGGGGCCATTGTTGATCACGTACTCGAGCACCTTCTCTAGGCTAAACAGAGTGAAAATATTTCAAGTGGCGTGATTAACATAAAGCTAGCTGGTTCACAGATTCGCTCAGTGTGCTCGGACAACGATGCGAAGATCGGGAAGATGCTCAGGGAGGATGTCAATTTCAAGAGCATCAAGCATCTCCTCGACTTTTGGCATTTGATCAAGGGCATCAACCACGATCTGCGAGAAGTATGTACTGATATAATCATTGAAACCCAATAACAACTATTCAAAAGTAAAATAGTGTCTAATTTATCCTCTCAGCTTGCGAAGAAGAAGGGCTGCCCCAAAATTCAGTTCTGGAGGCGTAAGATCATCAACCACGCCTACTTCGTTCATTTCAAGTTTGCCAGAAACAGAAGGCGCGGTCTCAACTACTGGCTTTCTATCCTCGCTCATGTCACTGGACGACATTCCAATCTGCATAAGGTATATGCTACATATTATTTCTAGACCCCTTTTCGAGAAACAGTACTGCGATCTCTTATAATCTATGTGTAACCTCAGATCCCCTTTCTCGATGGAGTCACCAAGTGCAAGCACACAAAGATCGGCCGCGACACTACTCATCTGATCAAGAGGGACAGCGATGAATTCCAGAAACTCAAGGCCGTCATTATGAAGCCTACGTTCCTATCTGGATTCCTAAGAGCATCGCCGAAGAAGAACACCAGCCCGAATGAGTCGTTCAACAGCATAATCAATATGTATGCACCAAAGAAAAATGCAAGGTTCGTTTTTGTTTCAAACTGAATACAATGTTATCGGGTCGAAAGTGAATGATACCTAACCTGGAAATCTTCCTGTCGGTCATTGCCCGGTTGGAGCAGAGGGAATGCGCCATCTGGAAAGAAAATTCATAATTCAAGGGAAAAAAATGGGAAAACGTTTCATACATATCCCATAAGTCTAATTTATTTTCTTCTTACAGCACTCCTCCGTGGTATGAGGAAAGAGTCAAGCTGGCCACCCTCCACTTCAACACTCTCTCATTACATGCTCAATCTGCGAGAAGAGACATACGACACTTCGGTCAAAGTAATCGGGATAGACTCGAGAGCAATGAAGAGGAAGATGGGAAAGGTGAATCATGCATGGCGGAATGAGGTTAAACATGTACATTCGTTTTTCGAATGAAAAATATGTGCAAAACAATTATGGAATATTAAAGTGTTATTTTCAGGTGTGGGAAGCCATTCCGGATGTCATCGACTGGCGAATCATGGAGCAGTTCATGAAGAGGATGAAGGCCCCCTCCAATCAGGCATACATCCAGGCCATTCAGAATGAAGAGGAAGATGATGAAGAAGAGAGGGAGGAGGAGGACGGTGATGGAGGGGAGAGCGATGTCTCGGAGGAGTTGGGAGGAGGGATGTAGCAAGTGGACTCGGATGAGGAACCAGCCATGCACGCCATCGAGTTGAGCGATGTGGAGGATGAGGAGTCGGAGGAGGAGGGAGGGGAAGGAGGTTTGGGTGCGGTGGAGGGAGAAGAGGAAAGCATCCCGTACTCTGGATCGGAATGGGATGAGGTAAAGCCTAGGCTGCAGTGCGAGCACAGGAGGCAGCAGCAAGAGGAAGAGGAAGGGGTCGTGGAGGGAGAGGAGGAAGGGGCAGGGGCGGGGGAAGAGGGGGTGCGGTATCTCAGCCGTTGGCGCAAGCTGACTTGAATGCCTCTCCCACTTCTTCTCGTGACGCTCAGCCATCGACCAGGAAGAAGATGGTGAAACACTCGGTGGAAGGGACGGCGACGGCGACGGCAGTCGACTCCGATTCTGATTCCGAATACACCCCCACTCCAGCCAAGAAGGGAAAGTGGAAGCTTGCATAGACCCAACTCGATAATAGTAATCAATGTAATTCTCGACATTTTATGTTGTTGTTTCGTCGTCCCTTCACAGTGAATCGTCACCAGTTCCATCTGTAATATTATCATTTTCTTATAAGTTGAGAAAAATTACTTTGCTAAAATCAATAGTTCACCAGACACTATATTAGGAACGTGAATTATCAAATCACCAGGTAGAAAACTTCACAATAAAAAAATAAGAAAAACTAAATCGCGTTACACTCCGATCTTGAAAGCATATTATTCCTTTACTCATATTGAAAGCAACAATATACCTTGAATCCGTCCTTCTTCCTCGTCACATCGATCGATCAGTCGACTTCATTCTCTCGCAATAACTTCATCGTCCACTCCTTGATGTCCGCGAGCGGTTCCTGCAATCCATAAACAGTTCGTCAACCGTAATCGACAGTAATCCACACATTCAAGTAACTACCGAATCCTTGCAATCTCCAATTTGTTGTGGAAGTTGAGCATGGCATGCGTGCCCATTGCGTCGACACCTGCACTTCAATTTGCCATATTATTAATACCACACCATAAATATCAAGCCGTTGATATTTAGTGCAAGCCACGAATATATGACCCCTCCCGTTATCTATCAGACACAGCTAAAATATCTCTCCACCATACCCCAGCCTCCTTCAATCGATGGGTATAGATGGATCCCTCGTCTCTTACGTAGAATTCTCACGTGGCAATCAGTGCAGCGGGTAGATCAGACAGATCGGGTTGCATCAGAGGAGCGAAGTCGGGATTGGTCAGGAACGGCGCCAGTTCTGCAACGATAACATGGCTAGCTTATCACCATTGTGTCAACTTGTCCTATCTATCCACGAGCACAACGAATGAATCTATTATTCTCCGAAGGGCACACAAAACAGAAGAACCAACTAATTTAAAGAAAATATTTAATAAATGGAATACCATGAAGAACGTGTTCATTCTCCAGCGGTCGATCACCTGCCATTCCTTGCTCAGTGCAGCGAAGAACCACTACACGCACCTGGAGAGTTATAAATAATATTTACGTATTTATTTGATTAAATACAAAGTCGTCCGACAGGAAAGGATTATATCGCTTGCCTATGCACCAGCTCGCAATCATTGGTAAATGTATGTCAGTCAGATCGGTGTTTCAAGTACACTATGTGTATTGAGAGCAAATAATCTTTCAAAAGAATGGTTATCAACGGAATACAGTTAGAGTTAGCTAAACTGCCAAAGTGGGAATGAATGCTCATGATAACACAGTACTAGGTGCGAACGAAATCGAAGATTGTTAATAACATAGGAGTTTGGTGCGTAAATCACACTTATAGCCCTAACTCACCGGGTGGTAGTAGCTGAGTCGGAGCACTGGCTCGATGATATGCATCGCCACCTTGACGATTATCGATTTGGTCATCTGCAACAGTGGCAGGGTTAGAGCGATGGTACATGGTACACATTCCTTATCACCCCGTAGTGCGCATACTGTACCTTCTCGGGGAGGGGTCGGAAAAGGGCGGCTGCCATTAGTGGCACCAGCACGACGACGCGCACCATCGTTCCGCCTGCGATGTGATAAGCGCCCTTTCCAATAATTGCAGATCCGGAGTTCGAGTGTGAAAATGGTCTCGCTCTCTGTGCCCATCACAATAAAATCGATACCTGTGCGCGTGACGGTGTCGTCGCTCCCCGTGACCTCCCCACTGATCCAGTCGATATCCGTGTCAAAGATACTGCCCATGTCCGTGACATGCGTGACCGTGACTCGCGTGATCGTGACCGTGACCGTGACTTGCGTGACCGGAGCCGTGACCGTGACCGCAAGAAGGGTCGAGGAGGGAAGAAGAGCAGAACGGGAAAGGGAGGGAAGAGAAGTCGATCGAATAAGAAGAGAAAGAGAAGATCGAAGAAATCTCGGAACTCGGATGAAAGCAGTGAAGAGGAGGAGGAAGAAGATAGAAGAGACAGAGAGGAGAGGAGAAGGAAGAGGTTATGACTAGGGAGGATTATTGAAGTAATAACTGCTGAAAAAAATTGTGATTCTATTCGAATAAGCGATTTCATATTTTTTGGATTTAAAAGTATTACCAAATAAATCAAAAACTATTTTACAGAGACGACATGGAGTACGACAATCGAAAGGATGATGAGAGGAAGAAGAAAGACAGGTAAAGGATACTGTAGACTTGGACTGGATTGTTGGCTGAACATGGGATGGATTTGGAATGTTCACCTCCTTTCTTCTCAGAGTCGAACCGAAGAGTGACCTACCCAAGAGTGAACATCCAAAGAGTGACAAGAACGAGAGCAAGAAGGAATAGAAAGAGGGAAAGAAAGAGGAGAAGAAGATGGAAAGTAAGAAGGAAGAGAAAAAGGAAGAGAAGAAAGAAGGAAAATCAGAGAAGACCAATGAAAAGGTCGAGCCAACCCAAGAGGAATGATTGTAGAATATGGCACAATCATGCTAACACTAGCGTCCTCCGGAATAAATATGATTAATACAATTATTTTAGGAAAATACATTAAATTTAAATGATAACAACAATAAAATGGGGTGTGTCGAAATTAAAGCATCTATCCTACCGTGAGAATATATCGCAACATTTGCGGCACATTAATAACTGATAATTAATTGATGTGCAAATTATGTTCACTACCACTAGAAATACAGCACAGTGTTTATAACCCGAGTAGGTAAACCAATCAATGATCTGTGAAGACAAGATAGCATCACCACTAGAGTTGACAATTCAAGGATACTTTGAAGTGAGTTGTCCAAGAATTCTCTTTCAAGTATTCTTGAATAACTCAAAATGCATATTTTTATCCGTTCGAAAAAGAAATCCTGACATGATTAGGAACGGAATTCAATCATCTTTCCTATACGCTTCAAATCTAGTTTTCCAGCTATGACTGATCTCACGCCCACATAAGCCTTCAAATCAATTATCAACCCTGATCACCGCTTCATTTCCAGCACTCATTACCGATAAAATCATTTTTACGGCGCCATTTTCCTTTTCACATTCCACCCATTCCATACTCATGTATGCCGTTTTCATCAAGGAAAACTACCGAGCGTGAAGAGAACATGAAAAGGGTGAATATCTTTGTCCATACTTGCATCCTTATTTCGCCGGGCAAATGTACGTATTACTGCTCGGTTCTAACTCTGTCATCTCTCTCCCTTCTCCGAATCGTCCTTTCCTCTTCCATTCTCTAACTTTACGACCCGTTTCTTATCTCGGGGAGCTCCGAAGCGTCCCAAAACGCGCCTCATTATCATTATCTCACCACACCTTCTGCTCACTTTCACTGTGCGTGTTGGTTTGTATGTAACTTTCTCAACTTTGGTCCGCGATTATCGAATTCCCGGCTGTTTTTTTATTGATTTTACGGTCGTAGATCATGCTGCAATCTACAGATGATATCACCGACCACTCATTGATCTCATGAAACATGTCATTTGATGGCCGTCTTCTCTCCCCTTTTTTATCGTCCCTCATAACATTATTTCACACCTATCTCGCGCGAGAGCTTCAAAGGCCCTCGCACCGAAGGCGCTCATTCGGGCATATCTGACAAGGGGAATGAGTGGGATAGGCAGCGCGGTCGCCGCGTCTTTGATACACCCAAGTTGTCTGACGATACGCCGTGATGCGATTTTATTCACTTCTGGATCAAAGATTCGCTCCGTTTCCATGCCGCTGAACATTGGCTTGTCTTTGAAGGGGCAAGGGAAAAGAGCGAAAGTCGACCTGGGTTTTGCGATGCTTGTCTGTGATCCACCCATACAACCCCTATCTCTTTCGAGTCCGAGCTCGTCGCTTTTTGTTCCGAGGCGCATAGCGAGCAACTCGTCTCATTCGTGTCGTTGAATATTAGCAGCAATCACTTGCACTGTGTCTGACCCCGATCAGGGAAACAAAATGCGAAATGATCGGCTCTGATGTAACAAAATTGGCGCGCTCTTGCCGTTTTTTTTCTACTGGTGTCTCCTATCGCCACTTTCCTTTGATCTTTGATCTTTGCAGCGGTCGTCCGTTCACTCCGGTAGGAAACCTCGCGAAAGATGGCGGAAACCACGACCCCCTTCTACAATGAGTCCGAGTCGACCACTCCCGATTTCGGGTATGTTTTGGTTGTATTTTTGAAAATAACCTTTGAAAAAAAGAACTATGCGTTTCACGAATGCAGCTCACGAGTAGATTGCGAGAAACCGCATGCGTTTCTTAAAACAAGCTCACATTGCAACCACGCATCAAGCCTCAAAAATGAGCAAATAAAAACGATATTCAACAATAAGGAAAACAATGGATTGATGATGGTCGAATCTGCAAAAATGCGAAAAAAAAGTTACCGTGTATGGCAAAGAATGAACAAATTAACGTTACATTTTCTTTGGTTGTTCAGCAGATTGGTAGTAATACACGCCGATTAGCATAGTCAATGTGGAAGTGATGGTCAAAATGGACTCTGCTACTACATAGATAGATGTTCTTGTGAAACGTTGAAATCCTCTTCAGATACGATACGTGCGTCGGAGCTAAATTCATGTCTTACCCCGAGGCTATGGACTTCCTATTCAGTTCGTTTACTTTCTTATATTATTATTTGCATTATCTACGCTCGAGGAGCCACGGAGTAATATAGCATGTGATCATGACAAGAAAGAAATGGCTCACCTATTAGCGCTCAAATAGTGATCTTTATCGTATATCTTTATCGGAAAGATGACGGAAATTTTTTTAAAGACGTCGGAAAAAATTTGAAAAATAAGAACTTTCCAGCAATTTACCACTACAACACCGTATTCGCTTACGTATTGTCTGTGGGAATCGCTCTCTACATCCTGATCTTCCTAATGACCGTTAAGGTATGCTATTAAATAATTAAATAAGGAAATAACTAAAAAATAATTTAATTAATTTGCTTTTGATTCAAGCATATCAGTCCAAGCTCGGTGATGTCCTTTGACAGATTTGCCACATCTGAGCTGATTTTTGAGCTCGGTGATTAGAGATCAAAAATCAAAGACCAATTTTCCAGCTCATGTACGAGTGCTGGAAGATCAAGGACGAGAACATTCGCGGCGACATCATCCTCTGTCTCTCGACGCCGTTTGTGAGCATTTTACCCACTCGGGGCCCGACTCTTTTTAATTTGAGGCATTTCTCTGATAGGCGAGAGAACGCGCGAATTGAAGAGAGTCGCGATTTGGCATCGCTATTTGCTACTAAACCTGAATAATATTTGCCTGAAACAGGATCAGAGACGCATTCTGGGTCTTACTGGATCGTCAAAACAACGAAGAGGAAAACAAGAAAGTTGTGACTCGCTTCTTAGCGATCAAATATTGTCTTTATCGTATATATTCTTCGGAAACATTGAACGAGAGATTTTCCAGATCGTCGGCTCGACCTGCCTCGCCTCCGCAATCTTCCCCCGAGCCGACAACCAGATGACCACGTTCGGAGTCGCGTGAGTTTTCCAAAAAAACTCATTCCAAAAAGAGACTCATTCCAAATCAATCCCAGTAGCAGGTGAATCACAGTAGAGATGATTTGCATGTTCAACTCAAGGTCTTGGTTTTGAGTGGGTGTATTTGTACTGCAGATATTGAGATAGCATACAAAAGTTTCCTATTGTTTGGGCGCTAATTTTTTAAAGGAATCTCATTTTTCGAAACGCTCTCGAAATTTGGAAATGCCCAAGCCTTTTCGCTATTTTGATGAAACATATATCTCCTTGGCTCTATCGTCCACAATTATTTCATGAGAGGCTTCAGCTTGAGAACTGTCCTCAGACGCACCGTAAAGTGCTTATCATTCGCGGAAATCGGTGCTTGACAGACTGCGTAAACTGTCAATTATTCGGCCATTTTATTGTTTGGCGCGCATCTCGGGGATCGATCGAACTCAGCGGTGATCAGAGGTCGGCACAGTGCGCGCATCATTCGGCCGAGGCTAGAGAGCGTAGGGCAGAGTGATGGCGCATAGAGAATGACTCTCCTCCATCCGTATGCTCTCTCGTGTCTCTGATAGGCGAGAGAACACGCGAACCGAGGAGAGCCGGGATCACATTTGCCATCACTAGTAGGTAAGAGGAGGGTGAGCGGGAAGAGATAAGGGGGCAAATCGTAAATGACGCTCGTTGAAAGGCCGAGCAGTATTCTCTGCAACTTTGGAATGGACAATTCAGCAAAATGCATGCGATTTGGAATGGATATCAGCACCTTTTTCACTTTCCTGGTATGAACCACTATGGGTTGCTGGAAGCTCTTCTGATTGTTCACGAAGGAAGTTATATTAGGCTGGGGAATGACAGAAGAATGACTTGACAGAAGAACCTAAAAGGTGCCGAAAGGCTTCCCTGCTCTATGAAAAGCCCGAGGGCGTTTTACGAGCATGAAAATCATGAGAATCGTCATTTCTGCGCATGTGAGCCAGCCTGCCGTTTGAACTTGCCGCCCAATCTGTTATCACTATGCGAGACGACCATGCACATTTTATATCCCTGCATGCAAAAGGAAACGAATGAAAAAGCAACATGATTCCATTTGTACCCAGTATGACGGGGAAGAGGCATCGAAAACAAGTCGGTGTCTGGCTGTGGGACATAAAGTTTGACGAGATGAAAGTTGAATTGAAATCAGCAGATCGAGTGGTTGAAAGCCTGTGGTTTCAACGGTGCTCTCGCAGGTCAGGCAGACAAGACTGCGTGCGAAGTACGGTGTCTGACTATGGCACATAAATTCTGTCAAGGAGAGATTTTATGAGATCGATCTATTGTGATTCAAATACTGAGCAATGCAGTCCATGTGGCTCACACGAGGCAGTGATTCAGTCAGTAATCATGGGGGGTGATAACTCTCGTCTCACGTATTAGGCAGAATGATATTCGGCCGCGGTCGGGGATCAATGCTTGACGCTGCTTGCTGCTCAATGCTTGCTGCTTGATGCTTGAAAATCAGAGAATCAGAGAATTAAGTTTATGGGACCTCAAATATGGTTGCATGTGAAGCACTTTGCCTGTTGAAAACACAAAATAATTTGGCTAATTGTGATGTATTCTCTTCATGGAGAATAGTTCCTGGAAGTTCGATGTTGAAAATCAGAGAAGTTCAACGTAGTCAATCATCACCCCGAGTTTTTGTCGGGTCAGTGCTGAACAGAGAAGAGTGATTGAGTCACAACTAAGCTACAGTAGTAAAGTATCATGGTTATATATCACTCTGATGGCAGTGAGATGTATCCACTATGCAAAGCCTCTTCAAGATATGTATCTAAAGGGAGTGAAGGATTGCATCGAAAAATTTCGTTTGCAAAAATTACAGTTTAGCAAATATCAGGTTGGAACATAAGTAACGCTCGTTTTTAAACTTTGACATGATGAGCTCTCCCGTCTGTCGTGTTTGTTCAATCTCATTTTGGTTTTTCATAAACCATGATTGCTTTGTTGCTTTCGTTAGCGCGCACTATCTCATATATCTCCGATCACTAGGATGGTCACAAGTAACGACCAAGTTCAACGTAGTCAATCATCACCCCGAGTTTTTGTCGGGTCAGTGCTGAACAGAGAAGAGTGATTGAGTCACAACTAAGCTACAGTAGTAAAGTATCATGGTTATATATCACTCTGATGGCAATGAGATGTATCCACTATGCAAGGCCTCTTCAAGATATGTATCTAAAGGGAGTGAAGGATTTTATATTACTGATTTAATTAAGTTTTCACTCCGCGCGGTTGGGGCAATAAACGTAGAGACCTCAAATATGGTTGCATGTGAAGCACTTTGCCTGTTGAAAACACAAAATAATTTGGCTAATTGTGATGTATTCTCTTCATGGAGAATAGTTCCTGGAAGTTCGATGTTGAAAATCAGAGAAGTTCAACGTAGTCAATCATCACCCCGAGTTTTTGTCGGGTCAGTGCTGAACAGAGAAGAGTGATTGAGTCACAACTAAGCTACAGTAGTAAAGTATCATGGTTATATATCACTCTGATGGCAGTGAGATGTATCCACTATGCAAGGCCTCTTCAAGATATGTATCTAAAGGGAGTGAAGGATTGCATCGAAAAATTTCGTTTGCAAAAATTACAGTTTAGCAAATATCAGGTTGGAACATAAGTAACGCTCGTTTTTAAACTTTGACATGATGAGCTCTCCCGTCTGTCGTGTTTGTTCAATCTCATTTTGGTTTTTCATAAACCATGATTGCTTTGTTGCTTTCGTTAGCGCGCACTATCTCATATATCTCCGATCACTAGGATGGTCACAAGTAACGACCAAGTTCAACGTAGTCAATCATCACCCCGAGTTTTTGTCGGGTCAGTGCTGAACAGAGAAGAGTGATTGAGTCACAACTAAGCTACAGTAGTAAAGTATCATGGTTATATATCACTCTGATGGCAATGAGATGTATCCACTATGCAAGGCCTCTTCAAGATTTGTATCTAAAGGGAGTGAAGGATTTTATATTACTGATTTAATTAAGTTTTCACTCCGCGCGGTTGGGGCAATAAACGTAGAGACCTCAAATATGGTTGCATGTGAAGCACTTTGCCTGTTGAAAACACAAAATAATTTGGCTAATTGTGATGTATTCTCTTCATGGAGAATAGTTCCTGGAAGTTCGATGTTGAAAATCAGAGAAGTTCAACGTAGTCAATCATCACCCCGAGTTTTTGTCGGGTCAGTGCTGAACAGAGAAGAGTGATTGAGTCACAACTAAGCTACAGTAGTAAAGTATCATGGTTATATATCACTCTGATGGCAGTGAGATGTATCCACTATGCAAGGCCTCTTCAAGATATGTATCTAAAGGGAGTGAAGGATTGCATCGAAAAATTTCGTTTGCAAAAATTACAGTTTAGCAAATATCAGGTTGGAACATAAGTAACGCTCGTTTTTAAACTTTGACATGATGAGCTCTCCCGTCTGTCGTGTTTGTTCAATCTCATTTTGGTTTTTCATAAACCATGATTGCTTTGTTGCTTTCGTTAGCGCGCACTATCTCATATATCTCCGATCACTAGGATGGTCACAAGTAACGACCAAGTTCAACGTAGTCAATCATCACCCCGAGTTTTTGTCGGGTCAGTGCTGAACAGAGAAGAGTGATTGAGTCACAACTAAGCTACAGTAGTAAAGTATCATGGTTATATATCACTCTGATGGCAATGAGATGTATCCACTATGCAAGGCCTCTTCAAGATATGTATCTAAAGGGAGTGAAGGATTTTATATTACTGATTTAATTAAGTTTTCACTCCGCGCGGTTGGGGCAATAAACGTAGAGACCTCAAATATGGTTGCATGTGAAGCACTTTGCCTGTTGAAAACACAAAATAATTTGGCTAATTGTGATGTATTCTCTTCATGGAGAATAGTTCCTGGAAGTTCGATGTTGAAAATCAGTTTTCGAAATCGACATTTATTGCTATTTCCTGTAGGCCTTAGTGATTGAATGTAAGATCTTAAGTGGTTAAATTAACGAAAAACCCTTACTCTATCGCTCACCCATTGGACATAATTTTAGCAAGGCTGATATTCTTAGCGTATACTATGATCAATAATCCTTAAAACACGCACTTTGCTGTTTCAGTATGTAAATATTTTTGTTGGGAAAACGGTAATTTCTTGAAAAGAAGATCAAGTAGGCTCAAATGCTCATAGTGATATAACAGCCCCATGATGTGTGCCTGAAGCGCCTTATGTAGAGGCCGACACCTTCGATCCTCATGTCAGAAAGATCGATCCGGGTCACCGCACTTTTATTTTTAGGTTCAGATTCCAACGTCAATAGGAATAGCCATAATGGAGCGGGCACCAATCTCTTTTCGCCATCAGTGAGAGTATTTGTCAAGTTTCTCATACAACTGTGTGTGGTTTTACAGAATATTTTCTCCGTGAAAAACTACGACTTTGAAAAAATTCTGAATTTTCCCAAAAATTTCAGTTACATTCAAATCTAAAATTCTCTTCTAAGTAGCAAGCGAGATATATCTAATACTGAAGGCTATAATGCCCGTGTATACCCTAAAATTATGCTATAAAGATAGCTCGTGGAGATTTGAAAGAGAGGAGAAATGTGAGCTCAAACACGATGCTCAAAAACGAGCGTTATTTAAAAACCTAATATATAGCAAATTCTTCAGATGAATATCATCTTCTAATTAAGTTTTCGAAAAAATAACAGCTTTTCATTGAATGGAAAAGATGTAGGAGAGATGCAACATAATCTTGCCCGGAGTTTGATTAATATTGCAAATAATAATGGCCCAAATAATGATAATAATAATGAGTGATAATAAAAATAATAATAATAATGATAATGATCCAAATAATTCATTCAGGTACATGATGTTCGCTCTGTGGCGGGCGCTCTCCCTCATCTTCCGCCTCTACGGAGACACTCAGCACATGTCCACCGTCATGACGAACAGTGAGTGAAACCGATAAGTCATTTGTCGATAACCGGATTACGATACTTCATGCGACCGTGGCATGTAGAGTACGTTAAGATGAAGAAAAAAAACAGAAAAGACTCTCTTCAATCGGCGTGATCTCTCACATGTCAGAGAAACCAGAATGATGAGAATAGCTATTATATTCGGCAACCATTGTGCACATGTCCACAGACGAACAGTGAGTCGCAAGACAAGTCGGCACCCGACTCTCCTCAATTCACATACTTTCTCTCGTTTCGTTATATAGACCCACTATGGACCCACTAGTCGTCACATGTGCCCGTCACGACGAACAGTTCGTTATATCTTGTCTCGCACAGTGGAAATGCGCGAAACACAATAGCCAGTAGCATGGAACTGGCAACAATGCAATTCTTGAGTAATATGGGTAGAGTGAATAGTAGCCGCCGCGACCCGATGGGGAGCTTGACGATTGAGACAACCTGTTTGCGATACGAAACGTCGCTGCCATAGTGGAACACAGAATCGGCAAACAGTCAGGATCCGAAGAAGTTCCTATTCGTTTACAGGTGACACCAAGATGAGCTGAACATAAACGCAAATTCTATATTCTATAATAACTTATTATAAACTTATTATAAACAATTAGTGCCTATTTGTTTACAGGTGAAACTAAGATGAAGCTGAACGTGATCCCACTTTGCTGCTGTTGCTGCTTGCCGATGATCACACCCAAGCTGTGAGACGATTATTTAACTGTATTTTTGTATTTTTATTTATTTATTTTATTTCATGTTTTTAGTGTGTGATGAGGTCCATAACAATCATAACATGTTCTGTTAGATCGAATATTTTTAGGACAAAAAATGCAACTTATTTTTACTGAAAATTACGTGGAAAACACGGAAAATAACGCAGAAAACACGGAAAATGCGTCAGGTTCATTTCCTGAAACACGTTTTGTGCAAACCGCGTCCGGTACCGACTCATCCGACCTTATCATCGGAATAGTGATGACGAAACGGCTTTTTTTATCATGGCTTGAAGCCGGCTTCAACCTTATTCGAAGCCTGTTTGTCAAGTCCGTTTTGGCATCCCTAGTAGCGACCCACGCGACCCCTCATCCGACCCATCCGACCCAAGCGACCCGCTCATCCGACCCTTGCAGCGCATTTCTAGTTCACGCACTGAATGCATTTAGGTATATTTCTAATATCTAAAAAAAATAAAAAATAAAAAATAAATAAAACTAATTAATTAATTAAAAACAACAAATTAATTAAATTGTTTGCAGCGCCACCATCAACGTCTTCAAGTACCTCGTGCTGCAGACTCCGCTCATCCGCCTGACCATCCTCGCATCCATCGACGTCATCCGGACGGAGGGACTCTGCGATTGGACACCGTAAGATTATCGATCCCTTCCTAAATCATTCCAAGATCGTTCCAAGATCATTCCAAACTTCTTGATGTTTTTGGGCGCAATCGCACAGTTAGAACAATCTCTCAGTGCTTAGTGGTGCCGAATCGATTCTAACAATCCTCAATTCTGTCGGATCTCACATTTATCTGACCCACGAGAGGGCCGATTCACCATTAATCATTAACAATCTTTAACTGATCATCTATTAATCAATTAAATTTCCCAGGGAGACAAAGATCCTCAATCTGGTCGATTCTCTCTCGACGTTCCTCTCGCTCTACGCCTCCGCCGTCTTTGTCTACGCATCGAATGTACAGTTTTTATAATTATTTTTTTATTAATTAAGAAAATTATAATAATTTAAATTCCAGGAAAACCTGAAAATCTACGGAGTCGGCTACATGATGCGAGGCGTGACGCTCACCCAGACCATCTTCAATCTGCAGAGGTGAGAGGGTTGATCTTTGATCTTTGATCTCTACTGATGATTTTTTTCTTAATCATTAGAATTTCACTACTTCTTGTCAAGTTTTTCGTTCATTTAATAGAATTGGGGATAATGATAATAGGGATATAATCGGGCGAAAAAGGTGCTGGTAGTGCGAGATAGATAGTTGTCGATGCTCGAGCGCAGTAATGAACCCAGGCTAATCGTGGTGGGAGTAGCTAGCACCCATTGCTGACAGTACTCCTTGAAGTCCGTGGATGACTGGAAATTATTCAATATATATGTAATCGTATGAATCCACTCCGCACGAACCGCGCCCTCGATGCTATGTTAGCCACAGTGACAAGGCATTTTCTGCTGAGAGGAACTAATCCCCTCTTATCTCTCATTCTTCTCCGCAAACTACTCGGCTATAATTTACAATCACTCATAAGAAGCAAATCAGCCTGATCGACGGGTCACAGATCGTCGTTTCGTAGCAAGAATGGAAAAGTACACTTATCCAGATTCATGATTTTTTTTCTGTAAAGGAGAATAAAAGTGGCTAGTGTAAAAATGCGCATTCAATTTGTGAATGATTTCAACTGAATCTTCGACTGAAATGGTGTTTCTACGTGCAAGAGATCCAAGTTTCGTAGCGACATGTGCAGAAAGTAGACTTCTAAATTTTAGATTCGAAATCATGTGCATCATCCCTTCTCTCTCACCTCAGATTTTCTCTGAATGGAGTTTCATTTGCAGAACGAGTCATTTTGCAAATAAATTCGCAACTGAAAATATGCGAATTATGTGAGAAAGCGAGCTCTACTTATCGCGAATTATCTAATGGGAAGAATCTAAGAGCCTTGCAATTGCGGTTGGGAGATAGCTAGTGATTTGGAACTTTCTGTAGTCACTAGTTGATAAATCAGGCAAGCATTTCTCTCACTATATAGAGAAAATAAATAGTGAGCGAGACGAGGAGGGGCAATTAACCTCCTGTATTCACTAGTCATGGCTGGCAAATGAAGAGTTTGTCTGTGCATTCTGTGCATTCTCTTGCAGGCCGCGCTGCGTAGAGAGTGTGTAAAATGAAGAGAGCGCGTTCTTCATTTCCCAGCCCTAGTTATGCTTCACTCTCGCCGGTTAGAGAAACGAGAGAGTACACAAATTGAAGAGAGTCAGTCTCGATTAGACACCACTAGTCATCAGCACCAATGATCGGGTGATTGTGTGCTCAAGCATCGATCCTCTGATCTGTGCGATTGCATCGAATGGTCTCTGGGCTCGACACCTCATCGAGGGTGATTTGGGAGTGACCCTCTCCATTTTGCATGCTATCTCGTCGGTTAGAGAAACGAAACAGGGCGTGTACTGAAAGTCGATCTCGATTAGACATCACTAATGGGCAATTCGAGAGTGACTCTCCTCATTTCGCGTGCTATCTCGTCGCCCAGAAATACTGGACATAAAATGTTAATTGCGTCGATCAAATCACCATTTTACTGTACGCTCAAATACGCGAGTACCGAAAATACACTTAGCATGCACAAGGGAAAATGGACCCCAGACACCAAAAAATAAAATGACATTATCTATATTTTAATAAATAATAAAAGAACAATTTCAGATTGGTCTTCGAGCGTCTCACCCTCACCGCTTTCGTCTTCCCCGATCAATACTTCGCAAAGGTTGAAAAATAATTTTGATAAAAAAACAAAAATAGCAATCACGTTCTTCGTTATCTAAATTTTGCTGTGCGAAATGATGAATAATAATAATAAATTAATAATTAAAAATGAATAAATATGATTAATAATAATTCAGGTGAATGGAAGGGGCACCGAAGTCATCGAGGCACGTGTGCAAGCCGATTGTGAGTGATGAATATGAATATAAAATAATAAATAAATAAATCAGAAACATCCTCCCTCTGATTTGAAATCATTCAGCTCATCTACTTTTGGATCACATCAACGTTGATTTTGACGTCGGTTCAGTAGATGTTGTTTCTAGAAGCGATAAAAGTTAAAATAAATATTTTTTTCTAAATAAATTAATTTAAAAAATTTTTTTTGCAGTCTGGTAGAAGACACGTGAAAAAAGTTATAAAAAAAATTAAGTTTCAAAAAAATTAAATAAAATTGTGTTTTGCAGTCTGGCAGAACATCGTGATGCTGGTGTGGCTGATCCTCATCTGCCTGCTCTTCCTGGTGACGATGCGACCTGCGAAGGTGAGAAATAGGGATGTTTTTTTACGGTTTTGGCTCTCTCTATTCTGCACACTGTCTCCCCGGAAAGAGAGCACGAGAAGTCAAAAAAACCGGAAAACTTGAAAACAAACAAGAAATATCGAATATCGACATTGTTGATAGATCGAATAATTTCTATTCGCGTATATCTTTGCACTCGCACTTATGAAGTGTGGAGGAAAATTTTTTGCGAATATGAGGCCGTTTGCCTAATTTTCGAGCAAGGTTTAGCACAGTAAAAAATCACATATGCTCAAAAGTTGGCCCCTAGGGTAACTTTTGATTCTGAATCGACTGGCGTTTTCCGTTTTTCGATCTGAGTCTTCTGAATCTCGCTACGACGGGACGTCAATTTGGCCAAATTCTTGTTCTACGATAAAAAAAAAAAGTGCTCCTGAAAGGGTCAAAATGGCCACAAATCTCGCGTACCCGACCAGAATTTAATTCTCTACAAAATGAGCTAAGCTTACAAATGCTTGGGTCAAAAAACTTCTGTAACTCAAAAACGACATATGATAGAGCATCGAATTTTTTTCATTTTGTAGAGAATTAAATTCTGGTCGGGTACGCGAGATTTAAGGCCATTTTGACCCTTTTCGGGCACTTTTTATCGTAGAACAAGAATGTGGCCAAATTGACGTCCCGTCGAAGCGGGATTCAGAAGGCTCAGATCGAAAAACGCAAAACGCCAGTCGATTCAGAATCGAAAGTTACCCTAGGGGCCAACTTTTGAGCATATGTGATTTTTTACTGTGCTAAACCCTTCTGATTTTGCTCGTAAATTAGGCAAACTGCCTCATATAAATTGTTCATTCTGACAACACTAAGAGATATCGAGTCTTCTCGATTCACGTTATCAATCGTATTTCTCTAACCGGCGAGTGAGTAAATTGTTCATTCTGACAACACTAAGAGATATCGAGTCTTCTCGATTCACGTTATCAATCGTATTTCTCTAACCGGCGAGTGAGTATGCGAATTGAAGAGACGCAATGTCGATTTATCATCACCAATGATCAACACTAAATAAGAAATGTCGAAGAATGCAATGGAACTCCATTAGATGGCTAGGTTGATGAATAAAAACAAAAAATAAATAATAGAAATATTATTTCATAATTTTCAGTCCGAGCTCTTCACGATGGACAAGATCCCCATCGCTCACGTTGATATCCACGGCCATTTCCCCCATCTTAGAAGCATCGCACCTTCCGTCGTGAGTTCATTAAAGTATTCAGGCTACAGTACACCTTTCAATATCGTAATAGCTACCGTATATAAAGTACTCCCAGACTACCGTACTCCCTACAGTACTCTTCATCAATCGAAGTTTTACTATAGTATTCCCTCTTCGCTTAGCTAATCAATCGATACTTGCAGTTGACCGTGAACGGCGGGGTGATGACGCATCCGAAGGGATCCGTCAACGAGGTGAGTCTATACAGTACCCTACAGTACCCTATAGTATCCCACAATATTCCATCGTCTCCTACAGTGTCGTGACTCCGCGTACCTTTTAAAGCCTCAGACCGAAAACAAATATTACAAAAAATCATGATTCCAGGGCTACGACCACGACCACCACGACAAGGACTCGGTTAAGATAGAGATGCTGCGCGTCTGAGGGATGAAGCTGCTGCAGCTGCATCTACATCTGCTGCATGTGATGCAGCTGCTTGAAATTCCCTTTGTCTCTCTTCGCCTTACCTTTCCCCAATCCTCTTGTTTCTCAACTTCTCTTATCTTTACCTTACGTTTCTCGTTGTCTCTCTCAACTTCTTTCCTTTCTCTTGTTTCTCTACTTCTCCATCTATCATTGCTCATGTCTTTTCACTCACTTCTCGTCTCTTTCTTCATCCTCAGCCAAAACTCACGGCTCAGTCTCACATTTCCCTTCTCGTCTGCTTTTTGTACTGATAATCTCCGTTGTTCACTCTAGCCTGTGTACATACTTAGGTGTATTCACTCCTTGTTTTCGTCGGCTAATAATAAACAGTTTCCTCGCGATCTTTCTATGCATCATGTTCAGAGTAGCAAAAGGGTGCTCTGATTCCTAGCAACCTTTATGTGTACATTTACAATCGTTTCTCAATAAGAGAACCCAAGCATGCTATAAGATGGAATCACTAAAGTATGGTAAGATGGAATCACGATTGATTTAAATTATTATTATATTTATCGGTGAGGAGTACTTGCAATGGGGTGGCATGATGACGCGACTCGTCCCAATCTGAAACAGGCACAGATCAAATGACGAATTGATCGGAAACCCATGATCAAATCGGCAAATCTTAATTTTTTTAGTAAAACGCAATAAGCTTGTGTTCTAGTCTCAATGAGTTCCTATAGTTCTGTGATAGTTTTGTTCTAGAGTGTAGAGATGCTTGCTCAGTTCTCGATTAGGTACTGTGTTCAGCGGCTACAGCACCCTTGCCCTACCGTATCTCTTCCTCTTAATAAGAGTTTCTAAAACATACAGTATCCTCCTTCAACTAAAGTACCTACAGTACCCCACCCTACCGTACCTCATCCCTCCTCCTATGCCTCCTTCACGAGTGGCTTGTGGTGCTCGCGCGTCGGGCAAGCGTGCAGCTCGGTCCAGCAGCTCTGATGCAATTATCGATTTATTCATTTTCGAAAATATCGATTTATCGACTTTCGAAAATCACAAATCACCTCGCAGTAGTACTGCAGACACTCGAGGTGCGGGCAGAAGAAGGGAGCGTGTCTGGAAAAGAAAAATAGATAGATTAAAGATCAAAGATCAAGTTTCGTAAAGCCGAGCAGAACGCAATCATACTGTCACTGAGATAACTAGCTGACAAAATGGGAATTATTTTCGAAATATCTTGGAATGATTGCGTCCTGATCTTGGACTGATTTTGAAATGATTGATTCCGATTTTGGAATGATTGATTCCTGATCATGGACTGATCATCTTTTCCTGACCTAGCTGCGTTTCCATCGCATTCATCGCACGGCTGATCGTCAAGGACGTACGGCTTCATCTCGACGCGAACTCGCTGCGGAAAAAGGAGAAAGATTAATGAGGGATTCTAGAGATCAAAGATCATTTTAAACTTATTCGATGTCGAATAAAATCTGAGTGAAAGAGTTAGACAGCGAGGTTTCAGGATTTTAGTGCAGCGTTTTCCCGATTCGAAATGGTGCATAGAACAGATCCTAACATCTTTAGTCACGAATAAGGAATTACAATTGCATTCCATTGAGTACAGAAGAATGTCAAATGAAGCAAGACTTGCTTACCAGATGCTCTTCGGTAACGGAAAGCTTGCAGAATCTATGCGTGACTTTTTCACACTTATTAAAACAAGAACCCGTGGTGCTGGTTATAAAGTTGTCGTAGATTCTGCGCGTTTAAAACTGAGAGAAAATTCATTTGCACATAGAATTACTAACCGTCTAATATCAATTTTTGCAGAAAGGTAATCTTCCTACATCTCATTCAGAATTCATGATGGCAATGCTTGACGAGAAGAAATGAATCAACTATCGGGGAATGACTCTTTTCGTACCGCAATATTGTTGTATTATCATTCGTCAATTCATCAGCATTCGATGTCGTATTGAAAATTGAGGTTGTTGCGTAGACTTTTTGACTTGACCAATTCCCTCCCTCAGGCTGGTCATCCTTCTTGACAACTGAGGATTCTTCTCTTCCCCTCTCGAGTCTTTTTCATTCGTTGTTATTCCCCAGAAGCAGATCGGGACGATCTATTTTCGAAAGAATGGGGATATCGGGGAATGACTCAAGAGGTTAGGGAGAGAGGAGAATTAAAGGAAGAGGCGGAGCCTATTATCCCCAAGAGTTCAGTCCTGAGAGAAGCAACCTCAGAGACTAGTGAGTCTGGAGGCGGTCAGCCCCAGAGACTAGTGAACAGTTGGGTTATCATTGTGCAGTTTGGTTGTCGTCTTGTAATAAAGTAATGTTGTTCCTCTCGTTCGTTTCTCTCTGTTAGCACACGGGACGGGTTGATCGGTAATGGAGTCGGGTCTACTATTCTGCCATATGCCCTTTGTCTATCCATCTTCCCCCTACTACCATTCCGCAGGAGACTGTACATCTCCAGATCTCCTGGCCTGTTTCTTCACTCATACTAATCCCTTCACCCTCCTCATTCACACGGGCTCTTGTCTTGCGGGAACTAAGGACGTGGCAAGAATGTAGATTCCGATACAACGAAGAAACTTCGACCACATTTCCTTATTTACTTACCCCCATATTCCATGTGACCACACATGATAAATCTATTCTATTCTATTCCATTCCTATTTACTTCATCCAACTTCTCAATTTCATCGGAAAATCTCGTTATTCTCTGTTAACTTCCAACGAACCTCTCCATGGCTGAGCTGCGCGTATCTGTCCGTGATCGCCCGAATGAAGGAACACTCGTTGGTGAAGGCAACACGACCAGCGCCTAAGGAGATCAAAGATCAAAGATCAAATATCAACGATCAAAGATCATAGACCAAAGATCAAAGATCATCATCTCTCCTCACCCTTGGGGTACTTGTACTCAAGGTCGGTGTCGATGCCCGCGCACACTACAGAGCCGTAGAGTCTGCAAAAATATTAGTTTAAAGTTTTTAAAATATTAATATTATATTTATATTTATATTTATATTCACTTGTCCATGATGTGTGCCAGTTCGACGGCGCGAATCGGACGAGGAACACCACCAACGAAGATCACTCTGGAAAAAGAGATAAGTTTTCAAGAAGTTTTTCACATCATTATTTCGAGAAGAAAAAGACAGTACTTCAAAGATCGATAGAAAGCATCACCCGATAACGATGCAATTATTGATATTGTAAGATTCAAAAACTCAGTTAAAGACATTCAGCGTTTAGCATAGAGGATTCAAACGGAGCGCGGAACGTTTTATTCACGGAGAGAGGGAAACACGCAACGCGTCCTCAAAAACGCGTCGCGTGCTCCAGCGAACCGCTGGGACGGGCCGGAATGGTCGGACATACGTGAAACGGAATATTTTCTTACAGTAATTCAAACAGTTTAGAATCGCATCCAATCGGGATTTGACTGCCCAGAATGCAATTGAGGTTGTTCCCGAGTGCCAATACTTCCCCAAATACTGTTTTTCCTTGTCCATCCCCTCTCCCTCTTTCATTTCTTCATTCCCTCATATTTGATCTTTGGTCTCCCTCCGTCACCTCCTCGGGTTGATGGGTATGTTGACGTCGACGATGTAGTCCGCGTCCGCCAGCTTCCACGGACGAATCTGGGAATGGATTTTTATTCAGTTCAAATCCAGTCCAATCCCAAAATCATTCCAAAACGTGTTATTTATGCAGTGTACTCATGACCTAATGAGCTAGCACCGGAAACAGGATACATCACGACCGGCAATTAGCAATGAACACACATCACCGCAAAAATACTCCACTACCTTTTTAAAGATCTGACAATGTGCAATCTACACACCTTCACCATTACACTGTACTCCACTTCCCTTCCCGGCCGGCAATTAGTAATATGCACACACACACGTAAGCTGGTGGAGGTGCCTCCACCAACCCACAACTTGATGACCTGGCAATTTGTGATCTACACACCTGCACCATCTTCTGGGGGTTCATCGTGGACGAGATGCAGAAGAAGAGCTTCTCCTCCTCGCAGTGGCACGCCTCCACCAGCTTGCGCACGCTGCAATTTTTCGCTCTTGGCATTTGCCGGTTCTGGATTTCCCGATTCTTGCATTTTCCGGCTCCGGATTCTCCGGCTCACCTCATCTCGTACTGGAAGATGAGGAAGACGTAGCCCTTGTGCGGGTAGGAGCGGTCCGGCGAAGAGCCCTAAAGAGAGAGAGCCGGGTTTTAAAGTGGCATGACTACTTCACGGCTCTGGATTTATCCAGAGATCTAACTGGACTTTGTACAGTCATCCACTTCTCTCCCCTCTCATCTGCTCTAACCTGCATATGCATCAGCTTATTCGGCCAATCGATCGTCAGATGGCCAAAGGGAGAAAAAGTGAGCAGCAATTCATCCTCGTCAACATCCACCGGAAGACCACCCACGAAGACCTGAAGAGAGATCAAAGATCAGATCATGAGAGATCAAAGATCAGATCATGACGTCGTCACAGTTTTTCTATCGATGCCTCATATCGAGCCAGAAAAATATTAAGGATGTCAACACCACATTCTCTACAGAAAACGCTTTGGTATTGGGCGGGGTTTGGAGGAATGGATTGAGTATTGATTGAAATCCCGACAGAGTATCATCACTTCCTAGTGGACTGCATCCATTCAGAAACTGATCTTTGATCTTTAGTCTTTGATCCCCTATCCTCACCTTCCTCGAGTAGACCTCGGGGCCGGGATTGTACTGGTGGTAGAGCTTGGGTTTGAGTGCCGAACAGCCGAGTCCCGCCTTCTCACCGCACTCGATGGAGGAGGCAAAGGGAGAGGAAGAGAGAGGAGGAGGAGGTCGGAGACGGGAACGAGAGAAGCGCCTGTAATGACAGCGTCAATATTAAGAAATTTAAAGATCAAAGATCAGTTATCGATCCGAAGCTACCGTAACCTCCTAAGAAACTACGTCATTATTATGCAATAGGCGAAACGGCTACTTCAGAAATAGGCTTCTGAACAGGTAAACAACTGCAGTTTCAGTCAGCGAATACTTCACCAATAATTTTATCTCAGTTCTGCAGCTACTGTATTATAAAAAATTTTGTATTTTACAGCTGAAGCATTCCAAAGATGTTCATAGATCAAAGATCAAAGTTCAGATCTGCAGCACCCCATCTTTCACACCCGAATCTCTCTGCTCTCTCCAGGTCGGCGCCACGACGAACATCGCCCGCCTCGAGTGCCCACGGGGGAAGAGAAGTGCCTGGAGAGAGATCAAAGACAGAAGATCAAAATACAAAGTTCAAAGATCAGAGATCAAAGATCAATGATCAGAATATCATAGAGCAGTGATGATTGACAATAACGACTACCTATTGCTGCAATACTCCTTGAAATTGCTTAGCGATGAAAGCTTATCATTTTCCGATCAAGATGCATACCATGTCTCAACATTTAAGAGAGATCAAAGATCAAATATAAATGATCAAAAGTATCACAGTATCCCATCAACCGACTCTAAGTCTATCCTCTACTAACACTGAACACAGACCAAGGGTCGTATGTTCAAAGTTCAAAAATCAGAGATCAGAGATCAAAGACCAAAGATCAAAGATCATCCCTCAACTGACGCTGATCATCGATGTCCTTGAACAGTTTGTTGAAGCCGTCGGAGAGAAACTCGTAGTACTCCATGTATTTGTCGTCCATCACCTCAAATATTGGCATCAGTTAAAGATCAAAGATCAAGGATCATAAGTTGAACGATCAGAGATAATTTCTTATGAATCAATTAATAATCCTAATGGATCACGGTATAATGACGCAATCACTACGCAACTCCTGGAGGGATGGGAATATTGTCAACTTCATCCTAGTGATGAAATCGGAACTCGACTCTCCTCGTTTCACGTGCTCTCCTGTTTCTCTGACCTACTAGAGTGTACGCGAAACGAGGAGAGTCGTATCTCTCCCCCCCCCCCTCACCGGGATGTGTTGGCTGCTGAGCCTGGGATGGTGGCCGTGCGCCGAGTGAGACGGAGACGAGACACTCCAGATCCTGAGGGGAAAAATATGAATTGGATGGGTGCCAAGAGTACGGTAGCTGTCGCATTGTCGATATCCTAGCGAGATGCCAAAGATAGTACGGTAACTGTTAATGATGTACTAGCGCTACCGTAACCCTACAATACTCCTCCCCGATTGCCTTATGATGACGTAACTACAGTACTCTTTCTCGACCCTAACCCTACAGTACGCCAAGCCACCGTTATCCAACAATAATGTTTGCATAATAATGACGTCACTGACTCCACTTCCTCTTCCGAGTAGAGGTCGGGCGTCGAGGCAGTCTGCTGCAGTTCCCAGCTCATCGATCTGAATCAGTTATCGATTGATTCGATTACGGTATACTTTCGGTCAGTTATTGATGGCTATCACAGACTAACATCTCTGCTATTACTGCTAATATCACTGCCCATTTCCGTTTCTATAAATTGTGAACCCGATTGGAGTCGTGCCCGAATATCGCGCACGTTATTCGACATCGATCCATCCTACCATCGACTAACGTAATCTACAGTATACCTCGCCGCTCTCGCCTTCGGTCCCTCCTCCTTCACCGCGTCCCACTGATCGACGGGCAGCGCCGCGGGAACCTGCAGTTATTTGAATGTTGGAATCGTGCCAGAAATATTTCTGTTATATTGGAGTTGGCACCGTGCCAGGGATTACTGTTGTCTCAAAATTAGCTCCGTTCCAGCCAACTAAATACAGGCATTACGGTCAATTCTGGGCGGGAGTAGTGGTCGCGACGTGGTTAGGAGAACCCAGTTGACGCGGCACAAGAATACGGTAGAAGTCAGGGTTACGGTACCTGCGCATTCTCCTCCTCTTCCCTCTTGGCTGCGCCCTTGAGTGCGAGAGGGGGACGAGAGGAAAGGGGCGGAGCCTCCGTCACTTCCTCCTTCTCCTCCACGTCACTATCCGCGTCTCCCGATTGCAGCTCATCGCATAATCTGAGAAAGGGTGATCTTTGATCTTTAGATTATCATAGTATCCCAGTACTCGAAACGGCCTAGTGATCATTGGTGACGTCATCACTACGCTACATCTCTGATCTTTAGTCTTATCTCTGGAAGGTTCACAAGAGCTACAGTATTACAGTATCCCAGTACTCATCCCGAGGCTGCCTAGTGATGCCGTCACAATCGGGGAAGTATGACGTCATCACAACACAATATCTGATCTTTGATCTCTCTCACCTAAATGCTTTCGTCCAGAAATTGTCGTCGTTCAGGTTAAAGTTGTGTTTCGAAGTCATCGCGATCTTGAGGCGGCCTGAATTTCGAGTTATTTTCGAAAATAATAACAACAATCGGGCGAAAATAAACGAAAACTCGACAAAAATGGGAAGAGAAACCGCTCGAGAGAGATGAAAAGGGTAGAAAATGAGAATGGAGGAGGAGAGGGGTGAATTCGATTAGGGAAATTAACTCAATTATCACGACAATGGAAATATTGTAGTCAAATTGAGTAATTTCCAATAACAACACGTAATGGACTCAGGACTTGGCAACGCGCCATTCGCTTCGAGATCTTTCGCGTTCTCTCACTTTCGCCTACTATCTCTCCTTCCTCTCACCATCTCTCCTGTGCTCGCTCGACCCAAGCAAAATGGAATGATTTTTTAGATCAAAAAGTTGTCCGGGAGATATGAACGTGGTGATGCTGATTCTTTTGGCATTTGACAGCGATAAACGGGTAGATCAAACGAAATTTTTGCAAGTTGCTCACTAAAAGTGAGGCGATTCTCTTACCAATCGAATGATGATGACTTTCCCGCTGTTTTTACAATGCTCACAACACAGTAATGCTCAGTGACAAACCTTCAGTCACTTGTTGGCAGTCTGAACAATTCGTGAACAAATTTTCAAGATCAATCGTCGAATGTCGGATGCAGTACCTTTACGAAACTCATTCGATCTCTGTACCGAAAGCGTCGAATTTTTGATATGTTTTGCGCGTCGAATAAGGTAGTGGGAAATTGTGAACAAGCGACCATTATCGATGAGAGATATATGAAAACCGAACGAATAACCGTTTTTATGGAAGAACTCGAAGATGCACATTCCAAATCCATTCCAGATTTAATCCTAAATTTAGTCCAACAAATGAAATTGTTATAACGTCATCAAATGCGTAAGTAACTTTCATGAGAATCACTATTCGCTATTTTTTTGTTGTATTTTTGCTTGTTGTTTTGCTCAATGAATTTCCAGCATTAAATCATCTTTATCCGATCGATACTTTTAGCAAGGTTTTCTGTGCCTTACTAACCCATTTTCACTCTTCTTGAGTTGGGTCGACCTTTTCTTTGTTCTTCTCTGATTTCTTCTCCTTCTTACTTTCCATCTTCTTCTCCTCTTTCTTTCCCTCCTTCTTGATCTCCTTCTTGTCACTCTTCGGATGCTCACTCCTGGGTAGGTCACTCTTCGGTTCGACTTTTTAGACACGAAAATAAAGATGGTGTACAGTCCAAATTCATTCCAAGTTGAGTCCATAATCCAGTTCAACTCAACAGTATCCTTACCTGTCTTTCTTCTTCCTCTCATCATCCTTTCAATTGCCGTACTCCCTGTCGTCTCTGGAAATACTATATTATAATAATTAACCAACAACATAAAATTTCCAAGTCATTGTTAAAATAAACGACCAGCAAAAAATTCTCTTCTTATTCGATCGATTTCTCCTTCCTCCCTTTCCACTCTTCTTCCCTCCTCGACCCTTCTTGCGGTCACGGTCACGGCTCCGGTCACGGCTCCGGTCACACGAGTCACGGTCACGGTCACGGTCATCGTATTGATCACGGCGGTCACGCGGAGCGAGGTCACGCTCTGATCTGTAAATAGTATTTAACTAAATACACAATTGGTAAACGATCGATAAGCGGCAAAAACACACGTGTCACGTGTCACACGTTTCAATACATCTTTCGTTGAAATATTGAAGCCCATCTCAGTTTTCTGTGATTCATCCAATATCACCATTCCCAAACGCATTTCATTCGTTTTCGTAAGAGAGGTTCAAGTATGTATCCCTTTTCGCCAGCTCAGTCACCTGGTCCCTCCTTACTATAGATGTCGTCTCTGCTCTCTCCATTTTCCACACTATCTAGCTGCTCTAACCAGAGATGGAGTGTGCAAAATGGAGAGGGCACAACTCCTCACCTCTTCCTCTCCTCTCCTTCCTTCGGAATGACAGCCACTTTGGCTCCCTCAGTGACCTACAAATAATAATTAATAAAAATTTAATTAATATTATTTTGAATATTATAAATAATAATATTATTATAATTATGCTATTACCTCCGTTGGCTCCTTCCCTCCGATCATTTGCGTGTACCCGAAGTTCGTGCGGATCTGCTGAAATTAAATAGCTTAATTAGTTAATTAATTAATATTAATTATTGTTAATTAAGCTGATTAAACTCACGTCAAGCGTCTCATTATCGACAGGCGGTCTGGTCGAAGGTCCTCTCGGGTTCACGAGCGGCGCGTCACTCGGCTGGAAGGAATTTTTCTTCGAATTAATCCATTCCAAATTCAGTCCAAAATCCAGTTCAACAAATTCGAAAGTTGGACTGGATTTTAGGCTGAACTTGGAATGGATTTGGGTTTTACGCCTTCAAGGAAGAGCACCTTTCCTCCAAGAAGCTTATAAATGAAAATTTTTAATGACAGTGTGAGGTATTTTCATCCTAAATTCGATACACTGGGTTCATTTTGGAATCATAATATGTTCACTTCACCTAGAAGCATATTCCGGCAACTCTGGCATGATTATCAGAGGCGTATCACTCCACGGAGGTTCAGATGCAGTAACTACAAGTGGCTTCGCAAACAATTGAAATTGAAAAGCGCGCGTTTGAGGCCATTCCAAAAACGGACGAGAATGTGTGTGAAAAGAGGAGAGGGAACGCGACGCGACGACCTCGCGTCGCGATCCTTACAGAGTCCGCACCTAGTGCATTTTAGATGTTGGTAGAATGCGATTTTGAGCACCCGTGCACTCTAAATTAGACGTTTTTCGACGTTTTTTTTCGGATTTGAATAATCAGTGATTAAAGAACCTTCTGCTCGACCTTCTGCGCAGGGTCGATGTTGCTCTCGGCCTTCTGAAATTTAATTAATTAATTATATATATTTAAATACTAAATGCGCTAAACTAAATATTTAGTACGCTAATCAATCTCCTCAATTATCTCTCGGCTCTCGCCGGAGAGAGAAACGTGAGAGTGTGCAGAATGAGGAGAGTCATCCTTGAATTGTCATCACTACTGCTCACTGGCTGCTGTGCTCCATTGGGATTTATGAAGAAGTCGCTCCAGTCGCTATGTTCACTGCAGCAGAAGAATCGATTATCACCGGGATTGATCTTTGATCTCAAGGCATAGTGCCTCCTACTAGTGCTAATAGTCTCTTCGCGTGCAGAACTGATCGGTCAGAGAACAAATGAAGGAGACAAATTGGCTTCAGTGCTTACTCTACGGTGTCACCGTTATTATTTGCGGGTCCCGTGGAGTCGTCGTTTCGTGGCACCACGGGAGGCCTAGGAACGGGAGGTGGCGGCTTGCGTTCTGAATGCTTGGTCTGAGAGAGAATGATCTTTATTCTTTGGACGTATGAGTCAACACGCGCGGATTCAAAAGCCATTTGGTGGATAGTAGCGCGGGCCAGTCTCTCCTCAAGTCGCTTGCTCTCTGGGTGATCTACCTAACCGGCCGGAGATCACGCGGTATCGATTCGACATCACTAATGGCTATTCGACCTTCACGGGGTCGCATTCGTTCTACAGTACCCAACGAGTACGGTAATCGACCTACAACAACTACACACAGAGAAATACGTATTAAAAGTAATACACCTAGGTGTGCTCGTGGAGGATCCACGCACAGGGGGGTGCTTACATGCAATACTGCCGCGCGGTATTCAAAGTAATACGTAAAACGTATTAAAAGTTATACGTCGTGTGTATTAAATTTGAGAGGTCTCTTCTTCCCTCCAGGTAGCTCCGCCCCTTACTTCCCCTTCCCCCTTTAGGCTTCACTTGAATTCGTAAGGCACATGATCTCAAGATATTTGGAAGTACATACATTTATCAATTTCAAAAATCTCTAAGAATCAGTCGAGTAAACTACTGTGACAAACATAAAACACAATTCTGATATCATTCAATATAATCATCGAGGGTGTGCACTCGGAAACTGCTCCCAGCTTGGTAGGCTCCTCATATTTTGCTGCGAACCTTCTCTCTTTTGTAGTAGATGGGGCAGTCATGGCAATTCGCCTGAAATATCGAGTGTATATATTTTTGCTCAATCTCTGTCGAATTCGCCATAATATAATCAATGACCTAGTTAGTCGCTTTCAAAAGCCTATGCTGCGTCCTTAAACGAGAGGGGGGCTAATATTTATTGTTCATTAGTACGAGTGAATCAACCCTTGAGTTGCCATAGCAAGTGAGGAGATACCAGTGAATCATTCCTTGTAATTGGCTCACCTCTTCTGACTCTCCAGTCTGAATCCATCCATCCAAGTCTTCGCATGAATTTGGCCATCATTCCCTGCTCGCACTCTGTGATCTTGTGCTCGGAAACCAGTGAGTAGTACCTGCCGGAGGATACGGTAGAGTATGGTAGGTCAGATTGACATTCTCACTTTTTTGTCCAGTCCATGGATGATTGCAACAGCAGTTGCAGTCCATTGCTGGTTCATTCACAAGTTATGTTGATGGATGAGGATGGAGGCACTGAATCGATCTTTAATCCGTAAGGGAGGAGGGAATCTTACCTTTCTCTTTTGATCCACTGAAGATAACTAACAACCGATACAAGGATGATATGATACCTGACAAGAAAAATTAGACATTAGATCTGCCATCTCTCCTCACCATCCAACAACCATCTCCTTTCTTGATGTCCGAGCCAGCAACTCGAGCATATTCGCTTGATAGAGATGATCGATCGACTAGACTGAGACAAACTGTAAAGAAAGACTACGGTAGATACAGTATATACATGGCTAGAATACTCCTCAGCTATCGATCGACTCACCGTTCCACTCTGTGGCATAGTGAAGTCATCAACGAACTCTCCCAACTTACGGTATATCAGAAAAGTACGGTAGAGCGATCGATTGAGTGAAGCTACTGTACCTCGAGAGGGACTCCACTGCAAGCGTGCTTGAGCATCTTGAAAAGGGCAAGAGCAGATATCTTGACCTGAACGAATCATTGGTTACGGTATGAGAAAAGGGGTACGGTAGACTACCGTTTCCGACGTGTCAGGATAGTGGAGATCGTCCTTAGGACGAGCATTGAGAGAGGCGCCACCAGCCATTTGCTGGAAGGATTATGGAAGATCAACAAGGTACGATAGGCCAAACTGACACTGAGCAATCCTCGAAGTGGCTGGTCCATACAATTATTACTCTCGTCATCGGTGCTCATCACGACGACAACTAAACAGTCGTATATAATTTCAACAACAAAAAAACTAAAATATTGGCATATCGTTTCGTCTTGAGTTTGTTGAGCAGCCAAGCTGTCACACATTATCATATATTCAACTGATATTCATCAATTGATGCTCCCTCCACTTCTACCGTACCTGTTCCTTGATGACCAGGAAGATTAGAGAAGTTAGGGTCGAATTCCTCTCCGATGGGATTGGAAGGATGGCGACCGTGCTTGGCGATCGTTTTCAGAAGCACCTGAAGGGAACAATTTATTAGCGATTTAATTTCATAACAACACTTCACAAATAAGTAGCACTTTGTCACCGCGTACTCAGAAGTTGCATGAAGCTAATACCTCCAATCGGAGCAGGATAAAGACAATAGAGACGTCTTGGCGATTGTGTTCAAATAAATGCCGCAATCGCAAAATATGTCCACCCGACATTCATAAGTTTCACAATTTTATTACCTTCAATAAGAGATGGATGGAAAGACTCTGAGACAAATCGAGTGCATAAAAGAAAAAATTCCGATATCTCAACCTCATCATTTAGTCGTCACTCCATCTATTAGTGTCTCATCTCGTGAGATGATTCACCTCATTTGTTGCACATAGAATTTAGAAGTTTCGCGATTCTATTAACTCTAATAGGAACAGTATAGATAGTGGTAGTGGCATACTGATACAATAAATATTCCAATAATACTTTCTCACCGTCTTGTTCATCTTGACTCCATAAAATAGCGTCTTCATCTCGGGGGAGGCTGTCTTCAGCTGTTTCTCCTTCACTGAGTCGACGGCAAGGTCGAAGATTTCCGCCACCTAAAATAGAACAACTTCGTCATTAGCACAATAAATATTTATTGAATATGTAAATTAATAAGTTTAAATATTACAGAACAGGTAATAATATTTTAACCTTGACAAACGCCCGCATTGAGCTGAAATTTTATTTCTAAAAATTGATTTTTTCTTCAAATTAGTGAAGAGCGGACCTCGAGGAGGTCCTTGCAGAATCCCTGCACGGCGAAGACCGTCGCGTCTTCGACCTGCGAGAGGAACCAGGCCTAATATTCAATATAGATTTACCAGTGATTGAATGTTTCACCAAAAATGTACCTGCTTGATGCCTCGTCTCCTCACATTTTCAGTCTCAGGAAGAGCGCGAGTGTATCGGTCCTGAGAGGTGATACTTGAAGAAATCGAGTTCCTTCCCATGATGATGCTGTTATCATTAAAACGAACACCTTCCAGTCCTAGCTTTCCTCGATAAGTCCATCGTACTCCTTCAGAAGCGCATCGAAAGCGGGCTTGAGCACCTGAACAGGACGATTTAATGGAGCAATTAGAAATTTTCGAAAGCTGCACGAAACAGTGGTAAGTATATAGTTTATGGGAATGAAAATGATTTAACCTACATTGGGGCTTCTTTACTTTAGGGGACAAGCTCCGCCCCCTTTTAGTCTTAGCCCAACACTATGCTGGAAAATGATGACAATTAGTGTCGTTAGTATCCTTAGCGTTACCCTAAGCAACCTAAGACTAAGCCTAAGCAGCCTCAGCAAGCGAAAAATGATGACACACACATTCTTAGATAAGTCTAATGAAAGGGGCGGAGCTTGTCCCCTAAAGTAAACAATTTCTCATTTCTTTTTCAAAGATGTGTTAAGGTCAATACTCGAGTATTCTTCCAGTCAACAATCCAAGTGCTGAAAGACTCTCACCTGCCACTGCTCCTCCTCATTGGCACCGACACTCTCGCGAACAATGTTGGCGAATGCGTCGCCTGAGAGAACGATAATAATGGATCCTTGTGAGTGATAAACTCGATCAGTCCACTTACCGGAGAGGCGCACTCCTTTCGCATCTTTGAGCTCAAATTTCTCAGCCGATGCATTGCTCGACTCGGCTGCTTGAGTTGAGTTGAGCTCCACTGACAACCTCGAGCTCCTCCTCCAATAAAGGGATTGAATAATGGTAAAAGCAAAAGAGTAAAACTAGGAAAGTCCGTGGCACTTACGAGAGCAGGCCAGCCTCGGCACTTCTTCCTACGACAGATCCGATGCGGGCGATCGTCCTGGACAGCATTCTGGAGAGAATAAGACACATATAACAACCTAATTATACAAGCAAACATTTCTAAAAATTGCATCAAACATTTCACAGCGCGCGGAGAATTAATATACAATTGAAAACGCAGAAAACCTCCAGATTGGCGAACGGGAGTTCCCTCGTGCGGAGACAACGAGTGACGATGATGCGGAGGTACGAAGGCCAGAACTTCGGTCTGCAAATCATCGAGAATTAATATACAATTGTCTGCCATGATGGAAGGTCATAACAACATAGGACAACGATTAGCATCAGAAAGATGATGGGCGACTTGATATATCACTATTTTTTATTTGCACATTTATCTCTTTAAACGTACGATACCATCACTAAAATCCATGCTAATACAAGGTACTTTGATATGGAAGGAGAAGAGTTGGCACTTTCATGAGAGATTGCAGTCTTAGCAGCACTCACTCAAATTATTACAGTCAGTTCTAGATCAATTTTTAGGCAGTCAGGAGTACTGTATCACGAGGGCTCGAAATCGATAAATACTAACTTGCTTGCACTGCGCATGATACGCAGAGCATTGTCCATGATCATCTGTGGCGGAGTCGTCTGAACGCTCAACTAGTTACAATTCGTAAAATTTAGTAGTTGGAAATAAATCACCAGGCTCGTTTTTGAGTAATTTTGAGTGGTTCTATTCCAAAATTGTATTGTTTAAATGCTGACGTCAGTTCGCTCGTAGAGGTAGAAGTAGACTGCGTTGAGCATCTGATCCGTGGACTCGACAAAGTCAGTCGACGTCGCTTCACGATCTGCAAAACATGATAAATCATTTTCCATTTATAAATAATTCAATTTAATTCAATCTTCTCTCACCCATGGCCATGGCCAGCTTCTCCAGCAGTAGAATGCACCACGAGAAGAAGATCGGGGGACAGACTGCCCGGAATTCCTGTATACATAGATCGTTCAATTGAAATAGACAGAGATAAATGACACAACGACAAACATAAGTAAATATGTTTAAAAGAAAATACTATTGAGTCACTTCGTTTTACAGCTCTTCTTCTAAAGCCCATATTTCCTCAATTTTACATACTTTTTCTTGCTGTCTATTTGGCTTTTAATTAGTTTCTCCGCCTGGCAAAGAGACGACGGTTTTATCTATGAGTTCACCTTGTCGCTGACCATCTCTCCCAGTGGATGCTGTAGCACATCATAGTCGGTGATCTCATCCTGTCTCGAGTACGCCACCCAGCCTATCCCGTAGAAGAAGTCATCCGCAGGAAGCGAGTATTCGCCCTCCTTTTCCTAGAGATTAGAGGGTTAATTATACGGCCACATAGTGAACGTCAGAAGAAAAAGGTGTAAATACAGCACGTTTCAAGTGATCAAAATGAGAACATAGAGTCACAGCTTCTTGCCTGCTAATATAAAAGATAATGTGGCCAAAATTAGCTACTAAAGACCTCTGAGATCTGTTCCTCACTGTGAGTGAGTAGTTTACCTCCGACCATCAACATCGAGTCCTGAAAGACCAATTCTAGGCTTGTTTGGAAAATATTTACCTCATTTCGATCTTCAGGTCCTTCCCTCGCATTCATAGGAGAATCATCGTGTATACTCGCAGCTGATGAGCTTGGCTCCGACGGTTTCTATAAACATGGACTAAATAACTGATAACTTTGCTGGTTCACTAACCATATATACCCTGTACAGTAGATTAGAGGCCGATCCAAGGATGGGAACTTCGTATCCAGCGACAACCGCGACAATCTTGTAAATGGAAGGGAAACCAGCATCGGACACAAATGAGCTGCGATTAGAATGTAAGCAATACGGCACGCAAACACGAAAACAAACCGAATTTCATCTTCGTTGTGACTCAATCTTCTGAAATGATCCATTATCTTTGTTATGACAATGATAAAGGAATACAAAATATAAGAAGAACAGATAGGAAATCGAAAATAAATGTATAAAAATCGAAATCGACAAATGGCTGATATAAAGGTGAATTGGTAAATGAAAGAAAAAAGTTACTGTAATAAGTGAGAGAGTGCACGAAAATGAGACGGGAGTCTACATGTTACGGTAGGGGACATGGCACAGCGCGATCCACAATACGTAGACATAACCCGGTCGTGATTTCCGGCTTTGTCTCTTGCTTCCAATCTTTTAAAAAACTATTTTATCAATCGTTATGGTGCTTCTTTGAATCACTTTCAGTCTTAGTTCGATCCCCTTGACATTTGTGCTCATGAATTCACACATAACACTTCTTTACCGTGTCGCTACTTTACGTACTACGCGGACATGCCTTTGCGCTTTTCTTTCTTTGCTCCCACTAGTTTTCTCTAGCAACTATACGTGCTATTACTTATTTTTATCAATGACTCCCCTATCAGCACAATCTAGCAACTCAATCGGAACTGTTCTAAAACATTCAAGATATACACTTTTGTTTGTGCCGAAGGCAATTCTGCGTGAGTAGTCACTTCTTCACCTTCCTTGTTACATATATATATTTAATTATTATTTTTTGGTTAATCTGTCAGTGATCGCTCAGATATATTTATTTTTTCTGCCTTCCTAGCTTGAACCAAATACCGTAATCTGATCGGCACAATTTTAGTGCGTTTGCGGTGGTAAAAATATTGCTGTAGCACCACATTTCAGTTCCCAGATGACCACTTAGCGCTCTCAATTCAATAGCTTGCAGAAGATTATGAGGAGAAGGAAGAGGACGATGGATGTCAAGACGCTACAGGTACGGTAGATTGTTTGGATGTTTGATACGGTAGCATCTTTCAGTAGTCAGTGATAGTTGCTTGTATTCTAGTGCTTTTTTCTAGACAGTGTAATATCGTATTTAGCTGAAAATAATAATTATTCGTTCCCAGGCGTTTGCGACACTACGCGCTATTTAATTATTTATTTTGCGAACGCTATTTACAGTAGCCAATACCGTAACCCATTCAGACGTCTCTTGCCGATCAACCCTGGAAAACGGTACGCAGCGTCATCGAAGGACTCGACCTTCGAGCGGAGGAATCAAAGTATCATAAATCTCATGTTCCCGTTACACTCTTGAATCTAGCCCGTTTTGTGCTGCACAAGATTTCATCTTTCAACCGTGTCAAATTGGATGCAAGATATATTTATTCAGAATCTGGCAACGCCAGCGTCTAAGCGACGCCCCCAAGTTGCTGCAGCTGCTGCGAATGCTGCTGCACCAATGGGGATTCACCTACAGATTCCAGCTGGTCGCTGTTATAATAACAATAATAATTTATCTACGCACTAGGCGCAACAAGAAAATGAATATTATGAAATTATAATAAAATTATGAGTAGACGAGGGGATTAGTGCTGTGGATGGGAGAGGTAATTAATGAGGGGGTGGTTTTCTAAACAACGTTTAAAAATCTTGACATTGGGTGCGGTGCGAATAAAGTCGGGTAGTTGAGAGTACATTCGAGATGATCTTACAGGGAATGAATTGAATCTGGCTGTACATTTAGTGAATTCAATGTTGATACCAAAAGAGGAGACTCGATCTCGAGTGGGCTTGTATACATAGAACGAAGAACGGGGAATAATAGAGGAACCGGTCATTATGGTATGTGTCATACAGAGATCAGCTATGACTCTCCTCTCAGTAAGTGCGCGCAGGTTAAGGGTTTTAATGCGGTCTTGGTAGGAGGGGAGGGTGTAGGGGTAGGAAGAGGAAAGGAAACAACGATAGAAAACTTGACGAGTAAAAGTATGCTGGACCTTTTCAAGTGTGGCTATGTCCTTAAGGTAGTGTGGGTTCCAGAAGGGGGATGCAAATTCTAGCAAAGGGAGAACATAGGCTTTGTAACTGCGGATAATAGAGGGACAATTCAATGGGAGTGCTTTGAGAAGGAGAAACAATTTAGAGGTGGCTTTTTGGGCACGGGTCTTAACAGAGCATGAATTCTTCAAATCAGAGCGAACTTGTACACCTAGATCACGGACATTATTATCAAGTGGTAGGTCAATGGAATCAATCTGATAACGAGGGGTATGCAGTTTGGATCCTAGGCGAATATGTGTACACTTAGAAGCAGATAAAGTCAATTGATTACGTTTGGTCCAATCAGAGAGACAATTGAGCGCAGTTTGAAATTCAGAGGTGATACTATCTTTGGTGATCTTATTGTAAGAGACATACAATTTGACATCATCAGCATAGCATTGTACAGTCACATTGTGAAAACGGGAAAGGGTTTGGGATAGGTAAGCAAGGTAGATGGAAAAGAGAATAGGGCCGAGTACACGTCCAGTCATTATGGCAGGTCAGAAAGTTTGTGACAACACTGGCTCCAGAGCGGAAACCATGTTGGTTAGAAGGGAGGACGTTGAAACGAGAAAGGTGACTGTTGAGGTGGTCTTTAAGTATGCGTTCCATGGTCTTAGCAGCAGGAGAAATAATAGAAATGGGTCTGTACGAAGAAGGGAGTTTACTGTCTTTGCCTGGTTTGGGAATGGGGGTGATGAGGGAGTGTTTCCAGGCAGAGGGTACTGTCCCAGAGATGAGACTAAGGTTGAAAACGTCAGCCAAGGGGGTAGAAAGAGCATGGGCACACTTGGAGAAAATAATTTGGGGAATGCCATCATAGCCAGTGGAGCAAGAGGGAGATAATTTACGTAATGCTTTGTGAACGACATGAGGGAAAATAGTGAATAGAGAAAGAGAGGGAGGGATTGGGGAGGAAGAGAGAGGGGGAAGGTTGCCATTATCAAGGGTGAAATGAGTGGCAAATTCAGAAGCAAGGGTGTTAGCCTTAGAGAGACTGTCATAAACAGGTACATTCTGAGAGGAGACGAGTTCGGGGATGGAAAGCTTGGGTTTGGTAAGAGATGAAACATGACGATACAAGTCATTAATACGAGAGAGTTTCTTACGGGTAGAGTAACGAGACCACTTGTTGATCTCAAATAGAAGTTTCTTACTACATTCATCAAAAATGGGCCTGACAGAGGGAATATGGATCTGAGTGAATAGGGAGTCTCTACGTCGGATAAGCCGAACAATGTGAGGGGGGTAAGAGAGGAAAGGAGGACGAGGAGTGCGGTAGGGAACAAAAAGGTCAATGGCAGAATGAATAGTGGATGAAAGCTGAGAATAGACAGCGTCAATGTCGAGGCAGTCACGGAACAATGATAACCAATCGATGGATAAGAGATGAGTGGAAAGGGCAGGATAGTCGACACGGGAATAGTCTCGAATCTTAGAGGGAAGAGAGGGGGAGAAGGGGGAATCAATAAATAAGCAATCAATAGGAGAAGGGGTAGAACTGAGTGAGTCAGAGTTGAAATCACCGAGAAAGATAATGGGATGAGAGGAGGAGGCATGAAGATCAGAAAGACAAGCAATAAGGGACTCAGTCTTGGGAAGGGTGTAGATAGGAGGGCGGTATACTATGCATAAACGGATGAAAGCGGAGGAGTGGAAAAGATCAATACAAGAAATCTCGTGTTCGGTCGATGGAAGGGATACGGTGGAAAAAGCGATGTGATCACGGAGGATAATAGAGACACCGCCTCCGCGGGATGTCCTATCGAAACGGATTACGGTGTATGGAAGTGAACCAGTGATAAGGGAGGAAGGGATCTTGTTACTGAGCCAGGTTTCAGTTAGGAAAATAATGTCTGGTTTGGTAGAGGAGAGGTGGGAACGGAAAGAGTCTAGCTTGTTTACTAATGAGCGAATGTTGTAGTACTGGCAAGAAAGTGATGATCTAGGAAGAGGGGGAGGAGAAGAGAGAGGAGGGGGAGAGGAAGGGGGGAGAGGAGGAGGAGAGTGAGGGGGGAGAGGAGGAGGAGAGGGAGGGGGAGGGTCGCGCGCATCTAAAAGAGAGGAGTCAATAACTGTATCTACCTCTTGTGCGTGTGGCCGGCGACTAGTTAGCAGTTTCCCGGATGGGGATAGACTGAGGTGATGCCGTTGAATGGATATTGGAAAGAGAATGGATTAGGATGCGAGAAGGAGAAGGAATACTGAGGGTGGAAGGAATGGGGATGCATGAGGGGATAGGGGATTCGAGGAGAGGCACGATACTCTCGATGGACTGTCTTCTTCTTCTTCTGGTTATGAGAACGGAGAGGGGGGAGAGACACGAGATGGGTTCGTGCGGAGACTCATCAGCGAATCGGGTCGCTTCCTTGGCTGAGGGGGAGGAGCAGGAATAGGGAGAGAAGTGGCGGAAGGGGCAGAAGGAGGGATGGGATTGGCTGAAGGAGGGGTGGGATTGGCAGAAGGAGGGGTGGGATTGGTTGATTGGGACGAGGACGACGTTCCCGATGCGAGTACCATTTGGAGGGAGGAGTCTTCTTCCGTTCCTTGGGATCGGCAATCGACTCACGAACATGCACATCTCCATAGTGAGGATGAGTAGAGAGGATTCTCCAGTGAGCCAGGATCAATCGAGCGTGTTGTCTAGTGGGCATGAGAACCTTGGTGAGACGAGAGAAGGAGCAATTGGGGTCAGAGATGGGCATACGATAGACAGAGATGGGACGGACTGGATATCCAATGAGGGCAGACATCACGACAACGTGATCGTAATCGGCTTGCACCTGCTGCACAGGGGTGAGGGATCGATCAAGTGGGAGACGAGAGATCTCAAGACTACGCTCGATGTCAGAAGATGACTCGAGAGGGACGGGATCGAGCTTGGGTGAGGGAGGTTGGGGCTGGGGCTCGGGCTCACCCAAGGAAGGTGCCTTGCGTGGCGTGTATGAGGGGGTGGGGGAGGAGGGAGTGGAACCGTGGATGGACATGTTCTCATCGGGGATTGTCTCGTGAGGAGGGGGAGCAACTCCAACACGAGTTTTCAACTCACGGACCTCGCACTCCAACTGCTCCACGTGTCCTTGCATCTGGAGGAAGAGGGCCTTGAGATCCTCGAGCGATATCTCCTCTCCATCATTCAGTCTGGGTCTCTTGACTGTGGTACGTGGAGTGGAAGTGGATGGGGGCTGGGACTTGGGGGAGAGACCCGCCATCAACGATGCTGCTGCTGCGATGACCGACGCCATCGATCACATCTGCCAGTGACAGTCGGGAGAGGTGGTGGATAAGGGCGAAGGGACGTCGGGGATAGGGCGAGAGTGTGTGGGGAAGCGAGAGAGTCAAGGGTCAACTGGCGACTAGAGGAGAGAGAGGAGGGGTTTCACATTTCAGTTCCCAGATGACCACTCAGCGCTCTCAATTCAATAGCTTGCAGAAGATTATGAGGAGAAGGAAGAGGGCGATGGAGGTCAAGGCGCTACAGGTACGGTAGATTGTTTGGATGTTTGATACGGTAGCATCTTTCAGTAGTCAGTGATAGTTGCTTGTATTCTAGTGCTTTTTTCCAGACAGTGTAATATCGTATTTAGCTGAAAATAATAATTATTCGTTCCCAGGCGTTTGCGACACTACGCGCTATTTAATTATTTATTTTGCGAACGCTATTTACAGTAGCCAATACCGTAACCAAGTATAATACCGTAACCCATTCAGACGTCTCTTGCCGATCAACCCTGGAAAACGGTACGCAGCGTCATCGAAGGACTCGACCTTCGAGCGGAGGAATCAAAGTATCATAAATCTCATGTTCCCGTTACATTCTTGAATCAAGCGCGTTTTGTGCTTCACAAGATTTCATCTTTCAACCGTGTCAAATTGGATGTAAGATATATTTATTCAGAATATGGCAACGCCAGCGTCTAAGCCACGCCCCCAAGTTGCTGCAGCTGCAGCGAATGCTGCTGCACCAATGGGGATTCACCTACAGAGTCCAGCTGGTCGCTGTTATGGAGGTATTTTTTTCAGATTTGTTAGGGTTCATTTCATTTTGGCAAGACGAAGTAACGGAACTTCTTCGATTTTTGGCCCAGATTGCGATTTCACAGATTGCAATTTTAGCGATTGATTGAAAATTGAGATAGGTGAAAAAGAGAATCAATCGTAAGGCTGTCTGGGCCAGAAACGAAGAAATACCGGAATATCATCGTTTCACCGTTTATGATTAATGACCTCTGATCGTGTATTGTTCAGCCAACCATGAAGATTATTGTTGCTTCTATCGAGTATGTCACGAATATGACAAAGTGGAGCATGCCGTGGAGTGAGGTACGGTAGTGAAGGAATTGGATACGGTAGACTTGTGGCAGGGGTACTGTAATCGGAATGTACCATAGCAATATGGGGAGCACACACGATAATTCATTAATAATATTACAGATCTACTTTGGATCATGCTTGGCTATTGGCGGAGGAGTACGGATCACTCGTCGCACCAAAGGGTACGGTGGTATGGATTACGGTAGATCGAATCATGTGAGCGTTGCAGAATTTAGAGGGTTCAGAGGATGCTTTTGCTGCCTTCATAATTATTTTAGCACCTTGTGATTTCTTCTTTTTTTTAAACGTTTCCCGTATCATTCAAAGACTTCTCAATCCACGACTAATCTCCATTGCAGCTTGTCCCATCCACATTCTCTCTGGCACATCTCCCTCCGATTCAGTCCCATTCGAATTGGCTGATTAACTCGTCATCAAGTATGCAAAGTGAGTAAAATTCCGATTCTTCATTGATGAAAAAGCTCCCGGATATTCATTGCTTCAGCAGCTCTATGTGTAGTTTTTAATCGCCATTTAATTGATGGAGTGCATTGATAGATCCGCTAATCCAATTTCATATTTTGTCAGATGTTCCACCTCCTCCCACTGTCCTCATCCCTCTCCCGCAGCCTGTCGACTGGTCGCACGTGCATTGGTAGTGCAGCTTCTACTGCAGAGTAGAGGTACGGTAGCCGAGAGGATGATTACGGTAGTGGAGTATTGATTGAAATATTTGGAGGCCACTGAAGTTGTTAACAATATGGAGTCAGAATCAACTTGTATGTCGTATGTAGCAAAAAAAACAGGAAAGTACCAAACCAACTGCTTATTGTGAAGTGCTGGTGAATTTATGTTACTTTAGATCTACCAGGTGTTTTTAGGTGGTGTACTCATTCGAAATACGAATCAGCAGATTATTTATTGAGATATTGTCCGGTCTGCGTCAAAATGTTATAAATATAGAAAATATTATTGAGATATTGTCCAATTTGCGTCAAAATGTTATAATATATATTATAGAAAATACATATTCAGGACCTCGGGCCGGATGCAGCTGATCTAATGCAGATGACAATTGCGTCAACGAAGAAGGTCACGAGGTGAGAGGAATAGTTTCAAGATTGAATTGACTGCCAAATTGATCGTATGAATTGCGCCTCTGATATTAGCTATTGGTGCAACCTGACACTTGCTGGTTTGGTCATTGTCAGAATTGAGCTTTCTTAAATTATTTCTCTCTCTTTTCAAACAATCCTTGTTTGTTTGCAGAGAGGAACCTTCCATCGCCCGTCTTCTATGCACGATAATGGAGAAGAGACAAGGGGAGGAGGCAGAGTGGAGGAGGTACGGTTTATGTCCAAGCCAAGTCGGCAAAGATGATATCGTACTTTGAAACGTTTTGGGCTAACAATGCAAATCTGCAGCGAGACACCTCCGAGTTTTTTACGAATATTGATAAAATTGGTTAAACAAATTCTATTCTGATTCAGATGCTCCAACGTCGATATTTCCTCGACACCTCGACGAAAGACAAGAGAAAGAGACAGCAACGCCAGTAGCGATGGAGCTGCCATTTCCAAGTTGTGGTGAGAGATTCAGAAATAATCTTATGAGTTGTTTATATCGAGGGACTGTACTACCAACTATTGCTGTAAAAATCGCATAAAATCGCAATCGCACAGTTTCGTCGATTAAAAAATTGCACGAATGTAGTGACTCAACAACCGAAACATCTCAGTAGATTCTAAATCAAAAATCAAAGATCTCTCTTTCTCTCTCAGGTCTCGTGCTCACTCGTGGACTCACATGCTGACTTGCTTAGAAGCAGCGACGAAACTAATGATTGAGTGCGATCGATGGGTTAGTTTTATTTGTTTATTTAATTATTTCATTTTATTTTTAAAAATATTTTATCACCACTGCATCGCCAGGAGGTATTAGTGTATCAGAAATGTATTATTTGTTCACTTTAACGACGATAATGGCGTGGGTGACTTGGTGGATAAGAATGAACAGGTCTAAAGTAAGCCTACAATAACATGAATGTCCCTATAAAAATATGAAACTAGCCTCAGATTCGCAAAATTAAATTAAAATTAATTGAGATGTTTTCCTACGTTTCAACAAATATATGTATATATATATAAGACCGTTCGCCTTATTTTCGAGTAAGAATTGGCACAGCTCAAAAATGGCCATTTCTTAAAACTATGTGTTTTGGGGTTCTCGAGGGTGCTGAAGACCATGGGCATATCCATTTTGCCCTCAGACCACTCGTTGGCTCCAGACGGCGTCACGTCGAAAAAACGATTTACTTGCTACTCAGCCCCCGAGAGAGCTAATTTTAGGCGAAAATTGCCTCTGGTGTAGAATTGCGTGGCGAACACGCCTGCCTCGTTCTTTTTTCATGATTTTCAAAAATAATTTTTTTAAATGTTAATTTTTCGTAGAGTCATTTGTGCCCTGAGTGACCAACACAGATCGATCGGGCGTGACGAGAGGATTCTAAATCTATAATATCTTCTTGAAAAACCGTCTGCAAACAATTTGCGCTAACATAAAGTGATCGAAATCGGCCAGGAAACGAGAGTCCCTCCTCTTCCTCCCAAGCGCGCTCTCTCGATTCCCCACACTCTCTCGCCCATTCGACCAGGGAAGAGGGCCGGGTGAGGGGGAGGGGAGAGGAGAGGCTCTCGTTTCCTGGCCGATTTCGATCACTTTATGTTAGCGCAAATTGTTTGCAGACGGTTTTTCAAGAAGATATTATATTTTAGAATTAGAATTAGCGATTAGAATCCTCTCGTCACGCCCGATCGATCTGTGTTGGTCACTCAGGGCACAAATGACTCTACGAAAAATTGACATTTAAAAAAAATATTTTTGAAAATCATGAAAAAAGAACGAGGCAGGCGTGTTCGCCACGCAATTCTACACCAGAGGCAATTTTCGCCTAAAATTAGCTCTCTCGGGGGCTGAGTAGCAAGTAAATCGTTTTTTCGAGTGGTTATGGTGTCTGACTGAAGAACCCAATCCAGTCTCGACTCCCCGGTTCGTGGTTATGGTGTCTGACTGAAGTCCGCTATATCGCCGGTTCGAGCCCCACGATCGACCATGTTTTGCAATACCATAACCAATATAAATATAGATAACTTGTTTGAATTTTTTGACTCTTTCGCGATTTCCCTCTAACACCATAACCAATAGGCCAGGGCGGCCTACCGCCGGGACCTCATTGCGGAGACTAGTGGTTGGGGCGCCAGCCTTCTTCTAGAAGGCTCGCGCCCCCCAACCACTAGTCTTCGCCAAGCGCTCCCGGCGGTTGGCCGCCCTGGCCAACCGGCGATATCGCGCTCGAACCGGCGATATAGCGGGCTTCGGTCAGACACCATAACCAAGATCGCATTCATTATCGCTTTTCAAGGGATCGGCCTACCGCCGGGAACGCATGGCGGGGACTAGTGGTTGGGGCGCGAGTCTTCTTCTGCCATCTTGCAAAACATGGTCGATCGTGGGGCTCGAACCGGGGAGTCGAGACTGGATAGGGTTCTTCAGTCAGACACCATAACCACTAAGTCAGACACCATAACCGTAAATCGTTATCAAATGCAGAGAGTTCAGTAATCAAGAATAAACAGGTGTGTTAGTGAAGACTTGAATACAAGGACTAGCTGGGAATTGCATGAAAATTATATCAGAAGGAGAGACGAGCGGCCTCACTGTCCACCAGGCTCATCAGGAAGACTCTGGAATTTCACCCCAATCAGTACACAATGACTCATTCCGGCATCTCTCCTCTGCGTCAACAAGGAGGTTAGAGATAGGGAGAGGATTATATCAAGCGCGGGGGGGGGGGGGCTGTATTGTACCTAATGGCCCCCTGCTCACCTCCCAATATGGCTTCAGTACTGAAATGCATACGATCTTCCAAAAGCAAATGCGATAATAAGAATCAGCCGATTTATCCACTAGGAAAAACGTTGTGCGTCCGATTTTGATGAAACTTGGTTTATGTGAACCCTTGGGGGTCAGAAGGAGGTTCATCCACTTAGTTTGGTCAAATATGCAAATTATCGATTTTTTGTGATCTACCCTTCTAATGTCCGTAACTCGCTGAATATTCATCGTACAGAAAAATATAAAAAGTCATTCGACTCGTCTTCCCGATTTCTACAAATAACTCAACAATGACCAATGTTTAAAAAGTCATTTTTATGGTGTTATTCTTGAAAAATCGATTTTTCAACTAGAAAAACAAATTTATCTCGAGAAAGTTTTGAAAAACCTCCATTTTTATTTCAAAAATAGATTCTACGTGCCAGATATAGGGTCAGTGCATATGCCGTTTGTCGTATCTCGTTCCCTTATATATCGATTAGTCGTAGGTTCTGGACTTAGTCGTATTTTTCGCTGAAAATCGCTATTTGGTCCGTTCTCACTTCAACGTGGTCGAATCGGACATTTAAAATAACCAATCGATAGCTCTCAATGAGCCGAAAAATAAAGTTTATGATGATGGAAGCGATACCTGCGACCATTATTGAGTTATTCGACGATATCTCTTTTGATTCTGATCTTTTTTCACCATGTGGTTCCCCCAAAAATTTGGAAGGTTTTTTTTCCTCGTTTTTGAGATAAATGGGATTGAAATTTTGTTGAATATTGAAATTTTGAGATTGAACAAAAATAAATAATACAGGCGTGATCAGCGCATGATAGTGACTTAGAAACTCGATTTTCATGAGATTTGGTCGTCATTGGCTTTCACTATCCCGGAAAACCTTGAAATAAAGCCGATCTACCTGGCTCATTAATTATGCAAATTGAAGTCACATGAAAAAGTTAGTGTCAGAAATCGATGAGGGACATCGATGGCTATCAGATTCTGTCAATAAATTGGGGTGTTCCATTTTGCTGTACGGATTTCTCCAGAAAGTGGTGAGAATTGGGCGAACGCACTGATATTGCGCGTGAATGGACGTCACAACGTGCCTTCCCGTCCACCTGGAATTAATATTAGTCCTGCCAATCGCATTTCTGGTTTATAGATTGGTTTAGTGCAAAAAAGTGTGTTAATATAATCAGTTTCAATCATTAAAACCAAATAACAGCCGAATATATAAGTATTAAGGCAATTATAGTGATTTATTTGACGAGGATAGAAGTTCAGCCGCCGAGCCGCCTTTTATACTTTTTTCGAGCCGCCGAGCCGCCTTTTATACTATTTCCGAGCCGCCCAGCCGCCTTTTATACTGTCCCGGTAAACTTTCTGTTGTGTGAAATATATTTATTCATTTGTTTCAGCCAAAGAAGACTCGACGTGACTAGATAGCAGAGAGGGGATGTGGGAGAACGTTGGAAAGAATATTCGAAAATCAATAATGTCTCATCGCATCATTTACGATGAATCTGTAGACTTTAAGGAAGCTCACCCAGTGCTTGCTTCTCATTGACCTTTCTCTCTCATTTATGTAACCATATTAACCGTTGTACTGTCTAGCCTGTGTGTCATACATACTCTACTGTATGCACTCCTTATTTTCCTCGGCAAATAATAAATGCATTCTTCGCGGTGTGGTAGCACAAGGGCTGTGGGAATCTGTTATATGTATGAGGTATCAACCCGAGGCAACCTATGTATTGTAAGAAAAAAACCATTCCACGAGTAACAGTACTACCTGTAAAATAGATTCTTTAACTAAAAGCTTTAGGGTTTCGGCTTTGCTCTTACTCAATGCCAATTTTGACACTGAACACTCAGGAGAAAGACTAAAAATTTAGGAAAATTCATTAAAGCTGCAGCTATTTATTTGTTCCGAATTTGAAACGATGGTACACTAAACACCGTATCATCGTTGCTGAGCATTTGAATCTTACGCCAGATCATTTAAATCAGAAAACAATTGTCAATCGATATTTCATTATTTTGTTATTTTAGCTGAAATATTAATTGTAAATATCATATTTATTCCGGATTGCGATAGTGTTTGCATGATTGTGCCTCATTCTACCATTGGTCTTCTCTGATTTTCCTTCTTTCTTCTCTTCCCTTTTCTCCTCGTTCTTCCCTTCCTTCTTACTTTCCCTCTTCTTCTCCTCTTTCTTTCCCTCTTTCTCTTCCTTCTTGCTCTCCTTCTTGTCCCTGTTCAGTTGTTCACTCTTGAGTAGGTCATTCGTCGGTTCGACTCTGAGAAAAAATAAGGTGACCAGTCCAACTTTACAATATCCTTTACCTGTCTTTCTTCTTCCTCTCATCATCCTTTCGATTACCGTACTCCCTGTCGTCTCTGAAAACAGTCTTTGCTTTTGTTGTAAATAAACTTGTCAATCAGAAATTTTCCATCGTTGGATATTTCGTGCTAAATTGAACACAGCTTTAACTGTCTCTTATAAGACTGTTAATAATATATAAATATATTATTAATGTCTCATAATCCCCACCTCTTCCTTCTCCTCTCATCTCTGTCTCTTCTATCTTCTTCCTCCTTTGATCTTCTCTTTCTCTTCTCATTCGATCGACTTCTCCTTCCTCCCTTTCCTGTTCTGCTCTTCTTCCTTCCTCGACCCTTCTTGCGGTCTCGGCTCCGTTCACGCATTTCAAGCAATTCACGCATGTCAGGGATCCGGCAAGGCTCACTGGGCGGTTCGTTTGGATTATAGATTTCACGGGGATCGATGGGACGGAAGCGGTGGCAGTAATCGAATCCATCATGAGCGTCACAGAAACCCATTCCATCATCCTCCTCGAACTGATAACTTCAAGAATCTATGTGCCGTGTAGTCTCATGGTCTATTTAATTGCAATCATAATTAAGTTTCCCGTATAGGATACTTCAAAATCATAACACAGACGCCGGAAGCTTCTCCCGTTAGCTCATGCCCTCTGATAATTCACAAGATTTGCCCATCTCCTCACCTTTTCACCATCTCTTCTTTCGGAATAATATCCACATGGGTGATCTCTTTCCCGCTCATTGAATGATGGACCTCCGTCCTGCTCCCTTCCCACTCCCGTTCCGTCCGCTCCTTGGTTTTATTTATTTATATTTATTTACTCATTTATAAATATCATGAGTTAAATATGAACCTTGTTGCCAGACTGCTTCACACTTGGAGGAGCAAGATCGCCAACGCTCGCGTCCTGAAGAGAAAATTCAATTACCTTTAATTCGATTGGTTACGGTATCGCCGGCTTGTACTCGGTTTGAGACCTTGTCTGAGTTGTGAAACAAAAAAATCCGTGACTTTTGAACCTTCTCTCCGACCATCTACGTACGGCCGAAGTTGCTGTCGATCAACTGCAATTGAATTACTCAATAAATTAATTAAATTAAACCCACTTTGAGCGTCTCGTCATTGTTCGCGGGTCGCACCGTCTCGCCTCTCGGATTCTTGAGAAACCCATGCGCCTGGAAATAATAGTTATTATTATTATTATTATTATTTTAAAACATTTGAAAAATTAATTTCACCAAAATAAAAGTGCATGTTGAAAATTGGCCCAGAAATTTTTCCAACACGGCGCGGAGGAAGAATTTCGTTGATTTTTCAGAATTAATTTTAAAAATTAAAAACAATAAATTATTCCTCGCTCACTGCTGCCGCCTTCGGACTCTGCTTGGGCGGATCGTCTCCCAGCGACTTGCGGTCTAAAATGCAAATTAATATATGTTGTATTTATATATGATCAACACATTTAAAGAGGCTTTGGCTAGTCATGAAAAAACTTCGTTTCCAAATCAAGTTGCCATGTATTCCTCATTCAAATCAAAGCTCCTTTAAACCGATAGCTTTAACTTTTGTAGTAATATCAGTAAAAATAGATCATGCGGAGAGAGTATTTCCCAATTGGGCATCACTAGCCAGCGTGTTGGACCACGTTTGCTACGAAATAGTATGCGAATGGTCCTGATAGCAAGTGCAAAATGAGACATCGCATCGGTGTTGCACAAAAAAAATAATGTACAGCGTATTGAAATCATTCAATGGTCTTTGATCATTGCTGATTATGCGCCCATAACGAGCAAACACGCGCATTCTCGGAGTTAAAGCGCGGCTATTGTGAAATAACCACATGAGAAGTGATCTTTGTTCTGAGCGAGCTTGTCAATACGAACGCGTTTCTCTCCCATTCCCGGGCGATTGACGCAATTTTAGAGGCGAACAATATTACTTTCGAAAACACTGGCGCAATTGCGGTGTCCTATTTGGTCACTTATATATTGGCGCAGGCTCGATGTTCTTCTGGTTTCTGACTTTTTTCGCGGTGTCTGCGTCTGACAATGATGACGTTACTACTGATGAGCATACGAGCGCTTGACGATGTTCACGCGCTCAGTTACGCTACAGAAACACACGTGGAACGTACCGTACGCTCACGGTTTCCGTAATCCATATACCGTATCCAGCTGGCTACAGTACCCCACTCGGTGGTTACCGTACTCCGTTGGCTACAGTACCCTCCTCCTGCCATCACTCACTCCTCTTGTACATGACGATTGCTGCTACTGTAGTGATGAGAAGAGCAGCCAGAGTCGGCCAGAAGAGAGGAAGAGACGAGAGGATGCCGCCACGGACTGAGAGAGAGAGGAATACGGGAGGAGGAGTGTTACGGTAGGTGAAAAAGACTATGGTAACAACAAGGGGTACGGTAGGTCACTAAGACACGGTAACTAGAAAGAAGACTATGGTAGGTCAGGTGGAATACTATTAGAACTATTTAGTGGGTATGGTAGGTCAGCCTCTGATTATACTGCAGAATCGGAGAGCACCGTAACTATCAGAAGGCACTGTAGCCAGCGGGTTACAGTACGCCAGGTCGAGGGAGTACGGTAGCCATCAGGAGGGGTACTGTAGCGTACCTGCTTCAGTCATGGCAGCGCGGGGAGAGGTGAGGCGACTGCTCGTGATGGGGGGAAAAAGAGTTAAATGAGGAGAGGAGAGAGGAGAGGGATTGAACAACAACAATGCATGCAAAACAGCCAATAAACCAAATCATGACGTGTTTGTGCAATTGTACTTTGCAAAACTCACGCAGAGGGTACGTTTACAAGAGAATAACTGTGAGGTGTCGATTAAAACGGAGGTCAGTCGATTGTTCTATAAAATCTGAAGAAGCAGACCAAACTACGATGCGAAACGCTCAAACTACCATTATCATTTTTGTCATTGGTGGGAGTATCATGACCTACCGGACTCTATTCTAAAGTTTCGAGGAAAATTATTCACCCGTTCCCGAATTAGAGCCATTTCTGTGAAAGACCCTCTGCATGCAGAGTGGGACCGACCGAGTCACTGTTCACGCAGAGGGGAATGAACGACCGCTCAACACCCCTCTGCGTTTGTCGAATTCCTCTGCATTCGCCATCCCTAAAAGAGATGCAATTTTAGAATGACATACCATTCCCTCTGGTCCTATCCGTTGTCCACCTGACCTACCGTACTCTTGTTTCTAGCTACAGTATAGTGACCTACCGTACCTTGCCTACAACCGTATTCTTCTCTCTATCTCAGTTCGTAGCGTGATCCACTCGTCTTTACCTCAGTCCTTCAATTCGCTGTGCGAAACAAAAACGGTAGAAAAATGGATACCATAAACGGATATTTTTTAAGTGATGGTTATGTAGGAGTTTGGTGAACAGGAGGACAAAATACAAATTATATTCAAACTAATTTTCGAATAGACTAGCTGTTCATAGATTGATTCAGAATTATTCGTTATCAACCTCCTGTTCTTATCTAAACTCCTCTCCTCTCTCGCATTGGTGAATAAAGAAAGAATATGAATGTGACTGTCAAGAGGCGCAAGACCAGAACTCTGAAGTACACTGACTCTCTGAAAAATTCTGATGGAATGAATATTGTTATTTCTTTAAAGAATTCACTGAATTGATAATTTTTATCATATCAGGAATTTTTTCCTGTGATTCGATTTTGTTTTGCAAATCAGAGGGGGAACTAAGCACAAAAAATGAAAAAGGGCTTTCAAATGGTCGTTGTTGTCTTAAGAAAATGTATAATACAAATAATCATAAACTTAAAGAATTAAGAATTTTAAAAAAACAATTTATTACAAGAAAATAAACCGTTTCACTTGTTATTACGAACGGTCCAATCTACTGTTTTTAGCAATCATTAATAAGAGATTCTAGGCTTCAGTGTTTGTATTTAATCAGTGCATTTTGCGTCCAGGATCACATAGGAGAAAGATCGGGAATATTGGAAAACTAAATAAATAATTAGCGAATATTTTGTTCCGCTCATCATGATTACTGTATGCTAAACAGCCTCTAACTGAGTTTTTGAATCTTACAATAATTTGAAAAAAAATATTACTGACGCAACTCAATCCTTCTCTGGACTACAAATAGCGCTAGGATTTTCGAGCACTTGGACCAAGTGGTCCAGTTTTTCTCGTTTTAACTCGTTTTCGCCATTGATTATTGTTTTGCATTATTGTTCTAGTGGTTCACGATTCACCAATGCTCACTAGTGCTTCGTACCCTTGTTAACGATCAAAAGTGAAAAAGATAATTATTTTCTAGTAAAAAGAGAATTTTTTTTCTCACCTTACTGATTTTGCACCTTGTCCTGTCCACTAAAATTAGCTATTTGGTCTATCGTAGTGGTGCCGCTCAACATTAACATTTCCAACCTAGTATTTACGACTCAATCATTTAAATATCATCAGTAATTTTATTTTGTTATTACGCTATACTGTCGCGGCTTCCTTCTCTCAAACTGTTAATCATGCTAGATCGTATCTTGTCCTATGGCACATTATTTCGCATTCTTTTAATGTCTGCACGGAGGCTCAAATTGACTAAATGCGCGCTTTTAGAATAACTGGGAGAAAGAAACCCCGCCTACAGTCCGCTCATCGAAGGGGTCGCGTTGCGGTTTACACGTCGCGTCGCGCGCATACTCGTCACACTTGATATAGCTAGAGACCGCGGAGTGCGGGCGTTATGGAATTTTGTTCTGCGTTTTCGGGAATGTCGACCATCCACACCACTTCCAAAGGTGCTTTTGCTTTATCAATTTTTCATATCTTTTATTACTTTAAAATTATATTTAAATGCTTGGAGTGCGTTCATCAGAGCTCAGTTAGTATGATTCGTTACTTTGTTTGCTTCTATGCGCTAGCAGTGTTCATTAATACAGCTCACAAGTTGACACATCATTTTTACCTACAACTCTTTTCCGTGAAGTGGCGCGTGTCTAGCTCCTTTTGCCAATCATGATCATGACCATTGTGCATCGTTTAGTACTCAGCACGACACTGCGCCTTTTCACGGAGCTGACTTAACGAGCTTAAGAAGTAGAAAACTCAATATTTTTACTTTTCCGGCCCATAATTCGTTTATTTCAAGTCTAACTCGTTCGTAAAATCATTGCCGATATCTTTCTGCTTCTTTTGATGCTAAGCAGGGCTCCTGGGTTTTTCACGGAAAAAGGTTTTCTAGCCTCGAAGTTAGTGAATCGTCACGTTCGAAAATATTCGTTCTCTGTACCCGCGCAGTGAACTTGTAAGCAAACTGTGCTCATACCCACTACCGCATGTAAAGTAGAATAACTTGCTCAATAACGAAATCAATGAAAGTGCTGTAAAATCAATAAAATGATTTTTAAATCAGGGTAATGGTTGTGGGTAATAAGTTTGAAAGTTTAATAAGTTAATAAGTTAATAAGTTTCTCTACACATGAAAGTATTACTGTGGGTCCGTTCAAGCCGCTAATTTTATTAATTGTCGTAGGTTGTTTATTTAATAATTTCAAACAATATTTTTGAGTCTATTCGATTCAGCAGCAGCGAGTATATAGGCAAAATAATACGGGATGATCCTAGCATTTTCCTGAAAATGCCCCTCTGCGATCTCTAGATATAGCTCTGTTCCTTCGCTCTTTTTACTTTGAATTTTTTCTCTTCCGTGTTTAGGGAGTCTGAATCTCCGTGGTATGGCTTGCTCCTGTACCCGATCACGGCCGTTTAGATCCCCAGAAAAAGTCGGGTTCGTCTTAAGAGACCGGCTCGGTTATTTTGTAGTATGGGCCGGACATCGATATCTCCGATCCGGCCCAAACTTTTTCCCTGGATACCCCCATGGGTCCCCATCATCAAACGGGACACTATATGGTCCAGATCAATGAAACATAAAAATGGCGGGATATCGAATTTTGAAAACTCGAAAATCAGATAAAACTAACCGAACGATATAGGTCAAAAGTTAGTGTGGCAATATTATAAACATGCCTAAACAACAAAAACACATTATAAGTTGGTTCAAAATTTCGATCGCAAACTGATTTTTTCAACTTTTGAAAATGGTTTTTAAATTTTTTAAATCCATATGAAAAAAGCGCATCGCCGCACTAGGTACATCTTGTAGAGCATCAAATTCTACGTCGAATAAGCTAAATGAGATAAATATAAAAAGGGCCCATTTTCAGATCTATAGTACCTGAAAGATGCATTTTTTAAAAAAAGTTCCTAGAACATCATCAATATGGTATTAATTTTAAAGCGCACATCGAGTACTTCATTTTTTGTGTTGACAGTTTGACATGAAATTGATATTTGAACAAGTTAGTACAAGTTAGTAGCATGAAAATTTGACAAAATTTGGAAATTTAAATTGACAAAATTTGGAAATTAAAAAAAAAAAATTTTAATTGAAATAAAAATTTTGAAAAAGAAATGAAAAAACGCTACGCAGCACTAAGTGCACCTTGTAGAGCAATGAATTCCACGTCGCGCTAACACAGATAGATACAAAAAGGGCCCATTTCCAGATCTGTAGTACCTGAAAGATGCATTTGAAAAAACATTTCTCGGAACCTCATCAATATGGTGCTCATTGTGAAGCCCACATCGAGTACTTCATTATTTGTGTTGACAGTTTGACATGAAATTGATGTTTGAACAAGTTAATACCATGAAATGACTAAATTCTGCAATTTTAATTTTTAAAAAATATAATGAATCAAAATTTTTCATGTGAATTTATCATGGTGAAAAATTGTTCAAAAATAAATTTTAGGTCGAAATGTCAACATAAACAATTGAGTACTCGATGTGAGCGAGTGCAATGTGTATTGATGAGGCTCGATAATTGCTTACAATCAATTATATTCATGCGATAGTCTGATTTGGTAAACTATCGTGGTTTGTTTATACCGTGATAAAATATGTCCTGCTGCAGGCTTGCGAAATTGCTATTCAATCGGACGATACGCTCGTTTCCTTGATCTCGAAAGGATTTGATGTGATGTCTGCAATTCACAAAACTTCCAAGCATTCGGTAATTCCACTTTTGTTTCGATAATTTGTTAAGAGACCGGCTCGGTTATTTTGGAGTACGGGCCGGACATCGATATACCCGATCTGGCCCAAACTTTTTCCCTGGATGCCCCCATGGATCCCCATCACCAAACGGGTCACTATATGGTCCAGATCATTGAAACATAAAAATGGCGGGATATCGAATTTTGAAAACTCGAAAATCAGATAAAACTAACCGAACGATATAGGTCAAAAGTTAGTGTGGCAATATTACATACATGTGTAGGCAACAAAAACACATTTTGGTCCGAAATTTCGATCGGAAACTGGTTTTTTCAACTTCCGAAAATGGTTTTTGAATTTTTAAAAATCTAAATGAAAAAACCGCAAAACGGCATTAAGTTCATCGTGTAGGGCATTTAATTCTGCGTCGAATAAGCTAATTGAAATAAAAATAAATTGTCTCCCTTTTCAGATCTATTGACCTGAAAAGAACAAATGAAAATAAGGTTATCAGAAGCTTACCAATATGGTGCTCATTGTGAAGCCCACATCGAATACTTCATTTTTCGTGTTGACAGTTGGACCTGAAATTAATGTTTTAACAAGTTAGAACCATGAAAATGTTCCAAATTCTGAAATTATAATTTTAAAAATAATAATTTTAAAAAAAGTGAATTTTCGTGGTAATGAATTGTTCAAACGTCGATTTTAGGTAATTCTATCAACAACAAAAATGAAGTACTGGATGTGGGCTTCAAAATGAGCACCATATTGATGAGGTTCTAAGAACTTTTTTCAAACGCATTTTTCAGGTACTATAGATCTGGAAATGGGCATATTTTATATTTATATCTTTTAGCGTATTCGACGTAGAATTCGTTGCTCTACAAGATGTACTTAGTGACGCGTTGGCTTCAAAATGAGCACCATATTGATGAGGTTCCTAGAACTTTTTTTCAAATACATCTTTCAGGTACTATTGATCTGGAAATGCGCCCTTTTTATATGTATCTAAGTTAGCGTATTCGACGTAGAATTCAATGCTCTACAAGATGTACTTAGTGCCTCGTCGCGGTTTTTTTCATATGGATTTTTAAAAATTCAAAAACCATTTTCAAAAGTTGAAAAAATCAGTTTGCGATCGAAATTTTGAACCAACTTATAATGTGTTTTTGTTGTCTGTCTATGCATGTTTATAATATTGCCACACTAACTTTGGACCTATATCGTTCGGTTAGTTTTATCTGATTTTCAAGTTTTCAAAATTCGATATCCCGCCATTTTTATGTTTCAATGATTTGGACTATATAGTGTCCCGTTTGGTGATGGGGACCCATGGGGGTATCCAGGGAAAAAGTTTGGGCCGGATCGGAGATATCGATGTCCGGCCCTAACGACCGAGTCCTCGAAAATAACGGAGCCGGTCTCTTAAGGGAGCGTGTGCTCATACCAACCAGCGCACCACGGCGTTTAGTTTATGCGGCGCTTAACGGTCGCAAGCAACTAAAATACCGCGAATGTTTGAATGTTGACTAAGTATAATTTTCGGTCACACAAATACCGTAGCTATATATACGATACCATTTGAAACCGATGTTCCCACCACGCCCTCTCCCTGATTTCCTTGCACCGCGCAATAGAGGCGGGAAGCCCACTTTAGAGCCGGAGGAGTGGAGGGTCGTGCCCGATTCAACTCTGGCTATATCGACTGGTGTCTCTGTCCATCCACTATTTGTGACGGAGACGCGCTCGGTTTCTATTTCTCCCCCCACACTCACTCGCCTACTATTCTTTCCCCATTCATCGCGTCTGATGTTTTCCAATTTTAACCATTTAGCGTTATTCAACGGAATTCAGCTTTATTTAACGGAATTTTGTTATAGTCCCAGGCCTGTTCGGGTCTCGGACATTCCGCTCTACAACAAGAAGCCGCTGGAGCGGATTATTAAGTAAGTGTTGGTGATGAGGATAAGTGGCGCAGAGAAGGTCGCTCAGTTTAGTGTCTTCTTATTTTGCTAAATTTCGTAATTCCCTTACTGTCTTGTCCAGAGAAGATTTGTTTTTCACAACACTCACTCAATAATCACTTCTCCTAAGACCTTTTGCTGTTCTTTCAAGCGCTAATATCCGTGTGTGGCTTTGAGTAGGTGTCAGATGTGGGGGAACCTCACAACGTTTCAGCAGTATGGCGAGATTGGAAATAGAGTCTTGAACGGAAAAGAATGATTGCACATTAAAAGAGTGAGCGGAGCCACAGTAGCAACGCGTCGCGGCTCGCGTCACTCTCTCGCTTTTGCCTTATCTCTAGTTTTCTCTGCTTCTCTCTCGAAACGCTGTGAACCTGTTTCAATTGTGTTATATAATTCAGCAATGGCCTCCAACGACCAGCCCCAAGTAAATAATTACCGTAAGGGAAGAGCCGCTGGAGCGGATTATTAAGTAAGTGTTGTTGATGAGGATATGTGGCACAGAGACGGTCGTTCATTTTAGTGCAAGTTTATTTTTCTACTTAAATTCCCTTGACAAATAAGTTCTTGTCGCAGAGAAGATTAGTTTTTTCACAACATTCACTCAATAATCACTTCTCTTAAGACGTTTTGCTGTTCTTTCAAGCGCCAGTCGCTAATATCCGTGTGTGGCTTTGAGTTGGTGTTAGGATGCGGGGTAAACTATTTCAATTGCGTAATAATTCAGCAATGGCTTCCAACGACCAGCCCCAAGTATCGAAGAGGGAAAGCAAGAAGTCTAACAAGGCGGATCAGGTCTACTGCTACTGCAGGTTTGTAGGACCAGTCGATTGTCCTTTCTCAGCGCTGATATTCACATGTTATTGATCTGTTCTGCAAGTATGTTGTTTTCTGTTGTTTGCTTCTCTTTCTTAGCTGCTGTGCAAAATAGCATCGCAATGTGAGTTCTCACCGTATCCTCTATTATTTTCAGCTAGGAGTGCGTATTGAACTGTATTGATTTCGATCAATAAATAATAATGCTTCTATACAGAAAGCCCGAGGGCAATCGCTTGATGATTCAATGCGATGAATGGTTCCACGGCAAATGTATTCAGGTATTTATTTATTTATAAAGAGTAAGAAATATTTTCTCATCTCATAGTTTTGCATTGGCGTGTAATGCACAACAAACACTGCGAAAACGCAGACTTTATGTCTACATGTACCCAGCACTTATGCCTGTACTTTTAGTTTTCTTTTTAAAACAATATCATTATCACTTTTCTCGCAGCTCACCAGCACGGCAGGAAGGAATATCGACAAGTACTATTGTTCTATTTGTGTCTCTATGAAGACCCACCTGAAGACGGACGACCTATAAGAAGGAGGAGATGGAGGAAATGGTAAGTGGAGGATATTAGTCTCCAGATAATTTTGGTATATGGGGTTATGTATTTGTCTTCGCTTTGGATGATTTCTCATCGATTGTTCTGCTTCGAACTCATATTTTCTACGGTTTAAAAAAAAAATTATAACTTTTTTCTTCTTTAGCTTCATGAGCTCTAGTATAGACCAAAATGATCAGAAGAAAATGCTTATTTTCTAATGTTGCTGTGTTTTTTCAGCGCCTGACCGCGAATGTCAAAAATAGGCTTATTCTTTAAAACGAAATAGATTGGGAATTGTCTAACACGGAGGAGTCCGAGACGGTTCGCTCAAGTGAAATGGAATGGACTTGGCAGATTGCCAAGATACTCCGCCAAATTGGCCGTTTGACCGATTTTCACTAATAGGCGAATTAATTATCAATATAATATGCAACGGAGGGTTTAGCATGCCTCATTCCATGTTATCAATTCAGATTTTGCAAAGTAATGCGAAATAAGCAGAATATCGTTTTCAAAAGGAGTATAATCAGTTCGCATGTTTTTCGGATTAGGCCCAGCACTCGGTGTTTACGTGGAAATGTGGTACTTCGAGTTATTTTGCGATGTTCTAAATTTGACAAATTTTGTATCTACCGTATTCTTTCATTGTCCGCACTCCTCGCTTCCAAGCACGGGAGAGTGTGTGGAGTAAAAAAACTTTTTTTGCAAACATGCCTTTTCCACAGGTCGACCAGCAAGAGGAGGATCAGCAGGTACATCAGGACGACAACTTCTTCGTTTTTGATGTTCAAAATCATGCCTGGAGGATACAACGAGAAAAAATTCACCACGTTTGAGAAGATTTCGGGTACGATTTTTGAGTGACTTCTTATCTTTTAGAGACACATAACGAAACCATTGCTTTCCGATTCTCTAGTATGTCCTACCGATTCCACAATTCTTGTACGATTGTCCTACCGATTCCACAATTCTTGTACTTTTCGTTGTCTCCTTAAAGCATCGACGAAATTGATCTAATGTACACCTCTTGGATCACCAAGCAACCCGAAATCGTAATCTACTCTTTTAATCATGATATTTTCAGTCAAGAATTTCGCTCTGCTGAATGAACGGATCCATAGCCCCAATGATGACGATGACGGTCACAATTGTAAGTTAATTTATTAACAGTTTATTTTCCTTTTAATGATCTGGGTTGGAATATACAACTCCACTTGCATTGTCGAATGGTTTGTCACGTACTTCTATTTTCCATTATGCTTTGTCTTTTAGACTGCGAGCAATGCGCCATGTCCTTCAGAGTATGCTGCCCCAAGCATCCTCTTTACCGTATCTTAGATCGTCTCGTGAGTTTAATTTTATCGATTTGAAGGAAGCATAGCGATATAGCGTATGTGATCATTTTTAGCCATCACTAGTGAGTTCTGTCAGCAACTCTTCATTTGATCCACCGTAGTCCTACAGCATAATCAGATCGAGTCCAAATCACCATTCAATCAGGTAGCAGACCCGATCGAGGACCGAACCAAGAAAACCGCGCCTGCTTTTATAAGTATCAGAACCTCGTCGATTCCAAATGCCGGTCTAGGAGCATTCACAACTACCGAATTGCCTGTGAGTATGTATTGCTAGTTCCATTTTACCATGTGATTAAGCTTGTATATCGCTTCTAAAGCGGAAGGTTATGACTTGAGTACGGAAGTGAGGCGGGATTACTGTAGAAGAGCTGGTAGATCTTACGTATTCACAATATCGCAGGTGGGGTTGGTGTTCGGTCCGTATCAAGGCATTCTCTCCAAGGAGTCCGACACCAAAGGCTATTCATGGGAGGTACGGTAATTAGGTCAATGTGGTGTTTTCCCAAAAAGTTGAATTGAATTTTGACCCGAGAGGATAGGTTATGCAAAGATCACAACTCAATAAAAGCTGTGAGATCTCGAGTAACATAAGCGCCCTATGAATATTTTCAAATCCTCAGTTCAATAATATAGTCTAGTCCCGGGATCACATACCAAAATTCCCGCTCTCTTTTACTATCTCAAAGAATTTAAAGCCTTGGTTCGGAATCTACTGAAATGACATACAATTCTTGTCGTTAGTCGTAATGTGCGCATCTAACACTCTTGGTCACAATCGCTTGTCGTAGGTCAGCAAAAATAGAGCGGGAATTTTAGTATGTGATCCCGGGACTTTTATTGAACTGAGGATTTGAAAATATTCATAGGGCGCTTCTGTTACTCGAGATCTCACAGCTTTTATTGAGTTGTGATCTTTGCATAATCTATCCTCTCGGGTCAAAATTCACTCAGCTGTTGACTTTGCTCGCCAAGCCAGGATACGCCACCTTCCCGCGGAAGGTGAATCTGACTTGAGTATGGTAGTGAGGAGGGAATACTATGGAAGAGCTGGTATACGGTACTTATTCACAATATCGCAGGTGGGGGTGGTGTTCGGTTCGTATCAAGGCATTCTCTCCAAGGAGTCGGACACGAAAGGCTATTCATGGAAGGTTCGGTAATTAGGTCAATGTGGTGTTCTTTTTCCTACAAATAGTTTCATTCGTTGAATATTTCGATTTTTGTAATTTGGATAAACTAACGTTAATATCAGTAGCTATTAATGTCTTTCCAGATTCGAAATGTTGATGCACCCTCGATGTATCTGGATGGAAGCGATCCAAAGTACAGTAATTGGATGCGGTTCATAAATTCGCCCAGATGTAAGCGATGGAGTCGATTTATGTTTTATATTTTTAAATGAAATTAAGATGACCGGTAGCAGAATTTGGTTGCTTTTCAATACAACGGCAGCGTCTACTACCGTGTAATCAAGCCGATTGATAGCGAGCAGGAACTGTTGGGTACGGTACTGAGGTCTAAGCGATAGATAGCCAGCGATAACTGTTGGGTACGGTAGATACTAAGAATATAACACAGCAATTTCAATTTCAGTATGGTACGGTGCGAAGTACGGCGAATCTCTTGGTGTTTTCTCAACGAAGAGATCATCAACTAAAATTCGGCCCTTCGCTACAACTGATGTCAAAAATCAATTCATTATATAATTTATCTTATGATATTGTCTTGGTTTTAAGTACGTTTGTTTTTGTTATTCTAGTCATCTAATGGCATGATGGAGATTTTAATTTAGGGTATTTCTCCCCATAGTCGCCTGTCTAGATTTGACATCAAATGCCAAAAGAAGCATTCCCAGAGAATCAGTCCCCCGTAGACCCAGCTCATCATAACATAATGTATCACCCTGTTATTTTGAAGCCTTATCTTGTTGCTTAAATATTATGTTATAGTATCTTAACCTTTATGGTTTTGTTCCGATTCATTCAAATAAATCACTTTTCGAATTATGTTTTTTTTTAAAAATAAATGCAGTGGTCAAAATCTGTTTCACATATCTCCTGTCTTTAATATTTACTCTCAAACATTGTATTTAGGAATGACACACTCAGAGGCGGCTCTATCGGTGGTTGAAGAATGGAAGAGTAAGGTGTGTTGCGCTGACTAATTTACCCATTTATTTATTAGAAGTGATCATCTACAACATTCATGATTGCGAGTGCAATGTGTATTGATGAGGCTCGATAGTTACTTACAATCAATTATATTCATGCGAAAGTCTGATTTGGTAAACTATCGTGGTTTGTTTATACCGTGATAAAATATGTCCTGCTGCAGGCTTGCGAAATTCAATCGGACGATACGCTCGTTTCCTTGATCTCGAAAGGATTTGATGTGATGTCTGCAATTCACAAAACTTCCAAGCATTCGGTAATTCCACTTTTGTTTCGATAATTTGTTAAGAGACCGGCTCGGTTATTTTGGAGTACGGGCCGGACATCGATATACCCGATCTGGCCCAAACTTTTTCCCTGGATGCCCCCATGGATCCCCATCACCAAACGGGTCACTATATGGTTCAGATTATTGAAAAATAAAAATGCCGGGATATCGAATTTTGAAAACTCGAAAATCAGATAAAAAATATCCGAACGATCTGGGTCCAAAGTTAGTGTGGCAATATTACATACATGTGTAGGCAACAAAAACACATTTTGGTCCGAAATTTCGATCGAAAACTATTTTTTTCAACTTCGGAACATGGTTTTTGAATTTTTAAAAATCTAAATGAAAAAACCGCAAAACGGCATTAAGTTCATCGTGTAGGGCATTTAATTCTGCGTCGAATAAGCTAATTGAAATAAAAAATAAATTGTCTCCTTTTTCAGATCTATTGACCTGAAAAGAACAAATGAAAATAAGGTTATCAGAACCTACCAATATGGTGCTCATTGTGAAGCCCACATCGAGCACTTCATTTTTCGTGTTGACAGTTTGACCCGAAATTGATGTTTGAACAAGTTAGTACATGTTAGTACCATGAAAATTGACAAAATTCTGAAATTGAATTTTTAAAAAGACAAATGAGAAAACCGCAAAACAGGATTAAGTTAATCTCTAGGGCATTGAATTCTGCGTTGAATAAGCTAATTGAGATACAAATAAATTGTCTCGCTTTTCAGATCTATAGACCTGAAATTGGCAGATGAAAAAAAAGTTCTCAGAACCTTATTAATATGGTGCTCATTTTGAAGCCCACATCGAATACTTCATTTTTCGTGATGACAGTTGGACCTGAAATTAATGTTTTAACAAGTTAGAACCATGAAAATGTTCCAAATTCTGAAATTATAATTTAAAAAATAATAATTTTTAAAAAAAGAAGTGAATTTTCGTGGTAATAAATTGTTCAAACATCAATTTCGGGTCAAACTGTCAACACGAAAAATGAAGTACTCGATGAATGAGCACCATATTGATAAGGTTCTGAGAACTTTATTTTTATTTGTTCTTTTCAGGTGACTAGATCTGAAAAGAGGGACAATTTATTTTTTTCTCACTCAGCTTATTCGACGCAGAATTAAATACCCTACACGATGAACTTAATGCCGTTTTGCGGTTTTCACATATGGATTTTAAACAATCCAAAAACCATTTCCGGAAGTTGAAAAAACCCGATCGAAATTTCCGATCGAAATGTCGGACCAAAATGTGTTTTTGTTGCCTACACATGTATGTAATATTGCCACACGAACTTTGGACCCAGATCGTTCGGATATTTTTGTCTGATTTTCGAGTTTTCAAAATTCGATATCCCGGCATTTTTGTGTTTCAATGATCTGGACCATATAGTGTCCCGTTTGGTGATGGGGACCCATGGAGGTATCCAGGGAAAAAGTTTGGGCCGGATCGGGTATATCGATGGCCGGGGGTAACGGCTGAATGCTCGAAAATAACGGAGCCGGTCTCTTAAATATATTTATATAATGAGGACATAAAATATTGCAGAACATAAAAAGAGCATTGGAAGCTCTCGATGTCGAATTATCTCTCTACTTGCGATCCGAGAACATTAAGTAGGCTTTTAAAATTATTATTATTTTAAAAATCAATATTTCTCGTTTTTTCATCCGTCCGATCTCTGATGTACGGATTCGTCGAGTCGTTTCGCCTGACTCTGCAGCACTTGACTGTGGGTTTTACTAGGATAAAAGGAAAGACTTTTTTCATTTATATGTGAAATATGATATTGGGTTACTCACAGGAACCGAGATCTTCACCTCTGTTCCTCTCGAAGCTTCACCTCTCGAAGCCGAAAGAAGAACCAATCGACATATCGGAATCTATCTATCATGATAATGAGGTAATATCCATAAACATTGAATTTAATGAATATTTATTTTAGACTTCCGCTGTTGATATCTTTGGAGATGAGATGAATATCAAGGAAGAAGAGGTGCTGAATGATGAAGTAGTGAGCTATAATACTTTGTCCCACGTATATTTTTTCCAACCCACCTGAATTTCTTTGATAGATGAACTTTTTAAAGAATCTGAACTTAAATTATCTAAATGAACTTTTTAAAGAATCTGAACTTAGATTGTCTTTGCAAAACAGATCTTTATAGCACTAGAAAAAATGAAGAATTTAAGATAGTAGGACAGGATTCCGTGGAAAAGAAGATGTCTTTCAAGGATGTTACCACTTTTTATTTATCTTTGATACAAATTCTTTTATAATTTCTTCATCAGATCTTTGATGATTTCGAACCAATTCTGGCAGAGCAGAATTCGTCTAATGTTTTGCCATTCGATCTCGGTGATAAGGAAGAAACCGCTCCATCTGAGGTTCATAACCTTAAAACAAGTCTTTTTCTGGGTGGTTTTTACATTATCTCATATATATATTTTTTTTAAATTCTTGATCAGGTGATCAACAATGGACTCCATTCAATTGTGGGCTCATTGGTATATGATCAAGATGAAGGAGAAAGAAATAAGAATGATACGATGGGACAAACCGATGATACAAAGGTCGTTTGATTTTGAATATTTTTTCTTTCTCTTTTTTCACAGTTTGGTTACATTTTACTATCCGGTGGAGAAGAAAGGACGACTGTCGAGAGGTGTCCAAAAAACCTCTGTAGTACACTGATGCCTTGGAAGATAATGATGGAGAGGCCGAACCATCGACGAAGAAATCGAGATTGGAGGAAGAGAAGAGAAATGATACGGTGAGTATTATTGTCACATATCAGGAAATTCTCCTACGAACTGTTATCTGATTTTATCGGGAGGCACAACTGCTGATCTATCTATTTTCAGGCTAATCCTCAATGTATTTTGTGCGAGGTGAGAATCGCATAAATCCATCTTAAATGTATTATATATATTTCTCAATTATCACATAACTGTATTTCATTTTAGGCATTTCCTACTACTCTTCGTAGATTTTATAGCCATCTCAAGAAACATCACAACTCTACTTTGAAAGAAGTATGTTGCTACGCACAATATCATGATGTGATATCCTCTTTCCAGAAGAGAATCTTCCTTCGTTGTTCGTGTGGCTGTCGAAGCTTACACTCTACGTCAGATCGAGCACAATCACAGCAAAGATGTTAGTTTCATTTCGATCAATATTTATTCTTCAATATGTTCTGTTTTTCAGTGCGATTCTTGTCAGTTCACTCTCCACAAACAACCAAACGACTCCTAAATGTGTTCTGTGCGAGGTTAACAAGTTCCCAGATTGTTTAGTCTTCCTTATTTTGCAGACATTTCCCACTACACTACGTGGATATTATGACCAACTCATCACACATCACAAATCTACTCTGAAAGATGTCAGTTTGTGATTTTGAATTTGTAATGCCTATTTATTTGCTTACAATGGAATATATCAGGGTGGTGCATACTTTTTGCTGTTTTTCGGACCTGATATTCGAGCTCGAATATTTTTCTTGCCTCAAATCGTTTCGACCAGCTTTCATAGCATTGTGTAGGGGCATGGTAGAGTCTCGCAACTATGCCCTGAAATTGCGTCAACCAATCGGTATATGTGAGAAATTGAGGATTGCCCGATTGTAAAAGTTGCCGAAAATTTTGATATTTTTCGAAGCTGTTCTACACCGCGGAGAAAATTTTCGGTGGATCCTCACATGATAGAATTATAAGTTTAGTTGATGCTCTATCTCATATCCAGTAGATGGTTCTCCTCCATTCCCTATGGCCTTAGTACTGAAGATTGATACCTCGCCTAGAGTGAAAAGTGCCGTTCACATGATATGATTTCCTGCTTCTATGATAAGAGAGGCTGACCCCAGTATAGGTGCACTTCATACGGACACTAAAGGCACATTTGATGATAAGGTAATGTCACGGCTGTTGTTCTTCCTTTTCTCCCACATTTGCAATGTTTTTATTTTTTAGCGAAAACATGCGAAAATTTGTATTCAGAGGCATACAATTATAGCATATTTCTCAAAACCTGGTGATCTCTAAATTGTGTTAAATTTATTAATGATAGAGTAATGGTTGCTTGTTACACTAAACCTATAAAAGTTGTCTTTGAATAACTGGTACAGGCAGGAATTTTCCGAAAGTGCAGATTTTGATGTTCGAATTTCCACCACTAACGTTGCAAGAATGCATCACATGGCATGACAGTGGTATCTTCTCCTAAATAAAGTTGTGATTGACACATGAGTGCAACTTCACAATAGAACACAGTTGAGGATCCTATATCAATCGACACTCATACACGGCGAGGAAAACTTCTCTCGATATGTCTTAGCAGCACTAAATCTCAAACCAGGCGCTTATCTCGAGCAGGCCTTTTGTGGCTGATTTGTACCACTAGCTTCATTGGGATGTACAACCATCATACTTCGCAACTGTGGTTCAGTTTTGGCCCTAACATCGTTGCCCGCGAAACGCTGAGGCAATATGATGATCCATTCGAGGGTCGAGGTTGTTGAAATTTGGGCCCTACTGTGTCTTCCTTACTGATCAGATAGATCTGGGATAACGTGCGCTGGAAAGGGTAGGGAAGCACTGAACTATTATGGGAAACCAAAAGGTGATCAGTCAATAACGAAAGACGGGAGAGGTCAGAATCTCCGTGAGTCCAAAAACAGCAAAAATTATGCACCACCCTAGTACATACGTTGTGCGTGTGGCTTCGAGGCTCGTACCCAGCGACAGATCATTCATAGTCACAACAATCAGGTTCATCTAGATTAAGACTTTTTCGCTCTAGGAGATACGGTTCCATTGTGTTGTCCAGTGAAATAAACGTTTTTTTGTTGTGAAAAATAATGACCTTAAATAATTACCGTAAGGGAAGAGTTATGAAGAATTTGGATTTTTTTTGGATTTTAACACATTTATCAAGAGTAGGCTCTGATGTGCATGGCGGGCCATTCATGATTTCTTGCTTGTCTCAGGAATGTAGGTCCGATAGTTCGCATGAAGAGATCGTTCCATCTTGTGGGCGGTCTTCCGCGTCCTCGCTTAGGCCCTCGTGGAGTCCAATCGATCACAGTTCTGCTCCACTTCAAGTCATGATCATTAGCAACTTTATGCACCCAGAGCCACTTTCTTTTCAAGGCGGTACGAACAACGTCTCTGACCTGAGTGAGTCCACGCAGCCTTTCGTTCGAGACATGATCCAAGACAGTGCAACCGACCATCCAACGCTCCATGCGTCTTTGGGCCACCGATAATCTTTCACTTTGTGCTTTGGTCAAGGCCCATGTTTCACATGCGTATAGGAAGGCGGGAATGATACAACCATTGAAAAGACGGCGCTTATGAACCATTGGGACAGATCTATTCACTAGGAATGATCTATGCTTGTGGAAAGTCCCATATGCGGCCTGAATTCGCCGGCCAATCTCCCTCTCCTCCTTCCCATTGATAGTAATGATGCTTCCCAAATAGACCACCTCTTTTCTGATACCCACAATCTTCCCCGCAACTCTGACATCCCTGGGATTACCCTTCGAAGACATTCCCACAGTTTTATCACCGTTAAGATGAAGCCCCACCCTTTTTAATTCCCTCTCCAACTCTATTGCCATCGATTGAATTTGTCGCTCATCGTGAGAAATGAGCACTGCGTCATCGGCAAAGAGAATATGAGAGAGGAATCGCCCATTGATGTTAATCCCTTTTCCCGCCCAGTCTAATTGACGGAATGCCATATCCAAGACTGCTGTAAACAGTCTGGGTGACAAACAGTCTCCTTGTCTAACCCCTCTTCCAACATTGATTTCCACTTCCTTTCCATTCACTAAGACTGCACTTTTGCTACACCGAGAGAGGGAACTTAGGAATGAAACCACTTCCGACGGAACACCTTCCACCTCCAGAGCCTTATAGACAGCATCAACATAAACCGAATCAAAAGCCTTAGAAATATCCACGAAAAGTAGATAAATGGGCAAGCGATGATCAATGCAGTTTGTGACTACCGTTTTGAGAGTGTGAATAGCATCTACCGTAGAATGTCCCTGTCTAAATCCCATTTGTTCCCAACTCCTACTGCTATCCAGGATAGGTGCGAGTCTCGTATTCAAAAGACCGGTGAGGGCTTTCTGCAAAGCAGGCAGCAGACTGATTGGCCGGTAATTTTTAACGAGAGAACTATCACCTGTCTTAGGCAGCAGAATAGTGCGCGAGTCACCAAACCCCTTTGGGACACTTCCGGTTAGTATGTTGTTAAATACCTCTGTTAGTAATGGAACTAAGTAGTCAGATCCCGCCCTCAACATCTCACCAGTGATCCCATCCCTTCCCGGTGCTTTACCTGACTTGAAATGTCGAAGTGCTTGTTCCACTTCAGCAACGCACAAGGGAATGAATGGGTCCCTTACTCTTAGTGTTCTATATCCTATTCCTCCGTCCCCTTCATACAAATCGTTATAAAATGCTTGGAAGACCCTCTCTATACCCAATTGTGTGCATTCCCAATTACCCGACCCATCCCTAATTTTGTGAATTCTACCTTTCCCTACAGCAATTCTTGCAGCAGCCTTCTTATAGCTTTTCCCGCTCGCAATGGCTGCATTGACGTAACTTAGATACGACCGTTCTCTATCATTTCTGAAAGATTGACGGATCGATCTGTTTAGAAGCAGCCACTGTAAGCGAGGCAAACCGGCTGACTGCATCTTATAATCCTTTCGTCCCGCTAGTAGATCCTTTGTAGCTTGTGATATTCCTCCATCCCTAGGTGTATAAACCGTTGCAATTTTCCCCGCCCCTCTAATCGCATCCACAATGTTACCGTACCTAAGATCCGCTCCTCTACTTTGTAACTCTAATCGTAGACTGAGTTTAAACAGTCCATTTTCGAGGTGCGAATCACCCTGACCGGTCGTTTCCTTTCTCCAAGGGAAACGGCGAGGGAATGAGATGGAAGCTCTAACGAGTCGGTGATCAGTGGTAAAATCGAATCGATTTATCACTCCGACATCCCTCACTGCCATTCCCCTAGGATACAAGATGAAATCGATCTCATTTGCTGATAACCCATTTGGTGAAACCCAAGTGAACTTGCGGATTGTCCTTTTCCGAAAGAAGGAGTTACCCACCTTGAGATGAAGCCTCTCACACAAATCCACAACCATTTGCCCTTTGTTGTTCCTATCCCCATACCCGAATGCCCCCACAGAGTTTTCCCCCAACTGACGACAACCAATTTTCCCATTGAGATCACCCATCATGACCTTATGCACGAATCGGTACCGGTGGCTTCCAGACACAGGCGCGTTGTACGCTGCTTCGAGCTGATCGAGAAAATCACTGAACTCCGAGTCATCTCTCGAACTGGCAGGCGCGTAGACCTGGAAAATGCGAATAAGCTCGTTGTTCGGTACCTCCACGTCAAGAAAGCAGACCCTAGGAGTTAAGCCGCCAAATCTCACTACCATCCGCTTAGCTTCCCCACTCACGACAAACCCCACTCCGGCCATACGATTCTGCTGCCGTTGCGTGTGATAGAGTACGCTTCCCGACTTGAGTAGATCAATTGAGGCTTCATCTGGTCTTCTTACTTCGGACAGACCCAGAACGTGGAAGTTGATATTGCTGAGTGCGTTCTCCAGTTCAGTGATCCTTGAGTCATGGCACAGAGATAGGCAGTTGAGCGTAGCGATGATAAGGCTTGCCATGATTTGGTCATACCCTCCCACGGTGACCAATCCGGCTTGGGAGGAGAAACGAGAGCGGCGCGTTTATGCGAACCGACCGACCTTTGAGCGAGCGTCGCACTCGAATGAATTAGTGAACGAAAAAAAAATTCAACGTCAATTCGTGGTCCCTTAATCAATAGTAAATCTAATTTTTTCATCTCTTTCTAGTGCGATGGTCGCCAGTTCACTCTTCACAAAGTATTCAAGGAATGAGAGCGAATGAGATGTCCTTGAGTTCGATGTTGCTTTTCGTTCTTTTATTGTCGATTGTTTCCTTTTTTTATTTTACGGCTATTACGTTTATCTAAGCTCTTTCTAATAAAAGTTTTCTAAATTATCAATTTTAAAAAAATTATCAATGCTTTCTCTCAGAATAAAGCTGTTATCGGATGACTGACTATGATCACATATTCCTACAATGGTTACCAACCGCCACATATCTTTCATTTTTAATTATCTTATTGAGAATTGTTACTGGAAACAGTCACACAGGGTGTATCTATTTTTTGGCTCTGGGTGCAATTGTTATATGGTAGATTGTGGTTACGGTAGGTTTTGAATTGGCGATGTCTCAGGCATCTCACGGTTCTGGTAACTTCCGGTTTCCGAAATTACTTTTATTTTCGCGTTTTATGCGTTTGTTCCGTCTTATCGATTGAATGTTTGTGATTATTAAGTAAGTGTTGTTGATGAGGATATGTGGCACAGAGACGGTCGTTCATTTTAGTGCAAGTTTATTTTTCTACTTAAATTCCCTTGACAAATAAGTTCTTGTCGCAGAGAAGATTTGTTTTTTCACAACATTCACTCAATAATCACTTCTCTTAAGACGTTTTGCTGTTCTTTCAAGCGCCAGTCGCTAATATCCGTGTGTGGCTTTGAGTTGGTGTTAGGATGCGGGGTAAGCTATTTCAATTGCGTAATAATTCAGCAATGGCTTCCAACGACCAGCCCCAAGTATCGAAGAGGGAAAGCAAGAAGTCTAACAAGACGGATCAGGTCTACTGCTGCTGCAGGTTTGTCCTACCAGTTAGTTGTCTTTTCTCAGCGCTTTTCAGTTGTTGACCTGTGCTGTAAACTTTCTTTTTTTAATTTCCAGCTTTTTTTGTACTTTTTCTCTTGTTGGCCTTTGTTAGCGACTGTACGAAACGACGGTGCAATTTGAGCATAGTTATCCCGCACCCTCTATTATTTTCAGGTCGGGGATGTGTCTTCAATTGATTTCGATCAATAAATAATAATACTTTTATTCAGAGAGCCCGAGGGCAATCGCTTCATGATCCAATGCGATGCGTGCGATGAATGGTACCACGGCAATTGCATTCAGGTATTTTTTTTATAATACTCATAGTAACATATATGTCCTCATCTCAAATTTTTGCATAGTCGTGCAGTGCTCAACAAACACTTTGCCAGACTTGAACAACTCGCCAAGAGAGATCTCTGTGCTTGATTTATTGTTCTGTGAAAGTAGACTTTATTTCTAGATGAACCCGGCACTTATACCTTTGCTTGTTAAAAAAACATCATTGTTATCACCTTTCTTGCAGCTCACCAGGACACAAGGAAGGAAGATCGACAAGTACTATTGTCCGAATTGCGTCTCCAAAAACCCCGACCTGAAGATGACGTATAAGAATAAGATGAAGAAAAATCAGAAGAAACGTGAGTTTTTTCCCCATAATTCAGATCCCCTAAGGTAGGCAAGATTTCTTAAGCGCTATGTCGGATGAGAACTTTAGCGGGCGAAATGAGGAGAGGAGGGCAGAGATGGTTTTGCGAAATAGTTCTCATCCGACCTAGCGCCGATTACTACACCTGAACTGCCTCTTTGGACAAATCTGTAGAGCATAATGATCCGAATATTTATCTATTTCTTGATTTATATTTTTTACTCAGACGGAATCGGAGATGTGAAGGAGATCGAGACAGAGATGGAGGAGGAGAACGAGAGGGAGGAGCAACCTACCAAGGAGAGATCCGTCTATTCTGATTTTTTCGCCTTCTCTGCCATCACCCATGATTCTTTGCGAGATAGACAGGTGGAGGAGGAGATGGAGGAAATGGTAAATGGCGGATATTAGTCTCCAGATAATTTTGGTATATGGGGTTATGCATTTGTCTTCGCTTTGGATGATTTCTCATCGATTGTTCTGCTTCGAACTCACGTTTTCTATGGTTTTTATTATAACTTTTCTTCTTCTTTAGTTTCATGAGCTCTAGTATAGACCAAAATGATCAGAAGAAAATGCTTATTTTCTGATGCTATTGTGTTTTTTCAGCGCCTGACCGCGAATGTCAAAAATTGGCTTATTCTTTAAAACGAAATAGATTGGGCATTGTCTAACACGAAGGAGTCCGAGACGATTCGCTCAAGTGAAATGGTATGGACTTGGCAGATTGCCAAGGCACTCCGCCAAATTGGCCGTTTGACCGATTTTCACTAATGTCCGAATTAATTATCAATATAATATGCAACGGAGGGTTTAGCATGGCTCATTCCATGTTATCAATTCAGATTTTGCAAATTAGTGCGAAATAAGCAGAATATCGGTTTCGAAACGAGTATAATCAGTTCGCATGTTTTTCGGACTAGGCCCAGCACTCGGTTTTTACATGGAAATGTGGTACTTCGGGTTATTTTGCGATGTTCTAAATTTGACAATTCTTGTATCTACAGTATTCTTTCATTGTCCGCACTCCTCGCTTCCAAGGACGGGAGAGTGTGTTGGACGATAAAAAAGACTACTTCTTTGAAAACATTGCTATTTTCTAGGTCGACCAGCAGGAGGAGGATCAGGTAGATCAAGACGACAACTTCTTCGTTGTTGATGTGCACGCTCGCAGCATAAAAATCATGCCTGGAGGATACAACGAGAAAAAATTCACCACGCTTGAGAAGATTTCGGGTACGAGTTTTGAGTGACTTCTTATCTTTTAGAGACACAAAACGAAACCATTGCTTTCGATTCTCTAGTATGTGCACATCATTAACGATTGTCCTACCGATTCCACAATTCTTGTACTTTTCGTTGTCTCCTTAAAGCATCGACGAAATTGATCTACTGTACACCTCTTGGATCACCAAGCAACCCGAAATCGTAATCTACTCTTTTAATCATGATATTTTCAGTCAAGAATTTCGCTCTGCTGAATGAACGGATCCATAGCCCCAATGATGACGATGACGGTCACAATTGTAAGTTAATTTATTAACAGTTTATTTTCCTTTTAATGATCTGGGTTGGAATATACAACTCCACTTGCATTGTCGAATGGTTTGTCACGTACTTCTATTTTCCATTATGCTTTGTCTTTCAGACTGCGAGCAATGCGTCATGTCCTTCAGAGTATGCTGCCCCAAGCATCCTCTTTACCGTATCTTAGATCGTCTCGTGAGTTTAATTTTATCGATTTGAAAGAAACATAGCGATATAGCGAATGTGATCATTTGTAGCCTTCTCTAGTGAGTAGTGCATTCTTCTACCCTCTTCATCTGACGTCTATTTTTTCAGCAATGCGACCTACCGAATATCAGATCTAGTCCAAATCAAAATTTCTCCTATCAGGTAGAGCACCCGATCGATGACCGAGCTAGGAAGACCACTCCTGCTTTTATAAGTATCAAAACCTCATCGATTCCGAATGCCGGTCTAGGAGCGTTTACGCTTACCGAATTGCCTGTGAGTATGTATTTATCCTTAGCTTTTATCGTCTGATTATAATTGTATACCGCTTCAATGGCAGAATGTTTAGCTCCGGCGCGTAGCGAAAATGGAATACTAACAATGTTCTCATTTCGAAAATGGAATACTAACAATGTTCTCTGTGAAAATTTTTCACCGTGATTTGAAAACGCCGAAATTCGCAGTTTTCGACCTTTCATCATTGCCCATGGTTCTCTAAACCATCTGTTTTGTTATTTTCATCGCAAAATACACCCGAAACACCTACAAGAACGTATTTTTTTCATGGATGAAATTTTGGACTTGTTTTGGTCTTGATCTGGCATTTTTCGGAGAGTGCACCATATCCGCTAAAATTGGGCCAAATATCACCATTCGGTATGGAGACATCACCCACAGAATATTGGGATAGGTTGCAAAAAAGCCGTCCGTAGCATAGGTCATGTTTCTTAAAAAATTTCTCTTAAATAGTCGCTCCGCGTCAATAAAAGTCCCGAGATCCACCTTCCGCGGGAAGGTGGCGTATCCTGGCTTTGCGAGCAAAGTCAACAGCTGAGTGAATTTTGAACCGAGAGGATAGATTATGCAAAGATCACAACTCAATAAAAGCTGTGAGATCTCGAGTAACATAAGCGCCCTATGAATATTTTCAAATCCTCAGTTCAATAATATAGTCTAGTCCCGGGATCACATACCAAAATTTCCGCTCTCTTTTACTATCTCAAAGAATTTAAAGCCTTGGTTCGGAATCTACTGAAATGACATACAATTCTTGTCGTTAGTCGTAATGTGCGCATCTAACACTCTTGGTCACAATCGCTTGTCGTAGGTCAGCAAAAATAGAGCGGGAATTTTAGTATGTGATCCCGGGACTTTTATTGAACTGAGGATTTGAAAATATTCATAGGGCGCTTCTGTTACTCGAGATCTCACAGCTTTTATTGAGTTGTGATCTTTGCATAATCTATCCTCTCGGGTCAAAATTCACTCAGCTGTTGACTTTGCTCGCCAAGCCAGGATACGCCACCTTCCCGCGGAAGGTGAATCTGACTTGAGTATGGTAGTGAGGAGGGAATACTATGGAAGAGCTGGTATACGGTACTTATTCACAATATCGCAGGTGGGGGTGGTGTTCGGTCCGTATCAAGGCATTCTCTCCAAGGAGTCGGACACGAAAGGCTATTCATGGAAGGTTCGGTAATTAGGTCAATGTGGTGTTCTTTTTCCTACAAATAGTTTCATTCGTTGAATATTTCGATTTTTGTAATTTGGATAAACTAACGTTAATATCAGTAGTTATTAATGTCTTTCCAGATTCGAAATGTTGATGCACCCTCGATGTATCTGGATGGAAGCGATCCAAAGTACAGTAATTGGATGCGGTTCATAAATTCGCCCAGATGTAAGCGATGGATTCGATTTATGATTTATATTTAAAAAATGAAATTAAGATGAGCGGGAGCAGAATCTTGTCGCTTTTCAATACAACGGTAGCGTCTACTACCGTGTCATCAAGCCGATCGATTGCGAGCAGGAACTGTTGGGTACGGTACTGAGGTCTAAGCGATAAATAGCCAGCGATAACTGTTGGGTACGATAGATACTAAGATTATAACAGCGATTTCAATTTCAGTTTGGTACGGTCCGAAGTACGGCGAATCTGTTGGTGTTTTCTCAACGAAGAGATCATCAACTAAAATTCGGCCCTTCGCTACAACTGATGTCAAAAATCAATTCATTATATAACTTATCTTATGATATTGTCTTGGTTTTAAGTACGTTTATTTTTGTTATTCTAGTCATCTAATGGCATGATGGAGATTTTAATTTAGGGTATTTCTCCCCATAGTCGCCTGTCTAGATTTGACATCAAATGCCAAAAGAAGCATTCCCAGAGAATCAGTCCCCCGTAGACCCAGCTCATCATAACATAATTTATCACCCTGTTATTTTGAAGCCTTATCTTGTTGCTTAAATATTATGTTATAGTATCTTAACCTTCATGGTTTTGTTCCGATTCATTCAAATAAATCACTTTTCGAATTATGTTTTTTTTAAAAAATAAATGCAGTGGTCAAAATCTGTTTCACATATCTCCTGTCTTTAATATTTACTCTCAAACATTGTATTTAGGAATGACACACTCAGAGGCGGCTCTATCGGTGGTTGAAGAATGGAAGAGTAAGGTGTGTTGCGCTGACTAATTTACCCATTTATTTATTAGAAGTGATCATCTACAACATTCATGATTGCGAGTGCAATGTGTATTGATGAGGCTCGATAGTTACTTACAATCAATTATATTCATGCGAAAGTCTGATTTGGTATACTTTCGTTGTTTGTTTATACCGTGTTAAAATATGTCCTGCTGCAGACTTGCGAATTCGCGATTCAATCGGACGATACGCTGGTTTCCTTAATCTCGAAAGGATTTGATGTGATATCTGCAATTCACAAAACTTCCAAGCATTCGGTCAGTCTACTTTTGTTTCGAAAATTAGTTCATAGTTCATAATAGATATGATTTTTTTTTGCAGAACATCAAAAGAACACTGGAATCTCTCGATATCGAACTATCTATCTATCTGCGATCCGAGAACATTAAGTCGGCTTTTAAAATTATTATTTATAAAAAAAACATTAATTCTCGTTTTAGGGACCCATCATTCCGAACTCTGATATACGGATTCGTCGAGTCTTTTCGTCTGACTCTGCAGCATTTGACTGTGCATTTTACTAGAAGATCAGGGAAGAGTTATTTCCCTTCTATGTGAAACAATGCATGGGATCCTCACAGGAGCCGAGATCTTCTCCTCTGCTCCCAGTAAATCCGAAAGAAGAACCTATCGACATATCGGAATCTACCTATCATGATAATGAGGTGAACATCCATAAACATTGAATTTAATGAATTTTTATTTTAGGCTTCCGCTGTTGATATCATTGGAGATAGTAGATAATCTCAAGTATAAATATTTGTTTTAAAGAAAAAATATTCGCGTTTGCTGATGCATGGACAAGATTTTATAGGAGAGGAGATGTTGCTTGTATTTATAGCTGAACATATTATCAAAGATGTACGTAGATCATCTTTGGAAAACGAATACTTGTTTTGAAGACTAGAAAATTATGCTTTACAGATGCCTGGGCATGATTTTGTGGTAGATGAGGTGTCTATCAAGGAAGAGGTAGCCATATTTTATGTTACACCTCTCTTCAAAACATAGTTTGAATAATTCTCCAACAGATCTCTGAAGATACCGAACCACTTCTGGCAGAGGATGATTCGTTCAATAACATGTCATTCAATCTTGGTGATATGGAAGATACCGCCCAGTCTGAGGTTGTGATCTATTAATATTTTCTGAAGATTTTAATTTGAAATAATTTATTGAGTCCTTATTGAGGTGATCGATAATGGACTCAGTTCAATTGTGGAGGATACATTGGCTGATAATCATGAAAAGAAGAATGATACGATGGGACAAATTGATGATATAAAGGTTAATTTATTTTGAATATTCACTTTTCTTCTTATTTATCATTGTGGTTATATTCGAATATCAGGTGCAAAAGAAAAGAAGACCGTCGAGAAGTGTTCCCAGACCTCTGGAATACACTGACTCTATGGAGGATTCTGATGGAGAGGCTGAACAATTGATGAAAAAATTGAAATCGGAATTCGAATCAGAGAAGAAAAGCGGGGTATGTTTTCATTTTCGAATTCTATAAAAAGCAATACCAATTGATTATGACTGGTATTGTAAAAACCTTCATCCAATCAGAATTTCTATTAGCTTGTATTTGTTGCATAACCGCAAAGAGACTTGTATTATATGTCTCACTAAATTATTTTACAATGCTGCTGAAGTACGAACGAGAAATACACAAATATGAGCGATGGCATGTTACCGTTTTGACCAATCTACAGTACGGGTCAAAAATATTGCAACTATTTTCAAATCGAAATAACTTTTTTCAGAATTGAGATAGAGACCCACGGTTTGAAGCATTCGTTAGCAAAAACATTCAAGAATAACGTGATGCTGTAATTGGACCCTGGTGAATATCATATTTTTCAGAACTCATATTGCGGAGGCAATTTAGCAAAATGAGGACTTTTTTTAATTAAAAAAAAATTTTTTTTGTAGCCTCTCAAACGTGCTGTGTGGAAAGTACAATCATAGAGATGTACGATGAAAATTACGATCCGTTGAGCGGACTTCGAAAACCAAGCTGGATTTCCCAACAACTCCGAAATTCATAAAATTTGGCACAATTTTCGTTCTAGTAGAGCAACAGTGCCCATATTTTGCAGGATGTGTCAGTACATACTAAGACATTACTGGTTTAAATTTGGGCCCGATCGAAATCTTGCGGCGAAAAATTGTTTTTCGATAAAGTTCAATTTTGGGTCACTATATACTACATGGTCGCTGTCGGTAAAAATCAACCAGTAGAACGTTTCTTATCCGAGTTCATCAGGGAAGATCCTCTAAAAATTTCATATCGATTGAACATCTTTGACGAAAGTTATAGATCGAGAATCTATAACTTTCCTCAAAGGTGTTCAATCAATATGCAATTTTGAGAGGATCTTCCCTGGTGAACTCGGATCATAAATATTCTATTGGTTTGATTTTTACCGACAGTGGCTAGGGAGTATATAGTGACCCAAAATTGAACTTTATCGAAAAACGAAGACTCCGATCGGGCCCAAACTGAAACCAGTAATGTATTAGTATGTACTGACATATCCTGCAAAATCTGGGCACTGTTGCTCTACCAGAACGAAAATTGTGCCAAATTTTATGAATTTCGGAGTTTTCATCGCACATCTCTATGGTTAGGGGCCACAAAGTGGGTAGCCAACTTCGCGAAATCAGGTAAAAAGTAGGCTCAATGTGACCGTCAGGATCTCAATATCATTTTCGCTTTTGGACGTACAGTATCGGAAATAAGTAACAGTCCAAAAATTAAAAGTAGTATAACTTTTGAACTAGATGAGATATCTTTCTAAGGTTTTGACAGGTGGTAGTATGTGTACTCCTACATACGCTCACTATGTCAGACCATAGGGCGATTTCGCAATATTGTACAGTGATGACGCGATATTTCAATAGTTCTTCAGTGCTAATTATTTGCTCAATGGATATTTTCTCAGACCTTCTTTTTAATGTGGTGATAGAAGACCTCATTACCTCTCCGATAAAAGAACCGATGCTAACTACCATGCCTACATACAGTATGACATTACCGTAATCCAAATTACCGTAACCCGGTTGGTCCCGTGGGTCAGATTTAGTTCCTTGTCTGTCAAACTTTTTACAAAACGTCTTCAATCGGTCCCAAATTTTTCCTACGATAACCTACAGTAATCTACCGTAACCCTGACTACGGTAGCACATTGGTCTATCGCGGACTGACTTTTTTCAAAATCGTTTTAAAAATTCGGGTATCTGCTTCAATATGTATGACTTGTCGAGCATTTAAAAAAAAATTTATTTTACAAATTAAAATCTTGGCCGAGTGGTGAACGCAATTGCACTGAAAAAAACAAATATTGGGAGTTCGAGTCCCGACCTCGCTAAACATCCTTGCCAAGCTTCGGGAAGTATGAAAAATGATGCCGTAACCCTAAATACAGTAACCAGTTGCACATCGCGAATTTACTTTTTGCAACATTAATTTTTTATCATTATTTGTTTTGTTCTTGCATGAGCAACTCAGAAAGCAAATTATTTATACCACTTTACATCCAAAAATAATGCGTGTGTGTGTGTGTGTGTGGCTAACGCGGGTGATGACACGTTTTGGAAGCTACCATTTTGAAAACGTGTGATAAACCATTTTGAAAACGTGTGATGATAAAAATGGTCATAACTTAGTTGCTTTCGGTCGGAGAGTTTCAGTTGTAATTTTGATGGAAAAAGCATACTCTGCTTTACAAATCATATAACAGGATCTAAGAGTTCCGACGCCCGGGAAATTAGCAATAATTTTCTCCGTCCGAGCTGATCCATGTTCAGGACTGTTCGGACGTTAAAAAAATCAAAGTAATTTCCATTACTTCGGAGCGCTTAGCACTTGTCACATGGTTTGTAGAGCAGAGTCTTCTCTTTCGAATTAACATAAAGATGAAGCCCACCGACTAAAATTAAAATTTAAAAAAAATTGTCGAAATCGGTAAATTTCCGGACATAATGTCGTTTTTTTTTCTCACAACAGATTCTTATGATTTTTCGAGAGGTTTTAGGTACTAGTGCATAGTTGAATCACTTTTCGGGGATTCTCGGAGAATTGCCGTTTTCAAAAGATACATGACATTTTTCAAAAATCTACCACCTTGATCCAGCGCATGATGATGGAATGATATCATCAACATAAGAAATGCTTCTGTCTGTCTGCTGATTTGATTGATGAAGTTGGGTTAGCTCTAGCATTTTAAAAAAAAATCGAGTTATGGCCGTTTTCCGGATGCGAACTTGTTCAAAAATCTCAAGGATCCTTACGTTAGCTCAACTGTGTAAACAGTCAAGAATAGGGATCGATCGAATACATACAAGCTCTCAATTTTACTAACAATTTATAATTAAACACATAGGACACAGGAACACACTCTGAGCTAACGTAACGGATCCTTTGAGATTTTTGAACAAGTTCGCATCCGGAAAACGGCCATAACTCGATTCAAAAAAATGCTAGAGCCAACCCAACTTTATCATTCAAATCAGGAGACAGATAGAAGCATTTCGTATGTTGATGATATCATTCCATGATCATGCGCTGGATCAAGGTGGTAGATTTTTGAAAAATGTCATGTATCTTTTGATAACGGAAATTATCCGAGAATCCCCGAAAAGTGATTTAACTACGCACTAGTACCTAACACCTCTCTAAAAATCAGAAGAATCTGTTGTGAAAAAAAATCTCGACATTATGTAGTCAGGGTTGACATTTAAAAAAAAAATGCTCGACAAGTCATACATATTGGAGCAGCTACCTGAATTTTTAAAACGATTTTGATAAAAAGTCAGTCCGCGATAGACAAATGTGATACCGTAGTCAGGGTTAAGCTAGATTACGTAGGTTATCGTAGGAAAAGTTTGGGACCGATTGGAGACATTTTGTAAAAAAAAGTTTGACCCAAGGAACTAAATCTGACCCACGGGACCAACCGGGTTACGGTAATTTGGATTACGGTAATGACATACTGTATGTTGGTACGGTAGTTGGCATCGGTTGGTCATCAAGTCTAAAATCTCTTATACCCATGAACCCCTTATACATGGGTGCACACAGCCCCATATTTGGGGCTGTGTTGCAAAAACCCTCTCGCCTTCCTTGGACAGCTTTGTTTTTTTTATAGCAATTATCGAGTCAGGACTAATCGTTTTTCCAGGTAGGCGGAAAGAAAAAATCTATGCACATGGAATCTTCAATGTTACTATAACAAAATAATCTATTCCATAATTCCAGACCCTTTCTCAATCATTAAAAATCGAGTACATTCATATTTTGCCAGATTTTAGCCTTGATCTGGCAAGAGATGATCTGGAAAAAGCTGAGATCTTGCAACAACAAAAAAAAGAGTGGACTCGATTTCTAATAATTGAGAAAGAGACTGGAATTATGGAATAGATCATTCTGCTATAGTAATATTGAAGATTGCATGTGAATAGATTTCACAAAGTGTCTACCCGTCCACCTGCAGGTGCACCTGGAATGCACATTAATCCTGCCCTCGTTTCCGCTTTATTGACTCGCTAATTGCTAGAAACAAAAAATCAAATCAAATAATAGCCGAATATTACTCTCCTCTCTTCCCTCCACTCTCCTCTCTTCCCTCCACTCTCCTCTCTTCCCTCACTCGGGAAGGTGCGCGTGTTTTCTCTCCCGTTTAAATTGTAATTTCGTGTATATTTCCTCCCCCCACCCCCATGTCCAAACGGGCCACAACGGGGGGATCTTCCCCACAAGCGAAGCGCGGCGCACTTGATAACCTCATTGTGTCCGCTCAAGCGCTCGCCTTGACGGAAGCTCCCACAGGAGTGGAAGAGTCCCTTTGGACTCAAATCACCTCGGTCCTGAGTCAGATGGCCAAATCGGTCGAACTGCTCCTCTCTAAGGACAGTGGTGTTTCCCATGCGGGCATCTTCTCCTCCCCTCCTTCCACCTCCTCCCTTCCCACTTCCTCTCATCCTCCCCCTTTCTCCCTTCTCTCTCCTCTCTTCCCCCCTTCCCCTCCCACTGACGAGGATCCTGTCGAGGCCCATCTGAGGGCGAAATCTCTCGTGGTCTCCGGTGTTCCCGAGCCCGACCCTTTTCTGAACCTTGAAGAGAAGCTGGGGAGCGATAAGGCGGCAGTTGGTCGAGCCCTCGCTTACCTCAAGGTCGAGGCATTCCCTCAGATGGTGTATCGTATGGGAAAGCCGTCTAGTGACCACCACCGTCTCGTCAAGGTGGTGCTCCCCTCTCGTTCCCACCTCCTTTCTGCACTCAAAAACGGGACAAGACGCTATTCTTGATACTCAAGAGGAGCAAGATAAGACGACCAACGAGAAGGAGGAATGCTACTTCAAGCTCCATCGATCGACTATCCACGAGAAGGAACCGAGACCGGAGTATTCCAAGATCACGGAACCATGTAGTGAGGATAAACAGTTGAAATGCTCAGTTGCAAAACTAAATTAATTATTTGCTGAGCACAATTATTTTTTTCAGAATGTTTGAGCTTATTGACGTTCAATACGATAAGCAGTATGGATCTCCTCATGCAGCTGCTCAAAATCTCGAAAGAGGTGCAGACGAATTCGTCGATTGGAATGACGAAAACATGGTAAACATTTATTTGTACACATACAAATATTTATAATTAAAAAAAAATTTTTTCCTCGAAAATTTCTAGATGAATTGAATCCATTAAGGTTGAAACAGTCGGAAAGCGGTACATTTGTCAAGCTCACGAGGCTGAACTGGGCTGGAGATGGGAGGACAGGCATTTTCACCACTTCAAGATAACGGAGGGAAAAGGTATTTTTGAAAGTTGTCATAATACTGAGATATGAGACGAAAAGCGATAGAATCGAGGCCCCCGCGGCGGTAGGAAATTATTATCCCTGATAATGCTCAAAATGAAAGCTTAGGTACCTCAAATGGTGATCTATTAAACTGCGTTGACAGGATTTTGATATCGGTTCTCATCTCCGAGTAATATTTGGTCAAAGTGGGCATCTTATGAAATGTTGGTCCACTTCGGCCTCAGGAAAACGACAATAACCCCCTTTAAAATGATAATATTAACAATTTGCAAGAAGCATTAGAAACAGAAGGCAGTGGGTAAGATTTCATGTATTGATGAGATCATTCCTAGTCCATGCGCTGGAACGTGGTGGTTTTGTCCAAAAAGCGACTTCATTTGAACATATTTCAATTTACGTCCATGATTATTCCATCTTTTCATTATTTTGATGTATGCCTGTGAGGTTTACAATATGCGCATGGTGAGCGCATGCTGTTTTTAAAAACAGACCATTTTGATCCGATCATAATAGTTAGTTTAGTGTATTAGGGCACCATTTAAATAACGCAATTGATATATCTAAGAAATATAATTCGGTTGCGAAGATATGATTTTTCAAACATTTCACACATATTATAACTTTTCCGCCAGCAGCCAGCCAACAACTTGAAATAAATTGAGTTTTGTAAAATGTTGAATTAATGTATACATCATACTCTAGGATGGGCCTAGTATTCTCATTCCGGGGGGCACGTGTCCGGAGGGTGGTCGAAAATGGTCGAAAATAACAAAGTCGTGGTCTTAATTGAAGAAACAAAAAAAAACGAGTTTCCCATGTGTACAATGTTACAGTTCCCTTTCTAGTTTTTGAACATTGAACGGATTTGTTAGTATGATTTGGATTCTCCCCCCTTCACTCTTCCTTCAACTCACATTAGTGATGACAAATCGAAACTCGACTCTCCTCATTTGGCGTTCTATCTGAGAAACCAGAGAGCACGCGAAATTGGTAGAGTCGGATGCTAATCTGCCATCATTAACCCATAGCCTTTCATCATCCATGAACGTATCAATTGAAGCAAGTTAGGAAGGATGAAATGTTTATCGAAATGAATGCTCGAAATGTTGAACAGGTTCAGGGATACAATAGGTAACAATAGCTCAGGAATACTGCGGGTTACGGTTGGCGAGGGGTACGGTAAATTATGTTAGATCATGGGTAATGTAGATCGCGGTAGATCATGAGATGGTGCACTTGCACGGCGGTCCCCGAAGCGGAATGTCGTCCCACTCCACATCGAAATCGTCCTGCAAAAATCAATGTAAAATAATTCCGAGGAAAGTTTGAGATTCGAGACGGAAGCGGTGCTTTGGATGCTTTAATTACAGGAGTGTTAAAAAAATGTTTTCCATCACTCCTCATTTCGCATGCTCACTCGTCGATCAGAGAAACGAGAGAGCATGATAAATGAGGAGTGATAAATGATAGTTTTTGCACACTCCTGTTTGGAGCAAAGCTTTGATTTGAGCTAAGATTATTTTGGCTATTTCATTGAGATGATGGTCGTGGGAGGGATTGCGTACCTCCTCCTCTTCGCTCAGCTCGTCTTCAGCATCCGATGCGTATTCTTCCTCCTGAAAAGTACACTTTTGATGCGTGAGATGACGTGGTATGGTGTAGTGATATCGATTCGGGTTTCTGCTCTCTCCATTTCACACGCTATCTCACCGGTCTGACAATCGAAAGAGTGTGCAGAATGAAGAGAGTCGAAAAACGAAACGTCATCACTAGTGTCTAATGCCAGATAATAAGTGCATTTACGGTTCAAAACTTAGGCTTCAGTGTTGCATTTCCATTTGAAATGTTAATCACCTCTTTCTCTTCATCCTCATTCTCTTCTTCTCTCATCTCCTCTACTCCCCCTTCCCTTCCTCGACCGCCGCGAGCGCCGATTTGCGCATGAAGGGAACGCTGTTCATCAGCTGAGAATTTTTTTTTTAATATATAGATTTTTTTCCAGACAAAATCTCTCGTAAAACGAAATTTTCGGCGCAATTTTCACTTCACACCCAAAATCCAGTCAGACACCATGCCCATTAGGCCAGGGCGGCCTACCGCAGGGAACGCTTGACGGAGACTAGTGGTTGGGGCGCGCGCGCCTTTCTCTACCTCTTGCAAAACATCACCTGCGGGCGGGAGTCGAACCTGCCTGCGTCGGCATGCCAGTCAGACACCATGCCCATTACACTCAAAATCCAGTTAATGAATGAATAACAATAAATAAATAGGTAATTAGCCTAATTAACTATTAATTACTAATAAGACAATTAAACCTTGTAGAAGGCGTTGAGGATGGGGCTGAGGTGCTCGCGTTCGCATCCACTGCCGACCAGCAGAGGCAACAGCAGAGGCAACACCTATTTGTTGTCTTTACTTTGGTATACCGTATCCTACAGTACTACTGATCTACCATACTCCCTCATCTAGAATGATCACAGCATGCCTCAGAAAGTGCTTCAACTAGACATCCTAAGAATCCAAGAGAAGGAACATATGTGGATTAGTGTAGAGTCTTTATTAGGGGAAAGAATGGTGAGTCGAAAGCAATGGAAGTGACTGCAGATTCTGAGCGGAATATGATACATTATCATCAATCACTCACCGACTCATTCACCCACTGCTTCAGGCTGGAGCGCGCGTTGAGGTGGGCCTACAATCGATAAATTTAGCGATTATTCGCAAGTTATAGTATTCCCGGAAACTATAGTATCATCTTTCATTACAGTACACCCCATCATCAGCTACAGTATCCTCGCTTCAGTACCCCAGCTGCACCCACCATATCAGCCAGGACTCCAATGGCCACTCGCTTCGCTACGGGCATCCATCCGTACGGCGCAGACCTGCGAAGAGGTCAAGTCCAAGTAAATTAGGTCCAAGAGAAGTCCATTGAAGACATGATATAGGTCTCAAAATCGAAATCCACCATTCTGACTACTCAACCAACCAGATGAGATGCAGGAGGTGGAGAAGAGAGATCATTGATGAGGACGGGTCGCGCGTCTGAAAGAGTATTAAAGTGTTTGATGGTACTGGTTCTTTGCCCGGCCGGACCGGCAAGATGTTTTGCCAGATCAGAACTTTTTATTATTTTAGTTATTTTATTATTTACTATTTATTTAAACTAACATCGAAGGCCAGAGCCTGACGGCAGATCTCACGCTCCCACTGCGGAATCACCGTCGTTGGGAAGTGACCCTGAATGAAGTACGGTAAGGGTACGGAAACTTCAGTTTATTCACAACTGAAGCTTACGTTAATAATGCCGTTATCGTATACTATCGATGCAGAAAGGGTACGATAACCACAGACTATCGATATGAAAACCGAACGGTAATATCAGGCTATGGATTACTGTAGTAAGTTTCTGCTAATGATTAGAAATAGATTGTAACCCATGATTCAATTGTTGTATAATCCTGAAAGATAAATTGCGAAGGGCAAAATAACATCACAAAAAATTGATTCAGGGTCGCACAGTATCGTCCAGTACAGTATCTCTTTCTCACCCCGAACAGGGAATGGAGACTGGCTATGAGCCTCGATCCGGCAACGGCGTTTCGAGTTCGTAGGCGATGTGAATTGCCTGATGGCATCGCGTTATCAGGTTAAAGTTGATCTTTGATCTTTGATCTCTGGTAGCATTTGAGGCTCTATGGACTATGAAGATGTGATCATTGCGTCAACATTGTGAATAGCATTATCAAATTCAAAGAAAACTATTATTATCAGTGAATATTGTTGGTTTCTGCTGATTTGTCAAGCTGATTGTAGTGCTGTCGTCGAAAAAAAAAAACTGAAATTACTGTAAGAAAATATCCCGTTTCACAAGTAACCGGCCGTTGACTATCACTAGAACAGTTCGTTGGGACACGCGACGCGTTTTTGAAGACGCGTCGCGTGTCTCCCCCTCCCCGTGAATAAAATGTTCCGTGCTCCGTTTGAATCCTCTATGCGAAATGCTGAATTGTTTTTGCTGAGCATTTCACAATAGTTATCTCTGCTCAATCTACCCTCACCAATCTGACTCCCCGATCGTCTAGTCTTTTCAATCTGCACAGTTTTCCTCCCTCGAGCAATTCAATGACCGAACCGTCGCCGCCGGTGATTATGGTGGTTATGGTGGTTATGGTGTCTGACTGACGTCCGCTATATCGCCGGTTCGAGCCCCACGATCGACCATGTTTTGCAAGATGGTTGAAGAAGGCTCGTGCCCCAACCACTAACCTGGAATGATCTTTGATTTCATGGACTTGGAATGAGCTTCTGTCTATTTGGCATGATTTCACCGTGATATGAGGAATGATCTTTGATCTTTTGATATAATCTTTTGATAACAACAATAATGTCCTGATCAATAGTCTTCCGGATATTGTACTTTGTACTGTGATTCCCCGATTGCTCACTTTGAGATAGATTTGGAATGAGTTTCGGAATTTTGGAATGAACCTTGATCGTGGAGCTAACGCGGATGAATTCCGACTTGTGCACGTGGTAGACTGGCTGGTCTCCGCTGTCGGACCCGGCCTGATGATACGGTGATCATAAAATCGATACTATCTCAATCTGCAGTCCCCCAATCAATAAGAAAAGCATACGGTAATCTAAATATTGACCACCCGATATCGCGGTATGAAATAACGTAAAGGTATTGGGATCATGGAGGTAACGAAGATCGATACGATGGAGATCAAGGAGTCATTCAATTAATATTCTTTTCTCGATACCGTTATCTGCCAGTCAGAGCCGGTCGGGGTCTCGCCGCGCAGAATTGACGAGACGACGTCCGCAGCGTCGGAGAGTACGGTAGCCTTCCTGGAATGGATCGATCGATTAGGGATACGGTAGTAATCCGGTTGATGCTCTGATTGCTGATATTCTATTGATAGATTCATCACATCGGGGTAATGTATTTAACGACGATAAAGAATACGGTATTTATCGATCGATGGAATGAAGGATACGGTAATTATTGATTGATCAAATAAAAATTAACGCAGTTATCGATTTATAGACAGAAGGGACTGACGCTTCCAGATCGATAATCGACGAGAGAAAGAAGTAGGAACGATCGATGGTGAGGGTTAGGCCGACATCAATACGGCCAGATACTGAAATCATTTCATCCTCGTCGTAGGACCATTTTGAATGAAATTCAGTAAAATGATTTGGCATGATTATTTTGGGATTGATTTAGATTGGTTAGCGATTTTGAGCGACAGGTCTGGAAAAATGAAGGGAGAAGAGGGGTGAGTTGCGGCTATTCATATTTTTTCACTAAATAATTATCTATTTATATATTATTTATTTTAATTTGTTCACCGGCGAACTGGCGCAACTCCTGCAGGGTAAAGCGGCGGCGCACCGGAAAGTCGCCATCGTCGGCTCCAACTGCAGGCCTGAACATCACGATATCTTCTGAGCTTACAATACTCTCTGATCTTTGATCTCCCCATTGTTCACTGTATTTAGCATCGGATTCTGCAATGCAATGCACTCCAACCCTGACCTTTCCAATTGCCTTTATAAATGTGAGAAAAGCCGCAAATTTGCAGTATTTCAGCGGCACTTTAGAATTAACAGCATTGAGGCATTGAGTGCGAAAAGTCTACGTTATTTGGAGGTGCAAGCATTAGAGATCGAAGATCAATTGAAAAAAGTGTTCTCTGATCTTTGATCTCTCCTTTACTCACTGTATTTCCCATTCGGCTGCCCTTGATCCTTGACGTAGAGATTGATGGAAAGAGGTGATGGCGCAGCCAGGCCGGGTAGATCATTCTTCGAGTCTGAGAAGACCAGGGAGATTGTATCATGAGTACGTCATTTCAGAATATTGCATTATTTATGAGCAATATCGCTAGAGCTTCATTACACAACCTTATCAGATATCACTATACCATGTCAATATCCTCGGAACTTCCTATACAATGTCGGATGATCATATCCACGCAATGCCTTAAATTTAATTTTCATACATCTATACAATATCTCTAATAGTGATGCCAAATCGGAACTGTCTCCGGTCAGAGCAAAGCTAGACCATGCGAGTTTAGGGGAGTCGGGCTCCGATTTTACATCTCTGATCGCTATTAGGGTTCCCGATTTGGACCAGGCGGCTCAGGCGGCCAGGTCCAGATTGAAGAAATAGTGTGCGGAAATGAGAGAGTTAGGCCGAATTGCGGCCGCTTTTCGTGCCCAAATGGACAGGAATGACTCGTTTCGGGAACCCTAATCGATATGCAATCTCCACCTTACCAGTCTTCTGAGTGAGGTGAGAGCTCTTGAGGAGGAGGGAGTACATGTTACCTGAAAGATCAAAGATCAAAGACCAATCGAGAAAGATCAAAGATCAAGGATCATTTTACCGCGTTCACGCGTGATCATGAGCTCGTAGCACCACACCACGTAGTCGTGGTACAGGACGTAGCCGCAGGTCTGGACGAAACTGGCAAGCGGCGCATTCTGAGAAGAGATCAGAGATCAGGGATCAAAAATCAGAGATCAGAGATCAAAGATCAATTCTTCTACCTCGATCAATTCGAGCGGGACTCGAAATGTGCCGCGAAAGACGGGATGGGAGTCGCCCGCGCAACTTGCAAGGGACAGCTCTCGAGGATGGGCCTGCTCGTAGGCCCGTAGGCCGGCGTAGGCCCGTAGGCCGGCGGCTCGTAGGCTCAAAGATCATTAATCGAAATTCCAAGATCAAAGATCATACTTAGAATTATTCATGCTTAAGGGGCCGATAAATTATGCTATTAGATAGTCCACACTATATTTTCTCGCTGCATACGCTTCGAGAAGATCAACGATTAAAGATCAAAGATCATCAAAGTTGAGAAAAGAAAAGGATCGACCGACCCTCGCTGCCCGACGTCCAGCACGCCTTTTCGAAGTTGGCCATGACCTGGAGTGAGATGAGAGATTAAAGATCAAAGATTACAGATCAAAGATTAGAGATCAAAGAACAGAGATCAAATATAAACGGTTCCTACCTTGAAACTGCCATCCGGCTGGGCCACGGTAACACGCTTGTCTGTAACAAGGAGGAGGGGTATGATGAGTGTTATGACTAGTGTTTCACAATCGATTACGACTCTCCTCAATTCGCACGCTCTCTCGCTGGCCCGAGCAACGAGAGAGCACGTGAATTGAGGAGAACCAGGTTCCGCTTGGCTATATCTAAGAGAGAACTCCCTCACCACTCGGCGACTCGGCAACTTCTTGAACTTTCCTGCCGCCTCTATTGCGGGCGTTCTTCTGGTACAGTGGCGGGTTCTTGACGGCACCCCAGGACTGAAAAAAGGTTCACAGTTACAGTCCGGATCCGGAAAAGGGAAGAATACTGTTAGAGACCGCAGAGTGATCTACCAAATTGATTGTAGCGGTTCAAATGTATGCTCAATGTGTTGGTATGGTTCTGAATAACATTTTTGCTTTTTAGAGTTTGTCTCTATCTCATTTCTGCGCCGAGTTCTCCAATTAAAACCACGCGCGCGCGGGCAATGGAAAGGAGAGGGAAATCGGGCGAGAGAGAAAAGGGGCGGAGCCTCTCTCGCGTGTGTCTCTCTCACTCCTCCCGCTCTCTCGCTCGCCTCTCCCCGCGCTCGAGCACAATTCGGAGAAAATTATTAAAATTCTGTAACTACGTTTTAAATTCCTCTAAAAAACAAATAAAGGAAATGCGAGTGGAGCAGCTGTGTACGACCACTAGAAACACTTCAAACGCCTATTCTTGACCATAAATGGCCACATTTGACCTACTTAGAGTTGACCGATCAGGCTGCTCCACTCGTCATTTGTGAATACTACTGAGAGCAGTTATGTGGAATAATCCGTTTAAAAGAAATTGATATGATTTCACGAAAAAATGTAATGTGCACCATTTCAGATGAAGGAACAGCTCAGCTGGGTGGGAAGACGATCGAATGAGGGAATGAATGACGCACCCTCATTTCCCTCGCATATGCAAAATGGTCCATTGTTCGAAATTGATTATATTTGAGACGTAATTTCACAGAATTGATTCTCCATTTATTTCCATCTTTCTCCATCCTCCGACTCGGTCTCTCGCAATGGAATCTCCGAAGGAATCGTACAAGATCGATGGTAAATTACGATTTCGAAACTGTTTCATCAAATATTCGCAAGGATGTGAGTAAAAATTGAGAGGGATTGTTTTTATAGTTGTGTATTTCACCATCTCAAAGATCAAAGATCTTTTTTTCAGTCGTGCAAGAATCAACGGGAAGTCTCTCGGGAGTCGCGGACAATGAGAAAGTGCAGGTAAACATTCAATTACTTGTTGGCACTTCTGCTGTTGGGATAGTCTCTTGGTGGAGATTGAAATGAGTTTCAACCAGTCTTAAAATGGAATTGAAAACGTTGTCGGTGATTGAAAGTAGAGATGATCGTTCGGAAAGCATCAGAACGATTCAAACAAGTTTTTTTTACCTGACAAACGTATGCGTTTGCCGATTGGTCATCCATGGTGTATAGCGAAGGGTGTAAGAAGCCGGTTCAATAGCATGAACACCTGGTTTGATCAGTAATAACTTTAATATTTTCAGAATCCTGGCTGCACCAAATAGCTGATCAAGTCCCTAAAGATATTTCTTTCCGATAAACATTTTCTCCTTCTCAATCATATAATTATTTCTACACAGGGCTGGTTTTTTTGAGAGGGAAGGGTTTTATCGCTTCGTGTCAGTAAACATATCTTCTTTATTGCTTTGTTCTCATACATTACGATGATTGGCCACTAAATCGATGAATTGCGCCGTTCGACCCTGAAATTATTGAGTGAAATAAGAAAAAAAGAGGTGCAAACCTCGAAAAAGTCATCTATCATGTAATTCTGCTTTGACGCGAAGACAAATTGCCGTCCACAGTTCTCCTTATCGATTGGAGCCCATTCAGTTGAGAGCTGGCTCTTTGAAGGATCCGCCCCGTTCGGGTTACTGTAAACGAGTAAATATCAATAATTGTTTTTTCACAAGTTAATGAAATGAACGAGACACGAGAGATAAAATTACCCGTATTTCGCAAAGTTAGTAAACGCAGTAATGAATTCCCACATCACAGTCTTGTCTGCCTCAGTTAGGGTAGGATTAGCGAAGAATCCCTTCAATTAATTGATCATTAATTTCCATTCAAAGGCCTAATAGTTCGAGCATAAGATGTAATTCCCCTCCACACTCCCCTCTCTTCCCTCACTCCCCTCTCTTCCCTCACTCCCCTCTCTTCCCTCACTCCCCTCTCTTCCTTCACTCCCCTCTCTTCCCTCACTCCCCTCTCTTCCCTCACTCCCCTCTCTTCCCTCACTCAGGGAAGGTGCGTGCGTCTTTTCTCTCTCTTTTTCGCGTTTATTTCCTCTTATTTCCCCTCCCCTAGTCTCATTCGTTCTTCCCCTATTCTGGCCATGAAACGGGCAACTTCTGGTGGTGGGTCCCCATTGGCTAAGCGGGGAGTAATCGATAACTTGATTTGCTCTGCCCAGGAGCTTTCTATGAGGGACACGCCTAAGGGAGTTGATCAATCTCTTTGGACTGAGATCACTAATGTCCTCAGTCAAATGGCTACACAAGTCGATTTGCTCCTGAAAAAGGACAGTGATTCCGAAGTAATGGCCACTCCCCTCCCTTCCACTTCCTTCCACAACCCCTCAGATGGTTTATCGCATGGGAAAGCCGTCCAGTATCCATCCCCGTCTTCTCAAAGTAGTCCTCCCTTCTCGATCTCACCTCCTCACAGCTCTCAAAAATGCCCATGTTCTCCGCAAGAACGAGGATTGCAACGGTATCTACATTCGCAAATCTCAGACTGTCGAGGAGAGAGAGAGAGGTAAGACACTTAGAGCTAGACTCAAGTCGATGCGTGAGTCGGATTCTAACTGTCCATTTGTGATCTATCGAGATGACTTGTGGCACAGGGATGAAATTCGTACTCATAAGCGCACTCGACTCCCCCCTCAGGGAAACTAAGTTGTCGTACACCACACCCTGACCCCTCTCACTCTGTGAACAGTATTGATTCGTCTCTTGTGGTTGCCACGACCTCTACTCTTACTCTCTCCCCATTCCCCTCTTCCCCTGCCCCTCTCTCGTCTCTCTCATTTTCACACACTATCTCGCCCTCTCTTGCCCCTCCCCTCTCCCCTCTCTCGTTTTCCCATGCTCTCTCGCCTTCCGTTCCCGATTCACCTGTCTTGCCTGTCACCCCCACCCCTTCTCTCCTTCCCCAAGCACCAACTAAGTTCTCATGTGCATGTTTAATGCTCGCTCCCTTTGCAACAAGCTACCTCACCTCCACGCTATTCTATCGACAAACCAGATTTCCTGTTTGTAACCGAGACCTGGCTGTCCTCTAAGATTGTAGACACTGAACTCCTCCTCTCCTTTCCTTAACGTGTATTCCGTTCCGATCGTCCCCGTCGTGGAGGCGGTGTTTGTCTCTTTATTCGCGATCATCTCCCTTGTTCCCGAGTCTCCCTTCCTTCTCGCATTTCGAGTTCTAGTCGTTGATGTCCATTCCCCTGCTGCCCTTATCCCCACTCGTTTTGTTCTAGTCTACAGGCCTCCTAACACAACCACTGTTCAAAATACATCTCTTTTCGATCTAATATCTTCTCTGTTTTCCGTTCATTATCAAGTGGTTGTGCTAGGTGACTTTAATTTGCACATCATCTGGAAGTCTCCTGGTCTTTTATCCTCTCAATCATCGTGTCTTTATGATCTCTCTATCGACCTTGCTCTTTCCCAAGTTGTTCCCTCCCCCTCACTAAATGGTCATTTCCTTGATGTCATTCTCTCTCCTCCTGACATCATTTCTGATTGTCGTGTATCCGCTCCATTTCGTAATGCCGATCATTCATCTATTGATTTCAAGTTTTCGTTTCCCCTCTCTCATCCCATTTTAGTGCATACTTTTGATTTCCGCAAAACTGATTTCTCTGTATTGGACAATGCACTTTATGGGACTGATTGGGAAGAGATTCTCTCTGATTTCATCGATGTATCGGATTTGTATGATCGTTTTGTGTCCTACCTCACTGCTCTTTTTAGTCGTTTTGTCCCCCTCAGAAAGTGTTCTCTTCCTTCCGATCACTACCCTCCCCACATTAAATCGCTTCTCTCACATAAACGTTCTCTGTTTGATAAGATTAGCCTCCGATCAGTACACGACCAGTTTATTCGTGTCTCGCGTAAACTAGATTACGAAATTCGAAAGTATGTTCGTTCCTATGAGAACCGATTGCTCGCCGGTAATCATAGTCGCTCATTTTGTCGTTATGTTTCCACTCGTTTCAAGTCTAAAGGTCTAGTAATACCCGCTATTATTGCCCCTGACGGTTCCGTAGTCACTTGTCCTTCTAAGAAAGCGGAATCTCTCGCTGATTACTTCACCTCAGTTTATACTAGTGACGACGGAACTGTCCCGACCTGCCCCTCTCTTGTTTCCCAATCCATTCCTGTCTCTATTATCCTCCCTCACGAGGTCGCTTCTCACCTCAGTCGTGTCTCTTCCTCCTGTTCCCTTCCCTCTGACAACATCCCATCCATTATTTTCAAGAAGTGCTTTGCTTCCCTATCCACACCACTTGCTCATATTTTCAATTACAGTCTCATGCTTGGTACTATTCCATCTCTCTGGAAATCATCTATTGTGGTCCCCATTCCTAAAGTAGCCTCTCCCTCATCTGTTTCTGACTTCCGCCCAATTAGTCTAACTCCCATCCCAGCTAAAATTATGGAACGACTGCTTAAGCTCACGATTATCGATTGGTGTACCTCCCACAATGTAATTCCCCCCGAGCAGCATGGTTTTCTCTCCAGGCGTTCTACCGTAACCCAACTGCATGATTGCACCCAATCTTGGCGTGATGCGATCGATCGCGACTATTGTGTTGACGTTACCTATATTGACTTAGCTAAGGCTTTTGATAAGGTCTCTCATAATAAGTTATTGCTCAAATTAGAATCGATTGGAATTCGTGGTTGCTTGCTAAATTGGATCTCAGGTTACCTCTCCGAAAGGAGTTTCAGAGTGCGAATAGGCAATGTTCTCTCTTCTGAGAAAGCTGTTGTCTCAGACGTCCACCAAGGGACAGTATTGGGTCCTATCCTCTTTCTGCTTTATACTTTCGATCTCCCTAAGGTTTTCTCCCCCTACCCTAAACTTTCATGTCGGCTCTTTGCTGACGATATCAAGCTCTTCACTACTTTCGATTCACTCTCTCCATCCGACGCCCCCACTCAACTTCAGTCCGGGATTTTGGGTTTCACGGAATACTGCAAAACATGGCAGTTAGAAGTTGCTGAGAAAAAGTGCAACATAGTTCACATAGGACGAAATAATCCCCGAACCGTCTACTCTCTTCTCTCTACAAATCTCGCAATCTCTGACTCTATTCGTGACTTAGGTGTCCATATCGATCCCCTCTTGAACTTTGATTCTCATATAAAGATTGTTTGCCATAAATCAACTTCACTTGTCTCCTATTTCGTAGTATCAGTTGTACTATTCCTTTCCCTTACATCTCAGCCTTCAAGTCATTCATTATTCCTGTATTAGAATATGCATCCCCTGTCTGGTCCCCATCATCCAAAGGTCTTGTTCGGAAATTAGAGAAAGTACAACACTTGTTTATTTTACTTTTTTTTTGTTTATTAGACTCTTACATTTTCGTTGCTCCAGAGTAGAACCTATCATTCCATGCTACTCTGATCGATTATCTCTCAATCACTTAACACCTTGTATACTCTCTCAAAATTTTTGCCCATTTTGTTGACTTAGAACCTACACATTTTTACACATATCGTGCAATTAGTAGACGTAATGGTTCGTTTGTCCTTCATCTACCCCCGTTCAAGAGAGAGAATCTCTAAGTATCTTTTTCTCACAGAACCGCTCGATTATTAAATAAATTGAATTTGATTTGTAACCCCAAATTGTCTATTCCCACTATTAAGATTCATCTATTTCAACACCCCAATGTGTTTTAGGAATATAAGTTTCGAATCTTTGAGCTGCCCTCCAATCCATCCCCATCCATTCCCGTCTCCTTTTCCCTTCCATCTTTCGATCTACCTCGTCAAGTCATACACTTATATCCAGTCAGACATACACTGGATAAGCGGACTCCTCCACCCGTTTACGAGACTCCCTCTCCTCGATACTCGAATTGTGTGACTCCATGAGAAGATCGATCCCACCCTCTCCCCTCCCCTCCCCTCCCCTCCCCTCCCCTCCCCTCCCCTCCCCTCCCCTCCCTCCTACCCCGTCCCCTTTCAACACGCATCCTTCCTTTTGTTGTATTCTTACTAACTTTAAATTGTACATCCTGCACTTGTTGAAGCACCTTCAGTGGTGTACGATAAATAAATAAATAAATAGAATTGATTCTCCATTCATTTCCATCTTTCTCCATCCTCCGACTCGGTCTCTCGCAATGGAATCTCCGAAGGAATCGTACATGATCGATGGTAAATTACGATTTCGAAACTGTTTCATCAAATATTCGCAAGGATGTGAGTAAAAATTGAGAGGGATTGTTTTTATAGTTGTGTATTTCACCATCTCAAAGATCAAAGATATTTTTTTCAGTCGTGCAAGAATCAACGGGAAGTCTCTCGGGAGTCGCGGACAATGAGAAAGTGCAGGTAAACATTCAATTACTTGTTGGCACTTCTGCTGTTGGGATAGTCTCTTGGTGGAGATTGAAATGAGTTTCAACCAGTCTTAAAATGGAATTGAAAACGTTGTCGGTGATTGAAAGTAGAGATGATCGTTCGGAAAGCATCAGAACGATTCAAACAAGTTTTTTTTACCAGACAAACGTATGTTAACGTTTTTTTAACGTATGTTCGATTCCCTCTTGTCCAAGAGTGAGGGTCGGTCGGTCTCCAGTTTTCTCCGATGGCTCACGTCTAACCGCCAGTCACGTGCGTCTACCGATCGATAACAACAGCTGAGAGTCTTGTGCCGGGCTCAAAATCTTCCGATGGCACTATCAGAGGTTACCCATTCTGTCTCTACGTGCTCGCTCCCCGATTCTCGTACACCTCAGCCTCAATCGCCCGCCGCCCGATTCTCGTCGTTCATCACTCGTTTCACAAAGTCAACGGACGATGCCATCCCTCTCCTGGATCTCGTTCGAGCCATGAAGGTCTCAATGGATGCAATGAACGTCAAGATCGAAAGCATGGAGTCAAGTAATCGAGCAGTGAGTCATCGTGTTTCGGAATTGGAGAAGAGCCACGAACGATTGTGGGATGAGAACAGAAGACTGAGAGAGCAACTGATAGAGAAGAAACCCGTTACCCTCCCTCTTCCCTCTCAAACTCCCGCTCCTTCCGCACCAAAACATTCCGAGACACTCGCACCCACCGAACCCACCTCCCCCATTCAACCCAAAATGATGTGAGAGTAGAATGAGAGATGTGGTTGAGGACGTTGAACGGGAGAGGGCGATCGTCCTCTACGGTTTGCCTGAGTTCGCATCAATGCCCCCTCCGAATAGGGCATTGAACGATCGCGCGCAGGTCATGGACATCCTTTCCCACCTCGGAATCCAGGCTGTGCCGACGTCTGTCTTCCGCATGCCGGTGGGTGGAGCGCCCGACTCCAAGGGTCGTCTTCTCAAGGTGATCATGCCCTGCTCCAAACTGCAGCGCCTGGTCATCTCAAGACGGCACTTGTTGGCCAATTTCAACCATGGTCGAGTCTGGCTGCGTCCCTCCTTGACACGCGAAGAGAGGGCGAATTCGACCGATAAGCCGTTCTCGTACAACGTCCCCAATCAAAACAGATCATCAGCGGCCACGGTAACGAGGGGAGCGCGGAGTCAGGGTGTTATCGGTTTCTGGAACTCTACGATGCGTGCTCCACTTCGGGGTTCGGGTCGTGACGGTACCAAGATTGATGTCACCCAGCCTTCCTCGTCTCTCTCGTCCTATGGTCGCCCTCCCCCATCCATTCATAACTCACCCACTCCTTTTTGAGTGGTAGAGGTGTACGCAAGTGTGCTGAGCCTCCTAAAGTTACCGTGATATATGCTAACATCCGATCTATCTTGAATGAGGTGAACCATAATAATTTGAAGTCTCAACTTGAGACAAATGAGTATCTCGTTTATTGTTTCACAGAGTCATGGCTACGTAAATCAGACCCTGATGGAGTGGTTCTTGGGTCACTTTCTAAAAACTACAACATTGTAAGATGTGATCGTGCGAGAAAACGTGGTGGTGGAGTTTGTATGATCATTCACTGCAGCATTGATTTCAAGTTTATTTTCGCTGAGTCCAAAACTGAATCACATGAACTACTGATTGTAGATCTGCGTGTTGGTACCCAGAGTTGGCGAATTATTCTGGTATACAGAGTCCCTGCATTGTCTCAAAACTAATAGCGCGTTTATCTGGGAGAATTTAGATGACTTCACAAAATGCACACATCCAACAGTTGTCGTTGGTGATTTCAATCTCCCTGAAGTGAAATGGCCACTTGATTCTCAAAAATACAATGCTGTCAACACTGACTTTATTGATTGCTGTACTGAAGTAGGACTTCAGCAGCGTATCACATTTCCGACGAGAGGAAATGCTTTTCTAGATTTATTACTGACAGATTCCGACGGAATTGTGGAAAATCTTGAGCAGTTGCCGAACTATGGCAATTCAGATCATAAAGCATTCACATTCCAATTGACGATGAAAACAGAGCCGCAAAAAGCTAGATATGTAAGGAATTTTCGAAAAGCGGACTATGCTGCGATAAATTCTTTGCTTTCTACTATTGACTGGCTTCTATTTTTCAATGTGAATGAAACTGTGAATGAGATGTACGAGAAGTTAATTCATCTACTCGAAGAAATAATCGAGAAATCTGTCCCTTTGATGAGGATAGATTCAACTGGGAAACCACTTCCTGGTCATATTCATAGACTCTCCAAGAAACGTCACGATGCTTAGATAACGTTTTTGAATGACGGAAAACCTTCGTCAAAGAAACGTTTTGAAAAGCTTCATGCCGAATATAACCAGGAAGTGACTAAGTTCCACCACAATTACGAGAGAAAAATCATAGAGACTAAGAACCAGAAAAAATTCTATGGTTACATAAAATCGAAACTTTCTAATGCCTGTACTTCTGCTGTAGACTGTCTCATAGATGAATCAAATCATCAAATTGAGTCGGACAGCGATAAGGCAGAATTACTGGCAGAGACATTCTCAAGGGTCTTCACGAAAGACAATGGTGACATCCCATATTTTTCTCATGAAAGAGAGAAAGTTTCGATTTTTTATGACGACCCCTTCTGTCGATTTGAAATTTGTGAGCTCATTGAAAAGTGGAAAGCATCATCGTGTCGAACTCCAGATAATATATCTATGATTTTCATTAAATCAACTGCAGTCCCTCTCTCTGCTGCTCTTGAGATCATTTTTCGAAAGTCGTATGAATTATCACAAGTTCCCGACCGGTGGCGCTCTTCAACAATAACACCTCTCAAAAAGAAAGCTCCATTTTCAAACCCGTCAAACTACAGACCTGTGTCAATCACAAGCTTCTTCTGTAGGGTATTTGAGAAATGCCTTGCTAAGCAAATGATTGCTGACTGTGAAAGATACGGTCTCTTCCCTGACACGCAGTTCGGCTTTCGAAAAAAACGCTCAGTTGAAACACAAATGATCGAAGTGGTCAATGAATGGTCCAAAGAAATTGATGAGCACAGGTGTGTCGATGTGATATACTTTGATTATGCCAAAGCATTCGACACAGTGAGCCATCCAAAGTTGATTCAAAAGATTTCCAAAATGGGCTTTCCACTGCTGACCGTGAGATGGATTGAGGAATACTTATCAAACAGAGTATTCAAAGTGAGAGTCAAAACGACATTATCGGAATCAAGACCGGTCATTAGTGGAGTCCCACAAGGATCAGTTCTGGGTCCTCTCCTATTCAATCTATATACTGCTGATCTATCGCAGGTTATAGAAAGGAATGGGTGCAAAAGCTTTACTTTTGCAGACGATCTTAAAATATTCCTATCATTCGAAAAAGATGAGTCAAGTGGTCCTCTGAAACTTCAGCAATATATTGATTCCATCCTGGAGTGGAGCGACATTTGGCAATTGAGTATTGCAAGTGAGAAGTGCAATGTGCTCCACTTAGATTTAGAACTAAGATTCAAGTGAGAAGTGCAATGTGCTCCACTTAGATTTAGAACTAAGAATTTAGAACTAAGATTCGCGAGCACAGTTTTGCGAACAGAGTATGTAAAGTACTGTATGATGTACTTCGAAAAGGAAAGATACCTACAAACTATGCAGAGTTCATGAATGTGATGTGTAAGGAGGTTGGATGATCTGTAAACTTGCCACTCTGCTCGCTTAGATTCCCCTATCTCACACATTATATTGTTCTACTTGTTCCATCCCCCCTCCCCCTCCCCACTCCACCCACAACAATTCCAACTGTGCGGATAAATCTATTCTATTCTATTCTATTCTATTCTATGCGTTTGCCGATTGGTCATCCATAGTGTATAGCGAAGGGTGTAAGAAGCCGGTTCAATAGCATGAACACCTGGTTTGATCGGTAATAACTTTAATATTTTCAGAATCCTGGCTGCACCAAATAGCTGATCAAGTCCCTAAAGATATTTCTTTCCGATAAACATTTTCTCCTTCTCAATCATGTAATTATTTCTACACAGGGCTGGTTTTTTTGAAAGGGAAGGGTTTTATCGCTTCGTGTCAGTAAACATATCTTCTTTATTGCTTTGTTCTCATACATTACGATGATTGGCCACTAAATCGATGAATTGCGCCGTTCGACCCTGAAATTATTGAGTGAAATAAGAAAAAAAGAGGTGCAAACCTCGAAAAAGTCATCTAACATGTAGTTCTGCTTTGACGCGAAGACAAATTGCCGTCCACAGTTCTCCTTATCGATTGGAGCCCATTCAGTTGAGAGCTGGCTCTTTGAAGGATCCGCCCCGTTCGGGTTACTGTAAACGAGTAAATATCAATAATTGTTTTTTCACAAGTTAATGAAATGAACGAGACACGAGAGATAAAATTACCCGTATTTCGCAAAGTTAGTAAACGCAGTAGTGAATTCCCACATCACAGTCTTGTCTGCCTCAGTTAGGGTAGGATTAGCGAAGAATCCCTTCAATTAATTGATCATTAATTTCCATTCAAAGGCCTAATAGTTCGAGCATAAGATGTAATTAGTTAGGTTCGATGGATGATCGATACAACGTTTGGGTGACAAATCAAAAGATACCTTCTTGAAGAGGTACATGAGTTCGCCTCCGTGTGTTGTATCTGCAATTATTTAAATTTTCATTTAGTTTACATGAGATGCCCGAGAGTTTTGGAGTACTAAAGGGATATCAACGAGAGTTATTTTGTAATGAAAATTTTACCGAAGAATGGCATCCTCCAGCCGAGCAGTCCCATCCCCTTGGGGTTGAAATGGTCGAACAGATATAGATAGACAGGATGATCTGGAAGGAATCGCGCTGGATTCGGAAATTCGATATGCTCGTGGATTTGAAGAATGTTGTAGGGTGGAAATACCTAGGGACCGCCAGCCCCGCCCCTTTTCCCTCGACACCATTCCCCTCAAATGCGAGATCGAGGGAGCACACATCTCATGCGCAACCAAATCACTCGCTCAAACGATTGATCTGTAGCTCTTGCCCTCCTCTATCATTGACCAGAGGCGGAGCTTGCCATTTCATGTTTGAGTAGGTCAATAATCGATATTGAGGTTGGGAATAGGGTGATTAGGGCATTTCCAGTGCACGCACAATGTTCCGCCTTTGATAGTCAATTAATTTGTATTTTAGAGGAATTTTAAGCACAAAATTGAATTTTAAATATTTTTCTCTGAATTGTGCTCGATCGAGGGAGGAGATTGGGAGGAGCGAGGCGAGAGAGCGGGGGGAGTGAGAGAGATGCGTGCGAGAGAGGCTCCGCCCCCTTTCTCTCTCATCTCGCCTCTCTCCCTCTCTGGCTGGGGGAGTCGCGCGCGCTTCTAAAGCTCTCGTGGGCTTTAGAGAAAAGATATCGACATACGTCCAAAAGCAAAAATGATAGTGAGATTATGCCGGTCACATTGCGCCTTATGTTGAATAGATTCCGCAAAGTCGACTCTCAGGCTGGTGGTCCCTAGAAATACCACTCAAACATGGAATGTGAGAAGCCTACAATTATCAAAACATAAACCTTGATTGCAGACAGTCTTTTTGCATAACTCAAGAGTCCCAGCGTTCAAGTAGAAGTCGGATGCCACCTGAATCAGCTTTTCCTTGCCAATGCATTTTATTTATTAAAAGTATACTAACATGCGCAATGGCCCTGATCAGCTTGTCTTTGTCAGCGAGAATCTCATCGTTCACATAGAGAGAGCGTAGTTCTTCCTGGAAAACGATATTGCTTTTTAAAATTAATTTGCCAAATTGAAAAAAATCGGCCCACACGAAAGCGTTCCAAGATTTATCAAAGTTCTTGTGAGGAATTTCTTGCCCACTCTGGTTTGAAAAATCAGAAAACCCGGGCGCGATACAAAAAACTAATAATGACTGAAAAAACTCTAACCTCCAGCGTCTCTCTGTCTTTCGCATCCCTAGTTGCCAATGCAATCACCTCTTGTAGATGCTCTTCGCACGGTTTCTTGCCCATAACTGAATCAGCAATGATTAATTAGACAAAAAATTCGTTGTCAGATTGAATAATTTCACGGAAGTCAGCATCATATCAAGTCGTCCGATCATTCCATCTTACAAACTATGCGTGAAACTCATTCCATTCTCACCTTTTAACGCAAACATTTGGAATGCGAATTGGATGAGTTTCACACATACTCTATCAGGAGAAATAAACTATTGTATCAATGCTACGAATAAATTTAATTGACATTTGAACACTAATCTGTACATTTCGAGGCCATTATGATTAGGGAAGTTTCGCTCTCAGTTTGCTCTAATCGGCATGATAGAGAGATGTACTTTAGACTGGAATCAAAAATGTCACCCACTGAAGAACAGTCCCTCCTCCTTGGCAATTCCGGTCATCATTGGTTTCGGAATCGCTCGTTTTCTCAGTTCATCCAGAGACGCCGGGAAGAAATCACCGTCGATGATAGGTTGAGTCTCTGTTTAGAATAAATGTTTAAATATTCATTTTTTATTCTATAGGGGTGATCCGAAAGTATCTTCCGCTTTTTTAAAACTTTTATTTCTTGCGAACTATAAGGCAAAAACCCAAACACTATTTATTATTAATAGAAGATGTAGATGATCTAAAATATTCTATCTTAAAATTGCGAAAACATTCCGTAATAATGACGAAATAAGCTGAAATGTGTGTTTTCGTGCTACATCTTTGAAATTTTATATCTCAGTGGAGGATTTCGTAGGGAACTCCGGTTTGGAAACAAAGATGAAGTGTGGTCTGTATTATCAAATAGAAATTGTTAATAGAAAATACCTTAAACGATGGTTGAACTAGGTCGAAATCTTTCGTTTTTATGATTTTTTTGAAGGTCGATTTTTCGAATTTTATCTTTCTTGGCACTGAATTTCCCTCAAATTCTGATAATTCCCAGTTGTGATTTATGTGTAATATTTTCAAAATGTTGTTTGCGAGAAATTCGCACAATTTAAGAAAAATGTGTGGGAAATTGCGAGCTTCGTAAAAGTCCCAAAAGTCCTGTCGTTTTTTTTGAAAAATATTTTTTCAACTGTAAAGATCCTTATCGAATCCTGCTAAGCGGCGATTGATGAAGTAACTATTGACCTTCTGTTTCAATACTTGAGCCAGTGAAATCATTACAATTCCGAGGAGCTACGGTATGTAGAACTGACCACACTAAAAACACCCACGTTCAGTTTTCGTTCAAAAAATCCGTTCTCCTTTTTTTGAATAGATAAAAATCAGTTTAATGTTTGCCACAAATAGGAAGTGATCCATACTCAATATGCGCACCATTCCGACTTCCCTTCTCGAATTGCATCATCACTATGAAACTTGCCATTTCCCACACATTATTCTAAAAAAATTCGAATTTGATTCCGGAAATCGATCAAAATATTTACAAATAAATCAAAACGTTGAAAAATTAACATTAGAGCGCAATGGAAGGGGGTAAAAATAGATAACTCAAAAATCGACCTCAAAAATGGTCATGATTTTCACATATTCTTGATTATTTCTGAGTTCTCAATCGATATTTTTAGTTCGAAAATTGCATTTAAAAGTCTGATTCCTACTACTACTATGGTATTTGTTTGGGCTTCGGAATGTCAACCGCCTCTGTTTTATGAATATTTTAAAACAAGGTCAAAAAACATACATTTTATATTATTGCTTCACCATTAGGCAATCTCATGATCTAATCGAAGTCGAACAAATTAGTGCAGGAGTACTTGCACTTATTAACAACGAGTGAGAGATATTGCGACCTACGGTTCTCTTTAAATAAAAAAAGAAAAACGGCGACAAGACTTTTGGGACACCCCAATAGTAATGATGTAATTAAAAATTAAAATATTAGGTAGAGCGCAATTTGAGCGTTGTCAACTCCAAACTCACTTGAGACAATAACATGATTTTTATCCATACGCACAACAGAGAACGGATTTTTTAAATGAAATTTGAGACTGGATCATTTTGATGAAGTTTGTTCTAATTAGCGCAGTTTGTCAATAAAATGAGGACATACAGTGCTCAAGTGCTTAAATTTTAGAGCAATGGTTTCTAGAGCCAGCGCACTTTAGTATGTCTTGATACGTTTCCTAGAACCTGCGAAAAATATTTTTCCAAAACGCGGAAGATACTTTCGGATCACCCCTATGCTTCACTTTTTTTTCGCCAAAAAATCCCCATCTCGACTCGAAAACTGAATTCCATTTCTCAAAAAAGCTTGAAATGTTATTTATTGTTTTATACCAAAATCTGCGTCTTCCTCCTTCTCCATTTTGAATATTTTCACTCCGAGTTGATCTGCGGGAACAGCTCGCAGTTTTTCGAGCAGCTGTGAAACCTTTCTTTATTTTTTTTCACAATTTGTTAGATCAAACCTCTTTACTGTTCTTGAAATCGCTGATTCCCAGTCGGGCTGCCTTGTTCACGCATTGTTGAGGCATATTTCTGAACTTTCGTCAAGCGATTGGAATAATTACATGTTTGTTGTAATAATTTTTAAGACAAAATAATTCTCGAGATTTTCTTCAAAAATATTCTTCATTGAATTTACTCACTGATAGACGGCCCATCTGCACTCTGCGGTGCCCGCCATCGGAATAACCTTGTGGAAGAGAACTGAAGCCATAGTATATTTCAGAACGAATCAATAAAAACTTAAGCTCGTTCTTGCAAGCCAAGAAGGGCTATCGTCATGAACAGCAAATATTGGCGTTGCCAAGCTCTTGCTTTTCGGTCAAGACCACTACGTACGAATGGACCAGAGATCAAAGATCAACTATTTACCAGTCGAGTGCGGACTGAGATGTAATAAGTCAGCGCTGCCCCCGCCCGCACTCTGGCCGAGCAGAGTGATGTTGTTCTGAATTAATATATTTTAATATATATATTTATCAATTTTTTGCGCAATTAGCAATCTGTCATATTCAGGGCGTGTTATTTTTGCTAAAATATATAATGAATTAAGTGTATTTAGCACAAAAGCGTGACCAGCAATATTTTTTTAATCGAATTTGTTTTAATTTTAATTCAAATGAGAAATCGCACCTTATTGCCCCCGAATGCCTCTATATTCTCATTGATCCATCTCAGGGCGGCCGTCTGATCCCACAGTCCATTGTTGCCCGGGCACTCACTGTCTCCTGGAATCTCAAAAATGCGTCTAAAAATTGAACAGATTATATGGATGAGCTATCGAAAAAGTTCCGAAACAGCTCGAAATCATTTTTTGTCTTGCAAATACGCAAGAGTTTCGTGTGCTTTCAACATCTCTAGCGATTAAAGGAGAATAAAAGTTCAGATCTGAAGAATCGTAGTTTTTTTGACCATTTGTCTAGAAATTAGTCAAGTAGAAATGGAGGATTTTTTTCAATGATTGGATGTTTTTTTCAATGATTTGATGATCGATTTTCTTTAAATCTCGCGCCTGTGCTCATGAATCCGAGGTAGCCAAGTCGGTATTGGATGGTGATGAAGATGACGTCACGCGTCACCTGGGAAAATGAATTAAGTCATAAAATTATTCATTCACTATCTCGCAACCTGACAATCAACCATTCAACTAAGTTTCACCTTTCAATGACTCGATGTTAGACTAGAGTGTTTGTATTCACAATAAGTGATGTTGTTTCGGCTTTACCTCTCCTCATTTCGTAGTATCTCTCGCTGGTCAGACAGACGAGAGATATTGCGAAATGGAGAGAGCAGAAAAGCGATTACTCACAATGTTCTCGCAGATGCCGATGTCTCCATACATTGCTGCATCTCCGCAGACGAAGCCTCCGCCGTGAATGAACACCATGACGGGGAATCCTTGATTAATTAATTAAATAATTTATAATATATTAATTTTGATAATTATGCAAGAACCATAGCCCGCTCATTTACACCTGCCACAGAGAACTATTGCTTATTTTTTCGTATTTTTTTCGGACACGAACCTCCTTCCGGAGCCTCCCAACAGGGCGCGAACACGTTGAGATAGAGACAGTCCTCGGAGGGGAAACCACGCTGGAATAAGATACTGGTTGATTCAAAACATATCCCAAGAGGCGAGACGTCTACTCAATCACCCCTTCACCACCCAAATCCCAGCGAAATATTTCGGAAAATAACTAGTATTATCAGCCATGAGAATCAGATCTACTCAAGTTAATGAGAAGAACTGACCAAGTATTTCTCAAAGAAGAAGTACGCTCCTTGCACTGACCGGGGACCGAACTGTTTCGTCTCTTTTACTCCCTTCCATTTCTCGGGAGGCTCGGGCTTCTGAAACGTGCTCATGTAGTTTCGGGATTGTCTTTCTCTCTAGTATGTACATTCTTTCGCTGGTCAGATAAAAGATTGTGCAGAATGGAGAGAGTGTTCAATTATTTTTGTTGATTTTCGGTTTATGAAGATATTCGTTTTCGTGCCAGAGTATGTTGAAAGATAGTGTAAGCGAGAGAAAAAAAATCGATACCTTGAATCGAAGCTTTCTGAGTGGTGGCTTGGCGAACGGAATTCCCTGCAATAACAGCTCTTAATACCATTTTTCAGTTTTTATTATATATTGTGAAGAAAATAGCGATATCTGTTAAACCATCAGAAAACTAGCCTGAAATGCATCCACTTGCTTCTCTCCCTCGAATACGAGTCGTCGGCCTTGGATTTTGCCATAATTAGTCGTCACTATACGCGAAATCGGATAGGAGGAACGATTTCCCATCTGGAAAATCGAGCGAATAAAAATAGTGATTTATTGTAAATTAAAAAAAAAAAAACATGACGAAAATTTGTCTGATTGCGAGACAACATCTGAATTTCTGAATCTGAACAGTAAAGGGTAAAGACGATGCAGAATCGAACTATTTTTAAAATGCGATGAAATTGATGAAAATGATGAAATTTCGGTGTTGGCTCTCTCCATTCTGCACACTCTCTCGCTGGTCAGAGAGAGATGAGATAGTGTGCCGAATGAAGAGAGTTGAACACCGAAACGACACTAGCGATCACGCTGCTGGGGCCCGTCGGTAAGGCCATCTGCTGGTTGATTCTATAAATTCCCGAGAAACTGAACAGCGAACCATTAGAATGGGGCTCTCACGATAAGCGTGCTCGGCTATCCTAGACGAGTCAATTCAACGTTCAGCCTGTACATAAAACATCAGCGCATGAGGCTCTTATAGTCAGTGTAGTGCGCGAGTGCCTCTGTCTATCTCACTCCGTCAGGGATTTCTGACAGAGTGAGATAGACAGAGGCAGGAGGATTATATATCGCGATAGAGCGAGAGAGAGAAAACATCCGTGCAACAACGATCACGCTCCATAGAGTCGGTCCTCTCCGTTCAACACACTCCCTGCTTTCTCTGACCCGCGAGAGAGTGCAAACCGAAATGGCATCACACTACACCGAGTCGCGGGAGAGAACATTTGTGCTCTCGCGACAAAGCAGGCACACGCGTTAACAGTGGAGTGAGAGGGAGGGAGGGGAGGAGAGAACGAGAGAGGGATAGAGAGGGATGAGATAGAGAAGAGAGCAGAGAGGAGAGGGGAGAAGGGGAGGGGAAGGGAGTGCGCAAATGTCTCTCGTCTCCCCATGCTTCTTTTCTCTTATCTCAAAGGATCACTGATACACGTTCATGAGATAGAGGGAACTTTCTGATCGAAATGAAGGTGATACAAGATGATCGACCTGTATAATCTGTTAAAAAGTTGGGAGAAAACCTCGTGATAGAAGGTGCGAGCTTTTTCGATGAAAAATAAACGGTTTCTCTTGTTTACATACGCTATCTTCTCTTTCTCTAACCAGCTCGTCAAAACCTCGTCCGAAAAGCTGCGAGAAAAGCTCGGAGAAAGGTGGCAGAAAAGTTAGAGAACAGTGAGAGAGCGCAGAGGAAGTAAACAAGTTGTTACTTCCTCTAACCTCTCCTCAAACACACACTCTCTCGCTTTTCTCTAACTTTACTGCCACCTTTTCTCCGAACTTTTCTCGCAGCTTTTCGGACGAGGTTTTTGACGAGCTGGTTAGAGAAGAAAGAAAATAGCGAATGTAAACAAGAGAAACAGTTTATTTCTCATCGAAAAAGCTCGCACCTTTTGTCACGAGGTTTTCTCCCAAATTTTTCACAGATTATACAGGTCGGATGTTGGCTAATCATTTATGGTGGATGCATGGGGAAACTTCACTTAATCTTATCTCAATGGAACAATGAACACACGATGAAGAAAGAAAGAATGTTTATCGAAATGAAAGATCTTGAGGGACTTGATCAGCTATCTGGTGCAGCCATGATTCTGAAATCATCGAAGTTATTATGGACAATCCATGCTCGTCTCTTCTGAATTTAGGTCCTTCAGATTTGTTTGTTCACTTCCCTTTCCACTATGGATGATCTGTTGGAAAGCTCCCTATCATTTTCACACATTATTTTTCCGGGTCGATTTGGAAAATACTGAATTCTGATCGTCGCTACTTTCGATCCATACGTTTCAAATTCTATCTTGAGGAATGATTGAAACTCATTTCAATCTCTTCCAAGAGGCTAGATCAACAGAAAAGGAGCCGACAAATGATGAGATTCCAAGATTCCAACCTGCACTTTCTCATTGTCCGCGACTCCCGAGAGACTTCCAGTCGATTCTTGCACGACTGGAAGCAATTGATCTTTGATCTCTGAGGAATACACAACTAAAAAAACAAACCCCTCCATATTTTGTCTCTCATCGTTGAAATTAGATAAAGAAATTGATTTTTAGAAGATGAAACAGTTTTGAAATCGTTATTTACCGTCATTCATTCATTATTCATTCATTATTTATTCCGTCAGTGGGCATCTTTACAAGAGAAAAACTGTGATGTGTCGCGTAGAACGGAGGTCCGTCGATGATGTCGAATCGGGTGGGGACGCAGCAAGGGTAGGGGGAAGGGGTGGGGGGATGTGGGAGGGGGGGTCAAAGATCAAAGATCAAGAGGTAAGCCAATTATGGATAACAGATCTGGGCAAAAAGGAGGGAGGTTGAGAGGTAATAAAGACACGGAAATTGTCATGGGAGAGGGCTACAGTTTCAGGTAACAAGGAATTCCAGATAGAAATAGATCGAGAAACAAGAGTGGAATGAGAATTATGCGGAAGAAATGGCAAGGATATTATAAAAGTGCGAGCATTGCGGATAGAACGAACGAGTGGGGCGTGAACGATGAGAGAAGATACATCGAGTAAATATCGCTTATGAAGAATAGAATGGAGGAAAACAATATCGGAAATACATCTACGTTGCACTAGCGGAGCCAAGTTTAGATCGCACATACGGACGGTGTAAGGAGCGTGGAGGAGGGAACAACGATAGTACAATCGACGGGTAAAATCGCGCTGAACTTTCTCTAAATCCTTGCATAATCGATCTTGTACGATTCCTTGGGAGATTCCATTGCGAGAGACCGAGTCGGAGGATGGAGAAAGATGGAAATAAATGGAGAATCAATTCTGTGAAATTTCGTTTCTAATCTAATCAACTTTGAACAATAACAGCCATTTTGCATAGGCGAGACAAGAGAAATGAGGGCGCATCATTCATTCTGTCATTCGATCGTCTTCCCACGAGCCAAGCTGTTCCTTCGTCTGAAATGGTACGTGTTTCTCCCAAATTTCAGCGCTCAAAGATGACGTTTCCATATAATATCCGTTAGGCATTACCCCAGTATTCTACAGTATTACAGTATTCTACCTTTTCCTTTCTGGACCCAGATTGTAACAACGCTTTTCCAGTCTGCGCGTGCCGTGAAGAACCCGCCCCGGTGCCAGAAGAACGCCCGCAATAGAGGAGGCAGGAGCGTAGAGGAGGTCGACGAGGCGCCATGTGAGTATCAATCCCATTATATTTGATCTTTGATCTTTGGTCACTAATATGATCTTTGGTTTATGGTTGTTTCATAGTAGAATTGATAACAATGAGCGGGAATACGTCCAGCTTATCCTTAAGAAATCTCCTATCGTGTCTCATTTCTGCTTATCTCAGGTAGCGGCATCCTCGAGACCCAGCCCGATGGCAGCATCAAAGTGAGCAATGAAATATGATCTTTGATCTCTGATCTCTAAGCTTTAACTATCGATCTTTGATCTCTGATCTGTTTCCATTCCAGACTATCCCGAACGAGACGTTCTCGACTAGGAACGGCGAGCGTCAGTCGAATTAGCATATCTTATTTTGATATTTTTATTATGAGCTTTGATCTTTGATCTTTGATCTATGGTTTCTACAGTCTATGAGCCGGTACACTATCGAGAGATTTCGCTGGCTGGAATTTGCAAAGACGAAGCGTTGGTCGACCTTCTCCTGTTCCGCCGCAACTTCCGACGTTTCACGTCATCGAGGTGAGCGTTGATCTTTGATCTTTGATTTCTGATCTTTAATCTTTGATCTCTGAATTATTATCTCAGACTATGTGGACTCGGTATTCGGCTGAGACGATAGCTTGCTTCCCACTCTATCATGACTACGTGCTGTGGTGCTACGAGCTCTCGTGGACGCGGTAAGCTAGTTTTTGATCTTTGGTTTTTCTCGACTGATCTTTGATCTTTGATCTGTCAGGCGATTCGTACGCCTTCACTCTCCAGAGCTGCGGCTCTCACCTTAGCATGGGTCGGACGAGGACTGGTGAGACGGACTGGAAATTGCATAGAAATGATGAAAACATTCAACATTGCGTAATGACGATGCAGGTTTTTTTTCTGATCATGATGTAATATTAATGAATGGCGTGGCAAAAGGTTGCCTAGTGTTGATACAATATCCGGCCGGCACTATATCCTATGAGAACAATTGGATGAGAGAGCCTTCTCGATGAGCGTCATTTGAATACGAGAGACAGCTACCATGCCGATATCATGAAATAATTCTCATCCAGTCGGTTATCATCCTAATGTTCGCTTTGCATAGTGTTGAATATCCCGGTTGTTCGAGGGTAGTCACATCAGGTTGCCTATTAGTAATGCAATTCAACGGAATTTCCTAGTAATGACGAAATATTCCTGCAATTCGCAGACACGAAGAATGACCTACCCGGTCTGACTGCTCCCTCGCCGCTCGAGGTAACTATGCACATTCATGACCCGCGACAGCCGAAGGGCCAATACAGTGAGTGATAGAGAGATCAGAAATCAGAGATCAGAGATCAAAGATCAATAGTTAGAGGGCAGATAAAAGGGTTGAGAAAGAGTAATGGGACTCATTTCACCATTGATCTTTAATCTTCGATCCATTCCAAACATCGTTTCACATCTCGTCGTTATCAGGTCTGGAGTTGGAGCCGTGTCACGATGGCGGCTACTCGGTGCGTCAGCGCTTCACCTTGCAGGAACTGTGCCAGTTTGCAGGTAATTGAAAATATTGATTATTGATTTTTGAAGAAGCAAAATATACTAATTTATTAAGTCACAATCAGCAAACCTCTCATGGAAATGGATTCTTTAGCATAAAATTGCTTGGAATCTTATATTTTCTTTTTCTTCATTTTATGAGCTGATTAGGATGTCGGGAATCTTATGCATCTTCTGTATCATCATTTCATTTCTTCGATCATTCGAACGCTATCAGATGCTAAAAAAAAATAGCGTGTTATTTTGAGATATAGGTTCTCAATAGCGAAGTCGACCTAACAGCTGAAATGAAGAACCCAGATTGTGATAATCCCGATCAACTTTCAGCGTCTGGTTGTATCGATGTGATTTTGACCCTCACCATCGATCCCTCCTACTTCTCCCACTCGTCAATCATCGATCTGGACGCGTCAGTTACCGTATCCTTTAAATGATCGATCGATAATTACCGTATTCTTCAGTTGATCAATCGATAATTACCGTATTCCAATGTGTTCGATCGATAATTACCGTATCCTTCATTAGAACTATCACCGCATCACCTGATCATAGTATACCGTATTCTATACGATTGATGACTGTAATGTACCATAATGGAATACTGTACTCCTACTCGATCGATCCATTCCAGGAAGGCTACCGTACGCGCCGACACTGCGGACCTCGTCTCGGCGATTCTGCGTGGCGAGACCCCGATCGGCTCTGACTGGCAGATTACGGTATCGAAAAATGAAGAATATTGATTGAATGACTGATTGAATGATCTAAAATTTATCGATTTTATGACTACCGTTTTCCTCTTGTCATTATTTAATCGCATCGTATTGAGGTAATATTTATTGCCTTATTACAGTATTGTTAGATTATGAGTGACCCTGACTACCGTATCTTCAGGCGGGGTCCGGCAGCGGAGAACAGCCAGTCTACCACGTGCACAAGTCGGTGCTCGCTCGCGTTAGCTCCACGATCATGGTTCTTTCCACAAATCCGAAACGCAGTCCAATTCAATCCCAAATAGAGCGAACGATGATTCGCGGTACCCACTAGAGTGCCTGAAATAATATTGATAAGGATATTGGTTTCAGTTTGGTCAAAAGATCAAAGATCAAAGATGCAAACAAGATCATTCTAGGTTTCGTTGGTCACTGGCGGCGACGGAAGCTTCTGACTGTTAATAATTAATAACAGTTATCATTATTATCATAAATATTAATAATTATTAATATTTTCTCAAAAATAAGTAAAATAGTGAATTATCACCGAATATCGATAATCACGTATGAATGCACAATATCAGTAATTATCAATAAAATAATCAATAATTAATAAATATTAATAATTTGTCAGTTTTACAAGAATTTCGCAAAAATCGGGAAACATGGATGAATATTACTAATAATTACTGTACCTAATAGCGACACGACACGAAAATAGGCGAAAATAAGAACGACAAGAGGACACACGCGCACAGGGTAAAGGAACGAAGAACAAATGAAGTTGGGAGGAGTACGAGGGGCGGAGTCAGGCCTCCTCCCTCTCCTCTCCCTCTCCCTACGTTCCCTCTCCCTACGTTCCCTCTCCCTACGGTTTCCTCTCCCTCCTCTCCCCTCCTTCCCCTCTCCCTCTCCCCTCCCTCTCTCTCTCCCCTCACTCTCCCCTCCCTCTCCCCTCCGTCCTCCCTCCCCCTCTCTCCCTACCCTCTCTCACTCCCCTCCCTCCCCTCAACTTGAATTGCTCCCACTTCTCCTTCCCTTTTATCAAGGTCTAAGATCATATCAGGCCTAGACATCTCGCCCCTCGCCTCTCCCTACTGCCTGTCAGAAAAAAACGAGATTGTGTACAGACGAGGAGAGCAGGGTTGACTCTCGCCTCTCCCTCGTGCAAAAAGCGACTGCCTTGTCCCCGACTCGAGGCGATTCGAACCACCAATTTTACTTACAATTTATCAAGGGTTTGAATACTGAATTATCAATATAGAGGGATGAACAGGGAAGGAAGTGACTAAGGGTAGGTCATTACAGAGATGAACAACATATCGTTGAGACAGACTGCACATCCACTCTGTTGATATCTTCGTCGTGTCGCGTAGCTCATTCTCCTCTGATCACTGAAACAGTGAAGACACATCTCCATTCTAACGGTACTCCTCTTTCTCTACCGGACTCCATTAGTGGTTATGCGGCGTGTGAGTAGTCTGATTGCGCTAAGTATCGAGAAGGTGTTGCTGAGGTCTGGTGGGACTGCTTTTCTCAAGGGCCTTGCCTTCATGTACAGTGCCCGTCTCTCCCCTGATCGTATCACTGTTCTGCAGGCACGGACTGACAAGTTTATCCTACAGTTTCAGTCAAGGTGTGATGTACGCCCGTTCTCAACAAGCTACACTCTCTTCAAGACGCTCCTCCATAGGATTAGATACTTTTCTGCATGGTAAATGAAGAGTGTCGAATTAAAAAAAAAACTCAACGTTTCCTTTTCGATCGAGCATGTATCGCTTATTGCCAAGACTGTTGGAAGGCTCGGGGTCGAACTGATTGAGCTCTATAACTGTACGAATCCCGGTATCTGCAATGGTTATCAGGCCCGTAAACTCTTCGCCGCATTCAACAACATTAAGTATGTAATTGTGTGTGAGTATGGAGAAGAGCTGTTAAAGATGCTCATGAGCACTTAAATCATTATGCATGGTTGATATAGCAGGTTATGCGGTCGATGTGTCGTCGACATGTTGTCAGTGTGCCGTCGACTTGTCGTCAATGTGTCGTCAATGTGTTGTCAGTTTGTCGCCGACTTGTCGTAAATGTGTCGTCATCACGTCGTTAACACGTTACATCCGAGTTATCACATTGTCTTCGATATATCTATACACGTTATAGGGTTTAGCAAAAATAGTTTGCACGCTTGGTAACGTCATCTATAGTACTATCATAGAGTATCTTTTCTTGTTGTTCACGTAACTCCTCCAACATCAACTCATCTCTCATGTGAACGAGAAACGGTACCAACTTATACTTATTCATCCTTCAATCAGACTAAGTAATGCAAGGGCTGCAGGGATAACTGCTGTAATGAATCCACTGCCGTGTTGAATGAGTTGTTCACGAGCCTTTCGCTCACGGGAACACTTGGCGATGTCTTTAATAGTAGCTAGATGTTTACAAATCAAACGATACAACATGAAAAGCAACATGACACGACATGTCGCACAACACGAGACAACATGCTGACGACACGGAAACAAGACATATACGACATGGAACAACACGTCTCACAACACGAGACATTATAATATATGGTATCAAGTAATACCAAAGTTATAGGTAAGGCCCTTATCCTAGCAGCCTAAGTGAGCTGAGCAGTCGGTCGGATCCCCGTATCTATGCCACATGACATAAGTGGAGAGAGAAGACAAACTGCTAAGGGAACATGATTCAGTCAGGAACTATCAGGCATTGGGAGTGTTTAGGCTACTATGCCTGGTATATTGCCTCTTTTAAGGAGTTCGTTACGGCAGTACCGTTGTCTGTGTATATTTCATGACTCTTTTCAGACTGTTATGAATGTCATGCGTTTATGCTTAGTTTTAGTTATTTCAGAGGTTAGCAAAGATTGAAATGTAGATATTTCCACATATATAATCGAGAGAAACCTAGAGAAATAGAGTTAGTAGTAGAGATGATATGAACGTAGAGAGTGAAACTCCGCCCCTTCCGAATCAGTGGTAAAAAGGGCTAAAATGTCTTTCATTCTGTTTTTCTGACGAGCGGTAGTGAGAATAATACACATCTCACAGCAAATGTTGTATGAGATTTGAATTCAAACTTCACTTACATGACTCCTAACCTTCAAGACCTGATAAGATCAGAAGATAACTATCGCCGTTGATGATTATCTGTTCTTGAAAGAACCTGTCACTGCCTGGTACAACAGACTCCGCCTATCTAAGTTGCCTTTAAATACCAGCGCAAGACTAGGAACTTCACAGCACAAGTGTCAGTGTGCTTCCACTTCTCGATTATATCCTTCGTGTCTGTCTTCAATGGTCGCGCCTATCAAGAGTGGAGAAGACCTGCACCCTCCAATCGATCCTTCCACGTGTGGATATCGCTGTCAATTCCCTCAAACGTCCAGTAACAAAGGATACTACACTCACAGTCACAATCCTAAAGGAGGTTCGCGTCTCTATGGAAGATCTCTACACGTGCGTCTATGCGAGCAGGCTGGGAAGGATGTCGATGCTTCGCTTTGCTGAAATCCGTCTCGGACACACCCCTGACACTGAACTCCCTCTTATCGTGAGTAGAGGAGGTGTGGTTAACGTTATCGAATGTCTGATTGTTGTGTAATGGAGACTGTTATTCCATGAATAAAGTTATTCAAACGTCGCACGTAGCACTAGCATTCCATTTCACTCTTCCGCTTTTTCTGAAGTCTAATCAGATTACGCGACATAAGCAACATAAATGGTGTGTCTGATCAGGGATTAAAAGTTGTGTGAGACAGATTACAGTAAAACTTACCACCGGTAGGGATCGAACCGGAGACCTTTAGATCTTCAGTCTAACGCTCTCCCAACTGAGCAATCATGACCGATGCGATCAATCTGTCATACCCTGAGCAGCCTGAACAGCCTAAGCGGCCTAAGCAACCTGAATGGTGTGGCTACAATGTGACGTACGACATCGTGATAGTGTTGTTGTTGTGCCACTATCACGAGTTATGGTTGATTATGATAATAACCATAATCAATCATAATTCATAATCGATTATATTTTACGACTGTCATTTGTTTTTCGAACGTCACAATTGCGCACCGCGGTGTGATATAGTAAAAACGCACACGTTGGGTGCTCGCGCGTTACGTTCGAAAAACAAATGACAGTCGTAAAATATAATCGATTATGAATTTTGATTGATTATGGTTATTATCATAATCAACCATAACTCGTGATAGTGGCACAACAACAACACTACCACGATGTCTTACGTCACATTATAGCCACATCATTCAGGTTTTATTCTCACTACAGCTCGTCAGAAAAACAGAACGTACGGAATGATGTAACATATTTATCAACTAATGCACAGTAGGGAGATTGGCCGGCGAATTCAGGCCGCATATGGGACTTTCCACAAGCATAGATCATTCCTAGTGAATAGATCTGTCCCAATGGTTCATAAGCGCCGTCTTTTCAATGGTTGTATCATTCCCGCCTTCCTATACGCATGTGAAACATGGGCCCTGACCAAAGCACAAAGTGAAAGATTATCGGTGGCCCAAAGACGCATGGAGCGTTGGATGGTCGGTTGCACTGTCTTGGATCATGTCTCGAACGAAAGGCTGCGTGGACTCACTCAGGTCAGAGACGTTGTTCGTACCGCCTTGAAAAGAAAGTGGCTCTGGGTGCATAAAGTTGCTAATGATCATGACTTGAAGTGGAGCAGAACTGTGATCGATTGGACTCCACGAGGGCCTAAGCGAGGACGCGGAAGACCGCCCACAAGATGGAACGATCTCTTCATGCGAACTATCGGACCTACATTCCTGAGACAAGCAAGAAATCATGAATGGCCCGCCATGCACATCAGAGCCTACTCTTGATAAATGTGTTAAAATCCAAATCCAATCCAAATGCACAGTCAAATCACAACAAGTGTCTCCAACGTATGGAGCAATCCGCCTCTGCTTCTGATCAGTGGGAGCTTCAAGTCTGGTTCATAGCCAAGGTTTAATATACGTGAGGAAACACATATGCATGATGTCGATCGAATGAGGAGAAGGATGTGGAGTGTGTGTCGGGCTACGTGTGTCTGAAGACATTTTAGCCCTTTTATACCACTGATTCGGAAGGGGCGGAGTTTCACTCTCTACGTTCATATCATCTCTACTACTAACTCTATTTCTCTAGGTTTCTCTCGATTATATATGTGGAAATATCTACATTTCAATCTTTGCTAACCTCTGAAATAACTAAAACTAAGCATAAACGCATGACATTCATAACAGTCTGAAAAGAGTCATGAAATATACACAGACAACGGTACTGCCGTAACGAACTCCTTAAAAGAGGCAATATACCAGGCATAGTAGCCTAAACACTCCCAATGCCTGATAGTTCCTGACTGAATCATGTTCCCTTAGCAGTTTGTCTTCTCTCTCCACTTATGTCATGTGGCATAGATACGGGGATCCGACCGACTGCTCAGCTCACTTAGGCTGCTAGGATAAGGGCCTTACCCATAACTTTGGTATTACTTGATACCATATATTATAATGTCTCGTGTTGTGAGACGTGTTGTTCCATGTCGTATATGTCTTGTTTCCGTGTCGTCAGCATGTTGTCTCGTGTTGTGCGACATGTCGTGTCATGTTGCTTTTCATGTTGTATCATGTCGTGTCACATGTTGTGTTACGTCATGTAACATGTTGAGTCATGTTGTATGCATAGCGCAACATCCATATAACTCGATATTTCAGTCATTCTTATGCGTAAGGTGTCTAAGCATCGGTCGTTTCTTTGTCGTCTCTCTAATAAGCCTCATTTAATTTCAACCGCTTCACTACCAGAACTCAGTTATGTTATAGAGATTCTACATAATCTGAACTGTATTCCCTTTTCACACAAGGAGAAACGTTTGATTTGTAAACATCTAGCCACTATTAAAGACATCGCCAAGTGTTCCCGTGAGCGGAAGGCTCGTGAACAACTCATTCAACACGGCAGTGGATTCATTACAGCAGTTATCCCTGCAGCCCTTGCATTACTCAGTCTGATTGAAGGATGAATAAGTATAAGTTGGCACCGTTTCTCGTTCACACGAGAGATGAGTTGATGTTGGAGGAGTTACGTGAACAACAAGAAAAGATACTCTATGATAGTACTATAGATGACGTTACCAAGCGTGCTTTATTGGAGGATATCTTCTTACGCATCAAACGTTTTAAGGAGACGATGAATACCACAACTGGGAATCATGTCGCTCAGAGGGACAATACTCCATCTCTTAAGGAGGTTCAACGTGAAGTTGCGAAAAAGTATAATGTATCGGTTGGAACGCAACACGAAGATGATCACGACTACTACACAGCACGGTCAGATGTTAATAGTAATGTCGTACGACCGGAACAGGAAGAAGATGAATCAGCTGAAGAAGACGAAGAGGTCCAGTACACCGAGGAAGCAGATAGCGAACCTTATCAAGATGTTACTCCACGACGTCAACAGCGTCGAAGCGCTGCTAAAAAAGCAAGACGTGAGATTCAACTAGCAGAAGATGTTTCTCCATCACTCACTCGAGCTGGATCGAACTTTTCCGACCAAACATTTCAGTCAAACCGAGTCTTATAGAAGAAGAACAATTGGAATGTTCAACGTCGACCTCCTTGGAAATGAAAGTTCATTCGCCTTTAACATTTGTTCATCGAATATGTGTATTCATTATTATCTCTATCGATAAATATGGTAAATATCACATATGTTCTCTATTGATTCAGGGTTATACTGAGTTTGCATCTTTTAAACTCTATGTTTGCTAAACCCTGTAACGTGTATAGATATATCGAAGACAATGTGATAACTCGGATGTAACGTGTTAACGACGTGATGACGACACATTTACGACAAGTCGACGGCACACTGACAACATGTCGACGACACCTCGACCGCATAACCCGCTATATCAACCATGCATAATGATTTAACTGCTCATGAGCGTCTTTAACCGTTCTTCTCCATACTCACACACAATTACATACTTCTTGTTGTTGAGTGCGGCGAAGAGTTTACAGGCCTGATAACCATTGCAGTAATCAGTTCGACTTTCAACAGTCTTGGCAATAAGCGATACATGCTCGATCGAAAAGGAAACGGTGAGGAATTCGACACTCTTCATTTACCATGCAGAAAAGTATCTAATCCTATGGAGGAGCGTCTTGAAGAGAGTGTAGCTTGTTGAGAACGGGCGTACATCACACCTTGACTGAAACTGTAGGATAAACTTGTCAGTCCGTGCCTGCAGAACAGTGATACGATCAGGGGAGAGACGGGCACTGTACATGAAGGCAAGGCCCTTGAGAAAAGCAGTCCCACCAGACCTCAGCAACACCTTCTCGATACTTAGCGCAATCAGACTACTCACACGCCGCATAACCACTAATGGAGTCCGGTAGAGAAAGAGGAGTACCGTTAGAATGGAGATGTGTCTTCACTGTTTCAGTGATCAGAGGAGAATGAGCTACACGACACGACGAAGATATCAACAGAGTGGATGTGCAGTCTGTCTCAACGATATGTTGTTCATCTCTGTAATGACCTACCCTTAGTCACTTCCTTCCCTGTTCACCCCTCTATATTGATAATTCAGTATTCAAACCCTTGATAAATTGTAAGTAAAATTGGTGGTTCGAATCGCCTCGAGTCGGGGACAAGGCAGTCGCTTTTTGCACGAGGGAGAGGCGAGAGTCAACCCTGCTCTCCTCGTCTGTACACTCTCTCGTTTTTTCTGACAGGCAGTAGGGAGAGGCGAGGGGCGAGATGTCTTGACCTGATATGATCTTAGATCTTGATAAAAGGGAAGGAGAAGTGGGAGCGAGGGAGAGAGGGTAGGGAGAGAGGGGGGGGAGGACGGAGGGGAGAGGGAGGGGAGAGGGAGGGGAGAGAGAGAGGGAGGGGAGAGGGAGAGGGGAAGGAGAGGAGAGGAGGGAGAGGAAACCGTAGGGAGAGGGAGCGTAGGGAGAGGGAACGTAGGGAGAGGGAGCGTAGGGAGAGGGAGAGGAGAGGGAGGAGGCCTGACTCCGCCCCTCGTACTCCTCCCAACTTCATTTGTTCCTCGTTCCTTTACCCTGTGCGCGTGTGTCCTCTTGTCGTTCTTATTTTCGCCTATTTTCGTGTCGTGTCGCTATTAGGTACAGTAATTATTAGTCATATTCATCCATGTTTCCCGATTTTTGCGAAATTCTTGTAAAACTGACAAATTATTAATATTTATTAATTATTGATTATTTTATTGATAATTACTGATATTGTGCATTCATACGTGATTATCGATATTCGGTGATAATTCACTATTTTACTTATTTTTGAGAAAATATTAATAATTATTAATATTTATGATAATAATGATAACTGATATTAATTATTAACAGTCAGAAGCTTCTATTATTATTGTTATTAATATTAATTATTAATAATTAATAACCAGTTCTCCATGGCATGCCCTGAGGACTAGGATCTGAGAACTGGACCATACTACTCTCAGAGCCTCAAATTCGACCAGAGATCAGAAATCAAAGATCAACTCTCACATCGATAGCGCATTGCCCTCAGGCAATCCACATCGCCTACGAGCTAGAGGCGCCGTTGCCGGATCGCCTTGGAATCAACGCGAAACAACTCATAGCTAGTCTCCATTCCCTGTTCGGGTGAGATGCGGGAACCGTAGGAATCAGCATCAATTACGGTAGATAATTTAGTGGTACTAGGTTGGATAAGAACTTTAACTTTATCTTTCATCTCAGTAGGTTCGTGCCAGTCAAATGAAGCGTCATCAAAGAATATTACTTTACAGTAATCGATAAACCGAACTTACCGTACTCCATTCAGGGTCACTTCCCAACGACGGTCATTCCGCAGTGGGAGCGGGCGGTCTGCCGTCAGGCCCTGGCCTTTGATGTGAGTTATAGTAATGACAAATCGGAAGCATATTGTCTCATATTTTTATCCGTATGGCTATAGTTCTTATCGATTCGGTGATTCTCTAGCGTCAAAGCCAAATCACTCCATCTGTTACAATTTAATTTTTTTTTCACAGTGTGCTCAGCAGTTACAGTATTTTACCTTTCAGACGCGCGACCCGTCCTCCTCAATGCTCTCCTTCATCTCGTCTGGTCGGCGCCGTACGGATGTATGCCCGTGGCTAAGCGAGTAGCGATCGGAGTCCTGGCTGATATGGTGGGGTGAAGATGGGGTACTGTAACAAACGAGGATACGGTAGCTTCCGGGGATACTGTAACTTAAGAATACTCATTTGTCAATTGCAGGCCCACCTCAACGCGCGCTCCAGCCTGAAGCAGTGGGTGAATGAGTCGGTTAGTGATCCGACTTTCTGTTCTCGAAAAGTGCAATTCTGTACGAAGAAAGATCTCCGACTTAGAAGTTCCGGATTAAGACGTGGAGCCAAACCGTTTTTTTTTCTCATTTTTCTGGCACGTCTTGTTGTTATTAGCAGTCTAAAGCAGAAAGAAATCGATATATAATAACAAATTTTCCCTTATGTACAGGTTCTACCTCTGCTGGTCGGCAGTGGCTGCGAGCGCAGAGCACCTCGGCCCCATCCTCAACGCCTTCTACAAGGTTGATAGTGAATAATTTTAATTTATTAGAATAACTAATTTCGTTAATTACCAATTTATTATTTTAAAAAGGATATTTATTATCCATCTATTTCTGCAAATTTTGTAGATTTTAAGGTTTTCATTTAAAAAAATATTCGCAGCTGATGAACGGCGTTTCCTTCACGTGCAAGACGGCGCTGGCGCGGGTCGAGGAAGGGAAGGAGAGCGAGGGAGGAGAGGAGATGAGAGAAGAAGAGGGAGAGGAAGAGGAGGAGGAGGATGGGGAGGAGGTAATTATCGTTTCTAGTCGGAATTCACCACTGAATTCCGAGAATTGAGTAATTTATAACTTCTGGCATCAGATCTGTACTTTTCAGGAGGAAGAGCACGCTTCGGATACGAAAGACGAGCTGAGCGAAGAGGAGGAGGTGATTACTAGTAATGACAAAACCGAAATGACTCTCCTCAAATCGCGTGCTCTCTCGTTGGTTAGAGAAACGATATATCACGCAGAGGTACGCAATCCGTCCCTCAACTCTCTTCTCAATGAAATATCCAAAAGAGGCTTAGCTCAACCCAAGCTCTACTATAACACAACAGCCTTTTTGCATGTTTTATAGGGTTGAGGAATAAGTAACGCTCGTTTTTCCAATTTCAGATTATAACCTCTCCCGTCTTTCTAAATTGTGCAATTATATTCCGGTTTTTGATGATCGATAAGGGCTTGGATACTCTCTTTAGCGCACACTATATCATATATCTCCGATCATTTAGGCGATCACAATGGCTGGCTCAATTCAAAGTTGTCGCACCTCACCCTGAGATTTTGACAGGTCAGCATTTTCAGTTACTGACCGAAAGAAGTTTTGCTAGCCGCGTTTTCTTAGCAATAGATCTAAAGACCTCAATTATGCTTGAATGTGGAGTACCATTCTGTTGAAAATATGGACGAATTTTGCTAAGTGTGGAGCATTCTCTTTATGAGTTAAATTGCTCGTAAGTCCGATATAGAAAAACAAGCCTCGAAATCGACATTTATTGCTATTTCCTGTAAACCGTACTAATTGAATGTAAGGCCTTAGATGGTTAAATGGACGAGCAACTTTTGCACTATCATCCACCAAGTGGCCACAATTATAGAATGGCTACTATGTCTTGGGTATGGTTTAATCCAAAGTCCTCAAAACACGCATTTCTTTTGATTCCGTCACAAAATAATATTTTTGAAAAACTGTTTTTTTTCAAATATAGTAGCACCAAATGTTTATAGTGATAATATAGCTCCATAGTGAGTGACTGGAGCGCACTAGTGTATAGGCCAGCACCTTCGATCCTCAAGGTAGACAAATAAGTTAAGTGAACTGCAATTTTTCACGAACGTTCCCCTTGAAACGTCTATAAAAATACAACAATGAATCGAGCACCATTCTCACTTCACCATGAAAGAGGTGTAGTATCGGGCTGCTCACCTGAGAATGTGTGAATTTACCGAACAGTTTCCACGTTAAATTACACAATTTCGAAAAAAATCTAAAATTTTCGAAAAATATCAGGTACATTGAAATCTAAATTTCTCTCCTACACAGGAAGCGTGATATTTCTAATAATAACGGCTATGATACTCGAGCATACCCTGAAAAAATGCTATAAAGTCAGCTCGTTTAGATTTGATTGGCGGGAGATATATGAGCCCAAACACGATGCTCAAAAACGAGCGTTACTTATTCCTCAACCCAATATAATAAATAAATATCGTACTTGGTGGGCAAACCGTGACAGATGATTATTTTGGGCAATTTTTGACTTTTTTGACTTCCAGCGAATGTTGACTAATAAATTCCGATTTTTCTTTCTTAATTTTTGTCCACCCTTGTTTGCTGGAATTGGCCTGGAATGTCCTGGTGAAATATTTCTCTAAACTGGAGAAAAAAAAGAAATAAATTTGAAAATTGAAAATAAACGAGGGATTACGGTAGGATTTACCTACCTACTCCATACTACCGTAATCACTGCATTTTAGCTTTCGTTTTCTCCATGTTAGAGAAATATTTCACCAGGACATTCCAGGCCTATTCCAGTAAACAAGGGTGGACAAAAAATAAGAAAGAAAAATCGGAATTTATAAGTCAAAACTCGCTCGAAGTCAAAAAAGTCAAACATCGCCCAAAATGATCATCTGTCACGGTTTGCCCACCAAGTACGATAAACTAATTATATTTACAGGACGATTTCGATGAGGAGTGGGACGACATTCCGCTTCGGGGACCGCCGTGCAAGTGCACCATCTCATGATCTACCGCAACCTAAGGCACTCCAAATCTTCCAGAATCTACCGTACCCCTCACCTACCGTAACCCACAGTATTCCTGAGCTATCTATTGTATTCCTGAACCTGTTCAAAATTTCCTCAAGAGCATTCGTTTCGATAAACATTTAATCCTTCTTCGATAAATTGTCTGCCGCACAGAGAAGAGTGAACGGAATGAGGAGGAGAGGTCAAGGATTAGATTAGAAGTGTTACCAGATCGACTAGACACCCTCTATATTCTGCACGCTATCTCGTCGGTCAGGCCGAGGACAAATAGTGTGTAGAGTAGAGAGAGGGCTACTATTCAATCCAGCTACGCTAGAGGGAAGAAGGGGACAAGCAAGAGGGAAGGACGCGTTGCAGAGAGAGAGCGTTGAAAAGTGTGTCGTCTCTCTGCTGATTGTGTGATTGAGTGAACCTATCGCTCATGGTCTTCCCTGTTCACTCGCCTACCGTAACCCACCGTATTCCTGATCCATCGTAGTCTACAGTACTCCTGATCTGCACCAAGATTCAAAGGATTGAAGGGAATCGAGATTGAAGTAGAGAAAAGGGATGAGTGGAAGAGGAAAGGGAGGGGTGGGGTCAGTCCCCGCGTTGTAAAGTGTGAGTCTCAGTGCCGATTTTAAAATGCACGCGTGTTCTTTCCCACTCGGACTAGCGTCTAAAGTTTCGTCTCGTCCCTTTTTCTTCTCATTCTTTCGTTTTTTCTCACGCTTGTCGCAAAATAGAGAAAAAACATCTTGAAGTTTGTAGTCTTCGAGCGATCAATCGGTTGCGTCACTAGCTCACTCACGTACACTCTTCCTTCTTGTTGTTGTCTGGTGACCCTCGATCTTTCTTTTCGTCTGTGAGATCGCACGTCTACTCCCCATTCATTTCGTTCCTCTATGTTTCGTTCCTCCTAATTGATTTCGTTACCCTCTCCGTCACACGGTTCAAAGTGAGCACTGAATTGACACGCTTACATTATCCTATCTTAGTTGTACACATTCGCATTTGCGTGTCATTCTTCCAGATGGGAAACCTCTGGTCATACCCCGATTCGCGCATTGTCGAGACTAATTACGGCAAGATCCAGGGCAGACGGGTCATCTATCAGGGAAAGAAGCAAGTGGACGCGTTTCAGGTGAGTTTTCGACCACAAAACATATTCTTTCTAGTTGTATCATCATTGTTCTTTTACTGTAGAAGAAAAGGTTTACCCCTAATTTTGAAGAGTGCATGAAACGCATTCCTTTGTCATCACTCTAACCTGAGACAAATGCACCAATAGCATTGCGTAATGTCGCCAGATATAAAATCATCGACCCTTCAAAACCCGCATTTTATTGTTGGTCTCGTCCGTGTAGCGTTAGCATGCTCTTTGCATGATCCATTTGGATTGGATCTGAGATTAATTAGAATGGATCTAGTGATACCACTGAAAATGGATCGTTTCAGGGAATTCCGTACGCAAAGCCACCCGTCGGAGATCTGCGATTCAAGGTATTGCAGAAAGAGGGAGAGATGGAGAATAGACACAATCATCACTGCACCAAATACTCGATTAGGGATGTGAAAATCTCCTCCCAGTCGCGTAAACTCTTGTGGGGATAGAAAAAAGAAACTGTTCTCCTCTTTGGAACATATTAGTGATGTCGTTTCCTTTTTCGACTCTCTTCATTCTGTACACTCTCGCGTATCTCTGACCGGCGAGATAGTGTGCAGAATGGAGAGAGCGAAAACCGAAATTGCATCCCTTGAACCTATTGTTTCAATAACAAGATGGTTAAAATTTCAGAAACCCGAACTGCCCGAGCAATGGGAAGGAGTCAAGGAGACAAAGAGATTCGGCCCCCGATCTGTGCAGGCACCGATCTTTGTCGTTGACAATTATGTGGTTAGTTCTTGCATTTGTTTTTCTGAATGATCCTAATTTTAATTTTCATTAATTGGGAACAAATCAACGCAGATTAGATGTAATTTAACATTGAATTTTTGTTCTTGCCGGCAAGAGAATGCTATAGATTAAATGCTAGATAATAAAGAGATTATTCGATGATCCGACATCACTATCACTGATTCCAGCTCGGTCCCACCTCCGAGGACTGTCTCTATCTCAACGTATTCGCACCCTGCTTTGAGGCTCCTGAAGAAGGTCGAGGAACATTGATATTAATTTCTGTTTCACGCGTAATAAAAAAGATAGCGAATTTGGAGAGCGTTTCAACCCAAAATCGATGGAACTATTCTGACTTGAGAACCTGCCAGGGTTCCCTGACTGCCACTTGGGCCGTTGAGCGAGTATTCAATTAATAATTAATTCAATTAATAATTAATATATTTTTAAAACATATTTTCCAGGATTCCCCGTTATGGTGTTTGTTCACGGTGGTGGGTTCGTGTTCGGGGACACTGTCACGTACGGAGATATCAACATCTGCGAGAATATTGTGGGTTTTGTCAACCATTCATTTCGTTCCTAACATACAGTGCAAAAAAAATCAATACATCTATATAAAGCGCAAACGTCAGTCAATAATAGATAATTCGGATCGACTAGGTAGAAACAATTCATTGTGTTACCATAGATAAGGACATGCATACAAACTAAGATTGTTCATTAATTCGATTTAAACTTAGCGCTATTTTATTTTTTCAAGGTCAGTCGTGACGTCATCTTCGTTACTATCCAGTACCGCGTTGGCTATCTCGGATTCATGACTACAGGTTTCAGACTTCGATCGAGGAATCACTCATTGCACCAACTTTAGCAGTGATTTCGACATAATTTTTGGAAACCTTTTTCCTTGTCTTTCCAATCGTGCTCACATAGCCAACGTTCTTATTCTATTTCATAAACGCTTGAAACTCAATCCATCGTTAGCATTTCCAATAAAAAACTGAAAATTGAACTGACCAGAATGCTATCCTCATTTTGAATCAGTGACAGAGTGGTTGAATGAGGCATGTGATTGAATAGTTTACCAAAGTCGATAATTCCAGGAGACAGTGAGTGTCCCGGCAACAATGGACTGTGGGATCAAACGGCGGCCCTGAGATGGATCAATGAGAATATTGAGGCATTCGGGGGCAATAAGGTACAGATTAGTGTTGTCAAATCGGAATCTACTCTCTTCAAATCGCACAGTCTCTCGTCGGTTAAAGAAACAAGATAGCTCTCTTCGACTCAAAAATGTACTCCATAATCTAGCTACTCTTCGACACAAACACTTAGTTAATAATGACCAAGTTAGCTGATGGCGCACGAAAAATCATGCTCTTGCTCGTTTCAAGCTGCTGTTTGTATAGTCAAACGCCTAATTATATTCATATTTCATGTATATTCATAACAACATCGTGTTACTACTAGATGTAAAACAAGCGCTAATTAATAATTTTTAATAATATTATGTATTTTCAGAGCAACATCACTCTGCTGGGTCAAAGCGCTGGAGGTGCCTGTGTGGACATGCTGCACTGCAGCCCGCACTCTACTGGTGATTTGTTTTTCTTGAGAATAGAAAATAACTGTGAACAGTGCATGCAGCACCAATAAGAAAGGGACCTGTGTCTGACTGTCTGTGCATTTTCCCTGTAATTCTAGAAGACGCTGAGTGTAGAGTCGATTTTTTCGAGATTGAAATTTAGAAAAAAATAAGTTTACAAACATATTGCAGGTCTCTTCCACAAAGTGATTCCGATGGCTGGCACAGCAGAGTGCAGATGGGCTTTCTACAAGTGAGAACTAATTTTTTTTAGTCTTTGTTCGATGTCACGCAAATACTAAGCATGATAGAGTTAGTCAAATTCGAGTCTTTCATTCGCAACAAAATAAACCTAATGAATTTGAGAGTGTCGTCGAATGGTAGAGAGTCAGATTTCCATTCTTCTTCATTTGAATGGATAGCGAACTGATATTTCTCATCTCGCGGCTTTATTATCCTCTAAGGTTTTGCTCTTTCAGAAACATGCCCGAACAATGCCGGACCAAAGCTGCTCGACTGGGCATCACTGATTTCGAGAACAGTAAAGAGGTGCGTACTAAGGTTCCCGATTTGGGCCAGGCGGCTCAGGCGGCCTGGCCTAGATTGAAGAAATAGTGTGCGAAAATGAGAGAGTCAGGCTTAATTGCGACCGCTTTTCGTGCCCGAATGGGCAGGCATGACTTGGGCATCCTAGACTAGAGAGAGACTTGGGCGTACTAGAGAGAGCCAAATTGGTCCTGCTGCCCTGAATCTCTCATTGGTCAGAGAAACTAGAGATTATTTGTAATCACTACTAGATATGACATTTAGAATTTAAGAAGGGGTAACACGACCATCTCATTTGATCAGTTCTCAACGTGAGATTGTGGGTTGCTGCAGTCCGATCACACATTCGAAACTCGCGATTTGAGCTAAAATTGTCATAGTTCATCAGAAAAATAGAGGGCGGCGTTCGACACCCTTTGCTCTAATCAACGTATATTTTAGTGGGTTCGATAGCCCTGCGAATTCTACTGATGATACAGTAACTTATTCGTGCATTTCTTTTGTGCGGAATTAGCCCTCCTCTCGATTTCCCTCTCCAAAGCTTTGCTAAGGTGGGCCAGCAGAGAATAGAATATAGGGATGGGGCAATATTCTGATTGCTGATGAGACGCATGGATGCCTGATAGAGACATGTGCAGCGAAGCAACCATAATTACCCGATTTGAGAGTTATCCGAGAAGAGTCTAGAATAGGGTTCGGAAACGAGTCATTCCGGCCCATTTGGAGACGAAAAGCGGTCGAAATTCGGCCTGGCTCTCTTATTTTCGCACACCATTTCTTCAATCTGGGCCAGGCCGTCTGGGCCACCTGGCCCAAATCGGGAACCATAGTCTAGAAGGAAAGACTAGTAATTAGTGATGGACCTGGTGGATTACCTCCCAGAATACGGGAGTAGATATTTTCAACCAAACCCTAAGGTGTCTCATACCGTAATCTGTATAATACATTTCGAAAAAAAAAATGTTAACAACGACAATGATTCTGAATCTGAAATATGTTCATTATCAGTTGCAGTTGCGAAACAGTCGATCAGTAGGAATACAAAATGAGACAGAAGGATGATGGATAGACGGAAGGAATCAAGAAGAGGGATTCTGACCATACATCAAATAACATCTGGCCAAGATTTTTTTGCCGATATGCCCACACAAATTTGCCGAAGTCGTCTAGTCGATATGGTCGATTTTCACCATACATTACGTTGTTTTCCTAGTTTGGTCGATATGGGTCTTGCTGGAGTGCCGACGTGCACTCTCGCTTTTTCAAGACCCATTTGAGGTATGATTCTGACGACCAAATTGCTGCCCACGTCCCCTTTCCTTCCCTTGTGTACCCTACCCTTGGACTGAACGCACTGTAGAGAACAAACGGGAAATGCGGATTCGTCTAAGTCTAGAGGGTTATTCAGGAAATGTATCTAACAATACAAATTTGGCAAGGAGAGATGCCACTGATAGTAGTCATGCGTGAGATGGGGTAGAAGGAGAGACCCTCTGTTCTTTCCTACTATCAGTCTGATAAAAAAAGGTCAAACTTACCAGAAGGTACAGGAATGAGGTCGGAATACGTCAAAAACGACTTTTAGATAATCTCTAATGAATAACTGTGGAGCTTAAAAACAAAACGAACGCACATACACACATCCCCTCAAGAAGTAATCGTTCATTTATGCTTACACTTGAGAACGTAGTAAGATATAAGATGAAATTGGAAAAAGTGATAGCTAGCGATTATATTGAATCTTTCTCTGAAATTTCCCGTTCGCAACAGTGAACCATCTCTTATTTGACATTGAAGTAGTCGAGTAGTCTATTTCAAGTCGGTCGCGAATATTGGCCTAGAATGACGGGGGAATTGATCAGCAACAGAAAAACGAGGACCTCGTTTGTCGGAGACGACCAGAGAGCTCGTCGCGTAGAGACGAGGCCCGAGGCATGAAGACGCCTATGAGAGAGCAATTACTCGACGAAACATGTCATTATTCGAAGTAAATCGATAAAGGAGCATCATGAGAACGTTGGAAGAAAATGTGGCGTGATCAAAGTCTAGAAAGACATCAAAAAATGTTTCTAACAATGCAAATTTGGCAAGGTGCACTAGTAGAGATGCCACTGATAGTAGTCATGAGTGAGATGGTGCAGAAGGAGGAGAGGGAGGAAAAAGTGGCGGGATGAGAGCAGAGGATGTGAGAGAGGTTAAGAGGGAAAGAGACAGAGAGGGGGGAGAGAGAGAGAGAGGGGAGAGAGAGAGAGAGAGAGAGAAAGAGAGAAAGAGAGAGAGAGGGATAGAGAGTGAGAGAGAAGAGGGAGGGAGGAGGAGGAGGGGAACGAGAGGGATGAGAGTAATGGCCGATGCCTCATCGTTGCCTCGGTAACAGTGGATTGATGCAGGGGAGAGGCGAGATGCATCTGAGGAGAGATGGGAAAGATATGGGGATACAAGCCGAGAGGGGAACTCATTTAGATGCTTTGACTGTCGGAAATAAGTTGAAACAAGTCTTTTTAAAAGTGGGTGTGAAAAGATAATTTTAGGAATGCGTTAAATATTCAACTGTTGATATAGAGTTTCGAAAAAACGGTTATTTTTTCATTGCGATAAAGTTAATAGAGCCATTAATCTTACGGATCAATATCGAAAAATCCGAAAACGTAAAATTCCAGCCCAAGTTGAGTTAGATATTGTCCTATTCGGTGTCCTACGTCGTCTGATTCAATGCTTTCTCGAAATCTGAATAAAAAAAATTTCAGCTTCTCGAGAAACTCCGCGCTGTACCGGCTGACAAATTCGGAGTGAACATCTACAAGAAACTGGATAAGCCGGATGAGGCGGACTTTGGTATGAAAATTATTTGAGAGTGAAAAATAGTTCTTCGTTCCTTACATTCTCATTAGTCAGGTCGAATTATTGTGCCGAATGAAAGCAAGAACACTCGGCTGTCGGAGTTTAGGTGTTATTGAACATTATTAATGTAATTTCGGTTTTGGTTATCTTCATTCCGTACACTATCTCGTCGGTAGAAGAAATTAGAGAGTGTGCAAGAGAGTCGACAACCGAAATGATTCTTTCGCAGAAACTCTCCCCTACATCGACGGTGCTTTCTTCCCTGCGTCTCTGGATGAACTGAGAAAACGAGCGATTCCGAAACCAATGATGACAGGAATTGCCAAAGAGGAGGGTCTCATGTTCTGTGAGTAATAGAATGATACATGATGACAAAAACGATTCTGCGAAACTGGATGAACTTAATTGGTTAAAAAATATGCTAGCCGAATTAAGAATTGCACAAATCTCTGATCAAATAGACTCTGGAATAACGATTTCCACACTCAGTGACTGACAAAAAGCCGACACTCAAGCATCTGAATGACGTCATCGCTCTGGCGACGCGAGGAGTTGAGGATAGAGACGCACTAGCGGTTGGTGGATTGTATTCGATTCGGCGTCACCAATCATGAGTGGACGAACATCTCATTTTGCTATTTTTTGAAGAGACAAGTGTGATCGATCTGAGAAAGCAGTCTCCAAGTTCTTCTGAAAATATGCACAATTTTAGAAGGAACTACGCTCTTTGTACATAACCGATGAGATTCTCGCGGATAAGGACAAGTTGATGAGAGCTATGGCAAATGTGAGTTGGCGCATCAATTGGTTATTTTTTCCAACATTTTTTGTTTAATTGCTTCTTCTTTTTTTTGCCTTTCTTCCATTTCAATTCTCATTCCTCTTTGATATTGCGTTGTGAAACTATGCCGTTGTGATACTATAAAGGGAAAGTCACGATGATTATGCAACTCCACAATGGAAAGGTGTTTATCCTATGTTAATCGCACAATTACAGCTCGTATCAGACGATTCAATCAATGCCGGAACACTCGAATTTTGCAGAAAGACTGTGGAGAATCAAGGTTGGTGCTAGGGAGGGTAAATTGGAACTAGACTTTCCACAATTCGCTTGCTGGTTTGTTTCCATGACATACCGAAGGAATTATATTGTATCAGTTGCAATTTAAATTTATCAGTTGGTGCTTTGTTATAGTCTTCAACGTACATGTGTATCGTGCACTGGAAGCAAAGAGATATGATGGCGGTTGCTCGAATTGGATAAACAGTTTGATGTTTAATGTGATTCCATTCAGACGAGCCAGTCTTCATCTACCTCTTCGATCACTGCAACGCCAGGGCGATGGGTATGCTGGGATGGATGGTGCCGATTCTAGGTATTTCGATCAGGAATAGACTAAACGAAACAGGAAAACTATCTCCGACACAGATGGTTGATTTCCAGACAGAAATGTTACAATAAGATAGAGCGGAAATAGTGCTTCTAGCAGGAAACAGATGAATGAAAGTGATGATAATACAATACCGGTTTCGATGGCGATAATTCGATACCAGGACTGTGTAGAACATAAAATTGTATAACGAATGCGCAAATGAGTTACATAGGGTTGAAAAAGAGGACTTATTTAGACGCTTTCATCGTATGAATTACAGACGCAACACACACCGGCGAGCTCATGTATCTCTTCAAAAAGGTACTTTATTTGTTTGACACTTTGATATCACACGTTTTATCACATTTTATTATCAAACAATCGCATGAAAATTTATTGAATCAGAGGGTAAAAAACCAGATCTTACTCGAAGAAACATATACAGACAAAATCAACTGCTTACCAAATGCACGACGAGATCAAAATGTATTTAATTATTGAAGGGTCTCTTCGCTGGTGCCAAACTAACCGAGTCAGATGCGAAGGTTGTGGACGATTTCACTACTGCCTACACGAACTTCGCGAAATACAGGTAATTTAGCAGCTCAGTCACTTGCCTAAATCGCATCGTTTGAATGTCGTTTCTGTAATGTGTCCCCATTCTTCATACTTTTCAAGCCAATTCGAGATTTAGGAGAAAGATTTGCTATCCAATCCGGTCAAATTATTTCTCATTCAGTAACCCGAACGGACCAGATCCTTCAAAGAGCGAATTCTCGGTGGAATGGATTCCTCTCGATAAGGATAACTGTGGACGACAATTCGTCTTCACAACAAAAGATAATTACATGAAAGATGACTTTTTCGAGGTTTGTATAGTCGAGGCCAACTCTCCTTATTTCACGTGCTCGCTCTCGCCTGTCAGAGAACGAGAAAGGGCACGCGTAATGAGGAGATTATGATTTCTATTCGACACCATTTGTTTCTAACTTTGATTCTCTCGCTTATACCACATCCAACTTCCAGGGACGAACCGCTAAGTACGTCGAGATTGCGGCCAAGCATCGTTCATCATGAATTCTGCATTAAAGTCATGCTTTGAATTCGCTTTGCATTTCATAATAAATCATTTCGAAAATCGTGCTGCATTATATTTCGCAGAAGATTGGACTTCAACGGGGAAATGTTGCTCGACTGTCCATGAAGAATAAGCTTTTCATATATTCTTCATCAATGAGATGAGATCTAGCCGAGACTAGTCTCGTTTGAAATAGATATCGATGTTGTCAGCAGCAAATGAAGAGAGGAGGTGGAGAAGGGGTTTAAAGGGATGAAAAAAGTCATGTAAATGTGATACAAGCGGAGAAATCCCGGATCTAAAAACACTCTCTTCATTATGTATGTTATCTCGTCGGTCAGAGAAACACTCTCTTGATTATGTACGTTCTCTCGCCGGTCAGAGATACACTCTCTTCATTATGCATGTTCTCTCGCCGGTCAGAGATGCACTTTCTTCATTATGTACGTTCTCTCGTCGGTCAGAGATACGCTCTCTTCATTATGTATGTTCTCTCGCCGGTCAGAGATACACTTTCTTCATTATGTATGTTCTCTCGTCGGTCAGAGATACAGGAAGAGGTCAGAAATATCAGAATGTGGGAGGGCACCTGGCACATGCCGCTGTAAGTCGAAGGAGGAATGAGACGCCTTAACCTCGTAATTATCTGGGCAAAAGTGCGTGGAGAGGAATGTAAGAAGGTGGGAGAACTCCGAATAACTATCATTCTCACAAAAGCTCATCGAAAGAATTTATCGCGTTGTAATTGCGGAATGCCAATTGTAAAATGACACAACTCGTCATTTGTAACAAAAAAAAGATCGAAACGTGTAAAAAGTAGAATATGGGAAACTAATCGGGAACTATGACTGAAAGCTGATTGTCAATGGGACTGAGAAAGAGATGATTCTAGAGAAATGCTGTGATAATTAGAGAACTTTGATGATTTGTGATTGAAATATCGCCCAAAGCGGGGGGTCAACAATGATTATAACTACTTATTAGCGATGTTAGCATTCTAATAGCTGCGATAGATTAGACGACCAGCTTATAGTCAGTAACTCGTAATATGATTTGCTCGCTTTTTCGAGACCCATTTGACGTATGTGACGGACTCTCCTCAATTCGCATGATCTTCGCACTGGATTGGGTTCTTCAGTCAGACACCATAACCAATATGGTGTCTGACTGAAGAACCCAATACTCCGCTTCGCTACCCCAACCAGAGAGTCGAAACTGCCTGCGTCGGCATGCCAGTCAGACCATGCCCATTAGGCCAGGGCGGCCTACCGCAGGGAACGCTTGACTAGGGCCCATTAGGGCGGCCTACCACAGGGAACGCTTGACGGAGACTAGTGGTTGGGGCGCGCGCCTTTCTCTACCTCTTGCAAAACATCACCTGCGGGCGGGAGTCGAACCTGCCTGCGTCGGCATGCCAGTCAGACACCATGCCCATTGGGGCGCGCGCCTTTTTCTACCTCTCGCAAAACATCACCTGCTTGCGGGAGTCGAACTTGCCTGCGTCGGCATGCCAGTCAGACACCATGCCCATTAGATGGGCATGGTGTCTGACTGGCATGCCGACGCAGGCAGGTTCAACTCCCGCCCAATGTTTTGCAAGGCGCGCGCCCCAACCACTAGTCTCCGTCAAGCGCTCACCCGACTAAAGGTATTTCTGGCGTATTTTCGCCCGTAGAAGCCGATTTTTCATGTTAGAGCTCACCAATTTCCGAACCAAAAAGGTTATACACGGATATCTTCGGTGTCTGACTGGCATGTCGACGCAGGCAGGTTCGACTCCCGCCCGCAGGTGATGTTTTGCAAGAGGTAGAGAAAGGCGCGCGCCTAATGGGCATGGTGTCTGACTGGCATGCCGACGCAGGCAGGTTCGACTCCCGCCCGCAGGTGATGTTTTGCAAGAGGTAGAGAAAGGCGCGCGCCCCAACCACTAGTCTCCGTCAAGCGTTCCCTGTGGTAGGCCGCCCTAATGGGCCCTAGTCAAGCGTTCCCTGCGGTAGGCCGCCCTGGCCTAATGGGCATGGTCTGACTGGCATGCCGACGCAGGCAGTTTCGACTCTCTGGTTGGGGTAGCGAAGCGGAGTATTGGGTTCTTCAGTCAGACACCATATTGGTTATGGTGGTTATGGAAAATGCGGAATCGTCTGTCTAGAGGAACATTTAATAAATTTACCTAATAATGGATGAATCAATAGAAATAATCAAAATGTACTAGTAGAGATGCCACTGATAGTATTCATACGTGAGATGAGTGGAGAAGGGAACAGCAGACGGGAGGGCAAGGGGAGGAAAGAAAAATAGAGAGGAAGGACAGATGCCTCAAACTCGCAGTTACCTCAGCAACCTTGGATGGATGGAGGGGGAAGGGAGAAGCGTGAGTCTTCATATGAGAGATGGGGAAGATATGGGGAGGGGATACAATCCGAGAAGGGAAGTCATTAGTTGCGTAGATAGTTGGAAATAATTTGAGGGAACAGTAGATGGATATGAGTGCGAGGAGGAAAGGTGAGGCAAGAGAGGCATCAGTGAAAGAACGGTAGAGATAGAGAAGGGATTCTAAATAAGATAAAGCTGTTACCGGTTCTAAAACTGCTCGAGCATGGGCATGAGAGAAGAAAGGAAGGAGGTGGAGAAGGTGGAGTACATAGATATCAGAATGAGGAGAGAGGAGAAAGAGATTTGGGGATGGACAGAAGGCCGAGCGACTCCTCAATCTCGATGTTGTCAACAGTGAATGAAGAGAAGAGGGGTGAAAGGAGCGAGATATGCCAGAGAAAGGGTGGGAAGGGGTGCGGATAACATGGACATATGATGCAACTGAAGAACTGGATAAATTATTTGCATTGATATGTACTAGGAAATATCATGGGAGAATTTAGAAGTTGTTCAGCCTTTCAACTCATGTGTCAATATTCAGCCTCATTACTTGTTCTCACGTTCAGTCGGAAACTTTATCGTGTTGAGCAGTTGAATACGGGATAAGTAGGGGTAAATACATATTATGAGAGGGGAAGGGAAGCCGACCATGTCCTCCGCACTGACCATAGAGGTTGACCATGGATGATGTTCCATTTCAGTAGTTGACCAGGAGTTGTGAGCTCTCATCTGAACATTATTATGTTGATTTACCATCTGAGAAACAGTTTACAGATATAGGAAGGAGTTTCAGGCACAAAAGAGCAGCCAAAAAGGATCAAAGATACGACATTGCTTATTCATCTATAGAAATTTACTTGAGACATTTGACTGTCACCTAACACAGGTCGTTACAAATAATACATGTCAATGAATCTTGAATAAAAATAAGAAGATTGCACTCACTTGAATTTCTTTTTGATGGAAGAGAAGACATGGAAGGTAGATAGTCGCTTAGTTTGCATGCCTGCAGAGTAAACCATCAATATTTTTTTTACAAGACTAACAATAGGTTAAGACGGCAACTCGGTTATTTTCGACCACCCCCCGGTCACGTGCCACCCGGAATGAAAACAACAAGCCCATACTAGAGTATGATGGGTACATTAATTCAACATTTTACAAAACTCAATTTATTTCAAGTTGTTGGCTGGCCGCAGGCGGAAAAGTCAAAATATGTGTGAAATGTTTGAAAAATCATATCTTCGCAACCGAATTATATTTCTTAGATATATCAATTGCGTTATTTAAATGGTGCCCTAATAAACTAAATGAACTTGTATGATCGGATTTTGCGTTGTGCTAAAATCAATATTTCGAAAAAAAATTTGTTTTTTTAGATCAAAATGATCTGTTTTTAAAAACAGCATGCAAACAGCATCACTATGCGCATATTGTAAACCTTACAGGCATGCATCAAAATAATGAAAAGATGGAATAATCATGGACGTCGAAAATTGAAATATATTCAAATGAAGTCGCTCGACTGAGGGGTCAGGCCACGAATTTGATCAACAATGCTGAATTTTCTATGTAAACCTTTTTGTTGCATATTTCTGCTGAATGCGAAAATCCTCGTTAAACTCTACGACACATCATTTGCAATTGAGTTAAACTGAGATATTTTCGAATATCTTACAGAATGTTTTTTTTTTCTAATAATGGCGCGAGCCTTCTTCTACCATCTTGCTAAACATGGTCGATCGTGGAGCTTGAACCGGGGAGTCGAGACTGGATTGGGTTCTTCAGTCAGACACCATGCCCATTAGCGTATTTTTGCTTCTAGAAACCGATTATCATTCAATGTGCTTCAATACGTGTGTGAATCATGGGGGTGAATCAAAAGATCATCTTCACAGTCAGAGAATGTCTCTCCGAGAGTGTGTGCATATCAGCTTTACATAGAGATCACAGGGTAATCTACCAAAATGCTTGAATCGGTTCGAATGTGTGCTCAATATGTTGGTATGGTTCTGAATAACATTTTTGCTTTTTAGAGTTAGTCTCTATCTCATCTCTCAGCCGAGAAAAAAATCTTAAAATTCTTCTAAAATACGAGTGAACTGAATTTGAGTTGCGGAGCTAGCGGCAATCACTAGAAAGCCTTCAAATCACATTTTTCGAATTTAAAAGACGCGTTTGACCTACTTAGAATGCACCGACCACCTTCCGCATTGCATGCTTTGTAGTGGCTTGTGAGACCTACAGAAAACGCTTTAGAGCGTCCTGATTGATAAAGAACTAGAATTGTCGAGTCGCGCGCTAGTATTGTGCAATTCTCTATTGCACCCAAGTGGGCGGAGACTGCGGTATCTAGCTTTACATGCGCTCTTTCTTCTTTTCTATCTTCTTTTTTATGTTTAGCAGGATGTATATTCTCATATTGATGTGTCCGCGCTGTTTTTTCCCTTGTCCATCCGTTAGTTCCATAGCTGAAACATTTTTACTGTTGCGCCGTTCGTCTCATTTTATACCAGTTGATAAGATCTTCGTATTTTCAAATGCCCCCTGACAACCTCGGATACTCTGACAACCTCGGATGCTGCGGCTCGCAATTGGGATGAATTCTCCGCCATCGAGAATTTACCAAAGGAGATTGTGTGGAACATTATCGGATACGTTCCTGAGACTGTGTTCGAAGTGAGACTGGTAAGGTTCCAACATATGATTAACATACATCGACAAAGTGTCTTGCATTTATTTAATGATAACCGTAAACAAAATGGTTTTGGGATGGTTTGTAGCGTACTAAGCGACCAGTGAATACGACGTTCCCGAATATTATCAATTTGTAATTTTCAGACATCCAGGTTGCTCCGCTCACTTGTAGACACGTATGCCTTGCAATTGACCAGTCTTTTTGGCACGGAATTCGTACTCAAACATGTATTAAACAAATTTATACTCTACGAGCAATATCATCGATGCATCGTTTTAGGAACGTTACAAGTTGCGGGATAGTTACTTCTCAGGGAGGAAAGTGCCATCGAAAAGCCACTCAAGACTCTTTGAACTACGTCTAGAGCTTTGTAAACAGAATCGAAATTTCAACACGAGCGTTCAATTCGTCGATTTTTGACCAAAAAATGTAGTTTTTCGAGCTAAACTTTTTTTTCTTTTGAATTTTCAAGCGCCCTATTATCAATTTTTGATTTCCTCGTGTAAACTACGCCAGAAAACCATATAGTCAGCTATTTTCGAGAATATGACTTTTTGACCAAAAAAAGATCTCGGAATTATCGTACTTGGTGGGCAAACCGTGACAGATGATCATTTTGGGCAATTTTTGACTTTTTTGACTTCCAGCGAATGTTGACTTATAAATTCCGATTTTTCTTTCTTATTTTTTGTCCACCCTTGTTTGCTGGAATTGGCCTGGAATGTCCTGGTGAAATATTTCTCAAAGCTGGAGAAAAAAAAAGAAATAAATATGAAAATTTAAAATAAACGAGGGATTACGGTAGGATTTACCTACCTACTCCATACTACCGTAATCACTGCATTTTAGTTTTCGTTTTCTCCATGTTAGAGAAATATTTTACCAGGACATTCCAGGCCTATTCCAGTAAACAAGGGTGGACAAAAAATAAGAAAGAAAAATTGGAATTTATAAGTCAACACTCGCTCGAAGTCAAAAAAGTCAAAAATCACCCAAAATGATCATCTGTCACGGTTTGCCCACCAAGTACGATAGGGTCATAAAGTGTGGAAAAGTCATAGTCACGAAAATACCTGAATATAGGATTTTCTGGCGTATTTTTACACGTAAAAATCGAAAATCAATGATAAAGCGCATGAAAAAACGAAAGAAAAAAGTTAAGATCGAAAAAACTAAATTTTTGGCCAAAAATCGACGAATTGAACGCTTTCGGGTGCAGAAACGGCGCGGTTCCACACGCTTTTACTAATTTCTAAGAATGTGCAGAGGGGTAAAATTGCATGGGGAATCGAATGAAAAAGTTTAATTGCACGGCAGTAACAAAAATTTCCAGAGTGACATTTCAATATTTCCGGTGGACCTAACTTTTTTCACAGATGAGCTAGCTCTTCACTCTCAATTGTAAAAAGTCTTATCTCGTCGAGATCTTTCAGAATTACTATATTGTTGTGGGTCTCTGAAACGCCGTTCATGAGATATAAAAACCGACCACCAGCGTAAAGTGTACCACAGGGAATGGGGTTTTGAAGATACGGCTATCTAAGGTCGATTTTCGAACTCTACGTCCAAAGTTGACTCTAGGTCCAAATTTTAAGCATAGGTTCCGAAATCGTTGTACGGCACGGCACCTGTATGCAGAATCTCAATTATATCGAAAATCCTGTGATAAGTAAGCAAATGGAGATGAGGGACTGGACGACTTATAAGTCCATCTAACGCCGCCTAGAAGCGTCTCGTGGTCATCGAGTGATGAGGAGCCTGCAATCAATGTGAAAGTGTGCTGATTAGTGGATCCAGACTGGCTCTCCTCAATTCGCGTTCTCCTTATGCAGTTAGATAAATGATAGAGAGCGCGAAGTAAGGAGAAACTGGGCTGTATTCGATATCGCCAGTGATGACGAATATGAAAGCATTTCTGTGATCATGGAGACAATTGGGGATAAAGTTGGATAGTTGGGGAGTTTACCATCCCTAATGACAAATTGAGACGCTTCATGTCTATTTTCATAATTGTTTGTATTTTCCTGCTCTCGAGTACCGTACTAGCGGATTTGAGCGTTTATTAGCATCCAAAACGATGTCACTAATGAGTATTTTTTCCGATAAAGGGATGACGCAAAGCAACATGATACTCGACATAGACTTGCCAGATCGCGTGCAGAGAGAAAAGATGTGCTGAGTATAGACACTATCGCAGAAGTGTGCTCTATGAATATGAGTATACTCAAGTACTTGTATTCGATTCCTTCATTCAATAATAGCGAATAATTGGTTTGCTATCTCTAGTATGCCCACAATACGTGTGATGAACAGGAATTACGTTACCCCTTTTACATGTATGAGAAAACTAACTTCGGTTCCTTGGCAGTGAAGGGTCATCCAAGTTCCCAAGGGCCTCGCAGTGGGAATCGTATCCGCCGAGACAGTCTGAAAAGGAGTGTATTAGTCTTGCCCAGTCGAAATCCCCCCCACCCCCCCCCCCCCCACTGTATTTGACATCACTGATTCACGTAAGAGCAAATAGTAACTCTTTTTGCATTGATTCCTCGCTCTGGCCGGCAAGAGTGTGTGCAGAATGGAGAGGGAAGGATTCGATACAACATCCTAATATTGCACACCCACCAGCATCGGTATTCCTCGCCCACAGCGACAGGTGCGATGGGTGTCTCCTGGGTGGCTCGACCGCCGAGGGAGAGAAGAGCGTGGAAGGGTCGAAGGAGCAGGGCTCTGGAAATTATGATATTTCTTGCTACCCGTGGCTATCTATTCAGTCAAATTGATGCAATAGAGAAATAAACCAATTCCGAAAAATTCCAAAAATTATTTAAACACCAGAATATTCACCGAAATGAACATTAGTAACGTCAAATGTTTTTACTAATTTTCAATAATTTAAAGGATACCCGAGAGACCGTAGAGATGCGAGCAGTCTTCTCATGTTTGTAAGTGACTGATAGAGAAATGCAGAGGATGCGCCTGCCCCCCAGGCCACTTGAAGTTCGTTAGCTCATCATTCCTTGAATTAAAACTCTCTCTCAAGTGGAAAACACATGTGGGCTGGTTGATTGGATTGATGAGGAGTCAGATGACAATTTCGACACAAACCAAGCGCAAGAGTCAAGAAAACAGTTATTATTGAACTTTTTTAAAACTATAGTTGAGTGTAATAACGTCTTGTTTCGACGAATTGCACATGTATGAAGATGCCGTACTATATTTGCAATCTAGAACTGCTCTGGACTAGAAATATTCCAAGATCTCGATTGAATTTGCATCGAAAAATTTCAAGAAAATACTGTTGAATGTTGAAATATACTGTAGCGGAAACTAAATATCATTCCTTTGAACATCGGAACCATTAATATCTGTGTAAATGCATTGTGATGCGAAAGCGTTTTGGATAATAATTTATTCAAAAAGAACCCATTATGAAGACCACATAAAAGTTAGGTCATCCATAGCAAATTTTTCAGCACACATCACCGCCAGGCGAGCCTCGAACGAAGATATTATGTTGCCCGCAAATCTATTATAAATTACGATTATTCAAGTAAAGCCGATGAAAAATAGGAAGTCGTTCACAACAGGATCTTAACCACCATTCACTAGTCCCCGCCACCGAAATGCTCAAAGTTTTATTATTTCCTACCAATCAAAACTCAAAAATTTTAGTGCCAAAAATGTTAATTTAATTATTTTCTTCGTTAACACCAACTTATTATGCATATCAGAGATGCATTAGTTGGGCTTACCCATTTGGGGTCGATCGCCTTCTTGGCTCTTCCCTCATCCTCAATCTTCTTCTCAAGATTGGAAACATGCCTCGCTGCGCGCAGCTTGACATCGTTCTGAAACCATCGATCGATAACTTGAAACCGCAGCGATCCGAATTTCGGCGAAATGCGCTCGAATCACTAGCTGGCGGCGACACGGTGATACACCGGCGCAGGAGAAGTCCGGGATACTGTATCTTTGAGAATTAAACCGACCTCAGCACTGTGGACGATAGCCACGGCGATTATCGCGAAGACAAGCATGATTCCGATCCAACGCATCTTTGAATGCCTCAACTCATTCATTCTTCCATCACCTTTATACTCGCATATCGAGCACATAGGGATATCCATACAAACAAACAATGATATCTTCAATCTTCATGCTCTCTCGCACGTCAGAATGACGAGAGCTTGCAGAAAAGAGAGAATATTCAAAATGGTCATCACATTTGTAGCGGTTATATATGATTGAGTTTAACTAAAAGCGCGCTCTTTAACCCGCCAGATAAGGCGAGATAGCATTTGAACTGTGGAGAATCGCCGTTAATAAATAATCACCACTTGCCCATTCGCTAAATGTTGGAATGGTAGAGAGCTGACAGCGTTTGCTATATTGGAAGTTTTGGATGAGTGACACAGGCAGAGAAGGTGAATCGAAACATACCTTTTTGAATTCGCATACTATCCTATTTCTGCATCCGCCGAGTAAGCAAGCAAATTAAGGAAAGGCGATTCCGATTTGGCATTCACCGTGACAGATCTTCCCCGACTTTTCTCGTCGAAAATTCATCATCGTCAGCTATCGGCCGATGAAAAAATTTCAAAATATTCGACGACCGCAAATAGTCACGTGTCACGTGAGTGTTCTGCGCCAGTTCGCACTTCCATCTGAAAATGGTAGTAACGATTTCAAATCGGAACTCGACCCTCCGCATTTAGCGCGCATTATCGTTTCTCTGATTCGCAAGATAGTTGGAGAGAGTCGTTTCCGTTTTGCCTATAGTATTAATAGTATTAGGGATGTCTAAACGGTTTGCCGAGTCAATTTCCCTTCTCATTCCGATAGTTACGGCGATCCGTGAACTGGTACATTCTCCTCACGGTTTTCCGAATGAAAACGGATGACCGTAATGGAAAATGCGCTCTTATCGAAATCGAATTTCATTATAAATTTGAATAAAATAGAAACCAATCGAGAAAGAATAAGAAAGAAACCAATCGAGTGAGGATACATAAAAGGACATTCCTCTTTTTTTGGAAGTCATTTCTTCTCTTGAATTACACAGTTGTTTTTGAATCAGGTTTATTCACCCAAAGTGGAAGACGGAAACTCAAATATGAGAAAAACTTTTTCAAAAAAAGACAACTGGATAAAAGATACGTTACATGGTCGTGCGAGAGTGGATTAGGCGAGTATGCATAGTGGGAGCCTCGAGATCACTTTTTCAATTGTTTCTCGAGAACTAGTTGAGATATCGCTACTTTAGGAGAATCGTGCCCCATTTTGATTCCAGTAGATGTGACGACTTCAGCTGTCTTTATTAAAAATCATTTTTCATCAAGCTAGGCAAATTTGAGCACTGGAATACAATTGACGAAACAATAACAATCACGATCGATATCAACCTCGTTCAAATCACCCGCAGAAGCTTATTGTTATTGAAAGATAACATTGAATTATGGCTATTCGGGCGTCGTAGCGGGCCCGCTACCTCCTTCCCCCTCGTGAGGGAGCGCACAGCGTCTTTCTTTTCTGTTCAAGACCCTATGTCTAATCTCGCCATACTGCTGAAACGTTGTGTAGCGAGACCGCTATGACGCCCGAATAGCCAACTATATTTTCTAGATTCTGATCAGAGTATGGATGGCTATCAGCATAAGAGAAGACAGTGATGAGAGGATCGTCGAGGAAGAAATGGGCTTCACTTTCGAGAGGGATTCCTTAGCTGCAACATTGCTGGTTTATTGAGACGTAGCACCCGAATTGTCTTTATTAAATTACAATGTTCATTCTTTATAAACTGCGCGAAACCAAATTGTTACCCTTTCAGTCTTCCAGTGAATTATCGAAGTGCAAACTTACGCGGAGTGAGAAACTGGTATCTTGCGTAGAAGCCGGTCCCGTCGAACACCTCATCCGTCTCGAAGATCAGACGATAGTAGTTGGACTCGGAAGTGGAATCACGCGGTGCTGTCTGACAATTTATTGGATAATTTATTTATTGGATATGTGCTGCCAACTCAAGCTAAGCATTGCAACCGATAAAATGTTGTGCGATAAAATCACGCACTTCACATATCCTATTCATATATGTTCTCCTTTTTTCACATATGTTCTCTCGTCTCTCTCACCGGCGAGAGATTATGCAATATGAGAAGTGCGGGAATTTTTTTGCACACCCCTGATTGAAACGCGATTGGCCTAATTTATCAAGTTTACAAACTCCAGGTGAATTGGTCAGAGGAATTGATGGTAAACGTGCAAGACAATATTAAAGTCACGGCCTTATGAATTCCCACCTTTCCACAATACTTCTTATTCGTTCGGTCCAGTGTCTGATAGTTACTGAAGAGGACGTAGTCCGACTTTGAGATTCCGTAGCAACTGAAAAGTTCAATCGCTTGGCTTTCATCTCGTCTCTCAGTTTATCGTGTTTTCACAACAGTCTAAATGTTTAATTCCGAATGTAATGGTGCCCTGTTCATTGTGCACACTCTATCTTCTCTATGAGATAGTGTGCATGATGGAGAGAAGTATGAGATACGGAAATACTTTTCTAAATAAATACATGAATACTTACGGAAAGACTCCTTCAACGTCGAAGTAGTCAAAGTGAATGTGGACCACCTGGAATGGCTATTTCGAGATTGCTTCTCCTCACATTCGGACGCACCACAAAATTAGACGAAATTAGACGCATTTCTCTCGTCTTTAAAAACCCCGACGTGAGAAAACTATTATCATGAAAATGGAAGGAGCTTTGTTAGTCACTCTTTCCGGAGTCTTCTCCTCAGACTGCTTGCACTTACTAGGCACTTGAGTTGTTATTGAATTGTATTCACCATTAACACATTCTCTTTGAACCAACAACATAAGTAAGTATTTTTAAAATTCAACTCACCTCATCACTCGTACTACCATAGAAGATGTACTCGCAGAGGGTGTTCCTACAATTATAATGTATTATTTTATAATAATATTATTAGTGTCATATATCAAAATTAATACCTCGGATAGAGACCGGGATGGTTCACCGACCACAGCTCGCCCGACTTCCGATGGGTGGAGTTGAAGATGAAGCGGCAATCTGGGAAGAAAGGACATAATATCGTCCGGAAAATAATATAACCTCCTTGGGTGGTCCCTAGTGATTTCCTTTCAGTTTTCGACTTTCATTCTGCACACTTTCTGGTTTCTCTAACCGACGAGATAGTGGCAGAATAGAGAAAGTCAAAACCGAAACGACATCACTAGTCGTCTCGTAATGTCTCTGAATGTGCCCAGATTGCACCCGTTCAATGCTAATGAGAAGACAAATATAATTAGAGACCAAAGGGTGATCTACCAAAATGCTTGTATCGGTTCGAATGTGTGTTCAATGTGTTGGTATGGTTCTGAATAACATTTTTACTTTTTAGAGTCTCTATCTCATCTCTCAGCCGAGTTCTCCCTCGAAAACCACGCGAGCGCTGGCAAGGGAGAGGAGAGGGAAATCAGGCGAGAGAGAAAAGGAACGGAGCCTCTCTCGCGTGTGTCTCTCTCGCTCCCCCCCCGCCCTCTCGCTCGCCTCTTTCCGCGCTCGACGACAATTCGGAGAAAATTATTAAAATTCCAAAAAATCATAAAATTCTTCTAAAATACGAGTGTACTGAATTAAGATGCGGAGCTAGCGGCAATCACTAGAAAGCCTTCAAATCACATTTTTCGACCTTAAAAGGCGCGTTTGACCTACTTAGAATGCACCGACCACTTTCCGCATTACATGCTTTGTAGTGGCAGCTGAGACCTACAGAAAACGCTTTAGAGCGTTCTGATTGATAAAGAACTAGAATTGTCGAGTGTTTTTGTGCAATTCTCTATTGCACCCAAGTGGGCGGAGACTGCGGTCTCTAATTATAATGTACTGAAACAGACTCTCAATGCTGCAACCTCGAAAGAATAATATCGAAAAGAATACAAACTACTCTATAGCGTGCAAACTTGGTAAAACTGCCAATCACCACTGCATTTTCTTCTACAATTGAAGAATGAAAGAACAAAAGCAAAGTACGCTCGAAACCCACTCTTGGTAGCGACGCTCTGCGCTCCCATGCCCTGCATCTGCCAGTCCTCGTGGAAGAGATACTCCATCGTGAAGCCGTACGTGGAGGAGTTGAGCGAGGACGGCTTGCTCTGCAATACACAGCGTTTCGAGAGAGGACAAGAGTTAGAGAAGCAGAGAAAAACTAGAGATAAGGCAAAAGTGAGAGAGTAACGCGAGCTGCGATGCGTTGCTACTTTCGCTCCGCTCGTTCTTTTGATGTGCAATCTTTCTTTTCCGTTCAAGACCCTCTGTCTAATCTCGCCATACTGCTGAAACGTTGTGCAATAGAGTGTGCCATTCGGGTAATCGTCTCTTCATTTCGTGCGCTCTTTCGTCACTCTGGCCGGTGAGAGAGCACGCGAAATGAAGAGACGATTACCCGACTGGCGCACTCTACTCTGCAAATGGATATTGTTAGCAGAGGTTCATTGTTAAACTACGCATCCACATAAAATCGGCTTGATCTGAACATTCTTCGGGACACGGTCTCCATTTTCACACTATTTCGACCGATTGAGTGATCAGAGGGTGTGTACAATGGAGAGACAACTACTCGGATTTCGCACTGATGCCTGATGAAACCATGCAGAGGTCATGATACATAAATGAGATCATCAATCAATACTCACTAGTGATGGCAAATTGGCATCCGACTTTTTTTTTACTCTTGGAAGTTTATATACAGTCCGGTCAGGTCCCAATGTGAAAACTGGACTTCCCGGGCATCCCCGGGCGTCCCCCCGTGTCCCCTGACTTTATCACGCCTCGGGGAAGTACTAAACCACATTCAATTTGTGAAATTCGGATTCCTCGAGCAAAAATGCACCAGAATCACTTATAGTTAGATTATTTTGAAATAAATAATTTTCAACTTTTTCATGACATTTTCATTTTGTGGTCAAAAAGTCGAAATCTCAGAACTATCTGAATATAGTTGTTTCCGACTCATTTTCACTCGTAGAAGTCGATTTTTTAGACCAGAGCTCACCAAAATGTGAAATTAAAAAGTTACGCTCGAATTATTTTAATTTTATATTTTGTTGTGTCACTATTCGCCCCGTTTCCTGCAAAACAACAGATACCGCGTTCTAAAATATGTAGACATGAATCGATAACTCAGTATCGCCTCTACCCGACTTTCAAAAATTGAATGTGGTTTAGTACTTCCCCGAGGCGTGATAAGGCCAGGGGACACGGGGGGACGCCCGGGGATGCCCGGGGAGTCCAGTTTTCACGGGACCTGACAGGACTGTACAATCCTGTTGGGTCTCACTGTGAACATGCGGTACGCGGAGTAACTCGGAGTAACTCGGCGTGACTCCGAGTGACGCCTACTGACGCCTGGATTTTACTACCTCAAAAATTTATTTAATTTCTACAATTCCCTGATAATCATGTTCTTCGAATGATGCTCTTTCAAACTGCGTTTGCCGAATTTTGATATCTGATCTCATCTTTGAGTATAGTCAGGTCAAAGTAGGAACGCTATAAAATTTATGAAATTTTGATCGAACATTTTTTGTCTCAGAATCATGTCCCTATAGGATTTTCAGGCTCATATTCGGGCGTAGAAAACGAATTTGCTAAATAGAGCTCATGAAACCTCGAAAGAAAAAAGTTAAGCGATAAATAAAATCCCAAAAAAAATGTTGTGGATTTCGGTCATAGTTTCGTTCGAGGTTTCATGAGCTCTAGTTAGCAAATTCGTTTTCTACGCCCAAATATGAGCCTGAAAATCCTATAGGGACATGATTCTGAGACAAAAAATGTTCGATCAAAATTTCATAAATTTTATAGTGTTCCTACTTTGACCTGACTATACTCAAAGATGAGGCCAGATATCGAAAATCGGCAAACGCTGTTTGAAAGAGCATCATTCGAAGAACATGATTATCATAGAATTGTGGAAATTAAATAAATTCTTGAGGTAGTAAAATCAGGCGTCAGTAGGCGTCACTCGGAGTCACGCCGAGTTACTCCGAGTTACTCCGCGTAGCGCATGAGACCCAACAGGACTGTACTTGTTTTCGTAGCAGTGTTTCTTGATCTTTCACTTTCCAAATCACGTTTTCTCTATTATTTCCTCAAGTCGCGTGCTCTCTCGTCTCTCTAACCGACGAGAGATGACGCACAATGAGAAGAGTCGATGCCGATTTGTCATCACTATTTCTCACTCTGGTCGTGTACTGTATTCGCATCACTCCCGAAGGTGAGATCAGGGGAGGCGGGAGGTCGTCTCGGCACCAACCTGGAATATGTCACTCATTTTCAGAAATATCATTCCTGACGCGCTGCTTGACCCAATATATAATAGGTGACTAGATAATAGGTGAGAAGGACAGGAAAAGGTGAAATTTTGCAACATTTTATATTCTCGGACCACTTCTTATTTTTTTAAAAACTCATAATAAAGCCCAAACTAACCGTCAGTAAGAAGGGATGAGTACTTCGTATCCAGAAGAACGTAGGCAACGAGATTCTCCTCTCCGTGACAACTGCAAACGCGATGTTCTTGGCAAATGTCCAAAATATACTTTCGTGCTAAGACCTCTCTCTCATTCTCTCACGTTTCCATACTGTATCATCTTGCCTAATGTTGATCCCTCATTGCAGAAAACCGAGAGAAAAGATTATTTTTTGAGTGCACTATTTCAGAATTCACGGTATTCTTGGCGAAAACTCCAAAGGCAACATGTGTCGCGAGATCACTTTATTTTATTTCGCTCAACCCATGTAAAATGCCGTGACAATCCGGATTCGTCCGAATAACTCACGATTTGTTCGACAGCGGAAACGGCGAGTAGAGATTGAAGTACGTGAATTTGACGGAGACCTGCAATTTCAAAGACTTGTTTCACTCTGGCGCAACAAAGAAGAATCTCTGTATACTTCGTCATCATGACAGGAATCACTCAGCCCCCCCCCCCCCTTCTTTAAGAATTGTTTATGTTTTTGAAATAGAAACTTCCGGCTCAACGGCTATCATTGAGAACTCACGCATTTGAATCAAACATGAAACATAATTTTAACGAGCACGGAAGATTCCCAAAGATTATAGATCAGAGTATGATAAAATATGAGAAATCATAGTATCACAGAGATCAAAGATCACCTTCTCCCTGCCACTGCCCTTCAGTGTGATGAGGCACTTCTGAGGCAGACTTCCCGATCGCTGAACGAGATCCGAACTGTGTACGGTGCCGTTCTTTTGTGTCGTTGAGGATATCTCCATCGAACAGGCTTCCACTGGAAAAAAAAATACAGACTATTTTGACACAGAGCAAGCTAAATGAAGTTTATAACGCTTATTAGAATTATGCTCGATCATTTTCTTGCCTCACCCTAACGTTAAGAAGCGCCGACCCTTCTCGCCATTCTTTGAATGGAGGAAACAACAATTAAAGACTGCAGAAAGGAAGTCATAATCGAAATCAATAGAGAAGATACCCGACCACCTTACCACTGGCTGCAAGAGCAGCAACCTGCAGCAGCTGCAGCAGCCGCACCACTCGCTCGCGCATGCCTCCCAACACTGACTGACTGGGCCCCACTCCCCTACCCATCCCTCCTTCCTTCCTTCTTCCCTCCCCATTTCGCGCCATCTCTCGCCGGTCAGAGACACGCTAGAGACAAGGGCAAAGTGAGAGACGCCCCCTCCCATTCATCCACTCTCGCAACTCACTTAGGCCCGTCGTCGGTCCTCTCGTACCTTCTCCTCCTCCTCCCGTCCCTTCCTTCCTTATCCTCTCCTCCTCCTCCCGCGCGTAAGAGAAGTCGATTTGGTAGAGTGCCGGCTGGAAAAATGGGCGTAAGATGCGCCAATTGGCTGAGGAGTGGCACTATGCCCAATTGAGGGAGGGCTCTACTCCATCTTCATTGCCTCGGAATAAGTTTTTCTCTGGATACCTTTGCTAGAAATATCAGGGAAAAAAGGTGTTTGGAGTCTTAATGAATAAAGTTTTTGATAAAAACAAGAAGAGGGATAAGACATGACACGCGATACGTTTCTTACCCGATCAATTCTCTCCCCGCACCGTATCGCTACCGTAATCTCGTCGGTCGTGGTGAGATGCAGCGAGCGCTGCGCCGCCGGCCACTCCTCGCTGTGCTTGTCCTGAATTATAGATTAATAGCACCGAGATTAAAAGTTTCGGGTGATAAATTGCTCACAAGCAGGATACGATAGGCAACTGATATGTAAGTCTTTGTAAGACGGTATTGCGAAATAGATCTCATCACGTAGGTTGTCATTCTACTGTTTCGGAACAATTTAGTGCATGATTTTTGGATTAGTGAAAATCTATTTTCCCCCTCAATCAGCGAATCTGTCGGCCCTCTAAGGCGCTCGTTTCGGTAATGTTTCGTCAGTCAAAGGGGTAATTCAATTGCACGAGGTCAACTGCGTTGACTCAACGGAGAGAAGGATGCAAAAGGGAAAGAGAAGAAGAGAACGGGAAACGCGTGAGCTCGCTGAATTTAGAGAAGTCTTTCACTTTTCAGTGAAAAATGATGTGTCTATGATGCATTTGAAAACAAACTTTTCCGTCCTCGGTGATGAGTTTGCATCCGATAGGCAAATGGAATATCTTGGATGAGAGGGTGAGCCGGTGGCGCTTTCTGAAGTGGAGAATATATTTCATCGTCAGCTCTCGAGAAAAGCAATAAATGTGGCAAATAAGCTTCAACCGTTTCTCAAATTCGGCGGTTGTTCTACAGTTGTGATTGTGTTGCGATTGCTTGGCGAGAAAAAAATCTTACTTCGATAGGAACTGATAAATGCATTCAGTGGAGGCGGGGAGTGTGTAGGGAAACCTGCAAATGATGGAATATTTTCGATTTTGGTCCCATCCATTGTTATCTCTAATCCAGTGTCTCCTTTCCAACTTGGTATTCTGCAGAAGCAGAAGTTTTCCTCGACTTTTAATCTCATTAGTGAGACTCCACTGAGATTGATTATTTATGATTCGTGCGCTCTCTCGCCGGTCGGAGAAACGAGAGAACAAGCGATTCAACATCTTCATACCTGGGCGAGAAGATTGACCCGTTCTTCGCGTCTATTCGATAGGCGCACTCGGCCAGCCGCTGTCCAGCCACTTTGAACTTGTCTGAAAAAACAATGATACTGATAATTTCAGAGACGGAGACATTTCAATCTGCCCTGATGTATCCTCCCTCATTCTCTCTGGGATACTAAGCACAAATTCATTGCATTATCACCCATTTTTGGGGTTTCCCTTTCTCATATCTCGCACGTCTTGTGCTTGATGAAGCACCTTCAGTGGCGTACAATAAATGCATTTTTTTAATGTGCAAAAGCTCCATATCAATGCTAATTGTTTTACAACTCTTCGAATCCCTCAGTTTTCAGCTCAGTTTCGTTCCCGGTCCTCGAACCTCTGGAGCTATCCATCTTCCAAAGTACTTGCTTCTCTCCTCGGCAATTACTCATCTTCCTCCCCATTCTGCGGACACTCTTAGCCCCTCTTTTTCGGGTACGAGTTCCCCTTAGAGACTGAGAGAGAAAGACTCTACCCTTTCTCGTGTTCTCTCAGTTCTCAGTCTAAAGACAGCAATTCGTTTTGCTTCTCCAAGAACGAGTGTCCTCATCGCGAGTTCGAAGTTCGTTTCTTTCAAGATAAGTGAGACGCACTAAATAGACTCTCCTCTTTTCGCGTGCTCTCTCGTTTCTCTAACCAGCGAGAGAGCGTGCGATTTCAGGAGAGTCTTTTCTGATTACATCCACTAACCATCCTTGAAGAACTCGTAACGGCCTCGGAAGCCGTTTGAGGGGGAAGTCGTCCTGGAATTGCAGGGATTTACCCTTTTTTCAGCCTCAAACATGATTTTTTTTTTTAATCGTTCCTATAAAGGAAAGATAAAAGATTCCCCTAATCATTTGTAATAGAAAACGTGTTAGTATATGATATGACATTCGTGTGAACAACAGAAGCCCCCAACCCCTTACTTGATGTGTAGTATCAAGTGTCGATGAAGGCTCGAGAAAGGACTAGCGATGGCCTCATACGGGGAGGGATCGGACTTGCCGCCGCCGCCCCGATTACAGATCTGCATCTGAAAATGGACAAATTTAGTTATAAATTGTAAAATTACTCTGTGAAATCCAAGTCTTCGTGTGAACACTCGTCTGCACTAAGCATAAAGAAAAATTCCCGAATTCTCTCTCAAAGCCGAGTTTAGTTTACACATGTTCCTATACGTAGGGGCCACAAGCCCCGCCCACTTTTGGTCCACCCGATTTCCCTCGAAAGCGAGATCGAGGGAGCACAACTTAACTACGCAACCAAATAACTCGCTAAAAATCTTGAACGGAAGCTATTGACCTCCTCCATGCATTGAGTAGCCCGCATGCAAGATCAAACTAGTTTTAATCGGTCTAAAATCAATAAATTGGTCGAGAAATGGCGATTTATGGGCTTTTCAATAAATACACGATGTTTGCGGGAAGATTTTCATTGAGACCCTGACGGTCATGTTGAGCCTACCTTGGATCCGATTCCGAGAATACGGCTCTCATGCTTGCGGCCCCTACCTATACGTATGTGTTGTGTGACAGTAATTGTTTGTGAAAAGAGTTTATTCAATGTACGGTGGCAGGACAATCATCTACAACGAGATAATGTGAAATATTCAGCGTCGCGGATGCAGGTATTCATCAGGTCGACGATATTCCTGCGAATTAGAATGGTGTATCTCGAACATTTCGAAATCGGGAATACCCTTTTCACCGGCACTCCTCTCTTCCCTTTACCTTCTGTGTAGGACTTGTCGATTGTGTACATGACGCTTCGTGCAAGTCGCTGAGAGAGCAAATAATCGATACATGAATGATTTTTCAGCATCAGCATCCAAACCTTCTGAACCTTCTGATCGAAACCACGTTTGGCCTTGTCCCCAGCAGTCTTTGACATATCCCGATGATGCTCCTGAACACAGATCTTTGATATTCCGCAATCAAAGGTAGAAAGTAGATTTTTTAGAAAAAACACTCACCGTACCCATCTTGGAGAGGGGATCACTGCGCACGAACGCCACAGCGAGAAGAGAGAAGATGAGAAGAATACAGAAGAAGTTCATGATTGGATACGTCAATCCTCCCCTCGCCTCTCCTTTTGTAGGCGATTTGTTCACATCATTCCGATCGTTAACGAGCTTCCGAATAGGATGAACAGTTCAACACAAATGACAACTCTCCTCGTTTCGCAGGGACTCTTGCCAGTCGCAGAAAGAGACCGTGAAGGGCAGAGAGTCAATTACATTACCATCCTAATTACCATTCATCCCATTAATCTGCCACTCCGTTTGAATGATAACGCACTGAATGAAATATCGTTCGGCAGGAGTTTGAAAAACGGAAGCGTATTCCACAGTTCCGCTTATAATACAATGAAACAAATATACACAATATTTTAACAGATAGGTTATTCGCGAGGCCGGAAAATTACTCAAAGCAAAACAATGATCTGAGATTTACGCGAAACACACCATGCAATCATCATTATTATAAATGCACATAGTGTTGTCACACACCACGCTATTTCGACTTTTCCCGTGTGCACCGCGAGCGCGCACATGCATTTCCGACGCATTTTTGAGTATTTTACATTATATATTATACATTTCTAAATAGATATGTCGGAATAGAATCGTCATCAGAATCGTTTAAAACAATGAATGCAAAGTAATTCTCAATTTCGTACTTGCTCCATACGCGCGCAGCCAGATAGGTGCCCCTGTTTTGTGTCCGGAACGAATTAATACTATAATATCAGTTGTGCCATGAAATATACGAATATGAGGCGATGGGGTGAAATATTACAAAATAACAATCGGGTGTTCACTGCGATTTCTTTATAAAAATTCGAGAAAAAATAGGTCCGGGGCTGTGCGACATCCAGCCCTACTACACGTTCACTATTGTTGTCAAATCGACTTCCTGCTCCTCAATTCGTGTCTTCTCCCGCCTCTCTAGCCGATGAGAGAACTATTAGCATATGTCGATTGACCATCACTATTTTGCGCTATCCGTTAGGCGAGCTGGTCGCTGGTTGGTTTTTTTCGCTGCTTATTGAGAGAAAAATGATGATAACATCAAAATGAGCTGGAGGATCTCTGCCAGTTAGAGATGAGGGAGATGCGCAGGAAACGAACGCCTCCCCGCAACTCTCATTCCGTTACCCGTACCCATCCAGTCATCGCTAGTCGTTTCCCATGCGACATCGATCGGAATTTATTATGAAAAAACGCGCCGGCATGTCTCGGGATGCCGGATTTGACCAGAAGCCGGTTTCTACTGGGCAGAAATCATTCTTCACCTACTAGCGCCTTGTATTTTGCGAATTCAAATATATTGTGTGTTATTCAATGCGATTTAATTATAATTTAATAACCTTTGATAGAGAGATCCAAGTTCCGCAAGATCTGCCTGTTCATTGGAAATGTTCTTTTCTGGCCAACTTAAAATCGGACGTTTTGTCTTTTCGACAACGTTTTGTATGCAGAAAAAATTCTGATTTCTTGTCACAAAACTGAGTGCTACGAGTTCCGTTCACACTAGTGCTGACAAAACAGACTCGGCAAGCCGTCTTCGACCCAAGTTCAAGTCGGCATCGCCGTTGAAAAAGCCGGGTTGAAGCCGGCCCGAAAAGCCGTTTCGTCATCACTAGTTCACACATCCCCACTCGTACGTTTTGTGTGACAGTAATTGTTTATGAGAAGTGTTTATTCAATGTACGGTGGCATCATATACTGCGAAATGATGTGAAATGTTGAATATTCATTGGGGCGCATTCGTTACTGCATCTAAATTAGAATTCTCTCAATCTCAAGCATTTTGAGTTGAACCCCTTACCCCTTGCGTTCCCACATGCTGTTTTCTGCGGCAGATTTCTCTTCACGAACACTTTGCCGCCCGTGTTAGCGTACGCCACACTAGGGTTCTGCCTTTTCACCCATCTCTGAGAAAACAGTTAAGCGAGTTTTCAAAGGAAAAGGATCACAATCCAAACCTTTTGATCGGAACCACGCTTGGTCTTGTCTCCAATGGCGCTGTGCACGAATGTCACAGCGAGGAGAGAGAAGATGAGGAGGATACCGAAGAAGTTCATGATTGAATACGCTAATCCTTCCCTCGCCCCTCCTTTTGTAGGAGCCATCTCTATCGGTATCGAGATACCGAACAATGCTAGTATCCCCATTAGGATTTGTAGCTTGTGAAGGACTCTGCGGCTTTTCCACAGTCCCTCGCAGATCGATGCTACCAGAAGCACTGTGAAATGTGGAGAAATCGGAACTCGATTCTCCTCAATTCACGTGCTCTCGTTACTCTATCCGACAAGAGAGCACGGGAATTCAAGCGAGTCGTTTACGTTTTGCCATCACTAGTGGAGATCCATTCCTTGAACTACCCACTCAATGAGCATTATCCCATTCCCTTTTCAGTTGGATTGTGAACAAGCAGTATTCGAAGCAGGAAGCAGAAGCGCATGCATCAATGAGATCCAACGGTGCAACCAGATTTGTTTAACCTTTCCTACTTTGCGCAACCTCTCTGGGGTGATGACCACAGCCGGCAGATTGTGCCTACTAGTGATGCCGTTTCGGTTTTTGTCTCTCTCCATCCTGCACAATCTCTCTTTTCTCTAACCGGCGAGAGGGTGTACAAAATGAAGAGAGTCAAAGCCGAAACTACATCCCTAAAGCCAACTAGTGATGGTACATCGCCATCGACTTTCCCAAGTTCACGTGGTCTCTCGTTGGCTAGAGAAACGAGATGGATAGCACGTGCATTGAGGAGAGTCGAGTACCGATTTGTCATCAGAACAGCCTACGGCAGCTTTTGCTCTCGACAACGATGGTAACTCATATTAAAGGAGGAGTGGAAGCAATATTTAGTCAGGGAAGCTGACACGACAGCCTGATTGATCCCTTGAACCATGATGGAATTTGAATTCGTAGGTCTATTTTGGACCGAGTTATGGGCGTCGTAGGTATATTTTGGACCGAGTTATTGCAAGATGATCAGGGAAAAGGCTGCTAAATGTCTCCGAGAGATTGCGCAGCGCACCCTCACTCCCTCCGCCACTTTTCGGCCCTTCCCTGTCATCCTTTTTACGAGAGGTTAGAGCGGCAGAGAGACCAGATACCGTAGGGAGAGGGGGGGGGAAAAGTCAGGTCAGAGGGCAGAGAGAAGTAGATCAAGGGAGGATTCCTCTCTCACTAGGGAATGGACCCGCCCCCTTCACTACTATGTTTAGCATGGACATGGTCGTGTCCTTGCTAAACGCAGTAGTATGATCCGGAAAATCGTGGTGGGAGTCGCAGGTTGTCATTGCTGACAGTACTTCTTTAAAAGACTCAAAATGAATAAACAACAGAAATGAATAAATGTGTTCAGCGGGTAACGATTTTCTAAAGTTTTGTCGTTTCGCTTATAGGATACCCGATTAGATCGATCACGCATCGGCCCCGATACGGTCTTAGCTGATAAAACCATTATATTGTTTATATTTCAAATATTTCGTCCTGATCAAATTAACCGAGCTGGTACCATTTCAGTGAGCAACTGGAGAGTGTCTGAGATATGAGTTATTAGGTTGGTGCGAAAGTCTTGCTGCATTTTCAAAATTAAAGATGTCTAGCTCTTTTGATTTTGACCGATCACCTCTCGTTTTTCCATAATAGTTGAAGCCTTCAATGCTCTCTTCAGCGCACGTTAACTCAAATCTCTCCGATCGGGAAAACGGACACTGTGCAAAATTTCAATGAAATTGACTATCACCCAGTACCAGGGCAATACGAGCTCGTGCACCTCTCCCGTTTAAATATCAGATAGAGCACCCAGATAGCTTCTCAATTAACTTTGTTTCATTCCGAAAAACTAATTCTTAGCTGAGTACAAAAAATGCAAAATTAAGTCTAAATTTTTTTTCGAGAATTCGCTTTTGGCTAAACCTAAAATTCTCGAATATCCAGCAAGCTTTGCACAATTCCAAACTATTTTCATGAAGCACGGATATACCTCTAAATAACACTACAGAGGCAGACCGGGGCGATTTGACACAGACAAAATATACGAGCTCAAACTTCACATCCAAAAAAACAACAAGACTTTCGCACCAACCTGATAGATGCGTAGGTTAATGCCGAGTTCCTAATTTTTTCGGGTATTTTTTCCGTCAACGGAACATTTCTGTCAATCATTTAGCGCAAGATCGCGCCTCCCTTGACAGAATGTCGGGTTACCCTGATCCGTTCAGTCACCCCTTGTCGTCTCCCATGCGATCGTTCGGAATTAGTAGTAATGGGCATGGTGTCTGACCGGCATGACGCAGGCAGGTTCGACTCCCGCCCGCAGGTGATGTTTTGCAAGAGGTAATGGGCATGGTGTCTGACTGGCATGCCGACGCAGGCAGTTTCGACTCCCGCCCGCAGGTGATGTTTTGCAAGAGGTAGAGAAAGGCGCGCGCATGGGAAGGGTCACAGGACACATTCTCTGATCGGCACCAAACTTTCAGTACCGACTAAATCGACTACGCTGATTTCAAATCTGTTTTCTATATCCGCATAATAGCATCCTTCACTTTTTCACTCGTTCCCTTTTTGTATAATAAATGCAATTGAATATGTTTATTCAATGCGATTTTACAGGACGATTTCTATACGATTCGTGGATAGCTTCAAGTTCAGCAAAATCATATGATTCTAAGGGAGGTGCACCAGGGATGTGAGATCCAAGCCATGTCTGAAAAGTAGGATTTTTTATTTCAAAATTTAATTTATTTCAAAATTTTAAAAAATCGGAACTCCTCTTTTCTCCAACGTTTGCCATTCGTATACTCCAACCTTTTGATCGAAACCACGCTTTGTCTTGTCTCCAATAGCACTGTGCACGAATGCCACAGTGAGAAGCGAGAAGACGAGAAGAATACCGAAGAAGTGCATTATCGAAGGTATCTACTCTACACTTGCTTATCCTTTTGTAGGCGCTCTGTTCACACCATTCGATCAGTAACGATCTTTCGCATGGGATGAGCAGTGAATGAAAACTATCCTCGTTTCGCAGACGCTTTTGCCGGTCACAGAAACGAGAGAGAATGTGAAATTACGAGAGTCAATCCAATAAATGACCGATTTGCCGCTTCATTCCATGAACAAGTTCACTTCCGTCACAATGTGAACAAACTGAGCGAGAGATCAGTAGCTTTGCGAATAAAAAGAGCTACAAAGTGAGCGGAGATCCGATAATTAGTAAAGTTGAGGGGTTATCACGCGAGTTCACCGCAATACTAACAACTGCGATAATGAAATGCTCGCGAAACAAATTCATTCGAAAGCGGAAAACGAAAGGCCAGTGCTGGTTAAAAAAGGCAAAACCTTCTTCACAAATTGAGACGCCTCAGAGGCTCAGAGGTGAGTAAATGTTTTTTAAACGATAATAACAATTCAAACCTGGTTCGGCGATTCGCAAAAATAGCGTTACGTGCAAGTATGATCTGATTAGCTTATAAAAATCAACCTCTGCTCCGGCACAAATGGGAACGTCTTAGAGGCCAACATCGAGGTGAGTAAAAATTATTTTAGGATGTGAGTAAATATTTTTTATATCAATACAAACCTGCGGCCTCGTTCTCTCGCTGAGGTTCGCAGTGTGCAGTTGCTCGTAAACGTGCAGAAAAGAGTCGCATCTGAATGCATTTTAAATGTATCTGTTTCGGAAACATTTTAAAGTCTCATTAGCCAGTTTAAACCGCTTCACAACGAAACCAGCTTCGTTTCCTAATGCATATTCTGAACATTTTCTTTACACTTTTGCTCTACACGAAGATGTCAACATTTCTGTAGATAAAGCGCTAGTAGGGCACAAATTATGAGATAACGACTCACTTTGGAGAGACGGGCAGTGAGATTGATTCCATTGTGAGCAGCACTCTGTGTCCTAGAATGGAAAAAAATGTATAACAAAAATTTCCCGATGATCTGATAGGAAGAGTCAATGAAAAGCAGGTAAATATTCTTTATTTTCCAACCGAATTACCTATTTTTTCAGTTTCCGAGAATTTGATTAATGAGAAAAAATAATACCTGGAGGAGCTATGAAGTGAAACAGCAGACACGCGGTAGGAGCGAATGTTCCTGCAATGGCATCATCGATACGCATTTCGCGAAACGCTATGATTATTGTGCAATAGAGTAACCTTAATGAATAGTGTCTTCTTTTCTCTTATATGTAGTTCATATTCAAAGACCTATTGCACGATTCTGCATCACTACTGGTAGAAACTGTCGCTTTAAGAGTCTCTAGGGTCAGACGAAGTCAATCAAGTTTGTTTTTGCGAATCACTCGTCTCTCATGCTGACTACTTTCAGGGTCAACAATTCGAGAATGCTTGCATTCATGATCTATGGCCGCTTTGACCGTATGAAATGAAGACACGCAAAACTCAATTGCGAAAAGAAAACAACGAATACTTCTCTACACAAATAGTCTTTACTTAATCGTCGTTCATCGATATTTGATACCAATGTTTATATGACGCCGTTTGCCTTATTTTCGAGCAATTTCGGATGAATTTGGCACAGCTCAAACAAGTCGATTTTCTGAAACCGTGTGATTTGATGTTACCAATGGTGCTGAAGACGATGGTCATATTTTTTTTTTTTTTGCCCCTAGGGGACCCGTTGGCTCCTGACGGCGTCACGTCGAGATCGAATTTTGACGTGGTAGTCGGCACTCGAGAGTGCTAATTTTAGGTGAAAATGTTTCCTGGGGTAGAATTACGTGGCGAACACGCCTGTCTAGTTCATTTTTCATGATTTTCAAAAATAATTTTTGAAATATGTTCGTGCACTGTACATCAATCGATCGAGCGCCTCGAGATGATTCCATAGCTAAAATTTCAGTCAATTCTGTCATGCGAAAACCGAGATAATCGACTTACAGTGTTTCTACATTGTCAGCGAACAGCCGCATCCCTTGATCTACCGCGCGAGATAGTGTGGGGACATGAGAGAGCGGCGAGAACGCAGAGAGGGCAGAGTGGCTGGGGAGGAGAAAGATCGAGGGGGGGTCAGAGACGCAGAGTGCGCTCTCTCATTCCCCCACACTATCTCGCCCGGTAGATCAAGAGAGATGGCTGTTTGCTGACAATGTAGAAACACTGTAAGTCGATTATCTCGGTTTTCGCATGACGGAATAGGCTGAAATTTTAGCTATGGAATCCTCTCGAGACGCTCGATCGATTGATGTACAGTGGCAATCGCTGTTTTCAGTACACGAAAAGTTCATATTTTAAAAATTATTTTTGAAAATCATGAAAAATGAACTAGACATGCGTGTTCGCCATGCAATTCTACCACAGGAAACATTTTCATCTAAAATTAGCTCTCGAGTGCCGACTACCACGTCAAAATTCGATTTCGACGTGACGCCGTCTGGAGCCAACGGGTTCCCTAAGGGAAAAATGGATATGACCATCGTCTTCAGCACCATTGATAACATCAAATCACACGGTTTCAGAAAATCGACCCTTTTGAGCTGTGCCAGACCTTGATCGAAAATGAGGCAAACGGCGTCATATTATGAGCCGAATACAAAATTTGTTTCATGTCTGATCACTATTCCTTACGCGGGTAGTCCGGCGTGTGAAACGCGCCCGAGGTGTTGAAGTGGATGCAGGGGCACGACAGCGACGTCGTCGAGTCCGATGAAGCGATGAAGATGACGACCTCCAGAAGGAGGAGGAACAGGGCGAGCATTACGCCTGGTATAGAACATACATTAACTCCAATTCGCGCGATATGCAACTTTCACATCAAACGTGAAAATGCATAACACCCGGCTCCTTCATTCTCAATTTCTAGTCACATGAAAAATGGAGCATCATATTAGGCACATCTTTAAACCGGCAAGCAACTGCTATGATGGATTGCTTGTCGCTGATGCCCACGCTTTCCATGGAATGTACAACTATTGTTTTACAATGTGTAACTAATAATCACATTGAACAGTGGTCAGTAACAGTGGTAGACTGCGCTATTTGGGTAATCGTCTCTTCATTCTGCACACTCTATCACAACTCGACCTGTAGAGAGAGCTCGTGAAAAGAAGAGACGGTTACTCGAATTGTGCACTTTAGTGGTCATAGGACTTCAGCTAGACTTCACACATACAAAAATAGAATGGGAAGCATTAGTCAAAACAGGAAGTTGACCCATCTCTCTCAGGATGCGAAGTCTGCCTCTTTCCTTGTCTCCTCGGGCAGGCTAATCCCTCTCATTGTGCGTGTCGAAAATGGGGCTCTCCGCTCCTCGCAGATGAGCAGCACTCATTCCTGAGGACTTATTGCGCTGTTTCTCGGGCCGTCTGCGCTCTCTCCTCCCTCTCCTCCCTTCCTCCCCCCTCTCGACAAGTAATATCTCAAGAGAGGGAGAGGCGCTTCCCCCTCTTTCCTCTCTCACTGGCGAGATAACAAGGGGAGAGAGGAGAGGCAGGAAACATTGTCGAGAGTGTGGAGAAGATCATAACGAGATTTGATTGCTCTGAGGAGCAGAGCAGAAGGGGCTGAGGTCATTCCGAGGCAAAAGAGTTTGCGGGGAATTTCCTATTTTCGGCAGAGAAAAATAGGACGGAACGGCAGATTCGAAGGTAGTTTGAAGAGAAGACACTAGCTATTCTATCGTACTTGGTGGGCAAACCGTGACAGATGATCATTTTGGGCGATTTTTGACTTTATTGACTTCGAGCGAGTGTTGAATTAGAAAAATTCCAATTTTTCTTTCTTATTTTTTGTCCACCCTTGTTTACTGGAATAGGCCTGGAATGTCCTGGTGAAATATTTCTCTAACATGGAGAAAACGAAAGCTAAAATGCAGTGATTACGGTAGTATGGAGTAGGTAGGTAAATCCTACCGTAATCCCTCGTTTATTTTAAATTTTCATATTTATTTATTTTTTCTCCAACTTAGAGAAATATTTCACCAGGACATTCCAGGCCAATTCCAGCAAACAAGGGTGGACAAAAAATAAGAAAGAAAAATCGGAATTTATAAGTCAACATTCTCTGGAAGACAAAAAAGTCAAAAATTGCCCAAAATGATCATCTGTCACGGTTTGCACACCAAGTACGATACAGTGCTTATATACGGATGACAAAATTCAACTGCGGTGAATGGTATAAAATAAAAGATGGTTCTAGTTTGATTGTTTCAGGGATGCAGAATACGGCTTTGGGTCATAACGAGAATTGATTGCTCAGATGAGGAGAACATAAGAAGCTGAGGTGACTCCAAGGCGGAAAAGTTTGTGGGGAATTTCCGATTTTCGGCAGATAATAATAGGAGGGAACGGCGGAGTGTAGGTAGTTTTTTCCAGTATTACATTTCATCCCTTGTCAACTTTTAACTGCTATATAAGATCGCTTACAATGGAATGCTTTATGTTAAAATGGCTTATATAGATGGTGGATGCGATGACCTGGATAATTATATGAATATTTAATCCTGATTATTATGATGGCTGAATGATTGCTAAGGAATTGGAGATTTTGAGGGTACTGGAACTGTTGTGGTACGGTAGAGACTTTAGTTCCGATGAGCACTGTCGTATGACAGCTCACTGGATGAACTGCATTTACAGGTACTTCTGGAATTCGCTGGAAAGCCCAGATTTTACCAATATAGAGTTGAGTTGTTATCGCACTAGGGGTGGAGTAAAAAAATTGTTTCTTCGAAAAGTGAAAACGACCGATACGGAGCATGATTTAGGGTAGAAATGAGAACATGCCAAATGGAACTTCCAGCGAACGTACGAATTACAACTGTTATGTAAACGCGTTGCGAAATATTTCTCGTCCGTATTCATCCATCGTCCGACCTAGTGCCACTGTAGGCATTAGGGCTTCTGTATCTGAGGGGGGGGGGCGTAGATGATGGGTACTGTATTTGAGGTATCTGAGATACGGCATATGGTTGGTCACGGTAGATATTGTGTTACTGAAACTGTTAGACACTATATCCGTCCCATATTCTCGGCATTTACTTGGAACGGGCTGCTCATGCACAAGTGCAGCTTTGTGAGCACGTGCAGGTGATAGGAAAGAACGGTGTCGTTGCGAGTCGAGGGCAGACGCTGAAAAAGAAGGTGACTGCATGCCATCGTTTCAATGGCGGTCGCCCGGCAGGTCCCTGGCCGACCGAATAGAATATGTGTGGGGAACACGAGAGGGGTCATCGTTCTTTCCCACTATCGCTCCCTTTCCTTTCGAGCAGGAAGTCCTATCGAGCAACCCCAATTGGTGCGACAATAGCACTAAATTGATTTCCTGAATCAGATAGGCAATTGTTGGTAAATCACTGATTATGGATGTGAGATGGACAATGAAGATAAAAATTTGTTTGCAATTTCTGCGCAAGCCACAAATTGAGCTAATAGCCAAATGATCATCTCATTTTTATACTCATGCCCTTCCTCTGCAGCCGCTCCGCGTACGGTTCTTTTGATGCAATCATATTTGGAATGAAATTGCATTTCTCGCATTCAAAAAATCGTGCAAATTAGATTTTATCCTTTAGTGATGACAATTCGGAGTCTAACCCCTAGATATTCTTAGCGGACCTCACGCTTGCGATTCGTCTCATAAGATGATGTAAGGATATTAATGCTGCCTTCGTACGTGGAAAGTATCATCGTACGAGAAAGAACAAGCAGTGAAGATGCAGTATGTCCTTCTTTGAGTGAATGCATTTTGAGATTTTGAAAAAGAGCAAACGAATTCGTGATGGAAAAAAATTCCAGTTCTAATATTTATTAGAGAGGATCTCATCGGTACCATTCGCTTGAAAATACACAAAATATGTGGGAGAATATCTAAGAAAGGAAATGGAAGTATCAAATCAAGCTGCGAAACGTCTCTGTCTAGACGATATGTGTAAACAATTGGGAATTGAGTACTGATTCCCTCACTATTCATGCACAATATATTGACTCCCATTGGGAAAGTCTCTTGAACTAAGCGACCATTATTTTTTTCTGTATACGTACACATATTTTTCTTTGGTCTTTAAGATTCACGTATTTGTATTAACTTGAACAAGAACGATATTCAGAAGAAGCAAAACATAATAACATTAACAGAAACTGGAAATTCATAATTTATGCGCTCACAGCTTTCGTAAGTTCTTCACACTCTGATTTCACCACCTCTCCATTATCACTTGCGCGTGGTAAGACGCTAGTGTAGTTTCTCTTGTTGTGTTTACCGTTCGTAGTATGTTCTCGTGTATTTGCTCTTGCCTGAACAACAATTTCGAATACTTAAAAATTCTAAACAAAATAAAGGACACGAATTTTACCTAGATCGATACAAGAATATGAGAGGCATGAAAATGCCTTGTAGATACAGAATGCTGCACGTTTCCTCAAAACATTTGTAAAACGAGCTCATAAAAAATCAAACCTCGACTAGCGGGTAATGTTCAGGTGAAGGAAAGATGGGCTTGAGTATAACAAATATTACTGACGCAATAACTCCAAGTAATGTGTGTGACCAAAAAATCCACCAAGAACATGTGAAAACAATTATCCTACGACTCACCAAATAATTGGAATTAGCAACTTGAGCGTACGTATATTCTCAGTCAATTGATATCTTCAATATTTTTAAGCTTATCATTTGGAATATTTCTGAACATTTCCGATAAAGTGAGTCCGAATCGCTATCGTCTCGAAGACGTTTCTCTCGAGGAGTCTCTTGAAAGTGACTATTGTTGTTATCTCAAAAAATGATCTGTACCAACTGAAAAAAATATCTACATTGCGTACACGAAATGTTGTCGACTGACAACCCTTGAAACGATTTGTTTTAAATATTTTTCTATCTCTGATTTTATGCATTATTCTTGCATAATCTAACCGGAATGATCGTATGGACGTTTCCTCCTTCTGGTCTGATCACAGTGCAATGGGCATCTGTCCATTCGGTACCGTAGACTGACATGAGAAGGGCCCAGATAAAGACCGCAGCCTCGAGCTGAAATTTAATTTAAAATATATAAAATAATAATATTAAAAATATTGAAATAAATCACATGAGCAGCGTTCAATACGAATTCGACGGATCGCCCTGAATTCTCATAGCTTGATAGATTAATTGAGGCACGATGTCGCTCTGCGGCCATGGCGAGTTGAGAAAATATGGATCCTGCATTTTCGAAAAATTCAAAGTAGTTGAGAAAGTAGATCTTACCATATCATGCCAGCAACAAAGGTGTTCGACGAATCATACAGGTATACGCGGCATCGTAGAGATCGGAAGGACTTCTGAAAAGAGCGGAGTAGACTGTCCCCTTGCCCCTTAAAGAACCGCCCAAAACTCAACTCACAGTGAAGAATACATAACCTACCTCATGGTCAGATGAGTGTGCAAGTTTATCGAATTCTCGACCAGAGTTGAGATACACATAAGAAATGTCCAGAAAGTATGGAGATCCGTCAGAAGAGTTAGTGATTTGTGCGCCAAAAGCTTCTTCTTGCTACGAAATTAGAGAATTTTAAACTGAGATTGGTGTGGGAATCACTGGTTATTCCACTCCATGTGCGAAAGCGCAATTAAGCCAACAGAAGATGCTATTATTTGGAAAGACATTACCTGAATCGAATTGTAAGGACCAAATACTATTTTTATTTCACATACAAATTTGAAGAACAGACTGTTTGCAAGCTGAGTATGCTGGGTATGCTCGAGGTCCACGACCGTTGATATAGGGAGACAATTGTATACTAGTTCAATAAATACGACGAGAATTGAGATCAGGCGACGATCAAACGTGTGATTATGCTAAAGCATTCGCATAACAACGCGAAAAAACAAAGTTAATGGTATCATTACGGTGGAAACGATATCCATGAATCAACTGTGATTTTTGATGAACTACCGGAATATGCCAACATACACTGGGCAGAAAACAAACACCGCTATAGTATGCAAAAGTCTTTGTGAATGTTCTTGCCTTTCTATTATCACCATCTCTCCATTATCACTCGGGCATGGTATGAAGCGAGTGTATTCCCTCTTGTCGTGATCACCGTTCGTAGTTCGTTATCGTGCCGTTTCTCTTGTCAGAGCATATTTGATTCGTAAAATAATTCAGGCCAATATTTTCACTTGTATCGAAACATGAAGATGAGAGGCATGAAAATGCCTTGCAAGTAAAGCATGCTCACGGTTTCCTGTGTAAACGATGATGAAATGTCTAAACCAACTTTTCAAACCTCGACCAATGGATATTGAACAGGAGAAGGAAAAATAGGTTTAATTATGACAAAAATCACAGTTGCGATTACTCCGATTAATGAGTGAGACCGATAACAAATTTCTTATCTTCACTCGAGTTTTTATCGACCCACCAAATAATAGGAGTGAGTAATTTGAGAGTGCGTATGTTCTCAGTCAATTGATATCTGATGCGAATGGTGGATGTCTTTACTGATGCTACAATACCTCTCAGAGAGCGTTAGAGCGCTATCAGTGTTATCCCGAAGACGACAATTTCTAGTCAGCATTCGCTTGAAGGTCGAGATAGTGACTATTTCCGCTATGATCGAAACCATCTAAAAGATGAACGTGATATTATCCCCGAACATTTTCTGACCGGCAGTGAAGCATGGACATTTCCCCCTTCAGGTCTGACCACAGTGCAATGTGCATCAGTTCAATCTCCATAGACAGACATGTGCACGCCCCAGGTCAGAAGTGTAGCAGCTAGCTGTAAAATACAAATTTTTAAAATATTTATAAAAAATCTACTTCTCTATGATAAAATAAAATATTGTTATAAAAAAAACTCGCGTGAGCCGCGTTCAACAAATATCCAATGGATCTACCGGTGTGCTCATATCCTGAAAGATTAATTGACGCTCGATATCGCTCAGCAGCCATGGCGAGTTGAGAGAATATTGATCCTGAAATAATTGGTCATTAAATGCATGATGAGAAAATGCTCACCATAGCATGCTACAAACAATGGAGTTCGACGAATCATGCACGTAGATGATGTGACGAAAAGTTCAGAGGGGATTCTGCTAATATACAATATATTTGTCAGAAGGAATTTTGCTGGTGCGATAAAACCATAATAAATCAATATATAACCTCATGGTAAGATGCGCATGAAAATTTATCGAATTCTCGACCAAAGTTGCGATACACATAACAAATGTCCAGAACGTATGGAGATCCATCAGAAGAGTTAGAGATTTGTGAGCCAGGAACTTCTTCTTACTATAAATTGTCAATATTGCAAAACAAATTTTAGAAAAAAAACCTCCTATTCCACTCCATGTTCGAAAGCGCGATTATCCCAACTGATGATGCGTAAAATATTGAACGACATGACCTACATGAATTTGGATAAAGTGTAATGATATAATAATTATCTTACACATTTGAAATACAAGCTGTTTGCTAGTTGAATCGCGGTGTGCTCAAGCTCCATTAGAGAATTAGATAGGAAAGAAATATGCTACTAATATCGTATGAAAAGGAGAGAAAATTGAAGTCAGACTACGATCAAACGTGCGATTAAGCTAACTCGTTCTCAACACAACTGCGATAACAGAATGAATGGTATGATTACCGAGGAAATGAATGATATCCATGAATCAACTCCGATTTTGATCAATTACTCGAAAAAGGTAAATACCCCCGGGGAGGAATACAAATACTGCACTAGTGTGCGCTCTAACTATAAAGAGTACTGTGGGTATTCTCCCCAACCTTGTTTACCCCATTCGACCACGGGACACTTCTCGTGTTTTGCTCTGCTCTTCTCTCTGCTATTCGTCTTGCATCTTTCTTCTTTCATTGCTCCTTTTCTCTTGCAGAATGCTGACACGTGCACGTATTGCCCTTGGCGAGCATAAATTCTTCGGACTTCGCTGGATTATCGAACATTTCAACGAGTTAGTCTTCTTTTTTCACAGTATTTCACAATAATACCCTCGTGATTTGCACGAGTGTTCTTGCAAAACACTCGACAACTGAGAATTTCAGCCTGATACAACCTTGTTGAACAGGTTTGAGAATACATGGCGATTTAGTCGAGATGTGGAGCGCATTCGCGAGATTGGACCGGATCGGTCTTGCGACGAGTGGATTCTGAAATGAGGCGGAACCGTGAGGTGAGAGATACGGATAGCAGTAGATTAGCGGTGGGTCACATCTAATACTCCTGCAGATTCGACGACTCCAAGCAGGAATTTTCGCCGAGTACAACGAGCTGGTGGAGAAGACGGCCGAGAAAGCGGAGGCTGCCAATGCACACAAGGTTCGTAAAAGAGATTGCAAATCTGATCAAGTCTCGCTTCTCTAACTAACCAGCGAGAACGCGACCAGGGAAATGGTGCAAGATGTACCTATTTGAGGTGTGTACCACAAGTTTACATTCAGATGTTCCTGACTCTAGCTGCAAGAATCTCGAGGACGAGGCCATTGACGTGCTAGTGCAGGTAAACAGTTGTGATTCATTTACATTCCTCGATTCACGTGATCATTCGTTTCACTGACCGGGGAGAGAGCGCGTGATTCAGGGAGCGTCGGTTTCGAACAGAGCCTTCTGAATCCCGGCCCGACCCGACGTCGATTTGTTAACACGACGTGAGCTCTATCTATGAGGAGGAATTTCTCTCTTCCAATTTGCGCGGCGGTTTGGAACTGAAATACATCGAATCCTCTAGGCTGCTCTAAGATTCGACGATACGTCCCGATTCTCATCCCCACCTAGAGATATGTTAGACGTGTCCAACTCACAGTTCCCACTTTAATGTAGAGGCGATCAGGACAGCTGACGGACGGTTCAGTCATTGCCACAGGTGTGCACATCTTAGTTGGGTATAGGGCCATACAATCTGTTACCCCCGCCTTCAGGAGAGGGCATATGTTCGTCGGCTTGGACGGCATCATTGCAGGTATTCCCGGCGATGTCGGCTCTGTGAAATAATTGAAGCTGGATAAGATTGAAGATTCATTTCATGAACACCAAATGTCACGTGTTTTTTCTTTACGAATCTTATCATACGTAGTTCACATTGGTCCCTTAGTATCTGGTCCCTGATCGTTATTTTTTTCCTAATTCAAGTATTGATTAGGGATAGTGTATCGAGAACAAATCGAAAGTTTCATCTCTTCACGTAAACATTTTCTCTCCTTGATCGGTTAGGGAAAAGAGAAGAAGAAAAGACAGATAAATCGTGCGACCATGATGGCGTAGGTACTTTAAACTTTTGTTTTTTACCCCAAGCCCACTGAACAACAATAGTCGTTGCGGTTAAAGAATCTGGTCAGGGATCCCTGGCCACGTACAAGAAACGCTTTCAATAGGTTTATGCGATATGTCGCTCATCATCGACTAATGTTGTGATATTATTACGAAATTGTCGATCATGTCTAGCCTGATACGTCTGATCTTTTTCTCGTAGCGCTTATTTAATAATCCAACAAAACCTTTTTTTCAGACAACTGTCCTACCCACTAGCCCATCGATGCTTGGAATAGAGAGATCCCCGCGATCACAAAGTTCAATTGAAATATCGACTGTTTCTCAAACCCTGAGGTCGTTCAGCCGTTTTGGATACAAGAAAGTTCTTGGGTTTAGGGTCCCTATCGGTCCAATGGGGTATCGTTCGGAAATACAATGTTGAATTCGAAAATTTCCCATCCAAGTATGAACAACCGACTAATCGAGTCGCACTCACCCATTCGAATGCAGCCGAACACCGTGGCAGTGAGGACCGAGAGAAGAATGAGTGGTCGAGCGTCCATCCTCTTATCTGACCGATTGGCACCGAGGACGCTATTTATTCCTCACTTTCTCCTCGATCAAGAGGTGATAATTAGGAGGAAGAGGGAAAGCCGGTTGCGAGGAAGCTTAGTTGGATCGACGCAAAATCGGAGAACAATGAGAGAGATATGAGAGAGATAACTCACACAGGACGTACTGAGGGTGCATTGTTCACTCTAATCGATTCAATAACAGCAGATGATTTCGGCCCTCGCAAACCTCGTGTTTTTGAAGCCAGACCCTATTCCGATTCCTGCTTAAATCTACATAGGATCTCCATATCAAAAAGCGCCGGGCACAGGCAAAATATCGGATACGCTCAACCGTTTGCCTCATGGAAGCATCCAATGCCCTTCGATTCTCAAATGTGACACTTTTTGCATGTTTACCCTTGTATCCCTCTCCTCTTCTATTCACTATCTCACTCTAAAGGCCAATCGATTCAGAATCAAAAGTTATCCCTGGGACCAAATTTTGAGCATACATCATTTTTTTCATGTTCCCGACTTTGTCTGACTTTTAGGCGAACGGGCTCATAAGTCAAACCGACACTCACTAGGAACGATAAACTGATTTTTTATCTCTTTGGTAAAGTGTAAATTCAGAAAAAGTGATTCTTTTGAGATTTAATCTGAGTTTTTTTTGAGTGTTTGTGGTATATTTTATTGGCCCAATTGTTAAAACCGAAGAACAGCAGTTTCTCAATTTTATTCCGCATAGGAAGAATTTTAAAATATCGTGCCAAGTGAGAAACAATAAAATTACTTGTTACTTTCCGGACACCCCAAAACAAATCTTTTACAACAGTCTCAAGAATTAAGTAAAATAAGCCCTTGTGACCATATTTGAAGTTCGATCCATTATTTCGTGACGACGTGAAGAATAGGCTCGGTTGCCAACTACTTGTTCTTAGCCTTTTCAATCTCAAAGAGTCTCTTGTGGTATGACTGAGCAAGGCCATTGATGAGAGTGACCAGGAAGTAGAAAATCTGAAGTAGGCGTAAGTTGTGGAGATGCAGAGTTGAGATGAATTCCTCTGCATCAATCTATTGGATCATCCCGACGCTATCATGGAACAAGTCACCCACCATAGCAGATACCATCCATCCAATGAGATCCGTTACAAGATTGCTCGACTCCTCTACATTCGTCCCCGGCTCGTGAAGATTCTTTTTCTGCTTGTCGAGGAAATTCTGAAACAAAAAACCTATGGATATCAAAGATAAATTTCACGATTGAATATATTGTGTGCCCTTATTGATATCGCAATTTTCGAAATTACTAGCGTATCCTACCACACCTCCAGTGGTCCTTTAATCATCTGTCCAATCTACATCATTCTTGTCAGCGAGGGTATAAAATGGATAGAATAAATATCCGGAATTGTATGGTCACACCTAGCTGCTCTCGCCATGAGATAGGGCGGAAGCTCTCCGATAGCTGTTCCCACGCCCCACAAGATAGCCTCTACTCGCACCTGAAATACAGTTTTGATTATTGGAAGTCCTACAGTAAATCAGTGCGTCAGTATTATCGATGACTATTTTCTCAAGTGTTTGTGTGATATGAAAACTCTGATCGTCAATGCATCGATTCGCTTGATTCTTTGGAGAATTCAAGGAAAACGGAAAAGTGATTTATAATATAGTTTATTTTTAAACTACTCTAGAATAAATATGCAAACCTTAGCGACGATGCTCCACAGTGTAATGGCAGCGCTAGCTCTTGTCGAGGGACAGACGATGCTGTAATTATTTTCAATTATTTTTTGAGCAAAATATGTACACCGTGGGAAAGAATATTGTTGATATCAACGCGTTTACACACAATTCTCTGTTCAACTGATCATGCGTCTACCCATCTCTCCACAATAGCGGAGATCATCAAACCATCGTAACCCGACCGCTGCCTAACTGTACCTATCAGGATATGGCGGTTCAGGAAAGTCAAGCGAGTTGCACTCGTATGCAGCTAGAGTGACCGCAGCCATGTGAGGACCCTGCAATTTGCAAATTATTGAATATGGAATTCGCAAAAAATTCCCCGCGCACACCAAATAGAGCATGAAAGTGTGCATTCCGGATCCGAGACCGACGGAGGAGAGAATGCCAAGAACTACCCACCACGACCACCAAACCAGCTTTGTTACAATCTGGAAAATATCGACAATCAATATTTATATTCATAAATATTAATAATTATAAAATTAAACTATTAATACCCACGAGTTCTACGTGCTCTTGATACGGGCCGGGCGTCACGTAAGCGTACGTGGCTACGGCAGAAATCGCAGAAAGGACAGTGAGGAATATAGGGTACTGGAGCAGACTGTGAAACAGTGATCACTGATTGAACAAGAGCCATACAAATAAACCTACTTCGAGTCGTCGATGACTAAAAAAATCCCCTGATCTAACCTACCTCACGAATGCCTCACTCAGAAGGCAAATAAGTTCAGCAATGGAGTAGTACTACGTAGTGAATGGACGTCGCCAGATGACCACCTGGGATAAGACGGGGTCACAGATGACTAATTCGCTCCTGCCCTTTGGTGCCCGAGTAGTCTATTGCTTAAAACATCTTTCCGATAAGCGGAAGATTCGGATTCGATACTCGGCTTGGCACTATGCCTTTGCTTATCTTTGAACATCATCTTCAACCATAATCAACAATCGAATCACTCAGTGTCCTATCTGAGACGATAGTGCTCGGTCAGAAAGACCGAACAGTATCTCATGCGTGACCTACCTTTTCCCTGTTCATCTTGCTGAGAGAATGCATCGATGGCATTGATTTTAGAGACGATTCTCTAAACGCTAAAGCATTATCATTTGCTGTCAGACGTCTCACGAGGACAAACTATCGCCAGAGAGGATTGATCCCCGTATCGAATTAACCACCAGTGAATCAAACCCGCTTGCTAATTAGCACCGACTGCCTTTTTGGCATCATTGTTGTCAACTCTCTGTCTGCAATGTTGCGACGTTACCGCTAGCCTCGGCATTCTGCTGACTCTTCTTATTCGACTTCGACTTGCCCATGACAATAAACTGCAATAAATGGGGCAGTTTTATCAGTGAAATGAATTATAAAGTGTACAAAAAGAATATTATAAATGTGAGTAGGGAAAAACAAGAACATGAGTTCACGCAATTTTCATCAGTGCCTCGAATATGATCGACATGAAAAACAAAACAAAAGTGGTCAATCGCGGACAGAAGATCAACAAAAAGTGAGGGGTATCGTCCGACACCAAGTATTTTTATCACTGACGCACTTTTACATTACTGACGCAAAAGCGGCAGGACTATAAATTTAAGCCGGATGAAGGTAGGAAGTGCACGTTTTCAGACGCAAATCCACGTCGGTTATAATATTACGAGACAATACACAGAACATTTAAAAAAATACCAACCAATTGAAACTCCATTAATGCTTCTTCTGCTTATACGCTTTTGATTGTTTCAGGTCTTGGTACCACTTCAAGAAGAGACAAGTATGAATCGCAATCAACTCATGCGATGTACTGTTGAGTAATCGCCCATAGATCTCATCCTCTCCTTAAACTAATGCCCAGTTCCTGGGGAATATGATATGTGGCTGCATCATGTGGTAAATGATTAGAGCAATGAATTTAGGATCGCACTAGTCGCTCATTCTCATCAGCCGTTCTGTAGTGTTTGAACTATGACTATGCGGATAGTTTATCGGAATAAGGGAAAACCCTGTTTCCGACTGCATTGGTTCATTGCCTCTTATCTGAATCAAACCACAATTCTCCGATTCCCGTCTAATCGTTATCAGTGTTTCAAACCAATGATGCAGAGCAGAATAAAGTGTAATGAATATTTTTCAGTGTTTCAAACCAATGATGCAGAGCAGAATAAAGTGCAATGAATCTTTGCAAGGTGAAGTGTTCAAGAATGCATATGTAAGTGTAACAAATGTCTGTTTCAACAATTTCTCTTAATAATTTATGCAATGACTGTTAGGAAATGCAGTGGCAATGCTTTCTCACAGGTTTAACTAAACTTACATCTGATATTAACAATATATTCTGAAGAGAAGAGCACCGCATGGTGATTGGTGAACTGAAGGTAAGCAGAAGTAAACCGAATTAATTCAGATATAAAATAAAAAATGTTTGTCATATTCATGAATATCATGTTGAAATTATTCATCACATGCCTCATTTCTTCTTCTTCTTCTTCACATAGTTCTCGGAGTTCATAAAATGCTGATTGATGTTTATCATCCATAACGGGAGGACCGAATGCAAAACGATTCATGTTTCGTATACTGATAGGGGGAGTGAATAATACCACCCATTATCTGTCGAAACGTTGGCTTCCAGGTTATCCTCCCTACCTGTCTAGAATTATGTTATTTTTGTTCCAATATTTTGTGGATAATGCGCATTACATTTTCTAATATAAAAAAATAACTAAGTTAGATGTTAGGTTAGATATTTTGCAGGTAAATAGCTGTCAAATTTCAGTCAGGAAATGGCTCGCAATAAGAATGACACCACGACTGTGCCCAGTTTACGCCCCGTATCGCTCCCTCAAGGCGCGAAAGACAATCAACAACCTACCACAAACGAACCACCCTGTACACTCGCACATCCTGATATCGAAGACAAAAAAGCGAAGAAGGTGAGTGCTGAGGTTTACATCTACAGATTGTAGTTTATAGGTCGAACTTCCAGGTCGTCTCCGAATACTACAAGAAGCAGAACGAGTTCTCGAGAACTTCAAAGAAGATAAGGAGCAGATTCTGGTAATTGTTTCAAATGTGTTGGGAGTTGACAGCGATTAATTCAAGGTTTCGCAAAAATTGCGACCTCGGCAGCACCTCGCCTCTACGAATTCGGCCGAGCCCGAGGATGTAGTAGCTGCAGCTGCATCAGCACCTGTCGTCAAGCAGACGGTTGAAATTTTTCTTATTAAAGTGATATTGTGTACAGTTTGCAGTTTATCGTCATCTGAAATATATAATTCTTAAAATTTTTGAATCGCGTTTACAGGACGGCGAAGAGAACGCGTCCATCGTTAAGACATCAGTAAAGCCATCAACTGCGGGAAGAAGAGGAACAACAACGACGATGAACTGAAGAAAACCTGGACGAGGAGAAACTAATCGGTTATGGAGAGATCGATTCTCGAATCTGTAGATTTTAACACACGTTCGTATTTTCCAATTTTCTAAATATGTGGAATGAGGTGGGCGATTAGAACACTGCAGACGGACACACTGTTGTGGATCAGATACCATGCTTTTCTCTGTCCATTATGCAAACTATCCCATTGCAGTGAGAATGTACTGGCGGCGGAAGGCGAGGGTCACTCTGTAGCGGCGTCGATACTCGCTAAGGCCACCCTCTTCATCAATCTCTCCCTGATGATCTTGAAGGTAGCATTATCGTTTCAAAATTCCGCAAAAAAGATCCTTACTGAAACAATGCTATTTTGGACAGCACACCTGACATTGTCCAACCTATTGCAGGCAAATAAAGGTATTGTAAAGCTGAGGACTGATTGAAACATACGAAACTTTAAAAAAAATTTAAATTTCCCCAGCAGGCTGCGGCATCCTATTGGACCGGTTCGCTGTCGATCATCTCGTCTCTGGTGGATTCAATGGTAGATATCACATCGGGCTTGCTAATTCTCTACTCGACGAGGTTTGCTGCTAGTTGATCAATTGTAATTCAAATCGGAAAAAAATTGTCAAAGGAAAGGAGGGAAATGTATGACCCTGGGAAATCGAACATTGGTCACGCAAATTGAGTGTTTTAGAGCCATTCGCAAGCGCGACCCCTATTCTGACCCGCGTGGGCGTACCGGGCTCGAATCCATTACGCTTGTGAGTGTTTTCGGAAATATTTTTTTATAATTCGTGACATTATTCTGGATGGAAAAAGGCGTTTTACCGTAACCATTATCTATGCCGATCTCAGGTGATGATCTCGATCGTGATGGGCTTCGCATCGATGCAGCTCATTTTCGAGTCCATCAAGCGAATCGTACAGGGTGACATGGACGTGGGTTACAAATTTCGGAAACAGATGAAATATCCAATTTTGCTACATTTTCAGAGATTGTTTGACCATATTTTTTCTCGATTTTTCAAAAGTAACTTTCGAGAAATTCTTTAAAATATCGAGAAATCGAGAAATGTACAGCCCTGATACGCACGGCACGCAGTGCTCTCTATACTACAAGTGCTGATTATGTTGCAGATTGACATGAATCTCGAGTCAGTCGTCATCATGATTAGCACGATCGTGGTGAAGTCGATGCTCGTCCTGATCTGCAAGAAGTACGGTATATGCTGATATCGGTTGATCAGAGGATTACCGTATTTTTCAGATCATATTTTTTTTCATCCCGCAGGTACGACAGCGACCCTTCGATTCGCGTGCTGGCACAGGACCACCGCAACAACTGCATTTCGAATACGGTTAGCATTATTTTTTTAGCTTTGCTTTGATAATTCAAACCTCTATTTTACGTGTGATAACTATCGACCATTGCAGGTGGCTCTGTTGTGTGCTGGCCTATCGCCGCTCAGAGTCCAAAACACCGAGAACGAGTTTATAAATGCGCTAGGATTTACAAGGTTCGTCGTTGGATAATTGTTCAAGAGAATATGAACGATTAGATGGAAAGATACGTAGGGTTCATCTAATGAAGTAGAATATTCTAAAGAAATTAAATTTTCAGCTACGGGTGGATGGCGTACCTCGACCCGGTCGGCGCCATTCTTGTCTCTTGCTACATACTCCACACGTGGTGGGGCACCGGCAAGGTCTGTTCTTTGTAGTTCGATTGATTCGTCGTTTTTTTTTCTGAGATAGTTCACGGGGCAAACCCTAACGAAACATTCGAAATTTTAGTTTTTTTTGGCGAGAAGTTTTAGTTTTGCTATGCGATTGCTTGCAGGAACACGTGAAGATGTTGACTGGTATGAGCGCCGAGCCCGAGTTCATCAACCGGATCATCAAGGTAATGCAGACATTGGGGAATTGTTGCGTCAACAGGTATGATAGAAAACATATAAGTGATGCATATCTCATTAGATGAGGAGTGTTCAGATGATGCAATTGATCTGACTTTATTGTGCCCGAATGCTATTCACGCAATCGTGCTTGCTTTTACTCATATTTTGAGGCTCGTAAACGTGTACATCTAAGGTGTGCATCGATCACGACCCTCGCATCCAGCACATCGACACCGTCTACGTCTACCACTACGGCATGAAGTTCCTCGTCGAGGTCCGGTAGCTATCATAAACTGATTTTAAAAAAAATACTCTGCAGGTGCACATAGTGTTAGACGAGAATATGCCGCTCAAGGTTACCCATGACATCTCGGAGAGTTTACAGATCAACAAAACGGGCGTTTGTACACGCCGACTACGAGTATGAACATCTGCCAGCGGATGAGCACAAAGTTGTCTAATTTAAAAGATTTTTTTTTCTTCGTTTTTTGTGTTCATGGATTTGTGTTGTAAACTGACCAAGCACCAGAGCTTCTAACATGATCATTTTAATAATTTTTCCATGAATGAATCTCTTCATAACAGTGATTTTTGCATAATCTCAAATTTTGACTACCGTTTTTGCACATGTTCTTCTTTTTTGTCGATTCTCTCCAAGCATCATATTATTTCATTTATTTGGCTGTTATTTTTCATAATTTGTTTTGAAAGAATGAATTTCAGTTGCATTCCTTGTACTCTAATCTGGTAAAAAAAACAATTTTATGAGTGGCTAAAAGTCATTGCCATTGATCGTTGAGAGCACCAAAATACACCTGAAAATAAAATGATTATGTTGATCGAACCAGTTGAAGAATTTTTTAATTTTTTAATTTTTTATTTCGTCATCCTTACGCAATACGTTTTCTTTTGCGTGTAACTCGCTTCAAAATCGTCGGAGAAGACTGCGAGAAGTGCGATTCGACTCGTAGTGACCTACTCTTTCAAAAACAACAACTATTTCGCAATCGAAAATTTCATCACCACTACGCAATAATCGCGTTTTCGCTCATAACTCGCTTCAAAATCAACGGAGAGCGTTGGGAGAAGTACCAATCGACCTCCCGTGTTGAGATTTCGAAATTTTGGATTTCGTCATCATTACGAAATTTTCACCTCTTCGCTCATAACTCGCTTCAAAATCATCGCAGAGTCTCGGGAGAAGTACCAATCGACCTCCCGTGTTGAGATTTCGAAATTTTGGATTTCGTCATCATTACGAAATTTTCACCTCTTCGCTCATAACTCGCTTCAAAATCATCGCAGAGTCTCGGGAGAAGTACCAATCGACCTCCCGTGCTGAGATTTCGAAATTTGCGATTTCGTCATCATTACGAAATCTTCACGTTTTCGCTCATAACTCGTTTCAAAATGATCGGAGAGCCTCGGGAGAAGTACCAATCGACCTCCCGTGCTGAGATTTCGAAATTTGTGATTTCGTCATCATTTCGAAATCTTCACGTTTTTACTCATAACTCGCTTCAAAATCATCGGAGAGCGTTGGGAGAAGTACCAATCGACCTCCCGTGTTGAGATTTCGAAATTTTGGATTTCGTCATCATTACGAAATTTTCACCTCTTCGCTCATAACTCGCTTCAAAATCATCGCAGAGTCTCGGGAGAAGTACCAATCGACCTCCCGTGCTGAGATTTCGAAATTTGCGATTTCGTCATCATTACGAAATCTTCACGTTTTCGCTCATAACTCGTTTCAAAATGATCGGAGAGCCTCGGGAGAAGTACCAATCGACTTCCCGTGCTGAGATTTTGAAATTTGTGATTTCGTCATCATTTCGAAATCTTCACGTTTTTACTCATAACTCGCTTCAAAATCATCGGAGAGCGTTGGGAGAAGTACCAATCGACCTCCCGTGCTGAGATTTCGAAATTTGTGATTTCGTCATCATTACGAAATCTTCACGTTTTTGGTTATAACTCGTTTCAAAATGATCGGAGAGCCTCGGGAGAAGTACCAATCGACTTCCCGTGCTGAGATTTTGAAATTTGTGATTTCGTCATCATTTCGAAATCTTCACGTTTTTACTCATAACTCGCTTCAAAATCATCGGAGAGCGTTGGGAGAAGTACCAATCGACCTCCCGTGCTGAGATTTCGAAATTTGTGATTTCGTCATCATTACGAAATCTTCACGTTTTTGGTTATAACTCGCTTCAAAATCATCGGAGAGCGTTGGGAGAAGTACCAATCGACCTCCCGTGCTGAGATTTCGAAATTTGTGATTTCGTCATCATTTCGAAATCTTCACGTTTTTACTCATAACTCGCTTCAAAATCATCGGAGAGCGTTGGGAGAAGTACCAATCGACCTCCCGTGCTGAGATTTCGAAATTTGTGATTTCGTCATCATTACGAAATCTTCACGTTTTTGGTTATAACTCGCTTCAAAATCATCAGACACCTTTTGCAATCGAAAAATGGTCACATTTACTTATACTCCGCCATGCTATTGCGAAAAGCTCGCCACAGAGCGAAGCGGAGTGGCTACATCGCAACTTTTCCGGAGCGCTCGAAGCCTCACGAGCTTTTTGCAATGGCATACGCGAAATGTGCACGAAAGCGATGCTTGGTTAACCTGTATAGTTGTCAAAAAAATGTTCGCATTTGCCTATACTCCGCCATGCTATTGTGAAAAGCTCGTGAGGCTGAGAGCGTGGAGGAAAAGTTGCGATGTAGCCACGGAGCGAAGCGGAGTGGCTACATCGCAACTTTTCCGCAGCTTTCGAAGGCGTACAAATTCTGACGCCGATGGAACGTGCTGGCGAGGTTGTACGATTTCCTGCTAATATTCGTGAATTGTATACCTATTGCAATTAGCGGTGCTGTTTCTCAAATTTTTAGGATGCCTGGCCAAGTGCTTCTAGACTAATGGCGTGGACAAGGTCAAGAAGACGAGATAATGTTTAAATTCCCTCATTTTTATGCCTCGGCTCACAGTAAAGATATCGACTCAAAGTTGTGGGTTTTTCCTCATTTCCACAATTAAAATGAAGTTCTTCTTATATCTTCTCCTTGGCTTTGCCACGCCATCAATGTGGATGTAAGTACATCGACTAACTCGTTAATGTGACTGCGTTCGTTGTATTTCCAGAGAAAAAGGGAAGCGAAACTGTTGAGAATGTTAAGTACAAGAACGAGATAGAGCATGAACATGAGAATCTGAATTGGATGAAGTTCACGCGTGCAGAAAAACAATAGAAAGACATCGTATTGATGACTAGACTTCGAAAAAGGAACTGAAGAACTAGTTGTTTACTAGATAAATCACGCCTCGTTCTCCTCATTTTCCAAACTCTTCCGTGGAATATACGGTTAATTTGACTAGTAATCAACTAGTCCATCAGTTCCTTTTCGAAGTCGAATGAAGACGCACTGACGCACTCCTTCACTGTTGGCAGTAAACCCGGAGCAGTAGGCGATTCGGCCATCGAACAAATCTCGATGATATGCGAGCACTCCGAGTACGGTGGGACTGAGACCCTGAATCACACATAGCGACTCAGATAAGCAGATTTCCAAAACCGAAACGAGTATGGAAATTCTCGCTACAATCTGTTGTGTTCGATCACTGAAGATAAATGAAGAAAGAGCGTGTTGCAATGTTATACCGACGTGAATAAAAGCAAACGACCAGGTGAGAACTGTGGAAATACGCACAACACCTATAAATAATAATTGAATTTCAAATCATCTGTCAGTCGTACCTTGGGAGCTTGCGCATCACACTTCTCATTGGCGGTGTACCGATACACTACTTGCGAACTCTGTTTTTATTAAAGGAACCTGGCCATGGTAGACGATTGTCGCTCAAAACATGCTAAATGACCCCAAATCACCGAATATTTAAAAGAAAAAAATTCAAAAAATTAGTTTAAATTTTTAAAAATAGTTGAAAAGTACGGTAACAATAAAGTGGTACGAGGATAGCTGGGGGCGTTTGAAGAGGCGCTAAACCTACAACAGCTGGGGGCGTCGTGATGTGCCTACTAAACCCCGCCCACTTTGGGGGCGTCCACAGCTCTGTTCTTGTTTTCCACCGTGGTTTATCGGTTTATTTATTTAATTTCGTGTTTTTGTTACTTCTGGCATGTTCCCCCGTTGCTCTGCCTCATGTACTCGCGAATGTCATGTTCTTTTACTCCCTGCCCACGCCAATGATCCGGCTTTGCAAGTATACGTTTGATAAGCTGCTTTTTCAAAACGTTCTCTTTACTTTTGATCATTTTAAAACAATGGAATGAACATTGAATATCAACACAAGCAGCTTGTCTTATTTAGAACTCATAGCTTTGCTCCTCTTCCTCTTCTTCTTCCCCGCTCGTGTCATTCTCGCCCATTTGTTCTCTCTCATCCATGTCGTACCCGCTCTCCAACTGCATCTTCTCCTTCTCCTCCCACCATTTCTTGAGGTAGTCAAAAACAGCGTCATCAGGAATGCCTATTAGCCTTGAGACTGCTCTGTTCCTTCCTTACTGTGACACTTTCCTCCATTATGTAGAACAGTTTAGTTATTTTCTGGTATTCCCTCGCGTTTCATTAGTTCCCTCACTTCATTCCTCCATGAGTGCGTGCTCGATCCCTTCTTTCTCTTTATCGCGAGCACCCCTCGTCCCTTCCTCGATAGCACCGTGTTGCCAATCTCCTGTCTATTCCCCAGTAGACCATCTATCATTAGTCCGTTGTAGTGCAGCATTGCGACTCTCGACTTCAGATGGTAGTACCGCACTCTTGAACCTCTTTGTGACCACTTCAGCCATGTCTTAATCATCATTCCAGTGGTCGTAATGGTCGTCGGCTCGAGGTAACGAAGAAGACAACGGAGGCTGAATTTTTTGTCTTCCTTTTTACTGTTTTATTTTAATTGACCTTAGCAATACGATTATTGTAGTTGAACAAGTGAATAGAAGTGAATCTATATGTTTTCAGGTTATCAAAGACATTGAAGACGAGAAGTACATTTATGTCGAAGTCAGCTCTCTGCGAGTAATCGCTGCTCGATCAATTTCTCTCTTCATGCAAGTGATAAGTAGTGGGTAAGTCTATTTCATAGTCCAAAGTAGAAAGGCTATAGCACCAATAAAATTGTGGTTCAAGGAGTAAATATAACAACGTGACTTTCACGTAAAACTCGATGACAGTTGTTACTAGTGGACGCTTATAGAGATGACACCCCGGTTACGGAACGGTTTCTATTATATTTCATGCTCTCGATCTCTAAAACGGGAATGTCCAAAAATAGCATTTCCCACCTATCATAGAGGTAGATCACAGTGCGGTGGGCAGATAAGAGATCTTCAATATTTTCTTGCTTATTCACCCAACTCTTTCCTGAATCGAAGCAAGTGGGATAGGTAGTTTGGAGCGAATCATAAATCTATAGAAAGGTGTTTTCATCTACCAATTAGGGTTTACAAATTGTGCCTAGTTGTGTTTCTCAAACACAATTGTGTCTCAAATTTAAACGGCGAGACATGTGACCGGGGTTTCATCTCAAATAAGCGTCCACTAGTAACAAATGTCATCGATTTTTACGTGAGAGTGATGTGATCATATATACTCCTTGAACAACGATTTGATTGGCGCTATATTCTTTCTACTCTGGACTATGAAATAGACTTACCTACTACTTATCACTTCCATGAAGAGAGAAATTGATCGAGCAGCGATTACTTCTTGCAGAAAGCTGACTTCGACAAAAATGTTCTTCTCCTCTTCAATGTCTTTGATAACCGCAAGCACACAGTTTCAGACGTTTTACTTCGTTGTATTTGTCATATTATATTCGAATCATTGTTCGTTTATGCGATTATTTCAAATATATATTTCGAACTAACTGTTTGTCTGCCCATGGAAGGGAAAGATGGCGCTGCTGCCAGTGAATGACGTGCACTCTGAAACGGAGTACGGTATCGCATAGCAGTATACGTTATTCTTTAGGTGGAAGTACGGTATAGCACAGTAGTATGCGGTATTCTTTAGACGGAAGTACGGTAGTCATTGATTGATTGTACAATATTGCAGTTACTGTAACCATGCTACATGCGGACTAACACTGGTTCCTGGTGATGGACTGCGAGTAGGAAGACATTGCGGGTTTGACTGAGATGGGAGAACGAGATCGGCCGGACGAGTCGTACGAAGGGGTACTGTAGGCAGGGTCAGACAGCGGGCGGGCATAGTACGATGCCGTAAGATGATAAATGACGCGGATATTATAATATGATATTGAAATACAGCGAATTGAGCAATCACGGTTACGGTATTTATAACTCACATCGATTAGTAGATCATCAGTGGAAAAAGCGAAGTGCTGCATGCACCACCTTGGCTCATTGGCCAACTGATGAGCACCAAGTAGTTTGTCTGTCTCTGCCATGTCTCTGTTCTGCCTGAGCAGCCATTCCCTCTGATTATTGGGTTTGGAAGCAGGTGGAAATCGTCGTGTGTGCGCCGTTCCCTCGTTACACAAGAAACAACACTTTTTCTTACCAGTTGAGGGCATTTTTGAATTGTTTCATGTTCTAGCAGTTCATTTGATTAATACAATGAAAATAGAACGAGAAAAAATCAATAAAAATACAGTAAACGAAAAAAAAATTAACCACGACCGGGTTTTCCGCTACCGTAATTGTAGAATCAGGTCGCCCCCAGTACGAAAGCCGGTTCTGGTCATGGACTTTGAAATTCCGTTAAAAATACAGAAAAATTCTCTAATTTTTTTCCTTTTGTTTTTGATATCGGAAAGGTGATTTCTTTCATCTGAGCTTCAATCTTCTACGAGTGCCAGGTCCCTTTAATATTTCATATTTCAAAATATTCAATAATTCATACCTGAGTGAGAATAAGGCACACGGAGTATATACTGATGAAGGCATACAATGCGATTATGAGTTCCTGCGTATCGATCATATTGAGAATATTACGCGAGTTGATTTACTTTAGTGACTTTTTCGAAGATTGTTCGGTGGAGGTAGTGAGAAGCGGTGTAGGATACAAGAACGATTGAGCTGATAGAGGTGACTACCTGGAAGAGGTGACTAGGGAATTCACAATAAAATCCTCGTGCTATGCTGTGAAATGAATGCATCTTGAAAAATATGAGTTTAGTCTAAATTCGTTTCAGTGAAGTTATAGCTGATAAATGCGATGTGATTTAATTTTGTTGACACTGCAATTAGGTGATCGATTTATCATGTTTCGCAGCAACGATAAATATTGTGATGGCTGAAATAATATCATCCGTGACAAGAAGCCATGCCACGTCTAGACAAAATGCGTTCAAACAGGATACTTGCGTGACATAAACTTGAATTTCTGAACGGGAATACAAACACTTCTCTACGGAGAGGTACATAGCGAAGGGTGATAGTGATTTCCACAATGCCATACGTGAATTGTTTCAGTACTGAGGAAAGACTCGGTTGATAGTGGCTATTCTGCTCGCACCTCCTCTAGAGAGGACGGTGTTGTACTGATCCGGAGGAGCAGTTCTCATCCTTTTATTGCTGAAAATCGTGCGTGAGGTTGAAGGGAAATAAATGAGACGAGAGTATGATCAATATTGAGAGAAGTAAGAGAAAGGTAGAGATAATTTATTATTATTCACTCGCGCTCGCGTAATCCGTTCCGAGTGAGGAGTGATGAGAAATGATAATGCAATTTGTTAATGGAACTGAAGGTGGTGTCCACCCAACTGCAGAATCGCCGATAAATCGAATATGTGCGGAGATAAATGGGCGCGCCGAAACGTCAATGTCATTGGACATTTTTATATAATCGTAGCCATGTGAAACAAGCAGCAGAAAATGGATGGAATGAAAACATTTTGCATACAGCTTGATAAAGTCATGGGAAATTCACTAGAACTGAAAATCGTGGATAATAACAACACATATTTGCGTCAGAAACTGCATGGACTCACCGGCATTATTCGCTGAAGTGCGTTTTTCTGCATCAATTTTCACGTGACAAAACTAGCAGTGGACGATGGTTGTCGAAATTGTGTGACTTTTCGTGTACCTCAGGTTGGAAGAGGAATCTATATTGGAGACGAGTCCATTTTTCACATCTCTAACAAGAGATCTCACAGATGACTCGTTTCATCTCCTCCCGTACATGGATTCTGATATTCACAACTTTGACTTATTGTAGATTATTTCAACATGTTTTGAGTCTGTGATGACTTTTCAATTGCATTGAGAGTATCTTCGAAAGGAGAGTGGAATCTGGACGGGAGGAGCTTGCGGTGCTTTTTGTATCAACGTGACCGAGATGAGTGTGAACAAAAAAAGGAAAAATAACCTTTCGAAAAATCGAAGTCAACTTGAATATACGAAGCAACGAAGAGCGTTCATTATCTTCACTATTCTCTATTGTGCTCTCACTTCCAAATTCAAGGCGTAATAATTTCAGTGCCTGGCTGTTCAATACACTGCTGCTACTAAGAGCTTTCACCTTCTAGGAGCAGCGAAAACGATCGGAGCGCAGGGCGGATCAGTTTCCTCACTTTTCCTACAGAAAAATATGTGCACCAACTGTGAGTTTTTCGCGCTTTTCTATGTTCATAAATACGGGGGGGGGGGAATATTGTTGATAACCGTAGTTGGTTAGATGAACTTTTGGAAAGGATGAGGGGGTATGCATAACTAGTAAGGGACTTGGGGAGAGTTAAAAATGTAAACTAAACGTGAATATTAAAGAAGGGGTGACACGAATATTTAGTCACCTAAACTGTCACCATGGGGTTGTAGGGGACGCTCACCCGATCAGAAACCACTTTTAAACCTAGTGACACAGACGCTTCTCAAGCCCGCTATTGATTTTACAAGTTGTCAAGACTAGAGTGGATAAATGAAGAGTGAAAGGAAGACCCTGCAGCTCGCGCGCGGCGTGAAATGAAAATGAAGGCAGGAGAGGGGGGAAATGGTCAATCCTTTATGAAGGATTCATTCATAAAAGAGCTGAATTTGAGCCATTTGGGATCGGTCTTTTTATAATTTTGCTTTCTACTACCACCCCCACATCAGATTTATATACCTGCCTACTTTTCCATGTACTGATGAGGAAGGCGATAGTCGAACATAATGCTACCACAGGCTTCCAAATCCCGCACTTTGAATGCTCTAAATCTATTCTGCACATAGTACTTGTATCTCCTAATGTCGAACCTGCCTGCGTCGGCATGCCAGTCAGACACCATGCCCATTTCCGAAAATTAGCCCCCAACTCAACCAACAACTGTTCCTACTGTTTTGCTTTGATGTGTTCCGAAATAACCCAAGATACCCAACGGCCACTATGTATTACCCTGGGATGATGAAAACACCTTGAATGGATTGTATCCAACGGTCCGAAAGTTTTTCATTGAGAATCCTTCATGAAGGATCCTCATCCTTCATGAAGGATTAGCTATTTTTCTCTCCTCTTCATTTCATTCCGTGTCACACCGCGCACTCATCACCCTTCATTTATCCTCTCTAGTCAAGACTCAGAAGATATAATCCGTGTTAGTTTGAACTATTTGATGCATTAATGATACCTCAAATAAGCAGTGAAGACGATGCCGTTCTTCAGATTACCCAAGGAGACATTGGAAGCCATACTTCATGTCCTCCTGAGATGACACCTGCTGGCAAACAACCCTAGATTGTCGAGTAAGGGTAAAAATATAAAAAATATTTACTATTTAAAAATAATTTAGTGTGGTTCTAAAAAATATTTACTATTTAAAAATAATTTAGTGTGGTTCTATCCTACGGTCTTCGTGAAATATTGGATCGTGCAAACTGGCGAGTTCGATTGGTGTTCCAGCATGAATAATATGTATACCGCTTAGATACAGGCCCTCAGAGCTCACAAATAGGGTTGACAATTTAATGATTCAAGGAAGGGGGAAGGATGGATTATGTAAATCGGTCTCTAGATCCTTGAACATGGATGAGGGGGGGCGGTCGTCCTTGATCAAGGATTGCCGTCATCGAGGAAGGATTGAGGGGGTAAAACGGTTTTCTCAAATTCGTAAACAGAGTAAAAAGTGTCACGTGACTTACCCCTCCATCCGCCTCTGATTTCTGACCTGCTTCCCCTATTCCATTCCTTTTCTGATCTACCCCCTCCATTCGCCTGAAACCTTTTTCACCTACCTTCTTTCAAAATTGGTCACTTATCAGAGGCGGATGGAGGGGGTATGTCACGAGACACTCTTTACTCGATATACGAACGTGAGAAACCCATTTTACCCCCTCAATCCTCCCTCAAGGACGGCCATCCTTGATCAAGGACGACCGCTCCCGCTCATCCTTGTTCAAGGAGGAGAGCGATTTGCATGCAATTGAAAATTGAAAGGAAGGCCTTCCCCTCATCCTTGAATTGTCAACCCTACTCACAAACTGATGAAATGACCGCCCTATCTCAGCGTTCTCCTCTTTTGCTTTGCTGGATACAATCTGTGGTCTGTGACTTTACATTGGGACTCTTAACCCATACAATTTCCAGGGTCTTATATTTCTTCGAGACTGGTGCTCAACCATTCCTGACACCGAGCATTCAACACAGGAAAGGAGTTTGTGGAATGAATACGTGGTTCATGGTACATCAGGTGCCAGTTTATTCCTGTGAGTTTATCAGCTTATTCATTGTGCTATACTCTAGCGGGAAAATAATTTGTGAGTGGCTAAAAGTCACTTCCATTGATCCTTGAGAGCAGAAAAGTATATCTGAAAGTGTAATAATTGTGTTGATCAAAGCGGTTGTACATTACTAATGTTATTTTAGTGTTAGCGAGAAACACTGACAAACATTTTGTGCAACCACATTGCAGCGGAAAGTCGTTGAAGACTAACGTCATTGGGATCCTTCTCCGGATTGACCATGCTTTTGATATGCGAAACTCGTTTGAATCTCCCTCTCCTAATGAGAAAGAGGAATATGAGTGGACAAAGGAAGCAGTAATGGGAAATAATCTAAATTGGCCTATAACTAAAGATTTAAACGTCATAACTTGCATTCGCTACAGCAGCGACAAATATATACCATCCAGGAGTCATGCTCGATTTGAGAGATTGACTGAAGTAGACGGTGACTGAAATGGGAAGTGGGCTTACTCAAAGTAATCCGACTTTGCTAGGCGATGCTACTCGGATACTGAACATACAGAAGAATACAGCATAGAGAATAGCGTGGAGAGTGGCGATGGGAAGGAATTGCTGCATGGCGTACAAATTTTGACGACGATGGAACGTGCGGGCTTGATCGTATGATTGCCTGCTAATATTCGTGAATTATATACTTATGTTGTACTATAGCGGTGATATTTCTCTTTTTAAAATGTGAATGGTCAAGTTCGTCTAAAGTATCTAATTGTGGATGCAGACTAACTCGTTAATGTGGCTGCGTTTTTTGTATTTCCAGAGGAAAAGCAAAGCAAGACTGTTAAGAATGTCCAGCACAAAAACGAACATGGCAAGCTGAATTTGAATTCACAAGTTCAGAAAAATAGAGAGAAAGGAAATCTACTCACCTCTTCACTGTTGGCCGTAAACCCGGAACAGTAGGCGAATCTGCCAGCGAGAGAATATGCGAGAACTCCAAAGGTGATGGAACTGAGAACCTGAAACACATCTAGAAACTCAGATTAGCAGGCTTCCAAACCGAAACGAGAATGGAAATTCTAGCTACAATCTATTGTACCCGTCCACTGACGAGAAAAGAAGAAAGTCCGTGCTGGACTGTTATCCCGACATGAACAAGAGCAAAAAAAAAAATAAAATGAGTGTTGTGGAGATGTATTTGAATGTGCACCACAACTGAAAATCGCATATCAGAAGGGCAAATCTTCGGATCGCGCCTTGGGAGCTTGCGCATTGCACTTCTCAATGGCAATGTACCGATACACTAATTGTGAACCCTGAAAACATTTATAGGCATCGAAATATTGCGTATTGCTCATAACCTGAGTGAGAATAATGCAAACGGAGAATACACTGATGAAGGCATACAATGCGATTATGAGTTCCTGCGTATCGATCATATAATATATTGAGAATATTACGCGAGTTGATTTACTTTAGTAACTTTCTCGAAGATTGTACGGTGGAGGTAGTTAGAAGCAGTGTATGAGACTAGAACGATTGAGCTGATAGATGTGACTACCTGGAAGACTTGATTGGGGAAATTACAATGACATATTCTGGACATTCTGTAAAATGAATGCTTCTAGTAGTAAAATAACGTTGCAGCTACAATTTCGTTAAGGCTGATAAATAGCGATATAATTTGCTCGCTACTGTAATGAAGAGGTAGATTTCTCAAGCTGACATCTCAAACTAAAATCTAGTTTTGTAGATTCGCTTACGTTTATCCACTGGATAACTTGAATGGGAACGAGATCATACAATTCTTCTGCGTAGGCACACTCCGACGCCATTGAGAAGAGAGAAATAGACTGAAAATGTGATCACTTCTCCATTGCCGTGAGAAATTGATCATTATATGTGATATACGGGTATAATTATTCGGCGAATGAATCCAATTAAGCCTAAGCCTAAGCCTAGGCTGAGAGAGATAATGATTCGGCTTTGCATCAATGACAAAAATTGTGATGTTGGGAATAATGAAATCGAAAATATGCCTACACCTAGACAAACGACATCCAAGCTGGATCTGATAGAAAAATGAGTCTCTGAACAAGAATGCTTGAGATTTCTCAAAATAGAGATAGCGAAATGTGAATGAGATAATTGCTTTCGCAATGCCAGACTTGAATAGGTTCACGGGTTCATGCCAAAACTTCCCTTCTCTCAAGAAAGCACTAACATAACGCCTCTATTCAGTAATTTTCAGTACTATGATTTTTTTCCTTGCTCTTGCAAACAAATATGCGCGCATCGATGCATTCTTTTCTGGCGAAACTATTTATGCATACTTAATAGTTTCGCTAAGAAAAAAAAACTGATGGTGCATATTGGCGCTTCTGCAATTTGGTGGAGCTCCGATCCTTCCCTGAATGTTGGGAGGGATGGGAGCTCCAGTACTCGCGCGAGGTTGATGCAAAAAAGGAGACGACTGTGTGTAATATTGAAAAAAAAAGTTATTCAATCAGGGGAGAGGGAGGGGCTTATTTTCATTCACTCGCTCGCGTGTAAAATGTTTCCTGAACATTTTCATAGCGAAAAAAGCGTAGTCGTGTTAAACAATGAGCATAAAAAGGACACACGCTTGATGAAGTCATGGGAAATTCATTACGGATGACAATCGTGGATAAGAACAACATAGTTACGGAGCCATGTTTTCCATCATTCATCCCCAGAAAGGAACTGCACGGACTCACCGGCAGGATTTATAGTGCGTTTCTCTGCATCAATTTTCACGTGACAAAACTAGCACTGGAAGTGGACGATGGTTGTTGAAATCGTCACTTTTTCGTGTACCTCAGGAAATACTCTAGTTGGTTGAAGAAGAATCTCTCATGGCGACCAGTTCATTCTTCACAATTCTTCCTCTTGAGATCTCACAGATGACTCGGTCCATCCTCATCCTCCTCTATTTTCTCGTCACTTCAGTGAGTACACGGATTCTGATCCTTGTGACTTGATTTACTGCAGATTGATTCAACATGTTTTGAATCTGCGTCGACTACTCAATTGCCTCGAGTGTTATTTCAAAAAAAAAGTGGAATCTCGACGAGTGGAGCATGTCGAGCTCTCTGTATCAATGTCACCGAGGTGAATGTGAAATATCTATTCAAAACTCGAATTTAGCCAGATCAAATTAATATCCTGATTAGGGTTGTAAAATGAAGAGGGGAGAATGAAGAGCTCATTCTCTCTCACAAAGGCGAGTTGTCCGGCGTCCCTCTTCATGAAGATGGTGAACGACAGCGCGACCCTTCATAATGCGCAGAATGAACGACCGCTCAACTCCCCTCTTCATTTCCCTCTTCATCTCTTCATCTGACAGCCCTCGTCCTGATCCCCCTCCTATATCTTCAACAGTTTATGTGTAAACTCAATGAATTCCAGTGCCTGGCTGTTCAATACACTAACGCTACTAAGAGCTGCCACCTACTAGGTGCAGCGAAAACGAACGGAGCAACGTGCGGAGCAAACTTTACACTCTTTCTGAAGAAAAGTAGCTGCACAAACCGTGAGATTTTCACGACTTTCTTTGTTCATCAATGACGGAGAAATTGTTGTTGAAAAGCGTAGTTGGTTTGACCCACAATTAGCTCTGGTGTGCATTACTATTTCAGGATTGGAGATATATAAAAATGTAAAATAAACTATAACCGATTCGCTCTAAACTCCAGTTATTCCTCAACCTGATCCTGGTGCTGGCTTCATTTCGACTGGTTGTCAAGACGCAGAAGATATAGTGGATGTAGGTTTGAACTACTTGATACGAGACGTAAAATATTGACGAGACGTAAAATAAGTCTACACAACGATGATATTCTTCAGATTACCCTGGGAGCCACTGGAGTTCAGACTTCGTGTCCTCCCGAGATGACTCCCTCTAGCAAACAACCCTACATTGTCGAGTGAGATCTTTTCAACGAATGTTTAAAATTTTGCAACTAATTTAGTGTCGTTCTCTCCTACGGACTTCGCGACTTCTATCCTTCCAATAAAACCACCGTCGTGTGGGATGCCGATGTTGGGTCGTTCAAACTGGCGAGTTTCATTTGTCTTTTGCTAAGCCTAATCATGTAACTTAGACCTTCAAAGACGTCGTATTGTTCGTCTCGTATGCAAGATGCGCCAGAGCTCCTGGAATGCGTGCGTTAGAATGAACCCGTTTATTTTCATTAACGTTGTTTTCAGCCTCATCCTCATGTACTTGCCGCCCCGTTCCTCCTACCGGCCCTCAGAACTCTTATACAGATGAAGTGACTCCCTATAAGAACGTCCTTCCCTCTTGTCCTCCTGACTACAATCTGTGGTGAGTGACTCTACATTGGGACTAGTGACATGTAGGATTTCCAGGGTCTACTATATGTTTGAGACGGGCCCTCAACCATCCCTGACACCGAGCATTCAATACAGGAAAGTGTTCTGCGGAATGAATACATGGTTCATGTGGTACATCAGGTCATTCGAAGAGGTCTATCGGATCAGCGAGGCATCTTGTCTTAGAGTGCCCCCTTGATAACTTTGTATTTGTATTGCTGCATAAATTATGAAATATTTCTTCGCGAATAGGTAATGTGTGAGAGCGTGAATTATTGAAAACATCCTGATGAGATTTAATTTGTTCATGGGCTCTTTTTTTTTTATTGTCGATGTGATTTCCGAGAATATTATGGAAATATCGTGTTATGTGTGCAATCAGTGTCACTACTACTACCAATTGACAAAAAAAGAAGGATTTGTCAAACTTTATCGGGAAAAGTGTGTACAAACGCTTATAATTATTGTTAGAAAGAACAATGCAACCAGTTCGGAGAGTCAACATAATTCCGTGGGACATTTCACAATACGCACGCCACGTATATCTGAGTGTTTGCCGGAGCGCCTATCTCACTGAGCGGCTTGCCGAAAGCGTCTGTCCACGTTTTGCGCACTGTGTCGCACAGGAAGGGATCCGAGTTTCCACCGCTCATAAACTGAAAAAAAAAATAATTGAATAATGCCCTGAATTACTCCAACTAACCGCGCCCGCCTGCACATACATGCTACCGGTTGTACACGATGCTTTGAGTGGCTCGATCACAGCCGGCCCACACGGCCCGTTCACGGTCCCCTCGCAGCCGCTGATGTCCGGCGGCGGCAGAAGAGAAGGGCACACGAAAGGCTTCTCCGTTGCGGGCATTGCGGGAATACCCGGAGAAGTCGGCTCTTGAATGGGATTAGTTCAAGTATTAATAGTAACTTCGTGAACAAGAATATGATTTTTTTGTGGAAAATATGAATCTATTGAGAGGATAGCACCAGAATTCTGAAATCTCGTACAGTAAGGCATGAATCTCGATCTAAGCGAGTAGTCATGCAAAACTCACCCATTCTGATGCATCCTAGAGAAATGGCCATGACGGTTAAGAGAAGAAAAAGAATTGTTCTAGCAAGCATTCTTATCAGCGGTCGTTATTGGGAGGGGAGGGATGGCATTTCTATCCCAACTTCCCTCCCAATAACGGGATAAAGGTGAAAGGGAAAGTACTTTTCTAATCGATCTCTAGATTAGAGCAAATGCGTCATTGAGAAACATTGAGTGAGAATGGGTGAGGTGCGAATTAGGATTTTTTCTATCTATAGCGGGATTTCGGGTTCGCAAACTCCATCCCTCAACTCGCCACCGATTGAGTTTGCATTGCGGACTCGAAATGAGAGGGCGAAAGGAGGACTAGATAGATATTTTTGGATATAAGTGGTTTGCCTAAACGGCTGTCTCTGTTGAATATTGAAATTAACATAACTTAAAAACTAAAACAAAAAACTTAAAAACTTTCAAAAAAAAACTTAGTCCGACTTAAAAAATGAATGAGAGGGAAACTAATTCTTACGTTTCGCACATACGAACGATGATATGATAACTCTAGATGAGAACCATTGTCCTCTCTTACAGCGTACCTTAAATACGTAATTTCCAACACAAATAAGGCATGGAATCGAGATATGATGTTAATTTAAAAACAAAATATGTTTATTCAAATAAATAGTAAAATGCAATTGATTTTGGGCGTTTACCTTTTCGACAATGCTTCTATTCACAGCCAGTCTCCATCCTCTGTTCGCGCATTTCAGAGATTGGTAGGTGCGCCGATCGGACGCTCTCAGTACTATACAATACCGTATTATCGGTTTTCCATGATTTTAAGATTGTTATCTTGTCTAAGTTAAGGTTGATGTGACATGCTATATATATGCGTGTATTAGTTGATTTTGCTTTTGATTTGATTTATGTATTAGTTGATTATATGAGGCCGTTTGCGTAAGAGTCGAACAACGGCCAACAGTACTCCGTACAGGGTAAATAATGGGATGTGAGGAAAGTATGGTTTCTAGCACTATTTGGGGTAATAGTGTGTTCAAGGTCTCAGTACCTAGTTCCTTATATGGTCTTATCAGTGAAATCAGTCTCGAATCTCGACCACTGATATCACTGATATCACTCCCGATCCCTATTTGGTCCGTTTCCGGTTCTCGACCCCATATTCGGTCACTCTCGACCACCTGTCTCGAGCCATTTTTGGACTTTTCATGTTTCTTTCCATGTTTGGGTTATCGCTGATGTTGCATCCGGTCTCGCTGATGATCGTCCATGTGAACAGGTGGGTGTTCCCTATAAGGAGCGCTCCTTACCGGGTCTTTTGCAGATTTCGGCCTGGGGTCGATCCTCCGGTGAGCAGATGGGTAGGCAAAAGCGTTAACCGCTAGGCCATCGGAGTAAGTTGGGAGCTCTGCTTAGAGTCGCTAGACATCCTTGAGCCTCTCCCGACCAGGGCCCATATGGACGAGGTGGTCTTCCCTTTGATACGGTAGTCGGCGCGCTATCGAGTAGTGACTCTATGCATAGGAGCGTTTCAAAGGGGACACCCGCCCTCCAGATTACGGTAAGCGCTCCGTCTATCGAGAACTGACTCTATTAGGCGGTCTTCCCCTTTGATTCTATCGAGAACTGACTCTATTAGGCGGTCTTCCCCTTTGATACGGTAACCATTGGCTATCGAGGAGTGGCATATACAAGGTACATCTCAGCATCAGACGTCCGGCTCTGTGGGACTATGGTAAGTGTTCCGCATCACACTTTATCGAGAACTGATTCCAATAGGTGGACTTCCTTTTGATACGGTAGCCAGTGTCTATCGAGGAGTGACTATATACCCTGGTGCACTTCAACATCAGACGCCCACTCCCCAGGGTACGGTAAGTGATCCAACTCACGTTATATCGAGAACTGACTCTAGTAGGCGGTCTTCCCTTTGATACGGTAGTCGGCGCGCTATCGAGAAGTGACTCTATTTCCTGGTCCCCTTCGGTTACGGATATCCATCCTCCAGGTTACGGTGAGTATCCCAACTCACATTCCATCGAGATCTGATTCCATTTGGCAGTATTCCTTTCGATACCATAGCCCACGCTTATCGATGAGTGGCTATGTAACCAATTGTACTTCACATAAAGATGACCGGCCTCATAGGCCACGGTAAATGTTCTACCTCACATTTTATCGAGAACTAACATCATTAGAGGGGTCTTCCTTTTGATACGATAAGTCTTGCCTAGCCAGGCATGTTTCTCTACCTAGGTGCACTTCACTGAAAGATGAACAGCCTCAGGGTTACGGTGGGTGTTTTACCTCACACTATGCCGAGAACTAACGCTATTAGAGGGGTCTTCCTTTTGATACGATAAGCCGTGCCTATCCAGGAATGCATCCGTACCCAGGCGCACTTCACTGAAAGATGGCCAGCCTCAGGGTTTACGGTGGGTATTCTACCTCACAATATATCGAGAACTAACCTCCTATTCCTATTCAATCTATATACTGCTGATCTATCGCAGGTTATAGAAAGGAATGGGTACAAAAGCTTTACTTCTGCAGACGTTCTTAAAATATTCCTATCATTCGAAAAAGATGAGTCAAGTGGTCCTCTGAAACTTCAGCAATATATTGATTCCATCCTGGAGTGGAGCGACATTTGGCAATTGAGTATTGCAAGTGAGAAGTGCAATGTGCTCCACTTAGGAAATGGAAATCAGTTATCGAAGTATTATTTGAGTGGCATTCCAATCGATCAGAAATCGTCGATGAGAGATCTAGGCATTCAGATCGATAACGAGTTGACATTCAGAGAACACTTTGACAAAGTGATCCAAAAAGCTGCGCTCCGTTCCAACCTAATTTTCCGTGGACTCAGCACCAACAATGCTGCAGTAATGGTCAATGCATACACTACCTACGTTAGGCCTATGGCAGAATTCAGTCCTAGCGTCGCTTTCCCAGTTTTTGATAGAGAAGCTGGTAAACTCGAAAAGCTTCAAAACAAAGTGACGAGGCTGATTAGCAACAAATGTTTGGGATACAACTTTGAAAACAGACCGTTACCAGTGGAACGAAACGAGATGCTCAAACTCAATACGTTGATGTACCGTCGTAAGGTCAATGACTTCAAACTAGCTTATGAAATGCTGTTCGGGAATTCGAGATTGGTCCGGTTCAGAAACGATTTTCTTGTTCTATCCAAATCTAATCTTAGAGGCGCAGGCTTCAAAGTGTGTCGAGAAAAATTTAGAACTAAGATTCGCAAGCACAGTTTTGCGAACAGAGTATGTAAAGTACTGTATGATGTACTTCGAAAAGGAAAGATACCTACAAACTATGCAGAGTTCATGAATGTGATGTGTAAGGAGGTTGGATGATCTGTAAACTTGCTCACTCTACTCGCTTTCGATATGGTGGCCAGCGTCTATCGAGATGTGATTCCGTACCCAGGTTCACTTTAGCGAGAGATACCCAGTCTCCAGGATACTGTAGGTGTTCCGAATCATGTTTTATCGAGAACTAATTTTCATTATGTGGTCTTCATGCGATATGGTAGCCCGGCCCACATGTTACGGTAAAAGCGCTAACTCACCTTTAATAGAGAGCTAATTATATTTATGGTTACGATTCATGACGATGGTAAGATCAACTTCCCCGAGAGTATGAATGGCTTGCCTAAAAACAAATTATTCTCCGCCCATTTATCTCTCGTTTCTCTTGACTCTCTCGTCTCTAGCCATCTACGTCATGAATGAGAGGTCGCATACACTCTCTATCTTTACCGCTCACTGAGTGGTTGTTCCTTTCTACTCTCCTGCCTAAAATCTTGATGTCGGATGCTCAACCACAAACACGAGTTTCTAGAGCCAGGGTTCAGCCCTCGGTATTCAAAGGCCTTCATGGTCACCCAAGACTTATTCAGGTATTATAATATTTGTATTTTAATCTTATGAAACGTAATAAAACAGGATGGCATGTCCATGATGCGAGCCATATATATTGGATCACTTTTGGCTGATAGAGATTTCTATCGATCAATTCGACCTGGAATGTAAGTGATACGCACCGTATTGCCAAGGAGACCGAGAGGTCCGAGTAGAAGTACATCTGTAGACGCCTTGCCATTGTATGATTTTCCTCCAAGTTACTGGCCTCTTTTTTTAATTTTAATTGTATTTTTCAAAAAAAATAATGTACTTACTTCTAGGCTTTGCGATATCCACGAACGCAAGAATTATACACCAAGAAGTTCTGTTCAACTATGGGTATCGAGGTATCACAAATGGATGCCAGCAATATCCCTGATATTCAAGAAAAACTCCCGGAGTATCGGATCATTTACATTTTCTATGTGAGTGTAGGGTATAACCTAGGGGATTAACAACAGTTTTAATCCCTGATCAATCAACAATTAATCACTTTCAGCGAGCAATGCACCGTATATGTACAATCAAATGGTCGGGGCCTGCAAATCGCTCTCGCTTTATATATGTAGATATATTACACGATATATTTGTAGAATAAAAGACAGGTGCCATTAATTAATTTATTTATTTTATTTATTTATTTGATACACCCCAAAGGGTGTGACAACATGTGAATAACATATACAGATTGGAAGGTTTAAAGAGAGAGGGGGAGTGGGTAAGGGGGAGGGGGGGGGGGGGTAGAGACGGAAGTAGGGACAGTTGGAGTTGGTACTCCCACAGATGCTCTTGACAGATGAGGTGGACGAGGCCTCAGAACGGGAAGGGGACCGTTCCATCCATGTATATCTTATGGATCTAGAGCGAGTGTGGTAAGTGATTGAAGGATCTACAGTTTAGGGATGTCTATCTGGAGTATGCGGGCAGTATCGGGATTCGATAACAAGTGAATCTTGATTGTGTGCAAGGATAATTTTGGATCAACAATACGATGAATCTTAGACAGGAAGCGAATAGTGCGATGAGAAAAGGAGACAATGCGATTTATACATTTTATTTTTCGAATGTCTCTCTTGCTCTTTGTGCTGATTGGGGTTGGATGGCAAGTCTCTTGGAGAACTTGTAAACTTTTGACAGGTAGAATCTTGACTTGTTTCTTGAATATTTACAATTCTGTCTATTTTGTTATTCATTGGTGATGAGAAGATCATCCATCGATCTGGGATTATTCGGATCGCGGACAATCACTGAAAATAATCAATTGTCGATATCATTTGTCTAGCTAAATTCACATTTAGTGACGTAGATGGGATGATCGGGCGCGACTTGGAAAGTATCTCCGTGTATGACAGTCGGAAGCTGCGCCGATCGGATCGTATTGTGCACTCGCTGAGATCGAGTCACTTTCTAGAATGAATGTGCTCTATCTTGATTGATATTTTATAATTATCGGCCGTTTCTAATGACCAAAACACATATCTCTGCTACACGATTCACCTTGAGAAACCGCTTGTAATTTGACGTCGTGCGATTGTAATTTTTCTGAAAGTCGGAATCGAAGGTGATCCTTGATATTCCCGCTTTTAGGAAAGCTCCAATGAGATTGAAATCGACGTCCTGGAATGCAAATTTCAATATAGACAAAAATAATAATGAATCGAATCGAACATGGAAGCCGTTATTAAATTAAGAATTTCCAGCGTAGATACAGGACTTTTTTGAGAGAAAAACATACCACGGTCATGAGCTCCGTTCGATCCACCGAACACGATTGTCTTACATACATTGAATCAGCTGTAATCGTGACTTCTCCGATTCCAACTTCGGCCAATTTCCGAGCAAGTCGCCCTTCAAATAAAAAAAAATACAACCGTCTGACCTAATTTCACAGTTGTAATATTTATATTTCATACGAAACTCACGAAGAGTGGGAACAAACGTGCGTTTGGTGCTCTTCGGAATGCTCTAGACGATTAATTCAACGTGTTTCGCTTGAACGACTGATACCAGATCGGGCACGTCTTGTCTGCAATGACGACGTCAGATATTCACCGAATAGCAGTTATTGTTCTCCAAATTGAGTACACTCACAGCTGGGGCAGACTCCGCGATTCAAACACGAGAGAGACGTGATCGATTTTGCAGCCCCTTTCAACCATTTCATGTTCTCCAGTGTGAGGTGGAACGGGATCCGCTGAAGTTCATAATTACACGATCTGAACTAAACTAATCCAACACTGTTCATACGTGCAGGGTGAATCGCACGAAGATTTACCTTATCCATATTGAAATGCGATATCTGAGCTTTTTTGAAGAAGGAAAAATCGCGTGGCCCCTCATACGGAAATGTGAACCAGCACCGAGCCTGTAGTTCGAAATCAGCCACTTCCTTATCTTTGATATATGAGACGAATCGCGCGAGAATCGAGAGTATTGACGACCCCGCGGCGGTAGAAAATTTGTATCCCGGATCCCGCTGAAAAGTATATCGTAAGTACTTCAAATGGTGCTCTATAAAACTGCGTTGGCGGAATTTTGATATCGGCTCACATCTCCGAGTATTGGTAGGACAAATTAGGCGTACTATGAGTTTTTAGTCAAAATCCGATGAACAAAAACGATCATAACTCGCTTCACAATAAAGCTAGAAACAAAATGCATTCGAAAGAGCAGCCAGAGAGGAAGATTTCATATGTTGGTGATATCATTCCTAGTCCATGCGCTGGAGCGGGGTGGTCGGTTTTTTCTAAAAAGTGATGTAACTCTGGTAATAGTTTATTTTACAAAAAGTTCTCGAGAATGATTTTAGATTATACTAGTACCTCCTCCATCCCAAAAAATCAGAAAAATTGGAAATGGCAAAAAAAAAGGGGGCGGCCTTTTGTCCAAAAAACCTGCGATTTTTACAGTTTTGAAGGTTTTTCAAGTGTAACTTTTCTCAAACATGTTTTCACGTACTCTCACATCGAAATTCGGATTCAGCGCGAAAAAAAAACCAGAATTTCCTATAGGCATATTTTTTCGAGATGAAAATTTTTCGACTTTGACCACTTTTTCACCATGTGGTCCCCGAAATATTTCTCTAAACTGGAGAAAAAAGAAATAAATAAATATGAAAATTGAAAATAAACGAGGGATTACGGTAGGATTTACCTACCTACTCCATAATCACTGCATTTTAGCTTTCGTTTTCTCCATGTTAGAGAAATATTTCACCAGGACATTCCAGGCCTATTCCAGTAAACATGGGTGGACAAAAAATAAGAAAGAAAAATTTGAATTTATAAGTCAACACTCGCTCGAAGTCAATAAAGTCAAAAATCGCCCAAAATGATTATCTGTCACGGTTTGCCCACCAAGTACGATACATGAGAAGAACTCAAATTAAATATGCCTGAATGTCTTTGTTTGAGTAGAATCTTCCGTCTCTGTACAAGATTCCAATCAATTTGAGGAATGGAATACACTGGTTCTTGTGGCATTTGGGGAGAAAGAACAAGCTGTTTTTTGCAGAGGGCTGGATTATTTGCTGTAATTGTTTAAAAAATAAATAACAAAAGATACAACGAAACAGATGCATTTGCAATCATCTATGGTATCAGCTATATTTAATAATGACTAGAAACTGCTATCAGACTTACTTGCGTATCAAATCGAAAAAATTAACCTTGTAGGTTTGATAAAGAGTCTGCGGGGTGATCTCAACATATTCTTGAAGAGAGGTGGTTTTGCTTGAGCTAGCCTTTAGTCTTCCACTTCCCGAAAACACAGTTGTAAGAGCAATTACAAATCTGCAAATGAATTGCGATTTTTATAGAAATGAGAGTGTACAGTATCCATATTTGAAAAAAAAGGATTCAAACGATGAGAAAATGAAGAAAAAAATCTGCCTTTCTTTTCCACTCTCCAACAATCCGTCGGAACTTCATTCCTGAATTACTTATAGACTGAGGTCATCCGACTCAATAATATATCTGTAATGTGGTATCCCCTAGCCTCTAGTGCAGTCAATAATCTAACGCAAGAATAGTATTTCATCGGAAATCAAACGAAAAAGTTGAATTTAGTTGAATTTTTTTTATATGAAACTGAAGGTACATCTTATGAGTGCTGTATCAGTTTGATGATAAAGAGGGGTAAAGTGAGGTGAAGCGATGAGTAGGGGATTACGTGAATCATTAGCAAACCGGACCGCACCTTATATGTGCACTCATAGGCACCTGATATGTGAACGCTTCGACTCCAATATTTTAAAATCCGTCTCTTTCAATGAAATAATCCGAATATCACACTCATCCGCTCCTAAACTCCCCTCCCCTCTCTCGGAGCAAAGAAAGGCCCATGATTTGAGCTTTTTGGGCTACACGTTTGATATGTTATCAGTGTTTCCATAATGTTCCAACTTCCGAGCTGAAATGGCTATATCACAACTTTTCCGGAGCTCTTGATCTTTTTTTCAACGATAGCTTTTTCCACTTGTACGCAAGCGGTCCATGATTAATCTGTGCAAACGACTCATTGGGAAGGAAAATTGTTATTTACAACGAATAAGGATAAACATAAAAAGAGAAGAATCGACGAATGTATCTGATGATGACTAAATCGTAAGAATCTGAAATAATCAGTGCTGATTCAACAGAATGTCGACAAGGTTTGAGTCTAAGCATGAAAGTCCGACACTTACGTAGCTGAGGATGATTTTAATTAAGTCAACAGAATTCCAGCAAAGTTTGAGTGATAAGGACCGCACCCGACTGCAAGAACCCATGGATGTCGTTATGATATTACCATCAATTTTGTAACACAGTGAAGCCTTGTATCCAAACACCTGTGAGATGTTATGTGAGGAAAGTCCCATGTGGAGGATCCAGATCAGAATCCTCTTTTGCATAAATGTTACTGTGTATTCGTGTTTTATCAGCAAAGCAATTTATAATTTCTCGGTCCTCGTATTCTCGTTCTTTATTTTATATCGTTTTGCATCGTTATGCTTAGATGGCGTCAGCTAACGTATCTGTACCGAGGACGTTGAATGAGGAAGTCACACAGGTAAGACACGTTCACGTTTTTCTTCTTGGTGAAGATCTGACAACAGACCTGAAGCAATTATTGAATCTATTTGTCCTTGCAGATTGCGCAAGATATGGCCCAGAAGTTGAGGGGAAACGTTAAGAGACAACATAATAACATGATATTCAACATAATATTCAGGAGCGAGCGGACAATTTGCGAGAACCGGTGCAATATGCGATCTAGAGTACTTTTTGGCTAGATTTTCGAACGAGCAAATAAACATTTTATATCGGATTCGAGTGGGTTACTCATATAAACAAGTGAATCGACCTATTTCATGCAATTTTCAGCTTCCAACTGATTGCACATAGAAGAGTAGAAGAGGAAGAACTCCCGAGGAAGTCCTGCCTGATGAGATGGAAATGGACTATTTTCATAAATGAGTAGACGTTTTGCTTCCATGCTTAGGCGACGAAATCTTGAAAGGGGATGTGATGAGCCCTCGAGCAAGCATTAATTCTCCTCTTTTTCTGTAGCCGGTGTGTGTCTATTCGCTCTGCTTCTCACACTCATCATTCTCCTGGAACCATCTGATTCAAGCACTTTTCCCATCCAACGGCTTTCCAATTCCACTATTGTTGCAGAAGCATGTTTTCAGAACATTCAGATTGAACAGAAATATCGCAATAATAGTGGAGAGGGTGTTGTACGGATTAGAAATAAGCCGCTATGATTCATCATGCTGGCAAACGTTGGGCACATTTTCAAAATACATTTCAAAATTAGTTTGTTGATTTTAAGACGTTCTAGTAAATAAATGAGGAATGGAGATCAAATTTCAATGGACAGCATTTCGAGGACTTATTTGTAGTTCGCTAATTTGCTCTTCTAGCATCTATCTCCTGTTTCAATAATATTTGCACATTTTTAAATCAAAAAAGTGTTTCAAATTATTTATATTTCAACTGCATCTTGCTGTACTTGCCTTCTAATAAAGAAAAAATTGAAACAAACATCAAGAAAAGGTGGGCGAGGACGAGAAGGGGAACAAATGGGAAAAAAAACAGACCGGAAGCAATAAAATCGAAAATATCCAACGAATCTCGATAAATATTGGAAAAAAGAGAAGGAAAGAGTGTCTCTATTGCGGCTGCCATTTCGCTAGTCCACTTTCGCGTATTTATTTCACGCTTTTGATATATTTCTATTACTTCAGAATCATACTCGTTCTCTATGATTTGAGATAGTGCCTCGAAGCAATCACGCTCGAACTACGAACAATAATGGGATGAATTGAAAAAGTGAGTAGTTTCCAGAGGAATAAGTGCGAGTTTTGATCGTCAAGATATCGATCACTTTCCGTATTCTCGAAGAAGCGAGTCCATAGGGACTCGTCGAGATGCTATTGGCACGAAGCAACATCGTTGCAGTCAATTTGTGAATTATCGTTTGGTCATTAGTAACTAGGGTTGACAATTCAAGGATGACTCTCCTCATGTTGCATACTCTCAAGCTTCTCTGACCCGTGAGAGAGTATCCAAAGTTAGGAAAGTTATCCTTGAATTGTCAACCCTATTAGTAACAATGCATTTTGAATTGAAAGGTTATCACATATTGATCTTGTTTTGTTTTCAGGGCATTAACTGCTGAAGTCGGAAGACAGGTGCCACTATCGGACCTGGATACATTCATCAACTGATGACGATTTGTATATTTTAAATAATGGTGTTGATAAAATATTCATCTGATCTTGCTATGTAATTGCTGTTTTCATACAACCAATAGTATGAATCGGCAAACAATGATCGGGCAATTGAAGTACGCCAGCATAAATTGAACAAGTATTCCGACATAATTTCGAGGGCTTCTATTGTGGTTCTCTACTTTCGCTTCACACATTTGCATACTGTTTAAAATATCTTTCCGCCGTCTCATTCCTATCAAAAATATTGGTTTCGAACAATATATATTTCTACTGCTTCTTGCTCCTTCTGAAAAAAAAAGAATAGAAAAATACTTGAGGTGAACAACAAGAGAAGGAAGGGAATGGGCGAGGCGGAAAGGGTTGGGCGAATGGGAGAAAAACAAACTGGAAGCAATAAAATCAAAAGCAGTTAACGAATCGAAATAAAAGAGAAACGATAAGGAAAAAATTTTGCCAATTGCGACTGCTCAATTTCTAGTTCATTCTGCACTTTTATCTCATTCTAGTGACTTTTGATTTTCTGCCTATTATTGAGTAATATTTCAGAGATCTACTCGTTCTCTTTGATGTCGTAACTTCTCGATGTAATCAATATCCAATCAACAACCAAGAAAGGACGTAATCACCCCTGACCAATTTCTGCATGTTATCTCCTCGAATCCGCGTTGTCATGAACCTCAGGAGTAAGTTATGCACAAAATTCAGTCAAAATTCAAATGTATTATTGCTTTCAGAATGTTCAATAATGAATTAAAATTGATCGCCCATGCTTGTTTCGACAAGGAGAAGATGAACGGTCCTCGGAGCAAAACAAATTTGGTCAAAGTAAGTTTTTAGTTGAGTACTAATAACAAAAAACAACTTAAGTTATGTGTAGGGTAGACATGGTAAGGGAAACGTTTACAAAGGCTTAGTTCATTTACAGGGCGATACCAAACAAGATTTATGCGCAAATCGCACTCCAGGAACCGTTGCTGTAGTGCCTCGCCGGAATATTCACATTGTAAAAATACTTTTTTTTAAAAATCGTTTCTTCAAGTTGATAAAAGTATCATTGTCAAATTGTTCTTGCTGTTCAATGACCTTTATTAGACATCCAATAATGCGAACAGATATCACGCCACTCACCTAATTCTCGACCTGAATCTGTCATCGAGTCACATTTTTGATGTTGATTTTTTTGACACTTTCGGACCCCAGGCGATCCTACTAGGACCCCTGTGAAGCGAATCTGCGATCATTCCTGTTCGCTCGGTAGCAAGTGTTGGGTGTAGCCTGCCAACTTCATCTCAACTTTTCTACCCTTCAAGTTGTTCCCTGAAAAAACTTTTCTTCATGAACTTACGCTACTTTCAACCTACACAACTTGTATGTCATTAACTATGTGCTGAACAGTGCTAGAAACAACGAGCTCTATCTTGAAAACCGTTCGAAAACATATGACAATTCTTGAATAGGACAATAGATCTCGTTATGACGATTCGAATGATAGGTCTACCCTCGCATATCGAGGGTATTAAGTTGGTTTTCATACCTAAAAACCGCTTCACCAACTTTTGAACTTTATTTTCAACTGTCTTTCCCCGTCTCTGAATGGAATTCTGAATGAAACACAACTCGAAATGAACATAGCGACCGCGTAATTGCTAGCGAGAGTACAAAATGACGGTAAAAGACAGTTGAAAACGAAGTTCAAAAGTTGGTGAAGCGGTTTTTAGGTATGGAAACCAACTTAATACCCTCGATATGCGAGCGTAGACCTATCATTCGAATCGTCATAACGAGATCTATTGTCCTATTCAAGAAGTTTCATAGGTTTTCGAACGGTTTTCAAGATAGAGCTCGTTGTTTCTAGCACTGTTCAGCACATAGTTATTGACAAGTTGTATAGGTTGAAAGAGAACCGAAAAATAGCATAAGTTCATGAAGAAAAGTTTTTTCAGGGAACAACTTGAAGAGTAGAAAAGTCGAGCTGAAGTTGGCAGGCTATACCCAACACCTGCTACCATGCGATCAGGAATGATCGCAGACACTATTCCGTTCACAGGGGTCCTAGTAGGGTCTCCTGGGGTCCGAAAGTGACAAAAACTCAACATCGAAAAAGTGACTCGATGACAAGAATCAACGTGTCTAGGTCGAGAATTAGGTGAGTGGCGTGATATATCATACAAATGATAGTCAAATCGTTATCTAATGTTGTTTTCCGAAATTCATTTTTTTATTAGAATTTTATTTTTTTGCACACACTGGATAATAAACATCAATCGGTTGCCTGAGACGATTGACCTCTCTGATTATTCAATAATAATTTTGGCACGCATGTGATGGAATGTGCAGTAATAAGAACAAAATATTTTGTAGAATGCAGAAGTACAATAGTACATGTCTTTCCAATGTATGACTGCCTCCTGATTTGCACATCTTTGTGTCCTCTTTTTCAACATGAAAAATGTTTATACTTTTATTCATTTACAAAGTGTCTGATTGGGCTTACAATCCCAATAAAGAAAAATAAATTTGAAAGGGAGAAGAGAAGGAAGTGAATGGGCGAGGTTGAGTTGAGTTGCGAGGCAAAAAACAAACCGGAAGTAGTAAAATCAAAAATAGCTCACGAGCCGAGATAAATAAGAGAAAAGAGAAAGGAAGAGTGTCCCTATTGCGACCGTCCATTTGCTAGTCCATTTTGCGCTCGTTTAAATCAGCGAAATTGATACTCTTATTTAAGAACCCTACTCATTCTCAACGCTTTAAAATTATTTTTCTAAGCAATCAAGATTCAATCAACAACGAACAACGGATGAAAGCACAAAAGTGAGTAGCTTCCTGTTTTCAAACAATAAGAATACGTTACTACAAGCTGCAAAGGCCCCTCATTTGAGTTGACGTCATGGTACGGCTTCTACCCCCAGATGATGCATTCTTTCGATAACAAAGTAGAAAACTTCACTGATGCTACGCTCATTGTCGAAGACCGGCCGCTCTACGTCAATCGGTAAGAATGTATCTTTTGCAATTAATTTTAGCAGTCCTTTTTTGTCGGGATTAAGTATGTAGATTTCTAAATTATATCCCATCAAAGAGCGAATACAGGCATGATCGTCTAGTTTTCAAGGAAATTCTCTCTCTCTTGAGCCCCTACTTCAACAATCGTTTCCATAACAAGAGCTTCAAAGATTCGAATGAAACTGAGGTTTGTTCTATCGAACTCTCAATAAATAATCGATTAAAAATGCTTTTCCAGTTCCCACTCCCGGACGTGGCATACGACGAGATGGTCCTCTTCCTGGAAGCCATTTACCCACCAATGACGGGTTTCGGAAATAGAAGACTTGTAAGTTCAATCCAACCATTCAAGGCATTTCGAAACTATTTCTTTCTTGATATGATATCAATGCCGAAAGCACAAAACATATAGAAGAGAGGGTTTAATCCATGATCATTCATTAGGAATGGGGTGAAAGCATCCTAAGCTGGAAAAGTCGCCTGTTCAGGGACAAGCTGAACTACAAGTTTTGCTCGAGTTGGCAGATCGGTTCATGTGTTCTACAGTGACTGCGATCGTGGAGACATTTCTAATGGGAGAAAAGATCATGTCCGGAGTAAGGCTTTCTTGGGCACTTGATTCTTGGGCACTTATAACATTGGACAGTTAACATACTGGGTGAGCACGATTTGTGTACAATATACAACAGTTATGAGTGAGACGGTATTGTGAAACAGATTTAATCCGGTATGTTATCATCCCAATGTTATTATCCTACTTTTAAAAAAACCCTTTTTTCGAAAAATTTAGATAGAAATGCCCACATCTCGATTTCTTCTACTCTGTGACAAGTATAAACTATCTGCACCTATGAACCAGGCCCTTCATGAACTGGAAGAATATGGCAACTTGGATGAAATTCAATCCAGCTCTGATTTCAAAGTGAGTATCAGAAACATGCTCTTGTAAATGAACCAAACATATCATTTAGGAGATGAGCAAAGCCCTGACAGATTTAATCAACAACAAGAAGGACTTTCTCGAGCATCGCTTTTCCGAAAATTTGAAGTATGTACATATTCTCAGATCATATTCTAATAAGACTTCGCTGTAATAACGTGGAATTAATTTGTAGCATAAATTCTAAAACATAAATCAGCTAATTTAATCTCAATTTTTTCATTTAAAGATCCGTCAAGATGGCTATTGAGCCTTCAGATTCGGCGTTTCGGCCTTTAGAAATCGCAAAGGTACGTTTAAAAAAAAATTCGAGGCTGTGAATCGCTTGAAAAAAATTATTTGCAGCATCGCAACGAGAAGCTCAACATCGCTTTAGACAGCCTTCGCCCTACCACTCCCGAGAAGCTCTGGGCGTACAGAGAATGGAGAAATCTATGTACAACCCTGAATGAATTGGCTGTTCTGCTCCATGCTGAAACCAGAGATGTCGTTGCCTGTGAAAGTGCCGCAAAGGAATTTCTCGATACCGCTAATACGATCGTAATTGAATTGAACATGCGAGACTGGTGATACCACATGCTTTTATAATTTATAATGTTTTTTTATGAATAAATGTTGCTAAATTAAACTACACTATTTCAGAAATTGCTTTAAAATGTTTATAAAGCGAGAAAAGCTCAATGCAATTTTTTTTCCGAAATTCATTCCAGTTATGATTGGCAATCATACCATTGGCTTTTAATCGGAGTGCAGGACTAAAAAAATCTAAAAGCAGAACATCTCTCTCTCGACAGCAGTTCTATTCGTGAAAAGAGGCCAATACGACATACATATGACGGCATAAAGTATTTTATCCTCACACAGCTTAGTCGTAGATTGACTTATCAAATATCAAATAGATCCAATAATGATAAGCGATTATTTCATTTGAAACATTAAAAGAAAAGATGCAATTAGTGATTAAACGCTGAGGAAGTTTTATATAAAACAAAATTTTCATTAAGAACTCTAGTTATGTCTGCTTCTTTTAGCATGCAAGCTCATTGGTCCACAAGCTGCGTTGCTCGCGCCGGCGTGGTCATCCGATTCTGCAATAACATATTTCAATTTGATAGAAATTTGAAAGTGTATTCAGAACATTAGTTACACCTCTAATGCTAGTTTCGTCGTTTGAGACGGGATTTTCGGTTGCATCAACGGCATTCGGTGGTCGGCAAACATTTGCAGTCTGAAAAAATGATCAATTCTTGTAAGATACTTGTTGATGGGATTTCTATATCCTGCTCACATTTGAAATTTCTTGGAGCTCAGACTGAAGGGTGTTAATCTGAAGAAATAAAATATTCGAGCCAAGCGTAATGAAATAATCGGAATAATGAGCTCACATTCTTCCTGATACATTCGAGCTTGCTAATCTCCTCTTTTAATTTTCTTGTCTTTATCATGACCAATTCATCCTTGTAGTTCCAGGCTGTAGTCATGACGTCACCTTGACGCATCTGCCAGTAGCATTTGACCACTTCAAGGAACGTGAAGCTTCCAATCCACACTAGTGATGTCTAACATAGACCCACTCTTGTTAGGTTGCGTGCTTCCTTGTTTGAAAGAACACACAAACCGAGAAGAGTCGGTCTCGATTATACATAACGGCTACTGACAATAATAACATCTTGAAACTCATTCGCATCATGGTCACCGTTGTCAAACGAATGCCGTCTTCACCAAGTTCGTATTACGCTAGTCAGTCAAAAACAAAATTGCCTGCTTTAACGAGGACGTGAGTTCTAGGGTGACAGAGTTTCCGCCCTCGCCCCTTCTTTGGGAAATGAATTGCAGAATTCATCGTCGTGCTGCTTCTCTACACTGTCGCTCCTTACTCCACCGCCACCAGCCCGCGGAACTGATCCATCTCAGGTTCGGTAATCTTCTTATTTAATATAGTTTGGCCTTATTATAGAGTTTACAATTCAAGTCTAATTTGACGATTTTTTTGGACGGAAGATCGATCGTATCTGATCATTTGGTTTTTTTTCGAACGGGTCGAGATATTTATTTTTGCCGAGTTTTCCATCGATAGAGTCCGGTTACGGTTGATTCATCACATACAATAACCACATCCAAATTTATTGTTTTTTTTAAAAATCACATAGCGTACGAGAGTTGACTCTCTCAGGATAATTAATGCTCTTAAGATTATCAAGCAATGGATCATCTGTGACCGCTTCTTCCCCAACTCGTGTTGCAAGAGCTGTGCATGTCCAATCTCGCAAAGTACATCAGTTCCAGACCGACAAATCGTCAGAAACGACATACGGGGATTCGAAGTGTTTATAGGTGATTATTATCTCTCCCATGGAACCTTTTGTAGTAACAATTGTGAATTTCTGGGCTAAGCAACTGGGGATGAGAAACACTTCCTGAGTGTTCCGGATTCCTCAATAACTGTCCTCTTCTTCCTGCAAAAAACAAGAAAGATTTCACGATCGGTTAGTTATCAGAACAAATTCAGAATCTTGAAAAGAAGATGATAAGTTACGGGGTATAATTGCACCTCCACTTTTCTTTATGATGATGAACGTTCAGATAAACTATTTGTTTTTCACAACAACAAAAACTCTCTTATCATTTCTGAAATTAACCTCGCTGGACTGGTTTATTGTTTATCTCTTCAGTTTATTTCGCAGTGGTTTATTTGTGCCATAGATACGGTGTATGTGGCAAACACTACAATAAGGTGTAAAAAAAATGCGCCAACCGTTCAGTAAGACATTTATAAAATATGCATTTTCTACATCGTGGTAATCGTCCTCATTAATACAATTTCGGACAAAAAAGGATAAATTAACCGAAGGAGAGTGAGAGCTTCGTCACTATGACTTACAAAAATACCCTCGATTTGAACCCTACAATACCGTCGCAGAAGTACTGCAATATATCCCAGTTTAATAATTGTACAGTACCATCGTCAATCAGACTTTTTGTACAATATGATAAATGATTGATTGAACTCGTCCGCTAAAATATTGAATAATAAATGTATTTACGAGCAAATTATCACAAAATATAATCCATTTTTTCAATATCTCCTAGATAATCAGTTGCCTTTCATACAAAATATCTCCGGTCAAAAGTTCTGGCAATATCGAATATATCTTTTCTCATACAAGCGATAACATTCGGGGAGTCGTATCCGATTTGACATCACTTGTCTGCAATTTCGAAATTAATTTTGTAGTTACTCAATGAATTACCTACCAATTTTCTCGAATGGAATAATTTTTAAAATATATTTTTTGGATTACGACATGTACCAAAGTAGTATCTCCTATGATAAATTATGCTCTTCAAACAACAGATGTCATAAATGTGTTTTAAAACGACCAAATAAAGACCAAATAAAACGGAATTATTATTTTCATTTTACATAAGAAAGCGTTCAAACGAGCAATTCCTAAGATTAATTGTTTGACATTGTATGAATAGGACAGATTTCGAAATTTGCAAACGTCCATTCATTCCTTTCTCCCTGTTATCATTTCTCCTTCTTATCTGGTGTCGTTATGATGTGTCGGATTCCCTTTCCCTCTCAACGCCAACTCACCATTTCTTATTTTGAAAGCGTACGCATGCCTTGCCCTATTTCGCAATGGTGCCTTCAATCTTTTCCACACGTATTTGCCCATCTCTTTGCTGAAACATGGATAATACAAAAACCTCACACTCCTCTATTGATCAGTATTGGTATACCAATTCCATTAACAAAATCTCATTTCAGTGGTCAATCGAATAATGTCTTACGATAACTGGCTACCAATTTTACCCTCCTTTTACTCGTGTTCCACCGTAAGCGGAGTGGAGATCACTGGCATCTGTACCGTCTGTCATGATGACCTCTTTCTGAAGGTAAGAACTTGAACCATGCTGATTTCAGAAGTGAATTGATTATCGACTTTAAAACACGGTCAATGGTCATCTATGGAATCTTTGTCAACGCCTGAAAACATGATATCCTAAGATTTATTTCAGAGAGAACTACATGCGTACCCGTGCAATCACTCTTTCCATCGCACTTGTTTTCTGGAGTGGATGGAAACTCGCGAGGTGTTCAGGAATTATCTTTTTCCTGCGCAATGGATGAATGACGTTTATGAAGAATATGTGAAAAACAAGAGTAATTTCAAAATTTGTAATGCGCGTGACAATAACCTGGGTAGAAAAAAGTGATACTGTCAAGCAAAATAATGAGTATGTTCTTTATCAGAAAACATGAACATCAAATCTATGAATTCACAGGCAATACCCTATCTTTTCAGACTCCAAAGGATCAGTTGTGTCCGAACTGTCGTCAGCCAGTCATTGCGACCAGGAATCACCACGGTGCCGACCAAAAACTTGTGGCGGAGTGCCTTGGAGAGAGCGGGAGGGTATGGTTACTGAATTGAAAAAGCGCAATTTTCAGTCCGATGATATCCTTTCGATTTGTTTATCTTTTTTTATTTTCATATTTCAGCCAACGAAGAATTATATAATCAGAAATGCGAACGTTTTGAAAATGCAAACGGAATACTACCTCAAGATGCAATTAGAACAGACAATGTGAGTTTAAAAAATTAGGATATATCATATATAGGATATATCATATATTTGTGCTTGTTTCTGGCTTCTGAGATTTTCGCCTTCAGGGTAACATTAGGATGCATACAGGCTGATTACAAACGCGGAAGGGCATGCAAGAGTACGGCCTACCTAGAGGATTGCAAGGTATTTGCTGTCAAAAAAGTTTTATTTAATGCGTTTCTTCAGTCAGAAATAGAAAAGTTGGAGCAAAAAATGCAGATCTACAATGAGATGCACTACGTTTTCATGCTGGGTGGTGTGAGTATTTTACCCGAGATTTATGCTGCAAGCAGGAAAACATAGAATGATCATTAATTTTTAATTTTGTTTTTGACTGACTAGCGTAATACGAACTTGGTGAAGACGGCATTCGTTTGACAACGGTGACCATGATGCGAATGAGTTTCAAGATGTTATTATTGTCAGTAGCCGTTATGTATAATCGAGACCGACTCTTCTCGGTTTGTGTGTTCTTTCAAACAAGGAAGCACGCAACCTAACAAGAGTGGGTCTATGTTAGACATCACTAGTGTGGATTGGAAGCTTCACGTTCCTTGAAGTGGTCAAATGCTACTGGCAGATGCGTCAAGGTGACGTCATGACTACAGCCTGGAACTACAAGGATGAATTGGTCATGATAAAGAGAAGAAAATTAAAAGAGGAGATTAGCAAGCTCGAATGTATCAGGAAGAATGTGAGCTCATTATTCCGATTATTTCATTACGCTTGGCTCGAATATTTTATTTCTTCAGATTAACACCCTTCAGTCTGAGCTCCAAGAAATTTCAAATGTGAGCAGGATATAGAAATCCCATCAACAAGTATCTTACAAGAATTGATCATTTTTTCAGACTGCAAATGTTTGCCGACCACCGAATGCCGTTGATGCAACCGAAAATCCCGTCTCAAACGACGAAACTAGCATTAGAGGTGTAACTAATGTTCTGAATACACTTTCAAATTTCTATCAAATTGAAATATGTTATTGCAGAATCGGATGACCACGCCGGCGCGAGCAACGCAGCTTGTGGACCAATGAGCTTGCATGCTAAAAGAAGCAGACATAACTAGAGTTCTTAATGAAAATTTTGTTTTATATAAAACTTCCTCAGCGTTTAATCACTAATTGCATCTTTTCTTTTAATGTTTCAAATGAAATAATCGCTTATCATTATTGGATCTATTTGATATTTGATAAGTCAATCTACGACTAAGCTGTGTGAGGATAAAATACTTTATGCCGTCATATGTATGTCGTATTGGCCTCTTTTCACGAATAGAACTGCTGTCGAGAGAGAGATGTTCTGCTTTTAGATTTTTTTAGTCCTGCACTCCGATTAAAAGCCAATGGTATGATTGCCAATCATAACTGGAATGAATTTCGGAAAAAAAATTGCATTGAGCTTTTCTCGCTTTATAAACATTTTAAAGCAATTTCTGAAATAGTGTAGTTTAATTTAGCAACATTTATTCATAAAAAAACATTATAAATTATAAAAGCATGTGGTATCACCAGTCTCGCATGTTCAATTCAATTACGATCGTATTAGCGGTATCGAGAAATTCCTTTGCGGCACTTTCACAGGCAACGACATCTCTGGTTTCAGCATGGAGCAGAACAGCCAATTCATTCAGGGTTGTACATAGATTTCTCCATTCTCTGTACGCCCAGAGCTTCTCGGGAGTGGTAGGGCGAAGGCTGTCTAAAGCGATGTTGAGCTTCTCGTTGCGATGCTGCAAATAATTTTTTTCAAGCGATTCACAGCCTCGAATTTTTTTTTAAACGTACCTTTGCGATTTCTAAAGGCCGAAACGCCGAATCTGAAGGCTCAATAGCCATCTTGACGGATCTTTAAATGAAAAAATTGAGATTAAATTAGCTGATTTATGTTTTAGAATTTATGCTACAAATTAATTCCACGTTATTCAAACAGCGAAGTCTTATTAGAATATGATCTGAGAATATGTACATACTTCAAATTTTCGGAAAAGCGATGCTCGAGAAAGTCCTTCTTGTTGTTGATTAAATCTGTCAGGGCTTTGCTCATCTCCTAAATGATATGTTTGGTTCATTTACAAGAGCATGTTTCTGATACTCACTTTGAAATCAGAGCTGGATTGAATTTCATCCAAGTTGCCATATTCTTCCAGTTCATGAAGGGCCTGGTTCATAGGTGCAGATAGTTTATACTTGTCACAGAGTAGAAGAAATCGAGATGTGGGCATTTCTATCTAAATTTTTCGAAAAAAGGGTTTTTTTAAAAGTAGGATAATAACATTGGGATGATAACATACCGGATTAAATCTGTTTCACAATACCGTCTCACTCATAACTGTTGTATATTGTACACAAATCGTGCTCACCCAGTATGTTAACTGTCCAATGTTATAAGTGCCCAAGAATCAAGTGCCCAAGAAAGCCTTACTCCGGACATGATCTTTTCTCCCATTAGAAATGTCTCCACGATCGCAGTCACTGTAGAACACATGAACCGATCTGCCAACTCGAGCAAAACTTGTAGTTCAGCTTGTCCCTGAACAGGCGACTTTTCCAGCTTAGGATGCTTTCACCCCATTCCTAATGAATGATCATGGATTAAACCCTCTCTTCTATATGTTTTGTGCTTTCGGCATTGATATCATATCAAGAAAGAAATAGTTTCGAAATGCCTTGAATGGTTGGATTGAACTTACAAGTCTTCTATTTCCGAAACCCGTCATTGGTGGATAAATGGCTTCCAGGAAGAGGACCATCTCGTCGTATGCCACGTCCGGGAGTGGGAACTGGAAAAGCATTTTTAATCGATTATTTATTGAGAGTTCGATAGAACAAACCTCAGTTTCATTCGAATCTTTGAAGCTCTTGTTATGGAAACGATTGTTGAAGTAGGGGCTCAAGAGAGAGAGAATTGCCCTGAAAACTAGACGATCATGCCTGTATTCGCTCTTTGATGGGATATAATTTAGAAATCTACATACTTAATCCCGACAAAAAAGGACTGCTAAAATTAATTGCTAAAGATACATTCTTACCGATTGACGTAGAGCGGCCGGTCTTCGACAATGAGCGTAGCATCAGTGAAGTTTTCTACTTTGTTATCGAAAGAATGCATCATCTGGGGGTAGAAGCCGTACCATGACGTCAACTCAAATGAGGGCCTTTGCAGCTTGTAGTAACGTATTCTCATTGTTTGAAAGCTACAACTATGATTTTCAAATTATTTCTTGTATGTTAACGACAATGCCAAATTCATTTCGAAACGGTTACAGTGATTCCATATGCTTCGCACCGAACATATTTTAGTGGATTTTGAATAAATTTTGAAACGCACATCGTCGACAAACGGACAAATATTGGATTTCGAAAGGTTTTGTTATTCGAGCGACCAATTTAATAGCACGTTTTTACAGTTTATCCATTATATATTTTATGCCATTGTAAAAAATCGATTAACCTTTATAGTTATCTCCACATCTCCATCACAGGTGATGTTGTCATCGATTCTGGAATCAATTATCTTTGAAATGATGGCATAGAATCTCACCTCAGAATCGGGATGGAGAGTGATTTGTTTCCTGCATCTGCCTTGATAGATTGCTCGTTTTGCCCGGAGAACCGCTGCTCAAAAGAATTGGAAGTAGAATCAGTATCGACTACGGCTGCCTGGACGTTTGCTGTGAAATCGCAGCGCCAATGGGGATCCAGAGAGCTGGAAAAAGTCAAAGATCAGAGATTATTATCGATTTCAAAACTATCCGAAACAATTGCAGGCGCGTTTTATTCCCAAAAAATGGTTTGAAGTTTCGAAACGTATTGAAACTCACTGTTGGTTGCAGGAGATGATTAGGATGATGTCATTGTCTTTCTCGGTCTCTTTCTTCGGTATTCGCTTCAGTTCGCAGTCGAAGCGCACTCTTCCGATTTCGAATGCACAGAGAAAAATACTTCTGAAATGCGAAAGCGATTTAAACCCGCTGAAAAAACTCTACTATTTTTTTTATAAAAAAGACTCACATCATGCTCAAGTAAACTCCCTTTAATTCATGAGAGATTGTTTTCTCTACCACCATTTCCGTAGTGGATTCTTGCGCTGTCGAATCTGAAAATGCGAGATCATTAGTTCAGTACAATAAAGCACATTAAAATGGGGTCAAGTCTCAAATGTATTCATTAATTGAATCTGCTTGAGTAATGATAAATCTCACATGACGAGGTTCCATCATCTGTGCATCTTCTTTTCATCCTTCACCAAGATGCTGAGCTGAAAATATAATGATTAAGAAATCATGGAAACAAAAACAGAATAAGAACATATGAGAAAGAGATATAATGCAGTCGCTTCCAAGAATTTTCCACTTAGTGGTTCACACGAAATCGAGTCACGAGAGGTACTGAAAGATGAGTGGAATGACTTCTCCTTATCACTCACTCAAGATGTCATAGGTCCAATATCGAAATCTCGTTTTGAAAGACATCAACTATCTGCAAGAGACTTTCGAAACTTTATGACTAATCAGAGACATTGCAGAGAAATCGGCATGAACTAATTAATCGCGTTCGGCCGACTTTTGATCAGACGTCCGCATACCTTGGTATTCAAGTGATTACGCTTACATACACTTCGAATTAACGATCCATTGGGTCGAAGACTTCTGAAACGTTTCGGGAACTGTTTCAGTGCATATATGTATTCTGCATCTTACAAAGCTTATATTGTGCCCTGCGTCATCTTGTCTACAGTAACGATGTTCGTATTAGCTGTAAATTCGGAAATGGGAAGGGTGACTTTCCGGCGCGTAAGTCGTCAGAACCAAGTATGCAACATTTTGAAATTAATGCAGAGCCCTTCTCCTTTAGTTTCACATCTCTGTTATCACTGATGGCTGATTTTGAAAATTAGCGAGACCGAATTCTCGTCTCACCTCATCGGAATATTATCCATGAAATTCAATTTAGAAAAAGTTATTCTCTGCCATTTCTCATTCCCTCACTTCTCTGATCGATTTAAAGGAGGAGGACTCGACCACTTGATCACGTAAACTGGCAACGTGGATTTGTAAAGGGTCAATATTTTATGTTTTATGATATTCGTGAAATCGTATTTTTCATCCTTCAAGAACTGAAAGATTCAACAATTGCATCCCTAATGAGCTCAGGCATTTCAAAATTTTATTCGATAAAAATTCTCATTGCGGATAGGATTCAGCGTTCACTTATAGAGCGCGTGAACTACACAATAATTCGTTAATCTGTTATCTGCCAAATCAGAAAGGTATGATATATTCTTATTTCATTGCACCAATCATAATGAGCACTTTCCCCTTCACACTATCTCAATCTATTATTCAAGAAAACGAGCTGTTGATTATTGTTGGCGAAAACACTTCATTCCGTGATTCAAGTGTGTGTAAACAACTAACGCATTCACTAATCTTCTCTTTACAGGAATAAATCATCCACATAAAGTTCCACGAATAGACAACATCTGAATCAAAGGAATCGTCACTGGCAACACCATTGAACTAGCCTCATAATATTGCGATATGCCCGTAACATTGTTTCCTCGTTTCGCAGCTCAAGTTGAACTTTTGTGGATAAACGTCTGTCTAGTATGGCCGATTCAGTCACATCCACAGTTACTCGAGATGGAATTCTCAGAAGTCATGTGTCCACTCTTTAATTTATCATCGTTAAATCTCCGGATTGCGCTCACGAATACACTCTTTGCGGTGAGAGATAATGATTGCATAATAGTTCTCCGATCATTTTGAGTCCTACGACGTCCTTGTAGCTCGTCTGGGAACGGAGATACGACTCCGAATCCAGAACCGGAAAATGCCTAGAAGCCGGTTCTGGTACAAATCGTTGACGTCAAAGTTTTTTTCTCGTAGACGATATACTCTAACACAATTATCTCATGGAGATTGTTCAAACTTGGGGCTCCCAGTTCCTAGGGTTCCAGCAATCTTGCAGAATACACTTGTTAAACATACTTTATCATAATAAGTGTCGGAATAGTACATACAAAAATTTTTCGTAAAAGGTAAAGACGCTCGGCGGTCGTGATATTCTGCTGGTAGAGAAGGAGGCCAGTTAAGAAGGATCCTTCTGAAATTAAAAAAAAAGATTATGCGAGGGATACTGCAATACCGATCTAGGCTAATCCAAACTTCCGACTTTATCTTATCCGTAAATTGTTGACAAAGAGTTTATCGAACGGACCTAGTTTGTCTGTCTATCAAGCGTGACCCCGCTGCGTCAAACCCGCGATCATTTATTGCAAGCACTACTGATATTCTATCCAATGATGTCGGCCTTCTGAATGGCCGTGAATATGCTCTTCGATACTACGAGTGCGTGGAAAACTTTTAATTTTCTTAAATTCTTAATTTAATAACGGCTTCCATGTTCGATTCGATTCATTATTATTTTTGTCTATATTGAAATTTGCATTCCAGGACGTCGATTTCAATCTCATTGGAGCTTTCCTAAAAGCGGGAATATCAAGGATCACCTTCGATTCCGACTTTCAGAAAAATTACAATCGCACGACGTCAAATTACAAGCGGTTTCTCGAATCGTGTAGCAGAGATATGTGTTTTGGTATGTACTATTCCGACACTTATTATGATAAAGTATGTTTAACAAGTGTATTCTGCAAGATTGCTGGAACCCTAGGAACTGGGAGCCCCAAGTTTGAACAATCTCCATGAGATAATTGTGTTAGAGTATATCGTCTACGAGAAAAAAACTTTGACGTCAACGATTTGTACCAGAACCGGCTTCTAGGCATTTTCCGGTTCTGGATTCGGAGTCGTATCTCCGTTCGATACTACGAGTGCGTGGAAAACTGCTATTTATATATTTGATATAAGTTTTCTCTATCGTTATCACCTTTACGGGATTCGCCATGCCAGGAATCATCATCTTCTTGTTCTGCTATGATATATTGTGATGGATTGAATCATCGTCGAGTCCATGATAAAAAATATTGTAGTACTAATGCAAAAAAACAGTTACAGTAACCCAACAGGTTAGCCAATAATCGATAATGATGACCTGCGCAGCCTGGATCTCATTCTCACGCTCCTCGAGGAAGAGGTCCGTGTTGTCCTCGCCTGACTCCTCCTTCAAATAAATTATGTCTAATATATACTCCACTACAGTAGCATCAATCAATACCGTACCTTGAGCGGAAGACTCTGATATGGTGCTTCCTAGCGGAGACGTTGTTGTTGAAGGAGACGAAGCCCTTGATGATCACACGCACTTGGTTCCTGCAAAGGAATCGAGATAGTAATGATGGAGTATTTCAACAGAAAAAAAGAACGGTTGAAATAAAACTTCTACCATACGGATCAAATTCGAATTAAATTCTCTCTAGAACTTACAATTGAACATTAACCCTTCTGATTCGGTGCCATAACTTCAGAGTACAGTTACCCGTGCCACTTACGTAGTGAGATTGGTGAAGTGCTGGACGAAGATGTTGCCGAGCATTGTTTCTCCCCACTCTCATCGTGATCCTTCAATTCAGACCGCACGGGTGGGTTGAGGGGGTCGGAATGAGGGCGAAATGAGAGTGTTCTCTCAATTAGAACCATTTCGTTGTTTCCTTGTAACTTCTGTCGGCAGCCTCCGAATGAGCTCAAATTGCTCTCGTCGATAGATCTCATCATTGGGCACAACATATCGGTTGGGGTGGTTGGGGCGCGAGCCTTCTTCTACCATCTTGCAAAACATGGTCGATCGTGGGGCTCGAACCGGGGAGTCGAGACTGGATTGGGTTCTTCCACTAGTGGTTATGGTGTCTGACTGAAGAACCCAATACAGTCTCGACCATCCGACCATGGTAGAAGAAGGCTCGCGCCCCAACCACTAGTCTCCGCCATTACCACTAGTCTCCGCCATATTGGTTATGGTGTATGGCTGAAGCCCGGTATATCACCGGTTCGAGCCCCACGATCGACCATGTTTTGCAAGATGGTAGATTTTTAGAAAAAAAAAAAAAATAATTTTCTCAGAAAAATCTGACTATAGGAAAAACTATGTGTTCGGCCTTGTTTTCGAGATAAGTTCACTTGAATTTTCGATGAAAAATTCAAATTTATAATTTGCATAAACAAACAACATAGGCGGATGCAGCACCTCAAAATCGGTCTAGTGCCAAGGTTTCATAAGAATCTGATGAGTTTCCGCAGAGTTACAACAGTTAATGTCTATCTCATGTGCACGATCTCCATACGAGAGACGACTGTCAGGTAAGAGACGGTATTGCGAATATTGCGAGTTGTCATACAGTAGGTTATCATGCGATTGTTCTAGTCGATCTAACTGAGTAAATTTCGCTGATCAATAAATCATTTTCAAAATTTTGATTGCCCACAATACATCCCAAATGACAAATTGTAACCACTGCATTTCTAGTTTAATTTTTTTTTATAATTACGTTAATAATAACATTCTTTGTAAAGTACGCTCTTAGCCAGATCTAATGGTCTCCGAAGATGTTTACTTTGAATATGTGAACATTTTTTTTTCTGAAATGGTTTTCGGAAGCGAGATGTGATTTTTAAAAATTTTCCAGCCATCTGAAATAATGGTTTTAGGGCACTTCTGCCGTAGCGTATGTACTCGCGAACTCGTGTGCACGGTGGAGCGATGTCGTGCTACGATCCATGCTGACCGCCCATCGCGCTGATTTTTTTCTAGATGATAAAGGATCATTGTTATTTTTTCTTGTTTTTGCAGAACACATTGCAGAAGAAACAATTTTATACTTCTGAGAACGTTCAATTAGGTGAACTAACAAAATAAAAATTGGTTGAGTGCGAGAAGGAAATAAAGGAGTGAAAAGAGATTCACATCTCAGCATAAGGTAAGATGGTAGAGGAAAGATCAATTAAAACATACAGCATTGAGTAACAAAGGGAATAAGTTGGGAGCATTAAATCAACGAACATGTTTATTGATTTCGTTTGAAATTTCGATTCTAACTCCTCTATTCTTTGCGTTATGAAGCGATTTTCGAGTTTCGTGCAAATTCAAAGTGAAACAACCTTCGTCAAAATCGAAAATGCAGCAAGATACTCTGATTTCGAGATATCCGTCGAAGATAGAGTACTCCAACGCTATGCCATCTTCTCTAGACTCAAACACCTGTAAACACCAGATATTACTGAAGAGTACCAAACCATAATGTCTGTCTGTCACGTTGTATGTATGTATGTCACGCTTTCGTTTTTTGCTCATAACTCGCTTTAAACTCATCGCCCGAGGACAAGTCCTTGACCATTCGAATCATCTCGAAGAGCTTTTCAAAAATCGATATCATATTCATCATCACTACGCAACATTTCGTCATCCTTACACAATTCGTGGTTTTTCGCGTCTAATTCAGAAACAGTGTCAATCGACTCAGAATCGTCAGCGCTTTTCACCGACAACAACTATTTCACAATATTCGATTTCGTCATCATTACGAAATTTTCACATTTTCGCTCATAACTCGCTTCAAAATCATCGGAGAGGCTCGGGAGAAGTGCCAATCGACTCAGCAGGGCCAGCACTTCTCACCTACAGCAAGTATTTCGCAATTTTCGATTTCGTCATCATTACGAAATCTTCACATTTTCACTTATAACTCGCTTCAAAATCATGGGAGAGCCTCGGGAGAAGCATCAATCGACCTACCGTGCCCAGATTTCGCAATTTTCAAATTCGTCATCATTACGAAATCTTCAAATTTTCGCTCATCGGGGAGCTTCGGGAGAAGTGCCAATAGACATTTTATGAAGTATACGTTTTTTAGGATATTTTGGCCATACCCTTGTGAAAAGCTCGTGAGGCTGAGAGCGTGGAGGAAAAGTTGCGATGTAGCCACTGAGCGAAGCGGAGCGGCTACATCGCAACATTTCCGGAGCGCTCGAAATATCCTAAGAAAAAAAAAAAAAAAAAAAAAAAAAGAAAATATCCTAAAAAACGTATACTTCATAAAATGTCTATTGGCACTTCTCCCGAAGCTCCCCGATGAGCGACAATTTGAAGATTTCGTAATGATGACGAATTTGAAGATTGCGAAATCTGGGCACGGTAGGTCGATTGATGCTTCTCCCGAGGCTCTCCCATGATTTTGAAGCGAGTTATAAGTGAAAATGTGAAGATTTCGTAATGATGACGAAATCGAAAATTGCGAAATACTTGCTGTAGGTGAGAAGTGCTGGCCCTGCTGAGTCGATTGGCACTTCTCCCGAGCCTCTCCGATGATTTTGAAGCGAGTTATGAGCGAAAATGTGAAAATTTCGTAATGATGACGAAATCGAATATTGTGAAATAGTTGTTGTCGGTGAAAAGCGCTGACGATTCTGAGTCGATTGACACTGTTTCTGAATTAGACGCGAAAAACCACGAATTGTGTAAGGATGACGAAATGTTGCGTAGTGATGATGAATATGATATCGATTTTTGAAAAGCTCTTCGAGATGATTCGAATGGTCAAGGACTTGTCCTCGGGCGATGAGTTTAAAGCGAGTTATGAGCAAAAAACGAAAGCGTGACATACATACATACAACGTGACAGACAGACATTATGGTTTGGTACTCTTCAGTAATATCTGGTGTTTACAGGTGTTTGAGTCTAGAGAAGATGGCATAGCGTTGGAGTACTCTATCTTCGACGGATATCTCGAAATCAGAGTATCTTGCTGCATTTTCGATTTTGACGAAGGTTGTTTCACTTTGAATTTGCACGAAACTCGAAAATCGCTTCATAACGCAAAGAATAGAGGAGTTAGAATCGAAATTTCAAACGAAATCAATAAACATGTTCGTTGATTTAATGCTCCCAACTTATTCCCTTTGTTACTCAATGCTGTATGTTTTAATTGATCTTTCCTCTACCATCTTACCTTATGCTGAGATGTGAATCTCTTTTCACTCCTTTATTTCCTTCTCGCACTCAACCAATTTTTATTTTGTTAGTTCACCTAATTGAACGTTCTCAGAAGTATAAAATTGTTTCTTCTGCAATGTGTTCTGCAAAAACAAGAAAAAATAACAATGATCCTTTATCATCTAGAAAAAAATCAGCGCGATGGGCGGTCAGCATGGATCGTAGCACGACATCGCTCCACCGTGCACACGAGTTCGCGAGTTTTTTTTTAAATTTCAGAAGGATCCTTCTTAACTGGCCTCCTTCTCTACCAGCAGAATATCACGACCGCCGAGCGTCTTTACCTTTTACGAAAAATTTTTGTGTGGCACGGGTAACTGTACTCTGAAGTTATGGCACCGAATCAGAAGGGTTAATGTTCAATTGTAAGTTCTAGAGAGAATTTAATTCGAATTTGATCCGTATGGTAGAAGTTTTATTTCAACCGTTCTTTTTTTCTGTTGAAATACTCCATCATTACTATCTCGATTCCTTTGCAGGAACCAAGTGCGTGTGATCATCAAGGGCTTCGTCTCCTTCAACAACAACGTCTCCGCTAGGAAGCACCATATCAGAGTCTTCCGCTCAAGGTACGGTATTGATTGATGCTACTGTAGTGGAGTATATATTAGACATAATTTATTTGAAGGAGGAGTCAGGCGAGGACAACACGGACCTCTTCCTCGAGGAGCGTGAGAATGAGATCCAGGCTGCGCAGGTCATCATTATCGATTATTGGCTAACCTGTTGGGTTACTGTAACTGTTTTTTTGCATTAGTACTACAATATTTTTTATCATGGACTCGACGATGATTCAATCCATCACAATATATCATAGCAGAACAAGAAGATGATGATTCCTGGCATGGCGAATCCCGTAAAGGTGATAACGATAGAGAAAACTTATATCAAATATATAAATAGCAGTTTTCCACGCACTCGTAGTATCGAACGGAGATACGACTCCGAATCCAGAACCGGAAAATGCCTAGAAGCCGGTTCTGGTACAAATCGTTGACGTCAAAGTTTTTTTCTCGTAGACGATATACTCTAACACAATTATCTCATGGAGATTGTTCAAACTTGGGGCTCCCAGTTCCTAGGGTTCCAGCAATCTTGCAGAATACACTTGTTAAACATACTTTATCATAATAAGTGTCGGAATAGTACATACCAAAACACATATCTCTGCTACACGATTCGAGAAACCGCTTGTAATTTGACGTCGTGCGATTGTAATTTTTCTGAAAGTCGGAATCGAAGGTGATCCTTGATATTCCCGCTTTTAGGAAAGCTCCAATGAGATTGAAATCGACGTCCTGGAATGCAAATTTCAATATAGACAAAAATAATAATGAATCGAATCGAACATGGAAGCCGTTATTAAATTAAGAATTTCCAGAACATACACTTCAGCGGATCCCGTTCCACCTGACACTGGAGAACATGAAATGGTTGAAAGGGGCTGCAAAATCGATCACGTCTCTCTCGTGTTCGGTCATGAGCTCCGTTCGATCCACCGAACACGATTGTCTTACATACATTGAATCAGCTGTAATCGTGACTTCTCCGATTCCAACTTCGGCCAATTTCCGAGCAAGTCGCCCTTCAAATAAAAAAAATACAACCGTCTGACCTAATTTCACAGTTGTAATATTTATATTTCATACGAAACTCACGAAGAGTGGGAACAAACGTGCGTTTGGCGCTCTTCGGAATGCTCTAGACGATTAATTCAACGTGTTTCGCTTGAACGACTGATACCAGATCGGGCACGTCTTGTCTGCAATGACGACGTCAGATATTCACCGAATAGCAGTTATTGTTCTCCAAATTGAGTACACTCACAGCTGGGGCAGACTCCGCGATTCAAACACAAAGAGTTTATCGAACGGACCTAGTTTGTCTGTCTATCAAGCGTGACCCCGCTGCGTCAAACCCGCGATCATTTATTGCAAGCACTACTGATATTCTATCCAATGATGTCGGCCTTCTGAATGGCCGTGAATATGCTCTTCGATATAATATTGCGATATGCCCGTAACATTGTTTCCTCGTTTCGCAGCTCAAGTTGAACTTTTGTGGATAAACGTCTGTCTAGTATGGCCGATTCAGTCACATCCACAGTTACTCGAGTTGGAATTCTCAGAAGTCATGTGTCCACTCTTTAATTTATCATTGTTAAATCTCCGGATTGCGCTCACGAATACACTCTTTGCGGTGAGAGATAATGATTGCATAATAGTTCTCCGATCATTTTGAGTCCTACGACGTCCTTGTAGCTCGTCTGGGTTCATAATTACACGATCTGAACTAAACTAATCCAACACTGTTCATACGTGCAGGGTGAATCGCACCAAGATTTACCTTATCCATATTGAAATGCGATATCTGAGCTTTTTTGAAGAAGGAAAAATCGCGTGGCCCCTCATACGGAAATGTGAACCAGCACCGAGCCTGTAGTTCGAAATCAGCCACTTCCTTATCTTTGATATATGAGACGAATCGCGCGAGAATCGAGAGTATTGACGACCCCGCGGCGGTAGAAAATTTGTATCCCGGATCCCGCTGAAAAGTATATCGTAAGTACTTCAAATGGTGCTCTATAAAACTGCGTTGGCGGAATTTTGATATCGGCTCACATCTCCGAGTATTGGTAGGACAAATTAGGCGTACTATGAGTTTTTAGTCAAAATCCGATGAACAAAAACGATCATAACTCGCTTCACAATAAAGCTAGAAACAAAATGCATTCGAAAGAGCAGCCAGAGAGGAAGATTTCATATGTTGGTGATATCATTCCTAGTCCATGCGCTGGAGCGGGGTGGTCGGTTTTTTCTAAAAAGTGATGTAACTCTGGTAATAGTTTATTTTACAAAAAGTTCTCGAGAATGATTTTAGATTATACTAGTACCTCCTCCATCCCAAAAAATCAGAAAAATTGGAAATGGCAAAAAAAAAGGGGGCGGCCTTTTGTCCAAAAAACCTGCGATTTTTACAGTTTTGAAGGTTTTTCAAGTGTAACTTTTCTCAAACATGTTTTCATGTACTCTCATATCGAAATTCGGATTCAGCGCGCAAAAATACACCAGAATTTCCTATAGACATATTTTTTAGAGATGAAATTTTTTTCGACTTTGACCACTTTTTCACCATGTGGTCCACAAATCGATGTTTCTATAAGAATTTCTGGCGTATTTTTGCACGTAGAATCCGAAAATGCATACTAGAGCTCATGAAAGTGCGAAAGAAAAAAGTTATGGTTCACAAAGCTAGTATTCTTCGGATTTTTTAGCATAACTTTTTTCTTTCGCACTTTCATGAGCTCTAGTATGCATTTTCGGATTCTACGTGCAAAAATACGCCAGAAATTCCTATAGAAACATTATTCAGAGAATGTGATATTTTGTCCCAAAAACGGACCAAAGGCTAGCTCAAGCAAAACCACCTCTCTTCAAGAATATGTTGAGATCACCCCGCAGACTCTTTATCAAACCTACAAGGTTAATTTTTTCGATTTGATACGCAAGTAAGTCTGATAGCAGTTTCTAGTCATTATTAAATATAGCTGATACCATAGATGATTGCAAATGCATCTGTTTCGTTGTATCTTTCGTTATTATTATTTTTTTAATTTCAGAAAATAATCCAGCCCTCTGCAAAAACCAGCGTGTTCTTTCTCCCCAAATGCCACAAGAACCAGTGTATTCCATTCCTCAAATTGATTCTTGTACAGAGACGGAAGATTCTACTCAAACAAAGACATTCAGGCATATTTAATTTGTGTTCTTCTCATGTATCATACTTGGTGGGCAAACCGTGACAGATGATCGTTTTGGGCAATTTTTGACTTTATTGACTTCGAGCGAGTGTTGAATTATAAATTCCAATTTTTTTTTCTTATTTTTTGACCACACTTGTTTACTGGAATAGGCCTGGAATGTCCTGGTGAAATATTTCTCTAACATGGAGAAAACTAAAGCTAAAATGCAGTGATTACGGTAGTAAGGAGTAGGTAGGTAAATTCTATCCCTCGTTTATTTTCAATTTCCAAATTTATTTATTTCTTTTTTCTCCAGTTTAGAGAAATATTTCACTTCTCATGTATCATACTTGGTGGGCAAACCGCGACAGATGATCATTTTGGGCAATTTTTGACTTTTTTTGACTTCCAGCGAATGTTGACTTATAAATTCCGATTTTTCTTTCTTATTTTTTGTCCACCCTTGTTTGCTGGAATTGGCCTAGAATGTCCTGGTGAAATATTTCTCTAAACTGGAGAAAAAAGAAATAAATAAATTTGGAAATTGAAAATAAACGAGGGATAGGATTTACCTACCTACTCCATACTACCGTAATCACTGCATTTTAGCTTTAGTTTTCTCCATGTTAGAGAAATATTTCACCAGGACATTCCAGGCCTATTCCAGTAAACAAGTGTGGTCAAAAAATAAGAAAGAAAAATTGGAATTTATAATTCAACACTCGCTCGAAGTCAATAAAGTCAAAAATTGCCCAAAACGATCATCTGTCACGGTTTGCCCACCAAGTATGATACATGAGAAGAACACAAATTAAATATGCCTGAATGTCTTTGTTTGAGTAGAATCTTCCGTCTCTGTACAAGATTCCAATCGATTTGAGGAATGGAATACACTGGTTCTTGTGGCATTTGGGGAGAAAGAACACGCTGGTTTTTGCAGAGGGCTGGATTATTTTCTGAAATTAAAAAAAATAATAATAACGAAAGATACAACGAAACAGATGCATTTGCAATCATCTATGGTATCAGCTATATTTAATAATGACTAGAAACTGCTATCAGACTTACTTGCGTATCAAATCGAAAAAATTAACCTTGTAGGTTTGATAAAGAGTCTGCGGGGTGATCTCAACATATTCTTGAAGAGAGGTGGTTTTGCTTGAGCTAGCCTTTGGTCCGTTTTTGGGACAAAATATCACATTCTCTGAATAATGTTTCTATAGGAATTTCTGGCGTATTTTTGCACGTAGAATCCGAAAATGCATACTAGAGCTCATGAAAGTGCGAAAGAAAAAAGTTATGCTAAAAAATCCGAAGAATACTAGCTTTGTGAACCATAACTTTTTTCTTTCGCACTTTCATGAGCTCTAGTATGCATTTTCGGATTCTACGTGCAAAAATACGCCAGAAATTCTTATAGAAACATCGATTTGTGGACCACATGGTGAAAAAGTGGTCAAAGTCGAAAAAAATTTCATCTCTAAAAAATATGTCTATAGGAAATTCTGGTGTATTTTTGCGCGCTGAATCCGAATTTCGATATGAGAGTACATGAAAACATGTTTGAGAAAAGTTACACTTGAAAAACCTTCAAAACTGTAAAAATCGCAGGTTTTTTGGACAAAAGGCCGCCCCCTTTTTTTTCCCATTTCCAATTTTTCTGATTTTTTGGGATGGAGGAGGTACTAGTATAATCTAAAATCATTCTCGAGAACTTTTTGTAAAATAAACTATTACCAGAGTTACATCACTTTTTAGAAAAAACCGACCACCCCGCTCCAGCGCATGGACTAGGAATGATATCACCAACATATGAAATCTTCCTTTCTGGCTGCTCTTTCGAATGCATTTTGTTTCTAGCTTTATTGTGAAGCGAGTTATGATCGTTTTTGTTCATCGGATTTTGACTAAAAACTCATAGTACGCCTAATTTGTCCTACCAATACTCGGAGATGTGAGCCGATATCAAAATTCCGCCAACGCAGTTTTATAGAGCACCATTTGAAGTACTTACGATATACTTTTCAGCGGGATCCGGGATACAAATTTTCTACCGCCGCGGGGTCGTCAATACTCTCGATTCTCGCGCGATTCGTCTCATATATCAAAGATAAGGAAGTGGCTGATTTCGAACTACAGGCTCGGTGCTGGTTCACATTTCCGTATGAGGGGCCACGCGATTTTTCCTTCTTCAAAAAAGCTCAGATATCGCATTTCAATATGGATAAGGTAAATCTTCGTGCGATTCACCCTGCACGTATGAACAGTGTTGGATTAGTTTAGTTCAGATCGTGTAATTATGAACTTCAGCGGATCCCGTTCCACCTGACACTGGAGAACATGAAATGGTTGAAAGGGGCTGCAAAATCGATCACGTCTCTCTCGTGTTTGAATCGCGGAGTCTGCCCCAGCTGTGAGTGTACTCAATTTGGAGAACAATAACTGCTATTCGGTGAATATCTGACGTCGTCATTGCAGACAAGACGTGCCCGATCTGGTATCAGTCGTTCAAGCGAAACACGTTGAATTAATCGTCTAGAGCATTCCGAAGAGCGCCAAACGCACGTTTGTTCCCACTCTTCGTGAGTTTCGTATGAAATATAAATATTACAACTGTGAAATTAGGTCAGACGGTTGTATTTTTTTTATTTGAAGGGCGACTTGCTCGGAAATTGGCCGAAGTTGGAATCGGAGAAGTCACGATTACAGCTGATTCAATGTATGTAAGACAATCGTGTTCGGTGGATCGAACGGAGCTCATGACCGTGGTATGTTTTTCTCTCAAAAAAGTCCTGTATCTACGCTGGAAATTCTTAATTTAATAACGGCTTCCATGTTCGATTCGATTCTTTATTATTTTTGTCTATATTGAAATTTGCATTCCAGGACGTCGATTTCAATCTCATTTGAGCTTTCCTAAAAGCGGGAATATCAAGGATCACCTTCGATTCCGACTTTCAGAAAAATTACAATCGCACGACGTCAAATTACAAGCGGTTTCTCAAGGTGAATCGTGTAGCAGAGATATGTGTTTTGGTCATTAGAAACGGCCGATAATTGTAAAATATCAATCAAGATAGAGCACATTCATTCTAGAAAGTGACTCGATCTCAGCGAGTGCACAATACGATCCGATCGGCGCAGCTTCCGACTGTCATACACGGAGATACTTTCCAAGTCGCGCCCGATCATCCCATCTACGTCACTAAATGTGAATTTAGCTAGACAAATGATATCGACAATTGATTATTTTCAGTGATTGTCCGCGATCTGAATAATCCCAGATCGATGGATGATCTTCTCATCACCAATGAATAACAAAATAGACAGAATTGTAAATATTCAAGAAACAAGTCAAGATTCTACCTGTCAAAAGTTTACAAGTTCTCCAAGAGACTTGCCATCCAACCCCAATCAGCACAAAGAGCAAGAGAGACATTCGAAAAATAAAATGTATAAATCGCATTGTCTTAATGGCATCTGTCTTTTATTCTACAAATATATCGTGTAATATATCTACATATATAGAGTGAGAGCGATTTGCAGGCCCCGACCATTTGATTGTACATATACGGTGCATTGCTCGCTGAAAGTGATTAATTGTTGATTGATCAGGGATTAAAACTGTTGTTAATCCCCTAGGTTATGCCCTACACTCACATAGAAAATGTAAATGATCCGATACTCCGGGAGTTTTTCTTGAATATCAGGGATATTGCTGGCATCCATTTGTGATACCTCGATACCCATAGTTGAACAGAACTTCTTGGTGTATAATTCTTGCGTTCGTGGATATCGCAAAGCCTAGAAGTAAGTACATTTTTTTTAAAAATACAATTAAAATTTTAAAAAAGAGGCCATTAACTTGGTGGAAAATCATACAATGGCAAGGAGTCTACAGATGTACGTCTACAGACGGGGCTCCCGAGTATCTCGCGATTCGTCTCATATTACCGTCTTCTTCTTTTGGTTCTTGACTTTCCAGCCTTTCATTGAGCGCTGATGTAGGCAGATGAAATGTTGCGCTGTAGCCAAGTTGTCGATGTCGATGGAGATGTGCAGAGAGTTTTTAAGTTGAAGTTTATGTGGTACCATATCAATATATTTGCTGTACTCCCTAAAATGATTCCCTATTATTGTTGAGGCATGGGCGCGCTTGCATTCCACGAGGTGGAAAACAACGCGATATCACCATAATTCGAATTGTGTTTTTTTGTAATAGGTTTCGCCTTGTAAGCATGAGATTGAGAACGTTTAGTTACTCTCTATACAGATGGCCAGAGAGGTGAAATATCGTGCAAATACAAGAGAATATCTTGTTCATTAGAGCGTATGCCATGAAAGGGCGGACAAGAACACACACTTTTGCTTCTCTTTTTGCAGATGGCACTCTCTCCCATGGTAACGGAATATGAACTCACCTTTTGCAAACTCAAGCATAAAATAATACACTCCTCTGGCTTCTGTAACTCGGAAATCCTAGGTGTCAAGTAGGTGCTCAGTATCCGAGAGCTCTTCAAAGGGAACTTTGAGCAATTCCATTTCCTTCCATTTCAGTGTTATCGGGGTATAAACTTAAATTTGGTCACTGACCGCGCGCAAATTGAGCCTGTCATGGAGAGGGACGTTCTCAACAATCTTCTCCAGCACCTCCGGAGCCATTTCGTCGATCCCCGTGGTCCCCATGGTAAAAAGCAGGCAAGAACTGTGGTCGAGCACGTGATAAACTGGTCCGAGGAGCCGCTCGCGCTCCGGCAGACGACGCTAACCGCAGTAAGAGTGAGAATTGAACGAGAGAAGAGAGAGAACGGGAGAAATATATGACGAGAGTGTTAGTGTGTAGGGTAAGCGGAAGCAATAGTGAGAGGGAGAGGGAAAGGAGAAGAGAAGGATATGAGTGCGGATGAGAGGAGTGGTGCGAGAGCGGAGCAGAAATGTGGGGGAGGAGAAGAGCAATTGTCCATTACGTTTGCAGGTCACTGACAGACTCCGACCCCCAGAGGGAGGAGCCTGTCCCTCCCCCTCTATTCTTCAGTCTTCCTCTTCTCTCGCTTCTTAGTTAGTCTCCCCTCCATTAGTTATCAATGCGATAAAAGGGCTATATCTTACCATCGGGTATGTTGGCAATCACATGGGAACGGGACTGATGGATACAGTAGGTACTAGAGTCAGGCCAGGGACCGACCGTTCCCTCTCTGTCCTATTGCAGGGGTAGTTTTTATCGAGAAACAAGAATTTGGCCAAATCGACGTCGCGTCGTACCGGGATTCAGAAGCTTCTGATCGAAAAACGGAAAACGCCAGTCGATTCGGAATCAACAGTTACCTCTAGGACGAATTTTTAAGAGACCGGATCGGTTATTTTAGACCACCCCCCGGAACCGTTCCTCTAGCAATGAGAATCCCGAGCCCATATACGGGTGATAGGTGGGTCTTGGTCCCATAACAGACAACATACCACTTATTTGTCATTCCTGCTACGGAGCAGGGAGAAACACAATTTTAGATGAAAAATGGTCGAAAAATAATATTTTTTCAACCGATCAAGATCGATCTAATTTCTCTTTCGCATTTACTTAGGGCAGTCCTGAGGCTCTGAAATTACAGTTCTGATTGATTTTTGCTCATTATGAAAATCACTTTCTCGTCATCAAATTTTGTTTTTTGACATCAAGTGGTGTATTCTTGGCAAAAGTTTCAGGCCGCCCTATAAACGTTTTGTAGCCCTTCCAATTCCGCGTCGGATACACCTATGTTAAGATTGGATTATGGACGCCGAAGCCATATTTATTCGATTAAATCCAAAAAACAGCCGATTTCGACAGTTTTTCGTGCATAACTTTTTTCTTTAATTTTTTGACGAACTATGATACTGATTTTCGAAATCTACGCACAAAAATACACCAGAAATATTTTTAGTCATTTTTTACCTTTTTTAACTTTTTCTTGACCCCGGGTTCATAGTCATTTTTGGGTCAAAAAGTCAAAATCTCAGAACTGTCTTACTATAGGTGTTTCCGTAGTATTTTCACGCGTAGAATTCGAATTTTCATACCAGAGCTCACCAAAATGCGAAAGAAAAAATATATAATCGATTTTACGACAACAATATATTTTATGACCATAACTTTTTTCTTTCGCATTTTGGTGAGCTCTGGTATGAAAATTCGTGTTCTACGCGTGAAAATACTACGGAAACACTTATAGTCAGATAGTTCTGAGATTTTGACTTTTTGACTCAAAAATGACCATGAACCCGGGGTCAAGAAAAAGTTGAAATTGTTTTGTTTCGGAACATTATGAATATAGATGTTTCTAGTGTATTTTGGGCGTAGATTTCGAATATCATTATTATAGTTCATGAAAAACTAAAGAAAAAAGTTGTGCACGAAAAACTGTAGAAATCGGCGGTTTTTTGGATTTAATCGAATAAATACGGCCTCGGCGTCCATGATCCAAACTTAACATAGGTGTGTCCGACGCGGAATTGGAAGGACTACAAAACGTATATAGTGCGGCCTGGAACTTTTGCCAAAAATACACCACTTGATGTTAAAAAACAAAATTTGATGACGATGTGCCTACGGCATGCGATCGTAGGGAGATGAGAGAGAGATGCAATATTCCCCTTTCCCCCCAATGATTCATTGCTCATGTCCCCTCATCGTTTCCCCATATTGGAATGCCCACGTTATTGCGTTTTAGTCACTGCTATTTAAGAATATGCCCTCATCGATAAAGTATTGGCAAACTGAACTGTCGAACTGCCAACAGTGGTGCATCAAGCTATGACGAACGCCCGGCCGTTAAGAAGCGCGGATGCCGCCCCGAAGATGGATTCGGCAAGGAAAGCGATCGACTCTCTCATCAGGAAAGGACAGTCCTACATCCAAGAGGTGAATGATCAAGATTACTCAGTGACGAACGACAGGGAAGCAATCGAAGGGCTGCTTACATTCTGTCAAGAGCGAAGAAAGGCGCTGGAAACCAACAGACGACAGCTGTTGTGCGCCCTAGCCGACATGGAAGCCGTCGTCAACCGCATCGTAGAGGAGGACACGAAGAGGACCGCAGAGGAGGATCGAGACAAAGCGAAGGATGAAGTGGACAGCCTCATCGAACACATCGGCACCGTGATTCCACAGATGGAGGAAAACGAATCGATCTACGAGAGGGCTCTGAGGAAAGCAAGTGTAGGAGAGGAGAGACACCGAGAAGTGATCTCGACACCTGCCACAGAAAGTACCGAAGCCGAGACGACGCCAAGAACGAATGGATCTACGAGCAGGACCCACCTCCCACGACAGGAGCTTCCGAAGTTCAGGGGAGAACGTTCGGAGTGGAGGCAGTTCCTGCAGATCTTCGAATCAACGATGAGGGCAGAGAGGCTCTCGGATCTGGAGAAGCTGAGATACCTGATGGGATGCCTCGAAGGGAAGGCAAAGGAAGTGGTCTCCGGATATGCGGTCAGTGAAGGCGCATACACCAGCGTGCTACAAGCCCTCAAGGACGAATTCGGCGACGACGAGCTAGTCAAGATTCGACCTCACACTCAGCTACGGACTCTGAACAAGGCCAACGAATCGGTCGCATCCACTCATCGAATCCTGATGGAGGTGCAAAGAATAGTACGGCAGCTTCAACTACTCGGTGAGAACACAAACCACCCGATGATGGAGTTCAGCATCATGGAAAAGCTCCCCCAGTGGATCAACAGGGAGATCATGACGTTCAAGAGAGGGCTGAAGAATCCATCAGTGGACAAGATCATTGAATTCGCAGTCAGTGAAGTCAAAGACCAACGAACCGTGGAAGAAATTCCTGGAGGAGGAAATGGACTGAAAGTGAAGGTCAACTTCATCAAGCAGAGTCCACCACGAGGAGAAGGCTGCGGAAAACGTCGACGATCGGAAAAGAGACCGACCAACGTGGAGTGCTTCCTATGTGAAGAAGCCTGATCTTCGCTGGAAGCTGCACACGCTACCCAACCCCGTGGGATAGGAGAGCCGCAGTCGCAGAAAAAAGGCTCTGCAGGAAGTGTCTCCGGCGGGGTCACCAACCCAAAGAATGTAGGAGACGAGCAGGTTGCAAATCATGCAGAGAGGAACATCATGAGGCATTGTATGAGAAGAATGAGAAACCCGCGTGGCGTGCAAAGGTCAATACTTTGCAAAATGGCGAGCAACAATCGAACCACCACCCCTCTGTGATCCTCCCAACCTGCAATTCAACAATCCTCAATCCAGAAAGTGGACTGAAGAAGAAGGTCGACATCTTTTTGGATTCGGGGAGCGATGTCTCCTTCATCAAGGAATCAGTGGCAAAGAGGCTCGGACTATGGGCTCTCAGGAGTAAGAGGATGAAGATCACCACATTCAACGGACAATCCGACGAATTCGACTCGAGTGAGCACACTCTGGGACTCAAGCAGAAGGACGGCTCGGTCAAACTCATCCAGATCTTCACAGCACCAAGAGTGCTATGGGAAATTATAGGAAACATTCGGGAGACTCTACCATCAGGACTGACCATCGTGGATACGACTCTAGGAAGGATGATCACGGGAAGGACTTCCACAGATCACATGGATCCGGAAGAGCTTGTCCACTTGATAATCGAGGACGAGAAGTCTCTCGACACACTGTCAAGGGATTTGTTCAAGCTCGAGTCAGTGGGGATAGTGGACGATCCAGAGGAGAATGCCAATGCTCAGGCGAAGAAGATCTTCTACGAGAAGCTGAAAATGAATGATGACGGTCGATACTCCGTCGGGTATCTGTGGAGAGAGCCTCACCCTCAAATCTGGAACAACCGAAACGGATGCGTAAAGCGGTTGGAGAGCCTGATCAAGCGACTGAAGGAGAATGGTCAACTGGAGAAATACGATAAAGCTATCCTGGAGCAGTGGGAGCATGGATTCATCGAAGCCGCGAATGAATTCTCCACACCTGATGGAGATGTCTGGTACGCACCGCACCATGCGGTCATCCACAAGTCGAAGCCCAATAAACCACCTCGGGTGGTATTCGACGCCAGCTGTGGAGGGAGAGGGAGATCCCTGAACTCGCACCTATATGCCGGAGAGAACATGATTCCGAAAATCTTCGACATCCTTCTCAAGATGAGAACGAAGGAAATCATCGTCACAGCGGACATTGCGAAAGCCTTCAATCAACTCGAGTTGAACAAGGAGGACAGAGACGCAATGAGATTCCTTTGGCTTAAGGATATCGACAAACCACCGACAGAATAGAACGTGATGGCTCTTCGATTCAAGAGACTGCCTTTCGGAGTGGTGTGCGCTCCGTACTTGCTGCAGGAGACGATCCAGTATCATCTGAGAAGGGAAGGGACTCCACTAGCAGAAGAGATCGCAGGACTCATATATGCCGACAACATTGTCATGGCTGCTGAGACCACAGAGGAGGCGAGAATCAAGTGCAAGGAGGCCAAGGAGATTTTCGCCAGCGCCCACATGCCCTTGCGGGAATTCTTCTCAAACGACCTAGCAATTAACAAGGAGTTCGGAGACGATCCCAAAGCCGAACCGGAGACCAAGTTCCTTGGAGTTCCTTGGATATTGACCACGGATGTATAAGGAGCGGCCCGGCTGAACTGGAAACACCGACCAAGAAAGTGGTACTCACGACGGTCGCCAGTGTATGGGATCCTAATGGAGTCGCCAGCCCAGCTCTTCTTCTAGGGAGAATTTACTACCAGAACATTCTGGACAAAGAATGGAATGAGAAGTTGTCTGCGGAAGAACAGCAAGAATGGATGGAGATCGCCAGGGATCTGCATGAGAAGACGTTCACGCTACCCAGGAGGGTCCAACTGAATGACTCCTCAGAGATTCACGTCTTCACCGACGCCCGCAGATGGAGCTACTGGGAGTGGAGATCGGAACAGCAGTGGCCAAGCACATCAAGGAGACCCTCGCCCCTATGGCTAAGGTGATACTCTGGACGGACAACAAACATGTAATCGAATGGATCAGGGATCAGAGGGACAAGTCGCACACGAAGTTTGTCCAAAACAGGGTCCTTGCCATCAAACGCAATGCGAGTATCGATGTGTACAGATACGTGCCCACGCTGGATAACCCCGCCGATCTGTGTTCGAGAGGAATGAGAATGGAAGAACTGGACAACTGCAAACTGTGGAAGGAAGGACCAGTTTGGCTCTCCAAGGGAGAAGAACACTGGCCAACAAGCCCAGCGGGCGAAGTATTCAAGGTAGAATGCGAGGAGGACCCCGAGGAGGCCGCGGATCCAATCGGCGTGGCAACGGTCAACACAGTCGTCCACTCAATGGAATCAAAACTGATCGATGTGAATAGGTTCAGTAAACTGAACCGCCTGCTGAACAGCACCTCATATGTGCTTCGATTCGGACGAAATCTTGCAACGAAAGCCGGAGTAGATCTGCACGAGATCTACCTGAAGACGAATCCGGATGAGAGGAGTGGCGAACCAAGTACAAAAGAGCGGAAGAAGGCAGCAAAGGTTCTACTGAAAATGATTGCAAACGATTTCCCGCCCTCAACCTCAGAAATCAATAGCTTCAACCTCATCAAAGGAGCGGATGGTCTCTGGAGAAGCAGCAGGAGCTGAGGAGCGACTTGCCCGAAGAGGCCAAGACTCCGGTCTTCATCAGCAGACGAGATCCACTCGCTAGACTGCTCGTCAAGGACGCCCACGAGCGGATGTGCCACGGAGGGATACCGTCGACTGTAAGCGCGCTCCGGGCAGCCTACTGTGTACCGCAGCCGAAGCAACAGGCAAGGAGTGTGATTTCCGAATGTGCAGCATGTCGGCGACGAAAGACAGCAAAGCCATACGCATACCCGGATATGGGAGACTTACCCGAAGAAAGGACACGCCGTCATTGCCCGTTCGTAAACATCGGAGTCGACTATCTCGGTCCTCTGGGAATGAAGGAAGATGGAAAAAGCGAGAAGGTGTGGATCGCCCTTTTCTCTTGCATGGCCACGCGGGCTATCCATCTGGAGCTGGTAGAGGACCTCAGCGCAGCAACGTTCCTACTGGCAATGAGAAGATTCGTTGCAAGGCGAGGAAGACAGAAGCAGATTCTGTCTGACAATGCGACAAATTTCCAATTTGCTGCGCAATCGATCGACCTCTGGAAGGAGATACAGGACGACCCGGAGCTGATGGGATATGTCGCCAAAGAAGCAATTCAATGGACGTTTATCCCTCCCCGTGCCCCATGGAGCCCCATGGAGAAGGGCGTTCTACGAGAGAATGATGGCCCTTGTGAAGGAAGCGATCAGAGGAGCGATTGGAAGGAAATCTATCCCCAGGAAGGAGATGGAGACGCTAGTGACCGAGGTGGAGGCGGTTGTAAACTGCAGGCCCATTACAGTCGACGATGACTGAGTACCTCTCCGCCCCCACGACTTCTCATCACCACTCGGAGAAGCGGGAGTTCCGAATCTCGATTCCGAAGAGGGAGATGAAGATTTCCACGAAGGAAGCAACCGAGAGCAGTTGATGGAGATGTGGAGATCAACAACTCGATCGATTCTGGATCAAATGGACAACTCTCTACCTGACGGAGCTAAGGGACAGACACAAATTCCCTCAGGAGAGGAGCGTCACCAAGCCCGGGGATCCTTCCCGGGGAGCAGCTCATAAATTCTTGCGAGTCTCCATTTCCCTCTCGGAAGTTTGGTTCTCACCAGTGCTCAACGAAATTGTGCTGGTCGTCGATGAGCAACTTCCGAGAGGGAAATGGAGACTCGCAAGAATTTATGAGCTGCTCCCCGGGAAGGACGGAGCGATCAGGACAGCCAGGATACGCACCGCAAATGGGCGAACAACAACAAGAGGGGTAAATCGTCTCATCCCTCTTGAACAAGCAATTCTGGACGAGGAAACTCCTGTGCAGCGCGAAGACTCGCCCATGTCATTAATCGAGACTGACTGCGTCTACGGAAATGAAGTGGAAACCATCGAGAATTCGAAGGCCCAGGGACACGCAGCAACGGCCAACGAGATCAAGGAATCCGAGCGGAAGACCAACCGGACGAGCAGGAAACGCAAGAATCGAGAGAAAAGGCCCGAGGTCACACAAGTAGCGCCACACTACAACCTGCGACCACGAATGATGACGACACTTCTCGCGATGAGCCTAGTCACGATGGCAGCCGCTTCCAATTGTCCAGGAAACTCAGCACCTCAGGACGGAGTAATCGAGTTTATCGAAAGTTGCACTCCTTCAGGAATAGTGGTGTACAAGAGGAGCGACGACTCGATGTGCTACACCCTCACCAACTGCAAGACACAGAAGCAAGTACTCCAGGAGACGGATAGAAGAGGCGCAGTTCCCTGTGGACCAGTCTGCAGATGTCCAGCATGGTCAAATGGATGCTCCTTCTACCGAGGACCCTACACAGCAAACTCGACAATGGAAAACACGAAAACCGCCAACCTGCTGAAGGACGCCGGTTTCAACGCATGCAGCTGGGAAAAGTCCAAGAAGGGATGCGCAAAAGAAGCGATCGAAACAGATGCTCACGAAATTGAGCTATTCGACGGATCGCGACACCCAGTGAAGGACCTCAGACTGCGAATGTACAAGGTCACGCACTTCTGGTGTATGGGAGGCAGCCGACGAAGTGGAACGCCCGACTACTGCAAGGATCATCAGTGTGATGACAACCCCAACGGATTCTGCACCATACCGAGAGCGGAGATGACATTCCTACAAACAAGGTCGGGATCGGTCGCAATCAAGGCATGGGGAGTGATCCGAGTGCGGTTCTATGAATTTCGGGAGGAACGGATCGATGATGGAGAATCGAGATCCGAGCGCCGGAGAACCAAAGAAGTACCAAGGAAGAGGTACCAGCAAATCACCGAGCCAAAGAATCCCAAGGAAATAGAGAAGACCGAGGAAAGAAGAATTGGAACTTCGGCGAGAAGAAGATCGACCTCCCTAAGAACATCGCGCAATATGTCCCGAAATGGAAAGGAAGCTGCGCAAAGATGGATCTTCTCAACCTCGATTGTTGGTCCTGGTGGATAGGAGTGATAGCAGGAATCATCTTTTACCTGGTTATCTTCATTGTGGCAGTCGTCCTCAAGATCGTGTGCCTCGTGACCGAGACTCTCAGCTGCGTGAGATATGTATGCTGCTTCACAGCTTCAACATTCCGATCTACGTGGAGATGGAGCCGAGCGAAAGTGAGGACGGCAGCTCGAAGAATTCCGAAGAAAGCATTCGTCTACGTCGCTGCCATTTCGCTGATCGGAGCCGCAACTTGCTGCGACCGGACTACAATCACAGCAAAACAAAACGAGTGCGCAATGGTTAGAGGAGAGAAAAGGACCTGCTCGATCAGCCAAGTGATGGACATCGATGGAATACGCCTAGGAGCCACCGTATGCTTTTTCTTCGCGACACCGGAGGGGGGCATCTCATCGGAGATGACCATGATCAAAGTGGACGGACTCGTCAGCTGCACGAACGAGAGGATACTCTTCTACACGAGAGCATATCGCACAACGGTAGCCTCAATGAAAAGATGCGATGGAAGCGGATCCTGCAGGGATATGAATGCGCCAACATCGGAGCCCAAGAGAGGATTCCGGAGCTGGGAACCGCATCCGACTTTCCAGGACACACATACTGCCGCGAGTCCTGTGGTGACTGGTCATGTGGTTGTTTTCACGGAACTCCTGGTTGCTTGTTCTACCGAGTACACGCCATCCCTTACTGAGGACTCCTGGACTACAGTGGCTGAATGTGAACAGGAAGCGGCCGAAGTGGAACTGCAGATCACTGAAAGAAATAGGAGCACCATAACGGCTCTGCTCAAAGGGAAGGAGCAAATCCAGATGGATCGAATGACAGTCGTTCTCAAGATAATTGAGAACGCACCGAGACTGCAAGGAGTGAAGTCACTACGAACGGGAGAAGAGACAGATACTGTAACGGAGGATCAAATGCGAGAAGTGAGAAACCTGAAATTCCCGACGACAAACTTCTCGACATGCCGGATCGCCTACGGTACTGAATGGACCGAGAAGAACGGAAGGATAAGCGCTCGATCCCCCGCGATGACAATAGCAATCAGAATGATCACAAAGAAGGAGATAATCAACGCCTACCATAAGGAGGATTGCCAATTCGACATCAAATCTCTCACGGGATGTGCCGCAAGCGAAGAAGGAGCGCTACTACGATACACCTGCCTGAGCCCTCATGAGCAAGTGGGGACGCTCTACTGCAAGGGAACGCAGAAAACAACGATTAACTGTGGAGATGAACGGACCCGTGATGTTACTATCACCTACGATCGAGAGAGGATCTCCGACGTTTGCCGATTAGCATGCGGAGGATACTGGCAAGAAGTCATGATCACAGGATCCTTAGAGGTCAAGAAGTCAGTCATCAATAATCGCCAAGGAAGCGCCCCTCAATCGATACCAACAATCTCAGGAAAATGGGAACTTCCAACTCTACCATCCCCTCCATCGTTCCCCTTCTTCCCCTTGTACCTGATTATCACTGTCGTCTTGGCCGGAGTGTGCCTACGGCATGCGATCGTAGGGAGATGAGAGAGAGATGCAATATTCCCCTTTCCCCCAATGATTCATTGCTCATTTCCCCTCATCGTTTCCCCATATTGGAATGCCCACGTTATTGCGTTTTAGTCACTGCTATTTAAGAATATGCCCCCATCGATAAAGTATTGGCAAACTGAACTGTCGAACTGCCAACAGACGAAAAAGTGATTTTCATAATGAGAAAATCAATCAGAACTGTAATTTCAGAGCCTTAGGACTGCCCTAAGTTAATGCGAAAGAGAAATTAGATCGATCTTGATCGGTTGAAAAAATATTATTTTTCGACCATTTTTCATCTAAAATTGTGTTTCTCCCTGCTCCGTAGCAGGAATGACAAATAAGTGGTATGTAGTCTATTATGGGACCAAGACCCAGCTATCACCCGTGTATGGGCTCGGGATTCTCATTGCTAGAGGAACGGTTCCGGGCAGGGGCGGAAATGCTCCAAAATAACCGAGCCGGTCTCTTAAGACGATGTCTCGCTAATTCGAGACCACCACCCGGACACGTTTCTCTAGCAATGAGAACCGGAAGCTCATGTTGGGGTACCTGAAGGGTCTTGATCCTATAATATGCAAAACATAACTTATTTGTCATTCCTGCATCTGCGGATGGAGAAGGGTCGTTTTCAAGGTAATATAGTCAAAAAATCATATTTTTTCAACAGATAAATATCTTACCGATTTCTCATTTGCAATACATTAGGGGTGCCCAGAGGCTCTTAAATATCTGTTCAGATCGATTTAAGCCTTTGCGAAAATCATTTTTTAACATTTGATTTTCGATTTTTGGAGTGTTTATGACATTTCGAGCGTCCGCAAGATATGACTGTATACATGTTTTATCCCTTGTCAGTGTGCATCATACCCAGTTATTGTGAGACTCAGCCATCAACGCTCAGGTCGGACTTTTTTCAAATTAAACAAAAAAATGCTCGATTTTGACAGTTTTTCGCTCATAATTTTGAAGAACAATTCTTCCATGATCTGAGTTACTCAAATTCGAAATCTACGAGCAAAACTACACAAGAATAAAATATAGTCCAATTTATTTTAGATCCAAAATTTTTCGACTTTGCATGAACATCATACGACAACTAGTTTATAGTTAACATACCAAATTGAGGACGTAATTTCGATTTTTAGCTTTCTCCATTCTGCACACTCCCTCATCTGAGAGAGTGTGCTGAATGGAGAAAGCCACTATTCGATCCGGATTCACTACTATGCGCCGAACTCGTTCCCCACTCTCTGTCTCCTGGTGTTCGGTCAGGGCCATCCACAAGCTCCGTCCACCACCCCAGAGTGATGGTCCAGAACTTGATCTGTTTCTGAAGCATATCCCAATCCGAACTGGTTCGTGCGCCGAACTCGTTCGAGCGCCCACTCATTCCCCACTCTCTGTCTCCTGGGGTTCGGTCAGAGACATCGAGACATCGAGACATCGAGAGACATCGAGCTCACTTTTTGGGTGAAAAAATCGAAATCTCAGAATCTTCTGAGCATAAGTTTTTCAACGATATTTCTATGCTTTGAAAACGAATCCATGTAATGCTCACGAAATAGAATAGAATAGATTTATCCGCACAGTTGGAATTGTTGTGGGGTGGAGTGGGGAGGGGCAGGGGAGGGGGATGTGTGAAGAAAGTTATGATCGAATTCTTGGCACATATAATTTTTTGCACCATTACTTTTTTTTCAAATTTCATGAGCTCTACTATCGGGCTTTCACTGTTTTTGGTTTAAAAGTGCTCATCACTGAGTATTTGTCATCACTGAGTGATGACAATCTTACAATACCTGAGGATTTTCGGGGCTCATTTGAGAGACGATCGCGAAAGCCGCGTGTTTCAGAACCTCCACATCTCTTCTTTGGGATCGATCCGTCAATTGAAACCACTCCTTGTTACCGATGAACGGCCTCAATCCGAGCGCACGCATGAATGCGGTGTACGCCTTCTTGATTTGGACGGCGGTTTTCTATAATAAAAATAATAATAATTTAAATTTGTAATTTCATAAGAGAATCAGAGCAAATAATGGGTTCGATAGAAATGATTTGATACATGACTCACTTTTTCGGGCAACCAACCCTTCATCGAGAGAAGGAAAATGCTTGGGATGGTGGGAGGGATCCTTTGGGTCTCGTTCATCGAAGACTGGGTTGACATTGCGAGAGATAGCGGGTGTTTCCGAGAAGTCTCCATCTAACGGAGGAGGGCGGATATAATAACCATTGTCTCCGACATTGACTTGAGATGAGCTTTTACGGGCTAGCTGGTCATGTGCAGAGCAGATCGCTGAATGCATAAATATAGCACGAGATTGATAATTATTGGAACTCTATCTAGGAATTATTACACTTCATGTCATAATTTCTTATCATCCTGTTACCATATTCCGTAGCACCTCGTGCGTTGATAAAAATATATATATATACAACTCACGAAGTCCTGGATGAAGCAAGACGCCTTTCTTCTGCAGAATTGCTTCTGATTCTTCTGCTTCGATGCGGTGGATATTTCTATCGAGCGGAAAAGGCTTCGGGTGTTTGAAGAAAGGGTGAGGCATAGAACACACAAGATTGACGCGCCCGCCTGAATGATATTTTTGGTTTAAAAATATTGTTCTAAGTTCTTTGGTTAAAAATAATGTTTTATTAAAATACCTTTTTCTTCCTTAGTCTTGAAATGTCGATATCTATTGTTCTCTCAGTTTGATCCCAATTCAGTCTCGTGATTATGGCAAATATATCGCTTTCCGACTTCGTCAACCTGCATAATGGGCAGTTAAATATTGAACATATGTATGCAGATATAAATAGTAACCTTATTCTGATCATGCCAATCGATGTGCTCTCCCGATCCACGAGCAAGAATCAGAGCGAGTGCATTCGGCGAACCGTACTGATTGGTGTATTGTTGATCAACCAGCTCGGACATTCTGAAAAAAAAAATTGCATAGTAACATTTTGAATCACATTAATGAAATTGCTATTCGTTCGAATGTAAACAAACCTTTTCAATTGATCGCCATTTCCTCCGCAAACACTCTTGATCTTAGATGCAGCAGGTCTGTCTCCCTTCTCGTCCGCGCTTGACTCGTTGATGGGATGGAACGAAAGAAGGATGGAGATTGGGTGGAAGTGAGGTGGTTGGAATGGTGGCAGTCTCATCTACGCCTAGCTTAGAACGCAGGGAGAGTAGGTTGGGTGAATAAGAAGTAGTGAGATGGAGAAGTAGAATCATGACTAGTAAAACTCGAGAACAAACCATCTTTAGATAGTGAGTTAGTGAGATTGATGATCGAATTATTTAGCCTGAGAGAAAGTATTATGGGCGGATCTTGGAGAATCGGATGATTCCGTTCAATTGAGGACAAGGGATGGAGGCATCCGATCTGTTCGAGATCGGACGAATATGATATAATTGGAGAATGCCAGTGGATACATTGTTCATTAACCAATGCATAATATACACAAATCGCATATACCCACTGGGTGCGTCATGAAAACGAATTTGTATACAACTAACAGACGTCGGCACTTTTCCGATCAGAACTTTTTTCAATGTTATAATAGTAAAATTTGGATTCTACCAGCACTTCTAAACCAAAAACAATGAAAGCCCGATAGTAGAGCTCATGAAATTTGAAAAAAAAGTAATGGTGCAAAAAATTATATGTGCCGAGAATTCGATCATAACTTTCTTCACACATTTCGTGAGCTCTAGTACATGGATTCGTTTTCAAAGCATAGAAATATCGTTGAAAAACTTATGCTCAGAAGATTCTGAGATTTCGATATTTTCACCCAAAAAGTGAGCTCGATAGGGGAATGGAGAAAGCTAAAAATCGAAATTACGTCCTCAATTTGGTATGTTAACTATAAACTAGTTGTCGTATGATGTTCATGCATAAGTCGAAAAATTTTGGATCTAAAATAAATTGGACTATATTTTATTCTTGTGTAGTTTTGCTCGTAGATTTCGAATTTGAGTAACTCAGATCATGGAAGAATTGTTTTTCAAAATTATGAGCGAAAAACTGTCAAAATCGAGCATTTTTTGTTTAATTTGGAAAAAGTCCGACCTGAGCGTTGATGGCTGAGTCTCACAATAGGTGGGTATCATGCACACTGACAAGGGATAAAACATGTATACAGTCATTTCTTGCGGACGCTCGAAATGTCATAAACAGACTCCAAAAATCGAAAATCAAATGTTAAAAAATGATTTTCGCAATAGGCTTAAATCGATCTGAACAGATATTTAAGAGCCTCTGGGCACCCCTAATGTATTGCAAATGAGAAATCGGTAAGATATTTATCTGTTGAAAAAATATGATTTTTTGACTATATTACCTTGAAAACCACCCTTCTCCATCCGCAGACGCAGGATTGACAAATAAGTTATGTTTTGCATATTATAGGATCAAGACCCTTCAGGTACCCCAACATGGGCTTCTGGTTCTCATTGCTAGAGAAACGTGTCCGGGCAGGGGCCATAATGCTTGCGAATTACCGAGACATCGTCTTAACAGTAGCTTGAAAATGTCGATGGGAGTCCCGAAACCAAATTTCAAGTCGCTAGCTATCCTAGAAGCCGAGTAATTAGTGAAATACTAATAATACGATAATACAAAACTAAAATCGTAACTTACGAATAGCTCGGTTTCTAGGATAGCTAGCGACTTGAAAATTGGTTTTGGGGCTCCCATCGACATTTTCAAGCTACTGTTAAAAGCACAAGTCGCTAGCTTTACTGGGAAGCTCGCTAGCTTTTCGCATTTTGGTGAGCTCTGGTATGAAAATTCGAATTCTACGTCCATGATCCAAACTTAACATAGGTGTGTCCGACGCGGAATTGGAAGGGCTACAAAACGTATATAGTGCGGCCTGGAACTTTTGCCAAAAATACACCACTTGATGTCAAAAAAAAACGAAAAAGTGATTTACATAATGAGCAAAAATCAATCAGAACTGTAATTTCAGAGCCTGCCCTAAGTTAATGCGAAAGAGAAATTAGATCGATCTTGATCGGTTGAAAAAATATTATTTTTCGACCATTTTTCATCTAAAATTGTGTTTCTCCCTGCTCCGTGGCAGGAATGACAAATAAGTGGTATATTGTCTATTATGGGACCAAGACCCACCTATCACCCGTGTATGGGCTCGGGATTCTCATTGCTAGAGGAACGGTTCCGGGGGGTGGTCTAAAATATCCGATCCGGTCTCTTAAAGGCACAAGTCGCTAGCTTTACTGGGAACCAAGATAGAAAAATGCGGGAATTAAAATAAAAGATAGGATCTTTGCATTTTTTTAACAGGCCCAACATCGAAGATCCGATCATTTCGCCGATTTTTTTTTTTTAATATCACGTCAGATGGCAAATACTTCTCTCGGTGTACGTCCTCTTACTCTTATTATCGATAGTAGCTGCATGGGCGTTTTACGCAAGAGACTGCGATGATGCATTCAGTATAATGGAGGTATTCATCTCAATTTTCATTCATAAAAAAATCCAGAAAATCAGGAACCTGAATTTCAATGGCTAATAAAAAGAGGTGCAAATATTTTGTTTCTATGTTCATTTCGGCTATTCCAGCAATAATAACTACTGGTGTGGTCTTCGTTCTGATTAATCCTGTGACATTCATTCTGATACATCAATCACTCATGATTGTTAAGAAAGTTCGAGATGTAGGATTTTCATTTCACCAATACAAAATAATCGGAAAATCATAGAATCAGTTAGCTCGCAACACTGATGACATGGCCAGAAGGACTTTCGCAGTTCTATCGACTCAAGTTAGAAAATCAGAATTAAATCAGCAATATTAGACACCGAATTTTCAGCTTTTGAGCGTTGTTTTTCTTTTTCTATTCCCAATATTTATTTTATGCCTGTACTCATCTATAAACACATCATGGATACCTGGAGTGGTTTTCGCTCCGTTTAGATCATCAATAGTGGTGAGATCATAGTGAATTCACTCATCCTAATCAACTTTTCAGGTTGTTTTTTTTGTCTCAACGCAACTTCACACACACTAATATACATTCTGAAAAGTCCCATTCACAAGAAGGTAAAGAAATAAAAACAATAATTTTAAAGCTCATCCAAAATGTTCAGTATGCCTACCAGATCTGGAAGAAAATTACGAATTTTCTTTGCTGCAATCGCAATCAAAGTGGCACAAATTCTGGAACAGACACCGTGGTTTTTTTCACACAATATTTGGTCGATCAGAGAATCGAGAAAGTATGCAATCGACAGAGTTCGTCGGTTTCGAATGGTCATCACTGCTGAAACTGGGCAAGAAAGAAATGTGATCGAATGATCTCTAAAGGTTACGGGTAGGCAGTGCTGAAAGGAGTAGTAAAGAGTGGTAAACGACTGACACTGTAAGCTTGAGAGCAAAGTGAGCAACTGCCTAGCAATGATCGGCTCCGTTGTATTTATAGCCAGGGATCAACTCATAACGGAGAGAGACGCAAATAATGTTAGGCAAACGCTGACTCAGCCATGTTCAATACTTCCGAGGGAGAGAGCACGAGAAGATTGGAGAGGTTTATCCCTCTCTCTCCTGTTCTTCTGAACTCTGTTTCTGTGTGTCACAAGATGAGGCTACGGTGTTGCTCATAGGCATTAAAAATCCGTAGAGATGTTACGACTTACTCAACTACTTTCGTACAGCAGAAGTGCGAGTCACTGTTGTGTTAGCCATTTCAAGAATCGGACCAGGAGAACAACATCGGTTTCACGGCAATAATATTTGAAATGCTACAACACGATTACAAATGAATGAAATGAACAATTTATCGATAAACAGTTACGAGCATCTGCCCATCTCGTTCACTTGCACGTAGAGCATGTCCGGAGTGTCCAGTTGATACCTGAAATCATTTATTGTTGCATCATCACAAATCAATCCTTACCATTGCTGGACCCTCGTGGTCTTCTTGGCTATGTACTCTTCAGGAACGCGATAGGTCACCGTTCGCTCACATGCCTTGAAAATATCGATACTTTCGAATGTAAATACTAACCGTACATCGAGATTGGTAAGGTTGGCCTTAAAATCGCATGAATGCTTGACTCTGACTACCGCTGTCAGGTTTCGAATGCCCCGAGAGACTCCACGAATCTGTAAGCTCAGTTATTTTGTTACCCAGTCTGTTCGAACCTCGAAGCGACCCTGGCTATCGCTCGTCACTCCCGCGAGTACCTTGTCGTGCTTCGGATCTGCTATCAATACATTTTCAATATTAAATAAAGCGAACTCACATTCGCGCTTTGCAGCTACCGTGATGTTTGCGTTGGGCATCGGTTTTCCACCACAGGTCAACTGGCCTCGAACTCCTATCGTCTTCTGACATGATACTGCACAGGCGCAAAGGAGAGCGATGATAACAAAGCGAACCATTTTGATCGGAATGGTAGCTGGTATCGATAGGAAATCCCTCTTTTATCGTCTTGTTAGCATCGCTCGGTGATGAATCACAATCCCCGATGTTTGAGAGAACTCGAACAAATCGGGATCGCATTGAGCTTTCAAACCGATGAGATGGAAATCCTCATCGATCAATCGCGCTTTTGAAAACAAATCGCAATTTCTGTGCTCATTGACGTCTTTATGTTTGATCTGTTTCGAACCCTCAAAGGCGAAGATCACTCTTTCCTCTAGATCGCACTTTTAATCGTGCCTGTTCTATTAGTCTCTTATCACACTCATTTGAAAATTCTAGCGCGCAAAACTCGTCTTCCTTCTTACTACACCCACCTGACGTTCATTCAAAATATTGGAAGTTCCGTACGTTTCCATTGTTATCCGGAAATTCACACTTGCTTCCTGTTCTCGAACTTTTCAGCTGAAAATGGACGCGGTGCGCACGTCCATTGCTAAAATCGACGATATCGATGAAATGCACGAATTCATGCTGAATTATTTCCGTCTCGAGGCTTCCCTCAGTGTGGCCATGGGCCTCACGAGAGAACAGTCAGATCAGGGTTTTAGAGGTGGGAAAATTATTTTTAAAAAAGGAGAATCCTAATTTTGACTCGCAGAAATGCTTGAACTCCGCGTTCCTTCTGGTGTCAGCACCGTTCAGAGGAATTCCGAGTGATCCACGTTCTTTTAATTTATATTATTGTTGTTATTCAGAAACAGAATTGTCGGTCTGAACCTCGCTGCGGTAGTGGAGCATGGAAAGGTAGAGAGCTATTTGAACGAAACTCGATACAAATGTTCGCAGGAGTACACGCCGGGGCAGTCGAGTACGATTCAACCAATTCTCGACCTGATGTGCGCGCTGAATGAAAACGTGATTCTTCCTTCCTCAATCATCTCAAATTGTTTTTTTAGAAATGGTCGCTGCTCCCTGCAAATGTGCCGCAGATTCTCTACATTGACATCCTTTCGGTGGATCAACAATATCGAGGGAGAGGAGGCACAGGTAAGACATCCTCTGATAGCTCACAAGACTCAGCAAAATGCACGCAGAAGCTACTCGAGCTATCATACGAAAAGGCCAGAGCAGCAGGTGCAACTGGAGCCTACGCAGAAGGAGGGTCTATCGCTTCTCAGAAGGTGCTCTCTCCAACGATAAGATAACAAGGACTTTGTGAAAGCATCTCCTACGAGATCTCTGACGAATTCCCTGTTCAGCTATTCGCCAAGAGCGGCTACTGTGTGCTGAAAGAGATTCGACTTGACGAATTCTCGGCAAAGATAGGAAGCCCGTATTTGTCTGTGCGGATGGAACGACTTCAGCTCAGCTAGCGTTCAAGAGGATTTGAATAGAACATCGGTTGATTATGTTCTTGATTGGATGAAAGTGTGATAAATTTTACTGATGACTTGGATCCATTCTGTCATTATTATTGTTTAATTGGAGGCGATTGACCTTACAATTGGAGAGTGAAACCTCATGTCTGGATTTTGTTGATAATTTCCACTTCGACACGTATTTGCATGATGCGTCCTGTTCTAATGGACAGCGTTCACAAATCTAGCACTTGCACTACATCTCTGCTCGTCTGCGTCTAATTTCTCTGTTAGTCTCGGCTCGCTAAAGCGCGCGGTTCACCTTCTCTCTCTCTATCCTCTATTTCTCTCGCACAATCGTGTGCAGAAATCATATTTTGGTTCCCTTTTCAACTCCAAAATGTCACCGTGTGTTTGTGCAAGTATAGGCTCTTCGATGCGTTTCCCTATGTGCTGGAATACGAATCATTTTGCTTTTTGGGGACCATAAAATCAGATTCGTAACGTGCTAGTCTGATTTTCCGTTTGATTGGTATTTTGAAAACGTGCATTCTCCTCTCCAACACTATAATCGCCGCCCTTTTAGTCAAATATCGCGGAATAACGAATAATGCAAATCTTTTCGAGTGATTTTCCTTTCCGTATGGCAAATTGTTGAAAGTGAATCATAATCGAGAGAATATCTCCAGCAGAACTGATGTATACAGCTGCAACAAATTTTTCGTTTTTTTGTTGTTATAATATTTGTTATAATACGCGCCGAACAAATAATCGAAGTGCGCAACAAGTTTGCGTTCACAGAAGGTTAGTGGAATTTCACGAGTGTTCAAATAATCGTTTTACAGATGTTCGGCAAAATCGGATACATTGTTCTGCGGGAAATTCGACTTGACGAGTGATCCGGCAATACTTATTCTTATAGAAATGGAAGCTTATTCCATCCGATGCTTCCAAGTTGTTGTACGTGGAGGTTATCTCTGTGGACGAACGATATCGAGGACGAAGACTGGCACAGGTTTGTCATCAACTTCGGATCTCGATTTTTATTTTTGAATGACAACAAAAACCGACAGGATTCTCGATTTTTGAGGACTAATTTACGATTCACTAAAAATCAAACCGCTTGCAGAAGCTACTGGCGCTAACATACAATAACGCGCAAGAATTGGATTGAACGGCGGTCTTTGCTGAAAGCACTTCAATAGCTTCACAGAAGGTTAGTGGAATTTCACGAGTGTTCAAATAAATGTTGCGGAATCGTTTTACAGATGTTCGCCAAAATCGGATACATTGTTCTGCGGGAAATTCGACTTGACGAGTTTCTGGGAAATGACGGGAAGCCAGTATTCGTCTGTCCGGACGGAACGAGCACTGCTCAACTTGTGTTCAAGAGATTTTGATTGTAACCTAGATTCATTTTTTATGTTCCACTAAACTGCAATTCGTTTGCTAGTATCAATTCAGTATTTGAAGAATTCTTTAAATTTATTGATTCCGCATGATGAACATGAGAGGGAATTGCATTTCATCAATGTAAACGTCATCGTAATCACTTGCAAACCCCAGAATCGGCATGCATTCGTCCCACGTCGGTGGGCTTGATTTCGTAACTGAAAAATGCATTGTTTGAACACGTGAGCCTGGAGATATCATCATACTCGCTCGCTTCCTTACCTGTGACTGAACTATCGGTGAATGTTGAGCGACCGTGATACGTAGTCATCAGGAATATCACATGAGACGGATATGAATCTAGGTTACAATCAAAATCTCTTGAACACAAGTTGAGCAGTGCTCGTTCCGTCCGGACAGACGAATACCGGCTTCCCGTCATTTCCCAGAAACTCGTCAAGTCGAATTTCCCGCAGAACAATGTATCCGATTTTGGCGAACATCTGTAAAACGATTCCGCAACATTTATTTGAACACTCGTGAAATTCCACTAACCTTCTGTGAAGCTATTGAAGTGCTTTCAGCAAAGACCGCCGTTCAATCCAATTCTTGCGCGTTATTGTATGTTAGCGCCAGTAGCTTCTGCAAGCGGTTTGATTTTTAGTGAATCGTAAATTAGTCCTCAAAAATCGAGAATCCTGTCGGTTTTTGTAGTCATTCAAAAATAAAAATCGAGATCCGAAGTTGATGACAAACCTGTGCCAGTCTTCGTCCTCGATATCGTTCGTCCACAGAGATAACCTCCACGTACAACAACTTGGAAGCATCGGATGGAATAAGCTTCCATTTCTATAAGAATAAGTATTGCCGGATCACTCGTCAAGTCGAATTTCCCGCAGAACAATGTATCCGATTTTGCCGAACATCTGTAAAACGATTCCGCAACATTTATTTGAACACTCGTGAAATTCCACTAACCTTCTGTGAACGCAAACTTGTTGCGCACTTCGATTATTTGTTCGGCTCGTATTATAACAAATATTATAACAACAAAAAAAAGAAAAATTTGTTGCAGCTGCATACATCAGTTCTGCTGGAGATATTCTCTCGATTATGATTCACTTTCAACAATTTGCCATACGGAAAGGAAAATCACTCAAGGATAGTGCTAGTGAGTTAATTTTCAGTAGTTGTATTTTCTGTTCAATAGCATCTGTCTTCATTGTTGATCCGGGAAGCGTTCTTTGAGCATCAATAAATTGCAGATATTTGGAGGCAATGCCATTTGATAATATAGATGCCGATAATATCGAGTTCGTTTTTTTTCAACTTGCAGTTCTCTTGGTCTTTATCAAATGATTGTATCATTATCGTCTTTACAGGGGCTACTTCTCAAAGACGTACAGTGTCTAATGAAGATCTATATACGATTATCAATGTCGGAATACTAGTGTTCGCATCATCAAAACACATCAAATGCAGAGTATTGTTTTGTATTGTATTCAAGACTTTCGTTTTTTTTTTCTTACACTAATTTACTGAATTCACCGATATAACAACCTTTGGTGTATTTTTCGTTGTTGATACACAATCTTCTTTTTTTATATTTGCGTTCTTTATCTGACTATCATAATATATGTGCTATGATGAAATGCACCATCAGGAAAAGCGAGGAACCGATGTTGAGCTTAGGCTAAGCCTCCTGCCAGCTGAATTAAAATTTGTGTTTCCAGTTGTGAATAACGAATCCACAAAAAGAGTGATTCTCGTTGCTGGGAAATTTCAATAGCAAGATCGAGTAAGGCGTGCGTAAGCTAGGCAGAGAACACAATGTTGGTGATGTCTATCGTACTTCGTGAACAAAGCGTGGCAGCTGACATAACAGCGACTTTTTGAAAGTTTATTTTCCCCGTTTTATGGAATGCGAACAAATTGGGTATTTTTTATGATATGCCAACCACCAGAATATACGATTTAAGATATAGTATTGTTTTGTGGCGACGAACTGTAGACAGTGGATCATGCCCCTACAATCCACTCCAACAGACGCACTCATTATTTTCACACTCTGGAGCGTTCGTCGGATCAGTGGGATCGGCTAGCTCGGATTGTGCGGTTCTGAACATCATTCGACTTCGTTTAAGAGATGAACCTGTCCGTTATGTTCTCTCTCCTTTTCACAACTCCTTCTCCGATAGCGGTAGATTCCGTGTCTGTATATCAGCCAGCTCTTCGGCAGAAGACCGTTGGCGTCTAGGGCATTCTACTATGCGGCGATCGGCCGCTAGTGAACACGGAAGTATCGCTGATGGGGACTAGTAAGTGATATTTCCTTGCTCCCTTGTGATAGAATGAGTGATGATGCACAAATAGTGATCACTCTCATAATTTATGAATTTCTTTCATCACACGACAATTAAATTTTTTAATGAACAATCTACCTATGCCAGGCTCAACACAGGATGATGTGCTGATATCGAGCGAAAACGAATCGACATGGTCGGAATCTCTTTCAAGGTTTCGTTATTGTTTTTAAACAGTCCATTGGTCTCTCTTCCATTCGAATCATTCTTGCTTACCGTCCCCCCCAACACTGTATCTAGTGACAACTTAGCTTTGTTCGACCTACTATCCATTCTTTCTTCGTGTGATAAGTCCGTTGTTCTTACTGGTGACCTAAACTTGCACATTGATTGGTCTAATCCTTCTCTTACCACTGGACAATCAGTTTCTCTCGTTGATTTCGCTTCTTCCCTTTCTCTTCACCAATTTGTTTCCTCCCCTACTCTGGGTACCAACTTTCTCGACATTGTCCTTGCTTCCCCTGATCTAATCTCTCACTGTAATGTATCCTCTCCGTTCAAGAACTCTGACCACTCGAGTGTTACTTTCCATCTTTCCTGGCCTTTTATTGTTCCGATTTCTATTCCTTCCTTTGATTTCCGTAAGACTGATTTCATTGGTCTAAACTCGACTCTCTCTAGCACCGATTGGTCTTTGATCTTTGATAATTTCTCTGATATTTCCCATATGTACTCTCAGTTTGTTGATTATCTTGCTCACCTATTCACTTCCTTTGTCCCTTTCAAGTAAGGAACTCCTTCCATTCGAGAATTACCCTCCTCATATCAAGTCTCTTCTTAATCATAAACGTTGTCTGTTTAATAAGCTTCCTTCTCTCTGGAAGCGTTCTTTTGTTGTTCCTATTCCTAAGGTCACTTCACCCTCTTCCTTGTCTGACTTCCGTCCTATTTCACTCACTCCCATTCCTAGTAAAATCATGGAACGAATTATTAAACCTAAACTTGTTCGTTGGTGTGAAATTCATTCTATTATTCCTTCTGAGCAACACGGATTCGTCCGTGGCAAGTCAACAGTTTCTCAACTTCTTGATTGTATTCAGACTTGGCGTGAATCTCTTGATAGAAATGATTGTGTTGACGTCGTTTATGTTGATCTAGCTAAGGCATTTGATACGGTCTCTCACTCTAAACTCCTCCATAAATTAAATTGCTTAGGTTTTCGTGGTTGTCTTTTTAATTGGATTTCTGATTTTTTGCTCGATCGTCGTTTACAAGTGAAGGTTGGAACCTCTCTCTCTTCTGAGAGAGTGGTATTAAGCGGGGTGCCACAAGGTAGCGTATTAGGTCCTCTCCTCTTTCTTATCTACCTTTTCGATTTACCCCGGGCTCTCTCTCCCTTCCCACTAGTCAACTTCCGTCTCTTCGCTGATGACATCAAACTGTACATCACGCATAAACCTAACGATCTTCCATCTATCCCCTCTCAACTTCAACAAGGGCTACAGGGTATCCTAGAATACTGCGAAACCTGGCAGTTATCGGTTGCAGAAACGAAATGCACCGCCCTTTACATAGGTAAAAACAATCCCCTTCACCAATACTCTCTCAACTCCTTCCTTCTCCCTCTCCCTTCCTCTGTCTCTCCTCCCCATCCAATTAGAGATTTAGGAGTTTACATTGATCCTTCACTCTCTTTCCTTCCACATATCAACATCATTTGTAAGAAAGCGAATATGCTTATTTATCTTCTGTTTAGATCTGTTTCGTGTACTTCTAGTGACCCCTATATCAGAGCATATAAGTCATTCATTGTCCCTATTCTAGAGTACGCTTCCCCTGTTTGGTCCCCTTCAGCTAAAGTACCCATTAGACAATTAGAAAGATGCCAGCATCTTTTCACTCGATTATTACATTATCGTACTTCCCCTCTTATTTCATCTCCTCCTTGCTATGATCAGAGACTTGTAACTGCTAACTTGCGATCTTTGTATCTCCGTCGTGCTGTTGCTGATATTCTATTCTCTCTCAAGATAATCAATGGAATTGTTGATCTACCTATGTCACATTTCTACTCATTCCGTAATGTATCGACTAGACACAATGCATTTTCCCTTCATATCCCAATTGCTCGTAGGGAAAATTTACGATCCTCCTTTTCTCATCGCACTATTCGCTTCCTGTCTAAGATTCATCGTATCGTTGATCCAAAATTATCCTTGCACACAATCAAGATTCACTTGTTATCTAATCCCGATACTGCCCGCATACTCCAGATAGACATCCCTAAACTGTAGATCCTTCAATCACTTCCCACACTCGCTCTAGATCCATAAGATATACATGGATGGAACGGTCCCCTTCCCGTTCTGAGGCCTCGTCCACCTCATCTGTCAAGAGCATCTGTGGGAGTACCAACTCCAACTGTCCCTACTTCCGTCTCTACCCCCCCCCCTCCCCCTTACCCACTCCCCCTCTCTCTTTAAACCTTCCAATCTGTATATGTTATTCACATGTTGTCACACCTTTTGGGGTGTATGAAATAAATAAATAAATAAATACTCTGCATTTGATGTGTTTTGATGATGCGAACACTAGTATTCCGACATTGATAATCGTATATAGATCTTCATTAGACACTGTACGTCTTTGAGAAGTAGCCCCTGTAAAGACGATAATGATACAATCATTTGATAAAGACCAAGAGAACTGCAAGTTGAAAAAAAACGAACTCGATATTATCGGCATCTATATTATCAAATGGCATTGCCTCCAAATATCTGCAATTTATTGATGCTCAAAGAACGCTTCCCGGATCAACAATGAAGACAGATGCTATTGAACAGAAAATACAACTACTGAAAATTAACTCACTAGCACTATCCTTGAGTGATTTTCCTTTCCGTATGGCAAATTGTTGAAAGTGAATCATAATCGAGAGAATATCTCCAGCAGAACTGATGTATGCAGCTGCAACAAATTTTTCGTTTTTTTGTTGTTATAATATTTGTTATAATACGCGCCGAACAAATAATCGAAGTGCGCAACAAGTTTGCGGGTGATATCATTCATGCTGAACATGCAGAATAGGTGATGTGCGTCGCGGCATACTTCTTGCAGGGTAAGCAGATATATACGATTGCAAGGAATACTTGCCAAAATGGGAGATATCCGGGGAAATACGCTGGGAATGAACGAGAAAACACGATTCAGCATTGAATAATATAATTCTCAGTAAATTAGAAATGATGGGGATTCAATATGAGTGCAATGAAGAACGATAGAAATAAGAGCAAGAGAAACCAGAGGGTGGTCACATGAGGTGCTCCGAGTGTTGGACGTCTCTCTTTCTCTCTTCTCAACCCCATCTCTCTTCGCTCTCCTTTCGCTCCATCTTCACTCTAACTCTACTCTCTCCATTCTTCCTGGTCTCTTGCCCTCTGAATTTACACCCTGTTTGCAGGCAGTAAAATTGCATATATATAATGTAAATCCGCAAGATTAATTCTCTCCTCATATTTCACTTGTTTTGTGTCGACTGAACTCGAAATAAATGAGCACTTGCAATAAATGAGCAAACAATAATTGTATTACTCTCGGTCATCTCCATGAAATAATTGTCTCAATATTAGAGAGCAACATCCTCATCAGCTCGATCTGTCCTTCAGGATTGTCCGCGAGAAGAGTGGCCATAAGCTCAACCACGATGCCGTAAGCGCTCACACGGTATTGTTTTGCCCTCTCTGGTTGGTGATATTCGCCCACGGCTTGCATTCTCGCACTCTTTCGCTTCAATGGTGACGTTTCCTGAAATTACATGTATCGAGCTCACTGTGGTATTGGGCGTGGAGGAAATACTATACATAGTAAATGAACGTGGGGCTGACCAGCATTATCGTTATATGCTGATTTCGATTGTGTTGAAGAACAGCACAGATGGGTTATTGTGAAGTGGTGACCATCTGATCACCGGTTATGTGTCCTTGTGGTGAATACTAGTATTGCGACATCCGAGTAAATCTCGTCGATGAGCTGATTTATGCAGCTGAAAACAATCTCAATAATAGGTACAACTTCAAGCAAAAACGCCATGGACACATCGAGGAAAGTAGAAGGGAAGAAAGGTGGTATAAATAGAGAGTAGAAGAGAGCCGAATGACCACGCGATATTGGAGGGAGAGGAGAGAGCGAGAGGGAAAGGGCCATTCTCCATCTCTTGTCTGTCTCTTCGTAGATCACGTTCTCTATCTCTCATGACTCTCTTTGGTGTTAAGGGAGACAGGGACAGATGAGAGAAAAGTTGACAGAGAAGAAGAGGCAATGATGAAAGGTTGTCGCATGCTTGATACCATGTGGCGTACCTTTGTGATGCACTCGCCTCTCGTAATACATTGTCTTCCGCCCATATCCTTCTCTCTATCTTTTCCAAAGTTTCTTACTAGTTTCTCGCCCTTATTATCCTGCGGTTGGATCTCAGACAACCAAAAACCATTCCTATCCACTAAATCAGCAACAACAATCTTCTCCACTCCCGTTCTGTGTGTGTGGTGAACTCGACTGAATGAGATAACAATACTTTTTTATCACTTTGAGCAATTGCACACTTCTTTGTGACTAGATAGTCCCAGATGTTTGTGCCATCCATCTAACGGTGGATCTTATTATCCTTCTCTCCAGTGACAATATGCTGCAATGAAACAGGTAATTGATGCGAATACAACAGTATGAACAATAAATAAGAGTTAGACACACCTGCGTTATCGCTTCTTTCTGATTTTGTTCATTTTGTTTAATTTGTGGGTTTTAGGCAAGAAGAGTTCTTGTGATGCTTAATCTCGCATGAAATGAAAATATCTTGCATGAAATCCATATTTTGAGTACACCTCGTGATGAGCTGATGTATGCAGCTGAAGAAAAAACACCGAGTACGAATAATTCAAATAAATAGTAGTGGATACAACGCGTGAATATGGAAGGGATGAATAGATACAGTATCCTCCATAAGTCATGGCACACATTTTCATTCTTTCATAACTTTTGACTCGTTTGAGATTTCTTGCTCATACTTGGTCATGACATAGCACACCCACCGAGTGTTAGGGATATGGCATTGGGATATCACAGAACTCCCTGGTTGTTGCGCCATGATAATCCAATCAACCATTTTTTTTTCAAACAATATAAATTCTTACATGGATTTTTCCTCACCCTTCCTACTCGGTGTGATGATAGAAGGCCTCAATACCTTTTCGATGAAAATATGTACTCTTGGGAGGATGACGAATAGTGGCTTTAGACTGTGCCAAAGTAGAGTCCCGAAAAAATGGATTTTCGTTCACAGACATGCTAGAAACTCGTTCAAAAGCTTAAAATGATCCTTACCACAATTCCTGATGATCCATAAGGTTGGTAACGATAGCTCTTAATTTGTCCTCAAGGCACGAAAATAACAAATTTTCACTTTTTCACTTGACCCTATGTTTACAGTTCTGAGGGTGATTTTCGTACAAAGGTCATTCCAAGACACGATGGTAGGATAACCATGGAATATACGATCCCCAATTTTTTAGAGCATTTGGATAACTTTCCTGCACGAGGCAACCGAAAATCCGACGTCAATCGATTTCATACCAAAAAATACACCATGATATCATTCATTAGTCGAAAAAATTTTCCTCTCAGAACTTCTTGCCAACATTTTATTCTGGTATATGTTTGTGTTCTGAATCCGAATTTCAATATGAGAGCCCATGGTATCATTAATGAAAAAAGTTTAAATTCATTATATCGAAAAATAGCCGATTTTGAAAATCGATTGACGTCGGACTTTCGGTTGTCGCGGGTAGGAGAGTTATCCAAATGCTCTAAAAAGTTGGGGATCGTATATTCCATGGTTATGCTACCATCGTGTCTTGGAATGACCTTTGTACGAAAATCAACCTCAGAACTGTAAACATCCAAAATAAGGTTCATGTGAAAAAGTTTAAAAATTCGTTTTCTTCGTGCCCTGTGGGCAAATTAAGAGCTATCGTTATCGATCTTTGGGGATCATCAGGAATTGTGGTAAGGATCATTTTGAGCTTTTGAACGAGTCTCTAGCACGTCTATGAACGAAAATCCATTTTTTCGGGACTCTAATTTGGCACAGTCTAAAGCCACTATACGTCATTCTCCCAAGAGTACATATTTTCATCGAGAAGGTATTGAGGCCTTCTATCATCACACCGAGTAAGAAGGGTGAGGAAAAATCCATGTAAGAATTTCTATTGTTCGAAAAAAAATTGGTTGATTGGATTATCACGGCGCAACAACCAGGGAGTTCTGTGATATCCGAATGCCATATCCCTAACACTCGGTGGGTGTGCTATGTCATGACCAAGTATGAGCAAGAAATCTCAAACGAGTCAAAAGTTATGAAAGAATGAAAAAGTGTGCCATGACTTATGGAGGATACTGTAGAAGAGAACCGAATGATCACGCGAAGATGGAGAGAGTGGAGAGAGCGAGGGGATAGGGCCACTCTCCATCTCTGGCTGTTTCTTCGTCGACCACGCTCTCTCTATCGCATCACCCCCTTTGGTGCTAATGGAGACAGAGACAGAGAGAAAAATTTAAAAAACACGAAAATTAAATGTTGAACGAAATACTAGAAAGAGGAATCGCACCGGTGGTCGTATGAATAGGTAATTGGTGTGGATCTTTATCTGTTTCTCTTCTCTCGCAATACCCTTTCTCTCGTCGCCGATGATTCTATCTATGTCGTTCCGGTTTTCAACATAGCAATTCGATCTCTGTATCCTGCACCTGATTTTAGACAACAAACCCACATTCCTTTCCTGCATATCAGAAAAAAAATTTGAGTGTTCCTCTTTGTGATCCTTCGAAGGAATACAGTTATGACAGTAGAGCTGAAATAGAGATGGGAATTGTGGAAAACTTGAAAATATTTTTTTTTAAACGCTAAAACGAAACAATATTCAGCAGAAACCAAGAGGAACTGTCAAGAGATGCGTTGCATATGAGGAAGCATGTTCAGATAAATGCAATGAGGAACAAAATAAATACGACCAAGAGCAATCCGCGGATGATAAGTTCATCTCTCTCTTTTATCTAAATGTGCCCTGGTCTCTCGCCCTCAATATCTAATGCATTGACCTCAATAACCCAAATCCAAACAGTATTTCTCCGCAACATCATTATTGATCAGCGTTGCCTCAATTCTTATTCGTCCTGTGTCGAGTGAACAATGAATATAGCCAGGGCCAACAATATATTTTACTACTTTTAGCCAATCATGTTGGTGAAATATCTTCTTCCTTCTCAATGTTATAGTAGTCACGCATCTTTCTCTCCAGTGTTAGTTCCCTGAAATGACATGTTTTGTCGGTGGTAAAGGGTGCGGATCAAATACTATAAATAGTAAATTAACGTTGGACAAACCAGCATTATCATTCCTTTCTGCATCGGCTAATGTTGCGTAACAGTGGAGAGAATTTGATCATCCGATATGAGGCCTTGTGACGAATAATTGTATCGTGTCAATCTTGGGGATGAGCTGATTTATGCAGCTGAAAACAAGTTCAATCATTGAACTTGTTTTCAGCTGCATAAATCAGCACTTATCACTCGTGAACTTCAATGATAGCTATAAATGCAATCAAAACGCAATGGAAACATCGAAGGAAAGTGCAATGGGCGAAGTCATTGAAAGGAGATATGAATAGAGAGAGAGCCGAATGACCACGCGAAGATTGAGAGAGTGGATAGTGCGAGAATGAAGGGACCACTCTCCATCTCTGTCTGTCTCTTCGTTGACCACGTTCTCTATCTCTCCACACTTCCTCTGGTGTGCTAGGAGACAGGGACAGATGAGATACGAGTTGATAGTGAAGAAGAAGATGCAATGAGGAACGAATGACTAACACTAGATCGTGCCGGTGGTCGCATGAATGATTCCAAGAGGTGGATCTTTCTAGGCCGTTCTCGTCTCTACCCTCTCCTTGATCGACCAGCTTCCTCTATATCTTTTCGTATTTCTCCATGCATCCTAGTCTCTCGCCCACAGTCAGTCAATCAATATTCGTCCCCAGCAAATCAGCAAAAATAATTTGTCTTCCCTCTCCACTCCCCTTCTGTATGTATTGGATGAACTCGACACAATGGAATAACAGTACTTTTATTTTTTTTTCTCAATAAGAACGCACTATTCTTCATTCAACAGTCCCAAATATTTATTCAATCTATGTTACCAGAGCGTCTCCACCTTATCTCCAGTGATAATATGCTGCAATGAAAAAGGCAATTGGTGCGAATGAAACAGTATGGACGATTAAATTTGAGTTAGACCAACCAGCATTGTCACTTCTTTCTGAGTTTCTTCATTTTATTGTGTTTAGGCAATGTCAGTTGTTGCTAATCCATGGCCAACAGTTCTTGTGATGAATAGTCTTATCTAGCATGAAATCCATATTTCGAGTCGACCTCGTCAAGAGCTGATGTCGCAGCTGAAAAACTCTGATTAAGACTAATTCACACAAAAAGGAATGAAAGGAACGCGTAAATGTGGAAGGAGAGAAGACATTTGAAAAGGTTTAGGAATGGAAGAAAGAGAGCCGAATGACCACGGGACGATGGAGAGAGTGGAGAGAGCGAGAGGGAAGGGGGGCACTCTCCATCTCTGCCTGTCTCTTCCTTGACCGCATTATCTATCTCTTTGCTGTTTCCTTTTACCCTTTCCACCAAGGAGCTTCCTCTTCTCGTTTTTTTAAAAATCTCTATAGAATGGTGATTCTCAATATTAACTCAATCGAATCGACAAATTTTCCCCCACGGCGTAGGGTAAGGGTCTCAGTTATAATGCCCAGTGTTATGTGATCGCCAACCCAAATCAATACAAAAAATTTCGTGACGCTTTCCGAGTTGGTTACATAGTAGATGAGCCATATTCTCGAGTTTTACGGCCAGACCCAACTCTTATCTGATCCTTGAATTCGCCTGAAGATTGGAGATGAGAGACTTGGAGATATTCTAGTATAAAATGAGCAACTAATCGACCTAAATACATCACCGAAGCGCCCTCGGGTGTGGTTACGGCGTGACCACACTACGGTATAGTGCGATGGTATTTGAGCGAGCAGGGCGTAGATGTCAGACACACACAAAAATATGACAGAGAGCACAAAAAGAGAGAGAGAGAGAAAGAGTGTATTTATCCCTCGTGGTATTGCATTCTCTCAGCAAACTTGAGCCTTGAGACTAACAAACTACGATCCTCTCAATATAAAGCAACATGTGGCGCACTCAAAGCAAACTTGAAACACTCGGCAGTAATAGTGGACACGAAAAGCTTCCGAAGTCAATGTGTATGTGTGTATGAAATTGTTGAACTTTTTGGTGCCAGTTCTCAGTATGTTTGTTGCTCCTCTTATCTGCCTTTCAACTCTCCCCATTCAAACCACTGGCATATTTACTGTTGTGTGCGTTGCTGTGTATCAATAATTCGACATATTTTAATAATCTTCAGGAATTTGAGCTGTCTTCTCATTCAAACCACTATCATGTTTACTTTTGCGCGCGGTTGCTCTCCATCTGTGAATCGATAAGTACACATATATAATTATCTTCAGGAGCATGGGTAAGTTGCTCGTCGCGATTGTTATCGGGCTATGTGCGATTGCCTGGCGAGTCCACGAGAATATGGACATGGGCAGAACAATCTACAACCATCGGCCAGGAATCTGTCGGGAAGTCCACGGCCCAGGCTTGTTGCTTTCTTCGAGCGACCGCTAATCGACATATTTCAGTGAAAGGGTCCGAAGATATGGAGTTGATTCGATCTGAAGGAATAGCGTTCGTCACTTCTGGTGTTCTGTATCTTCAGCCGAGTAGAGCGCATATTGAAGGTACGATTGTGAATCGATAGCTTTTGCAATCTAGGCTCCTCTCAGGCAAAATGTTCCTCTACGATTTCAATCAGAAAGTGGGAACTGATCAACTGAAAGCGAAGGAAATTCCAATCAAGGGCGATTCATTCGACCAGGTACTTTGATTGTCAATCCATTCAACTTCTCTCCACGCAAGGACAACTTCCATCCTCACGGTCTCACTCATTGGGTTGTCAATGGTGTTATCCGACTTTACGTCATTGTTCACGATGACGAATTCAAACATCGATCCAGGTTGGTCTAAAACGATCCAGGTTGGTCTAAAACGATCCAGGTTGGTCTAAAACCTATGCAATGAAGCTGCGCTATTTTAGGTGTTCGACTACGATCCCAAGGGTCCCGCTCTCATCCACAAGAAGACCATCAAGCATCCCACTTTCATTAGGTCCGACGCTGATTGTATCAGAAGTGAGACATGTTATCATCCAGGCCGAACGATCTAGTCGCTGTCGGCCCGGACCAGTTCATTTTCACAAACGATGGAGCGGCGCAGACTGAGTTTACCAACACTTTGGAGATCTTAGTTGGATACAACGCAGGCTCCGTGTATTACTGGGACGGAAAGGTAGAACTGGGAGGAGACAGGACCAGCTTGACCAATTGATTCAGGACTCTCACAAGCTTCTGTCTGGAATGGGAGGAACAAATGGAATTGTTTACGATAACGAGAACAATAAATTGTTCATTGCGGAAAGTTACTACAAGAGGCTGAACGCGTACGATCTGTCAAAGGTAAGCGTAAGAGATGTGCTTGCGTTTACTGATTTCTTCATCTCTTTTCAGGAGAATCACAAAATAGCATTGTGTTAGAGTGAACAAATTAAAGAAGGGGGGACACGACCATTTGGTCGCATAAACTGGCAAGATAGGATGGTAGAGTACGTTTACCAGATCAAAAATCACTTTGTCCTAAGTGACACAAACACCCCTGAGCCGTGCTATGGATTTTAGAAGTTTCCTTGATCGCGCAGGCGAAATTTGGGATACTGTATTTAACCAAAATTTAATCCGAAAATTTGTAGTTTGTAGGGAGGGGCTACCGTAATTTTCAGTGATCAGTCAGGGTTTCCGTGTTAATAGTTTTGCGAACGTGGTCGTGAGCCGCCGTCTTTAATAATATTCCCAGGACAAGAAGTCGGTAACTCAACTGTCAACAGTCAATCTCTACTCTGGATGCGATAATCTATTCCTGGATAGTGATGGATCCGTCTACGGTGGATGCCATCCAGTATTGATCGAGGTATTGAATATGATCTGACCTCTGTCAAAATTGTTCATTGAGGCTGCTAAATCACTCGGAGACTGTGAAGGAGAGGCGACGTCGCCCTCTCAGATACTTCGTGTACGATTCGACAAAGAATACACTGCAACAGCTATATCCGAGGTACTAACCAAACATCCACAAATAAGTTTTCCCACCTCTCTTCAACACTTTTTACATAGCCATACCCCAATGATGGCAAGGAGGTGTCGGGATCTACGATTACTGCAATCTACATCAACCAGGTTGGATGTATTCAAACCCTTTCATATAATTAAATCGACAATCTTCAGATGCTCATTGGTACCGTATGCAAGGGGCTGCTCCACTGTGAAATCAGTGATCCTGCCGTTCTCTAATGCAAGCAGAAGTATCAAGCATCAAAGAGTGAATAATGCAATGTATAAAATATTTATCGATGAACAGTTCGTGCTACAGACATGGTTGGTGCTCTTCAGTAGCATAAACTCTATTTTCAAGCACTATCCATCTCTCTCAGTCTCTCCTTACTTTCTTTGGTGTCAAGGGAGACAATCTCAAATGGAGATACGCAAAGAAAGAAGAGTGCCGAATGAGCACGCAAGCGAGAGAGTGGTAGAGAGCGAGTGTGAAGAGGCCACGCTCTCTCTCTGTTTGTCTCTTCGTTGACCTTTGTCTCTACTGTCTGTTTCCTCTGTCCCTTCACACCAATGGGTATCTCATCCAGATATAATCTGCTTATCGCTTTTTGTATCATGCTAATATCATGCTTGCATAGAGGAATATTGAAATCATAGAGCCTGAATAAATCCAGCATCAATTGATTTTTTTTTCTTCAGATACATTTATCTGTAGCTCACGAACAAAAGTTTTTGTTTAGGACCAACTTGAAGAGTAGAAAAGTTGAGGTCAAGTTTGCCAACTGCACCCAAAAGGTGCTGCCGCGCGGTTAGGAATGATCTCTCACACTATTCCATACACAGGAATCCTAGGGGGTCTAGTGGAGTCCGAAACTGCAGAAAACTGGAATTCGAAAAAGTGACTCGCTGACAGATTCAGGTCGAGTATTACGTGAGGGGCGTGATAATCATACCTTCGATATGACCTCTGCTAGGATGAAGGTACAATATGCCAGAAGTGACGAACGCAATTCCTTCAGATCGAATCAACTCGATATCCTCGGATCCTTTCACTATAATACGTTGATAAGCAATTACATGAAGAATTCAATTAACCTGGGCCGTGAACTTCCCGGCAGATTCCGGGCCGATGATTGTAGATTGTTCTGCTCATGTCCATATTCTCGTGGACTCGCCAGGCAATCGCGAATAGCCCGATAACAATCGCGAGGAGCAACTTACATATTCTGCTGAAGATAATTATTTAGATTGGGCATAATAGACGCACAGTTGGATATCAACGCACGGAAAAGTAAATATGGTGGTGGTTAGAATGGTGAGAAAAGTAGATAAGACCAAACACAAACAAATTGAGAACTGACACGGAAACGAATAACAATATCATACACGAATGCACGTAAATTTACTGGAAAAATCCAGAAAATATAAAGATACAAGGTTCGGGAAATGGAAGATTAGAAACACTGCAGAGAGAAATCAATGGGAATAGATCGTAAAGACTTCCTAAAACACGCGGATGGATATTTCGCTCCATTAGAAAAAGCGCAATTCGCTCTCGCTATCACTGTCAACTTTATCAGGTTTGACTATTGCTTTGACTACGCCACCTTACAGTTTTATAGGGAGAGGATCGTGTTAGTCTCTGTTATCAAGTGCGCGGAGAGAACATAATAAATCAAGAAAGGTATGCAACCGTTCTCGAGCTCTCTCACTTTTGCGTCCTCTCTCAAACCGTTTTTTTTTAAAATCTGACATCCTCGCACACGTAAGACACGCAATACCGCTCAATATCACAACCGAGGGCGATGCCATGATATGCTGTATTCAGGGAAATTATTTATTTATTTTAGAATGATATGTTTTCAAATCTGAGAACAACACACACATAAATACTCTTTGAGAAAAGCCAAATTTGTTCTCTATTAAAATAATATATGAGACCGTTTGCGTGAGCATCGAGCAAAGCCTGGCACAGCAAAAAATTACATTTGCTCAAAAGTTGGTCCTAGGGGTAACTTTTGATTCTGAATCGACTGACGTTTTCCGTTTTTCGATCATTTGCTTCTGAATCCCGGTACGACGCGACGTCGATTTGGCTAAATTCTTGTTCTGCGAGTAAAACTACCCCGGAATGGGTCGGATTGGCCACAAATCTCGCGTACCTGAACAGAATTAAATTCTCTACAAAATAAAAACATGAGGCTCTATCTTTTCTCCTGTTTGAGCTATGGTCGATTTTTGACAGAATAATGTGCAAGCTTAGATACGCTACAAGTTTGTAGAGAATTTCGTGCTGATCATTTTAGTATATGGGGTAAGGCATATCTTGTGTGCTATCATGGTGCTACATCGATTTTTGTGCCGCGAACTCGCGTTTTTCGAAGTTTTTCGGAGATAACTTTTTTGTTTCGTATTTGCATGATCCCTCATGTCGAAATTCGGTTTCTACGGCCAAAAATACGCAAGAAAATCCTATACTCATATATTTTTGAGAAAATGAGTTTTTCGACCCCGACGTCGCTGTCGACATCCATTTTTTAGGCGCTGATCTCAATCATGCGCTGATTGAATAGTCTCGTTAGCCAGAATTGTCTGGCACTTCGCTGAAGTTGAATTTGAATCTTCAAAGAATAAACATGGAGCTTCACTACTCTAGTCCCACATACGGAGTTGAGTGCGGTGAGGGCACGGAGGCAGTGGAGAGTCTAGAATAGATTCGAAGGTCAAAAAATCCACTACTATGTGTGAACGGCGCTTCTCAATCTCCTTGCAAGAAGCCAATTCACTGCACTGCTGTTTTGTTATGCACTTCGTGTCAAAGTTCAGTCGAAATGTTCTGTTGAAGAGTTTTTCTTTCGTGCTATATGAATTATTCATCGTTTCATTCTCCAGCGAGCCTCATTTCTATTCATTGCATAAACTCTTCGCATTCTCCCTGAATACGACGATTTCTATTCATTGCATAAACTCTTCGCTTTCTTCTCTTCATTTCTATTCATTGCATAAACTCTTCGCATTCTCCCTGAATACGATGCAAACGCCCGAGCTCTCTCGCTAGAGTTCCGCTTCTCGGCATACTCTTTAATTTGGCCGTCAAAGGCTTCGTAATTTGGCCTTGTTATCTCATTTCATCTGCTCATTCATTCTACGATGTGGCAGAGAGAAACTCAGCGATCTCCTTCTTTTAACATTTCCATTCTTCCCGATCTCTCTGTGGTCAGAGAGACGATAGAGTGTGCAAAATAGAGAGAGCTCCCTACCATTTGCACGTTCTGCTTCACGAGATGCGTCATGGGCGCTTGGTCGGATGAGAACCAACTTGATGAGAACAAAAAAAATCTTCTTCCTGTATAATCTCAGTATGTTCAACTTGGTACAGAGAACGTCTGAGAACCTTTTTTTTTTTTTTTTTTTTTTTTTTTCGACCTTTTTTCGGTGCTCATCCGACCTACTGCCGCGACATGTCGTCATCAGCGCTCCACACTGAATGCCATGATTTTTTCTCGAACTATTCGGGCTAAATGTGAAAGAATCTAAAATGCTACAGTGATTAACATCATTGTAATGGCCTGTTTGTAGTTTGTAGTATTCAAGTTGTAGTTAAGACCGTGGCTGTTTCACTACTGGAACCTTTGAGTGTCAAAGTTGTTTCAAAGTATGCTAAAGTTGTTTCAATCATCAGATTACTACATAGAACGTCTTATTTATGGACTTTGGGAGTTAAAGGGCAGAAAAGTGAAGACTAAAAGGCTTCGCAAATGGAGCCCTTTGGACATCGAAGCAATCTCGAATGGTGTAAGGCATCTTCGACATGAAAGTGCATTTTTGGAAGCTTTATTGGTTGAATGAAAATAATTATTGAAAATACAACTCACTAGCTCACGATCTGCGGCGGTACCTTGCGTAGAGTGATTGATCTTTCATCTTTATCCCTAACCCATTCCATATTTCTCACCCCCCCCCCCCCCCCTCTTTCAATATGCTCGACTGAGGTATGCATGGAAAAGGTGAGCCGAACTTTCATAGCATACCGAGAAATGGAAATAATCCGGAAGTGTATGTGCTGGTTAATGCTCCCATTGGACTGAACTTATGCGACGCTAACCTACCTCCCTATAACTATCGGGGTTCTCTACCCCCATTTATTTCCAGGAAGTGCAGGATTTATAGTTTGTTCCTTTATTAAAATTTTGATTTATAATTCGTACAAATTATTCAACCATAAGCGATAATTAACATTAATGAGATTAAGATAGAGATAAGTTTCGGATTTCCTATTCAAAGTAATCTTCCCCGTTCGGCTCTAATTTGTACTTGCTGCGTCCGAAAGATGTCGATTCGGTTTTCGACTCTCTCCATTCTGCACACTCTCTCGTTTCTCTGACCGGCGAGATAGTGGTCAGAATGGAGATACCCAAAACCGAAATTACATCCCTACTACGTGCCCTACATTCTCTCCGCTGCCACCTTAGACGTTTTACCTTATAATGTTCGAGCCAATGTTGCGGGTGTACTTATACCAGGCGAACCCCATCTACTCTCTCTCCATTCTATCCAAATCCCGCTCTCCACACATCTGAATCGATTCTGTGGCCATATGGCTGCAAAATGGGAGAGAGCCTCTCCTAATGTTGCACTCTTTCCGCCTCGGAATCTAGAACGCGTGCAAAAGAGAAGGATACGCTCTTTCTTTTCGCCTCCTAGTTATCGTTGCACTTAGATTAGCGGCGAGAATGTTTATGCTACATTTGCGTGCTAAATTAAATGTGAACTAATGATGACAAAACGGGCTTCGCCGTTGAAAAAGCCGGGTCAAGCCGGCCCGAAAAGCCGTTTTGTCACCACTATTGTGAACTCTTTCAATATTCATAATCTCACCAAAGAAACGAGTTATCCGTGAATGCTAGTCAAATCTTTCATTATTCATAATAACCCGGACCCATCCACTCTTGCAAAAACCTTGTTTTCCCCTTCTCCAGACACCATCCCGTTCCCGCCAATCCCTTCCCTTGCAACGGCCACATTTCCAGACCAATCCGGCTGGATTAGCGCGCCCTTATTGGAAAATGATGTATAATTGGTGTTATTTGTAGCCCTGAAACTCCGAATCGCGAGACCTAATATTTTCTTAGGATTCAGAAGGGCTCTTTCCGGGATGCTCCACTTTTCCCGCTAATTGAATCTATTAGTTGCGACAATGGCTGTCAGAGTAAATAGTTGGTCTCCTCATTCTACACACTCTCTTGACCGGTCGAGCAATGAGAGAGCGTGCCGAATGAAGAGACGAACTCTTCCCTCTGACAGCCCTAGTTACGACACATGAGAGTACGCGTCCCGATTCCGCGCACGAGTGTGCAAAACATTCGCCGATTGCACTTTTCCAAAGCATTCTAGAATTGCATTCGGAGAACTGTGCCGTGGTCGTAATCGCTTGCATAATACTCTTTCATTAAGTGCCCTAGCTAGCGTTGCGCCAGTTATATTCGTCGCACGCACTTTCATGCGAAACACGCGTGTGATTTTATTCGCCGCGCTTTCATACTAAATTAGCGTGTGAATCTTGAAAAAAAGTTGCTCTAATTAGATTTGTCGAACGCACTTTGACGATAAACTAGCGTGTGAATTTTGTTTTCAATGCGACTTTCCTTCCTCATCTATGTAGTAGTCAACGAATAGAGGCAAGTAGTGAAAAAGTGCGGACAAACCTTTCCTTCTTCAAAATATAAACTCGGCTCCATTTCTCCATCCAATGGCCCATTCCACTCGCTTTATATGCAAACCGACTCTCCCCGCTCACAACTTCTCTCGCCGGTCAGAGAAACGATAGATCAAGCAGTTTGAGGAGACGTTGGTCTCGATTCGGCAGTGCTACCAGACATCAATTTGTCCCGCAAATCCCTTCCATTGCAACAGCCCCCGGTCAGACCAATCCGACTGGATTAATTTCCGCCTTTATTGGAAAATGATGTCCCGTAAGCGATATTGGCGAACGGAGTTGCCCCAGATTAGTCGTGATTGAACACCCAAGAATAATTTCCAATAGGGGGGATGCCCCCACCGAGATACCCCTCGCATCTCCTCTGACCAAATCTATTACTGGAAGAGTTGCGGGAGAGCTCGAACCCACTAGAGTTCGAAATACGGTTAATCGTCTCTTCATTTCACACACTCTCTAGACCGAAGCGACGAGAGAGTGTGTGAAATGAAGAGACGATTACCCGTATTTCGAACTCTACTTGAAACGTGAGAGCTCTGCCCCTTCCATTCGCTTCCTGGTCAGGCATCCCTACGCACGACTAGGTTTTCGGGCCGAGAATAGGGCCTTCGAGGCCTTGCATAATCCCTCTCGAGGTTTCTCTGACCAGAGTTCACTCAGGCATTATTCAAGGCCTTTGCCGCCCACAGACTAAGCCCGCTTCGTACTCCCCCCTTCCCGCTACTCAGAGCTAGCTGTACTCTGTAACCCGGAAACAAGCCAAATATTAACTATTCTTTTCCATGAACAATGTTCCTGCTTCCCGCGGAGTTTGTGGTGGTCATTGTTGCTTTTTCTTCGCAAGATATGGAATGTGAATAAGGCCTCTTGAGTATGACCCGAGTCCACTCAGGAATTACTCCTATCCGCCCAGTAATTAGGATTGTAATTTTTGGCCCTATTATCTCTGCATCTCTCGTCGGTTAGAGCGACTAGAAAGCGGGCATACTGGATAGAGCCAAACGATCCAGCAACACTATTCAAACGGGGCGGGACTTGGCAACGAGCCAAAAATGGGCGGGTTTATCTAAAGTAACTCCGCCCACCTAATCCGGCTAGTCTCCAGAGCACGGCACAATGTACGTGTAAGTAAGGATGTGCGCCCACCAGATGGAGATCTCATCGACAATCATTGTTTCCGGAAACTTACCTGATGCTTAGGCTGGTATTAGGATGAAAAGGTAGGCCGTTAAAAACTTTCTGACCTACGCTTCAGTTCCGTAGCCGTCTTTCAGCCTCTCACTCATGCGAGTTGTCTCGTCGTTCTTTCTCACTCTACCGATTGCAATGACCGATGTAATAGAGTTGCGTTTGAACGAAGCTTTCGTCATTCTAGGCTTAGGCTTAGGAGTACGTGCTATTTTGTGTCCCGTTGCATGCCAGATTTTATGACGAAATGGCGCAGGAAATTGTCGCAAATGTCTTCACGGCGACACGTGATTTCGCAGAATCGCCCTAGTCTCAATGAGAGGGAATGTCGGATAGAATGACTTGCCAGCGCCCATTGTAATTCCTCTTTCTATGCCTCCCTTCTCTTCTCTCTACTCCATCAATTGTCCCTCGTTGTATAAACATTTGAGAGACTCTCACTCCCAGTCCTCCTTACTCCTCCAACTCTTATTCTTATGCAATTTTTAATGACCTCAAACCGCGTTTCGTGTAGCTCGCGTCGCGATTCTTCCATAAGTGATGTCGTTACGGTTTTGCCTCTCCGTATTTCGCTATGTCTCTCGCTGGTCCGAGAAACGGCATGCAAAATGAGAAAAGTCCGGTTCATGTATGACATCCATATTTTGCAGATTCTATCGTCTACATCGATAGGATTGGGTCGACCACGTCGACACATCAAGAATGTGTTAAGCTGTTGCAGATATCGGACTACTATTGAATATATGGAAGTGGACGAACGCCTACAGTGCGGATCCACAAAGGTATTCGTATATACATAGTTCGGAAATTTTTTCTTAGTCGTAGAGTGATCCGTTCTTATAACTGCACTATTGGTTACACCGAAACTATTTCAGACCATCCTCCCTGAACCAATGGGACAAAATGTTTCTTGTACGAAGGAGATATGCATCATCGGACATGGGTATTCGATGACATGACCCAGGATCTCTTCAGTTACTGTGGATTCGTACCCAAGAATTTGTAAATAAAGTAATTTTCTCTCGCTAACCGCCCGAACACAAGTGCACGGCGAGCAAATGAACACTCCAACTTGTAAACACTTGTAATATCTCCCATTTACCAACTAGAATCACTTACCGTAGAAGCAATTCGGCCAGTAGAGTTGCGTAGTTCAACCAATCTCCTTGCCAATCTAGCGTATTCGTTGAAAAATGACTTAAAAACTGATTGACGTGACAACACGCTCGCCGACACGCTACCCAGCATTCGCATTATTTGCAATTCATCAGCCGACTCTCCTCATTTCGCGTTCGCTCTCCTCTCTGACAGGAGAGAAAGCATGCAAAAAGAGGAGGGTCAATGCCGATTTCCATCCCTACCCCGCAGCATTTCTCCCTCCTCTCGACTAGAGAGACAGCCGGATGTCGCAGTTCCCCGCTGTCTCTATTCCCTTTCGCTTCCTGTTCACTCACTTTGTTGACAATCTCTATTAATCAATTGCGCGTTTTGCTCCACGCGTGGTTGTTAAGCCGCTTATCATTTCTTCTTATCAATAACCACTCTTTCTCTCTTCTTTTGATCGTTTGTGCGTACTAGAAAAATTCAATGGTGAATCGTGTTTTGCTGGAAATGAGTTGCTGTTTCTTGTTGATCTAATTCATGCAACTGCGTCATGTAGGAAGAGCATTTGTCTATTCCATAATATTTATCTAGTCAGTGTTCCCAATCTTCATTTTCCCGAATTGCCCTACTGAGCTAAAGGGAAACACATTCCGCGTACCATTTACCTTTTACACTACTGATCTATACCCTCGGCTCTTCTCTATGGTTCATTGGGTCGTGGTCGTGCCACCTTTATAGGATAACTTGTTTTATTATGCAGGTTCTATCGTCTACACCGATATGATCGTCGACATCAACATCGTTGACCACTTTATCATCATGTGTCAAGAACATCTGGTCTTCTATTGGGAATATAGATAATGTCAAGAAGCCAACATTTGCCTACAGTGCCGCGCCTGATCGGAACAACAAGAAGGTAAGATAGTTGGCAACTCGATACCAGCCTCTGCTCAATTGTCTCTAATTTCTGTGATCGATGAAAATCAGTCCGAGTCTTTTTGAGGATACAGCATCACTATTCGCTATTACGAATCAACCCTAGCCAATATCAGATTCGAAAGCCAATGGTACAAAAGGACCGAGAATGTCATAGACTACTGTTTCTTGGGCTTCAAATTCCTCCAACATAGCCATCTGCACTAAATGACCCAGAATGTCTTAAATTACTGCTGGCGGGTAGGCATTTTGAATAAATGGTGAATAAACTAATCATCTCTCGTTTGCCGTTCCAACCACAAGCACATGCCTGAAGGAATGACAAATCGGATCCAGACTATCCTCATTTCGTATTAGTGCGTACGTGCGCGAAGGTAACGCGTCCTAGAAACCTAATCAGCATGGGATCTCGTAGACTTGCAGTCGTCGGCCTTACCGACGGGCCTCAGCATCATGGTCGCTAGTCGATGTAAAATTCGGTTGATTATATTTTATTTCCTATCTAATAACTCCTTGTTCGGGAGCAATTCTCCTCCGCAGCCAGACCGCTTTCCTCTCGTCTTAGAAGCTCAGCAACCGATGGTCCCTGCTCCGACCGAGACCCCAACCCCATTCCCGATCTACCCCTCCCACAAAGTTGCTCTATCCATTCCCTGGTTTCAGATCCTGGCCAATCCATTCCTGAGTTGTTGCAATCTTATCCATGATCATGACTGCCTAAATTATTGTTGAACATTTTATTATTCCTCTCAGACTGAACAAATCGTGCAAGCCGGCCTCGTAACTTGTAATCAAACCCGGTATTATTTGTTCCAATCGTTTTAGATCACATTAGTCCACCCAGCGTGGGGCGGTTGGGTGTAAACGACCCAATGGACCGAAACATCCAACCGCTGACTTTGGGAAGTATCTTTATTAAGTTCACTTAGGCAGTTTGTATCTATCTTTCACGTTACAAGCCAAGTTGCTTTATAATTCCTCCTTTTCCGTAACGTCATGCTTATTGACTGTATATCAAACTGTAATAAAGTGTAATGTTGTGAACGATGCTTCAATGATTACCACTCTTCAGCCAAGCGGAAGCTCCACATTGAGTGAATGATATTCTCGATGCATGCAGAGTGCTGCCTGGGCACCAGATTCGCCGCTACGAGGCTTCCTAAGCCTTATAGGGCCAGTATTGCAACTCGATATGTAAAGAGCGACGTAAAATGTTTCAGAAAAGAGAGTGCGAGAATAGAGAAAACTAGATTACTGAGAATCGGCAAGAAATTATAAATCGGACACACTGATGATCATATCATACGTCAAATGAGGTCTCGCTTAAAATTTTCAGCCGACATGTCCAAACAAATTTGCTGACGTAGTCTACTCTAAGTAATCGAGTTTTACCATGCATTCCGCTATTTTGTCTTGCCGGAATGCCGACGTGCACTATCGCCTTTTCGAGACCCATTTTATTTATGCTGATGATGCAGATCTGGGATGCAACGATGCACCTGTCGCTAGAACTTCAAGGCCTTTGAGATGGTCAAGTTTTGAGCGACTTTCGAGTGTTTCCTAATTTCTGTGACAGACTGTCTCTCAAAATTGTCAGAGTAAAATTCGAAATATAGATGTCATTAGAAAAAAAATCGGAGATATTTTGAACACGTACTTGACTGGAGGAAATGTATGGACTTGCAATTACCCTCATTCTCTTTTATGATCTCTTCATTCCTCAGTTATTTCTTCATCATGGACATGCTCAAGCAATGGACGGCGAGTGTCTTTAGGGTGTATTAGGAATGGCAAATCGGAACTTTCCTCGTTCTGCACACTTTCTCGTTTATCTGAACGGCGTGAGAGCACGCGAAATGAGGGGGAGTAGAGAATAGAAGAGAAAATATTTGAATTCCCGCAATTTTATATAACAGTTCCCATTGAAGCTAGACACTTGAAACTTGGGATATGGGGTGTTTCCTCCTCTTCTCCTTCCTCCCCCACTTTGTCCACAGCATGAAATGCAGTTTTGTGATCACATGTGTGTGGTCACAGCATGTAGGAGTCTACTATCAGAATGAGATGGAAGGAGATTAGGAAGGAGATCACATCATGTTATAAAGAGAAAACAGTAGATTCAGACCCCTCCTAGCTTGAAAAAAGACAACTACAGACTACGAAGAAATCACACACTTTACTTTTGTTTTATTTTTGTAATACATTTCAACGAGCTGGATAAACATGATAGGATGTGTTGGTTCCGGAATGTGCTGAAGTGGATTCGGATTTGGAATATAATTCGCTTCTCACAACGTTTTCTTTTCTCAATGCCCGATTCTCCCACTGTGCAGAAATGTTGTTTGAAGTAACACATGCATTCGGAGAAAGAGAAGAGTGACTGAAAATTGAGCGAAGCCAGGAATTCGGGACATCATCATCATCATTTTATCCAGGTCGACGGTTGTACAGTAGGGGTCATACAATAAGAAGACAGAGAAACGAGGGAACTCATCTCTCAAGGATCTTCAGAGAATGAAAAATCAGCTTGATTCCTCGATAGTTCCCACAATCTGTGATATCTCAGAGATTGTGGGAACTATCGAGGAATCAAGTGACAAATTGTGGTTAGGTGAGACTGGGATTTGTTACGAGAATGCCGGATATAATGTCTCAATTCCTCGTTTTCTCTATTCTCTTCCGCCTCATGTCCACTCAGAATTTGCAGACTCTCTCAATTACACTCCTCGCCTTCTCCCATTGAGAATAAATGTTGCATCGTCCGACCCCCAGTTAGAGCGTAACCTCCACTTCTTCCCATCTTTCTGTCTTTCCTTTCCCTCCTTCACTTGTTTGATTGCCAATCGCCTCATCTCATCATTTGACTCCATCTGTCTCTATTCCGATCTCCTTTCCTCTCTTCCTCTCTGGCCTACCGTCCCGGACACTATTTCACTGTATCTTTTTCCTCTCTTTCTCTCCCTTTTACTCGCGCACCACTTGTGTGCACTTATTAACGGGAATTCATTGCCCCTTTACCCTAGGCGTGCGATTTCACCGAGCCACTGCGTTTTTGTTGCCGATTTTGCTCGAGTAGCTTTTTACCTCACAGTCGCGGATGTTGTTTCGAATTTTCTCTCATGTGGTGTTAAAATACTGGTAAAGTAAACGGAAAAGTAAAAAAAGGTGTTAATTTTTGCCTGGAAAAGTAAATGGAAAAGTAGAAAGATTTTAATTCGCGCCGGAAAAGTACTGAGATTTGAATTCCCGCAATTTCGAAATCTCTGTTCCCAGTGATGTTAGCGACTTGAAAATCGGTTCTAGATGTTAAAAGGTTCGAAAAAGCTTATAAACCGACTTTCAAGTCGCTAGCTGCAATGAGAACCGATATACGAAATTGCGGGAATTCAAATCTTTTTACTTTTCCATTTACTTTTCCAGCGAAAAATTAACACCCTTTTTACTTTTCCGTTTACTTTTCCGAGATTTTAACACCACATCACTCTCTCTTTTCGCACACTATCTCGCCGGTCAGCGAAACGAAAGAGTGTGAAGAAAATGGAGAGTCATTTCATTCATTCATTTATTCCGTTGATTTTGGTAATGTACAAGAGATTATCGAGAAGAGTGCAAGAAACGGAGGTCCGTCGATGGTGTCGAATCGGTTTTTTGCCGGGCAGCAAGGGTTGGGTAGGGGGAGGGTGGGGGGAGGGGGGTGAAGAAAGATTAAAGATCAAGCCAGTTACCAATAATTGAGTTGGGGTAGAATGAGGGGGGTTGAGAACGAATATAGTTGCGAAAAACGTTGTGAGAAGTATTAACAATTTCGGGTGGGAGGGAATTCCAGATTGAAATGGTTCTAGAGGCAAGGGTGGAAGAAGAGTTATGCGGAATAAAAGGCAAAGAGATACGAAAATTATTAACAATTGACTGGAGAAAAGTGATATCCATAATAAATCTACGGCGTTCTAAAGTAGACAAATTCAAATCGCGAAGTCTGGATTTATAAGAAACAGGCGGAAGAGAACAGCGATAATAAAGTCTACGTGTAAGATCTCGTTGAACTCTTTCAAGTTCTCTAGTCATATCTACACTATGCACTGGGTTCCAGATAATAGAGCAATATTCTATATTAGGCAGGATGAAAGTAGTAAACGATTTCAGATATAGATCGGGACAGTTACTACGAAAGGATTTAAATAAGAGGTTTGCTTTAGAACGAGCAGTAGAGATAATTTTAGAGATATGGAAAGAGAAAGAAAGGGATGGGGAAAAATGCACACCTAGATCCTTGATGATACATTTACTTGGTTCGGTAAGGATGCAAAGAGTTCGCCGTCCACACGAAGCGAGTTGAATGTGTTTGAAGTGCAAACTACTCAAGTAGTGTTTGAGAGCAGTCGTTGGTTGGACATCCCTACTTCTACACCATTCATGAAATCTCGACCATTTGAATTCAACATCACTGATTCCAGAAGCTATCTGCAGATGAGTAGGGCATACGTGTACCTTCGTTTTCGAGTAGATAACAAAGTGTTAGACAGTAAGAAGACGGAGAGTGGTGCGAAACCCCTGGATGTGGCCATGATCAACTATTCTGGGGCTACATTTTTCAATCAAGTCAAGTTGGAAATTAACAACTCTCAAGTGTACAACTGTACAAACTATGCTTACAAGACATATTTGGAAGCTGTTCTGAATCATAGTACATACCAAAAGAATGGTATTCTTCAAGGTGGAGGATTTTACGAGGACGATTCCAATGGTCTTGACAGTGCGTCAAACATTGGTTACAAAACCAGAGTTCAACTCGCTGGTAATGGAAGCGTAGACCTAATTGCGCCTATGTGCATATCGATCACTTCACCGACTTCTCGTACCCCATCTGAACATCCATCTCCAAATGTATCGTAATTCTGATGCGTTTGTGCTCGAGTCACACGACTCTACGGGTGGGATTCCGAATGTTAAACTCGAACTGATCGGAATGTCTCTTATGGTAAAGGCTGTCAATGTGATCAGTTCTGCCAATCTTGCCCTCGAAAAGACCCTTCTGTCCACGACAGCAAAATATCCGTACACTAGAACACGTATTAAGTGCCTATACGTTCCTGGTGGACGATCTGATCTACCCTTCTCTAAAATCTTCACTGACATTATCCCCCGAAGGATAGTGGTAGGCTGCGTGGAACAGGATGCCTTTGATGGCTCCGTTTCGAAGTCTCCATTCAATTTCAAGCCTTTTGGTATAAGCGAAGTGAGTATTGACGCGGGCGGAACGGTATACCCTGCTCAGCCCTTTTCCGCTGATTTCTCTTCAAATAAGTCTGCCAAACACTTCTTGATGTTTTACGAAAATATAGGCGCTGTAGGGGAACACCGGCAGCTCTCGATTGGTTATAAGAAGTTCAAGAATGGTTACGCACTTTTTGCTTTCAATCTCTCACCGACGGATTCCAATACCGACTTTGAGCTTATTCGCTCTGGCACCACACAGATTCACATGAAATTTGGAGAACGAACTCCTTCGATTGGTCTGCAAATTGTTATATATGCAGAGTATGATGGTATGTATCATATCGATCATTTCCGAAACATTCACGCAGACCACGAGACTTGATTGACTGCTGAAATTCTCAGACATGCTATATCAGACTTCAACTACAGATCTGAACAACTTTTTGAGAACCTCCCCAATTACCAAAAGATCATTTATCGGAGCCTTTCCCTCTGATCAAGATTTGCATGTTCCCTCATGGTTTCCTTTCACCCTCATCTTTAACACGGACCCTTCAGGACTGCCTGGGTCTCACTGGACTGCTGTGTATGTCGAAACCCCTTCTTGTGCAGAATACTTTGATTCCTCAGGCAGTTATCCTACACCCAACATTGCCAAATGGTTAGCTAACTTCCCTAAGATTCGTAGGCTTACTAATTCAATACAACCACTCTCATCAGTCCTGTGTGGCTATTACTGTCTATATTTCATATATCATAGAACCATTTACGGTTCATTTGACCGTGTAATACGGAATTTCTCACTTACTGATAAAGCTTTTAATGATCGTTTGGTTACTGCTTGGTACAGACGATATACTAAACGGTAATAAATCAATATAATCACTCCATATCAACGTTTTATGTTCAAATTGTACGTGTGAGAATGCGGTTTCCTTACTCCGGTTCCGCCCTCCTGAAAGTTCAGTTTGTCTCTCACTCTTCACTCCAGCATGCCGTGCTCATCTGATATCTCTTCTTCCGATAGCTGGAGAGAAGTCAATGGGCGAACGGAAGAGGAGAAACCCTCCAGCTTCCACTGGGTGCCTCTTGAATACTACGCTCTGTTGGTCTTAGGAATTGATATCCATGCTCGTCTTCTCCCTCATCAAATCAATCTTCTCAACTCGACCTTTGCATGTCGCCGAGTGCGTACCGCTCATTTGGGTGCAAACAATAAGCAACTCTGTGAACCACGTATTGAGAAGGGCTCCAAAGGACACACTCGTGTGACTGTGAAGTTGGACGTGAGAAGAGGCGAGGGTTTGGTTTCTGGAGTAGTGGCCACTCTACGTATCAAGGTCAGTTTAGATAATAGTGTAACTATTGATTCGATATTGATCCTTCCAGGATTACCTCTACGCCAAGCATCACGTCACACACCTCTTGTCATTGTTCCCTCAAGTGGAGAGAGATTCGCACTTCAATGTTTGGATGTTTGCGTGGAGATTTGAGTCGTTTATACTCATGTATGATAAATATATTTCAAATAACAATGACCATAATTCGAACATATTAGTGCAGGATTTATCTCACTCCTCCCCCTTAGCTCTACTAACCCGGCGGGGTTAACATGCACCCTTACGTCGGCCTATATAATCACAGAGATTCAGCTCAGTAGTGTGTCCACCACACAGATGCTAGTCGTGTCTGATAAATGCGAGTACTAAGGTCGGCATTTATCAGGCCAAGAGCGGTCAGGATGTACATGCTCATGAGAGTGATGCTAGGAATGACATGGTGTGTGGGTGTGTGTGTGGATATTTTACTTTTTATGGTATAACAAAAATTCTGTTGGATATAAAAGATGGGGTTGCCATATCAGCGAGAAATCAGGTAAATTCAATGAGAAAAAAAAATATTTTTTTTTTCTATTACTCTCTCTATCTGTCTCTTATCTCGTTTGTCCTTCTCCTCGCGTCCCTCGGGCGGTGACTCAGAACAGTTCAAATCGACAGCATTATCTCTCTTAAACCAATTTGGGTCTAAAAATCACATGGTAGTAGTCATTGGACCGTTAGATTGACGGTACCTTTCCATCTGTGGCTGCCACCACGACAGTGATTTCGGAAGTCAATGATGATGTTGATGAGATTGATTACAATGCTCGAATCACGGTTGCTGAAGTGCAGGTCAATCCACTCGTCTGGTCTCGCGGCGCGATCGATCGATGTATCTAAAGTCATCGTGATGGGCAAGTGCAAGGTTCTGTAGCGGCGATTTATTCTTTTTTTGCGTGATGGGATTACGGTAATCGAATTTTATATTCAGTGCACTCCTATTGAAACACTATCGATGTTTTATCTCTTACCTAGCGCTTTGGCGTTTCGTTGTCTATTAAAAGCCAGAGGTTGTTAAGAAATTTAGTAGTCGATGTTTCTTGTGCGCCACATACTAAAAACCTACACTTAGCACTCCGATGTTTCACTCCGTATTGAAGATCTCTTGTAGTATTGAACTCTCCGATATTTGATCCTCTTGCCTTTCGGATTCAATAAAATACAAGATCAATGTTCGATTGAAGCTGCTGCTCTCGGCGTGCGGCGTGATGGACCTCGTGATGCCTGACCACCAGCAGATACAGCAGCAGCAGGTGAGGAGGAGGGGGCGGGGTCTGGCTGCAAGTGTAAAAGGGGCGGAGCCGGTGAAATTTAGGATGAGTGCCATGATGAATGTTTGAGCAATAATGGGATCTGATCGTGTTGTTTTATTCTTATTTTGCATAAGGTCGGGTGTCACAATCGCAAGGCAATGACTATGATCCAACGGTGCAACACAACAGGAGTGGGTGGGGAACATGATTCGACTTTGATAGTAATCCACAAGCAGATACTAGCAGGTGATCTATAGGCTAGATTTAGAATTATTAGACATGCATGAGTCAAAGGGATCGCAAAACGATTTGGAATAGCTACTATGATCATGTGGTGAAACTGGATAGGAATGGGTGGGGTCAGCAGACCAACTGTATAGAATAAAATATGAATATCACACAAAGTCGATCTTCAATTGTTACCATCCAGCTGTGAAACGCAAACGGGCAGGGACTAAGAAATTCTGAATTTATATTATTAAAAAATATTATTTTTGCAGACGGAGGACATGATCGCGCTTGGCCGACTGGTGCTCGTTCTGGCAACCGGCAATCAGCACGCAGGTAACAAGTTGTTCAAAATATTAAAATATATAAATATTAAGAAATATTTATATTTTTGAAAATATTTAAATATATAAATATTAAGTTTTCTATATCGAAAAAGCACTATTAGTACTGACGATGGTAAGAGACTCATAATACAAGCATGAAACTCGAACATGTTAGGGATTGCAGACTGTCCTGTGTCCCAATAGATAGTCGTGGTAACAAATGGTAAGGGAGGATTTTTGCTGGAGAAGGTTTAAAGCAGTTCTTGAAACTTTGCTGAAACGCGAACCTGCTAGGGATAGTGGCATCTGTTCTGACGAGAAGGTGTGCAAATCGGAGAGAGAGAGAGAGAGTGTGTTTTTCGGGTTTTCTCTTATTTTTGTAACCTTTCATTTGTCTTTCAGGCCGTCGCGACCTGGTGGCGCGGTCGATTTCGATGGTGGTCGCGCACTACTCGCAGGATATGAAGGACCTAATAATGTTGGTTATATTTATTTCAAAATATATTTAATTATACTTTTATTAATTTTCATGTTTTTTAAAAAAAATATTAAATGCACGATGTTTTGACGTCGCTGAAATTCTTATCCATCATTGAGTCTATAAGTGGTTCTCATTTGTTGAACTAGTGCAGCCGCGATGTTGCTGGTGCAACAACAATTTGACGCTATTTTGTGATTCTCGAGTTTTAATAGCCTATGACCAGCTGTCCAATTGAATCTTCAATCAAGCGGACTTTTCATTAATTTTTAGTGAAACATCGATGCGACTGGTTCTCCATTATTATCTGGATGTTAATGGCTCTGCAGGTGTTGCCCGATCGAGTAGTGCTCTCTCGATTTAGCAAACTCTCCCACAAGTTACAAAATCGAGAGAGTGTGCAGAATGGAGAGAGCAACGATTCGACAACTTCCTCTCCTTCAGGTGTCTGCTGGGTCCGGCGCCTCGCAAGACTGTCGCGGACGTGATGACCATGATTGGAGCGAGGTGAGATTATAATATTATTATTATTTTAAACGATTATTTCGTCCATGTCAATGGTTGTAGATAGAGCAAGAGTACGTGATTGCTATAGCGAATATGATCAGGCCGAAACGGGAACATATCGAGCCCGATAAGAGGTGGTATAGGGGTAATTATTGAAAGTATGTTCACTCCAGGTTCAAGCGGTATTTGACATATCTCAATTGTATGGTCTCGTAACTGAAGTGGGAACGTAGCAAAGTGGCAAATGAGGGGTGGATTGGGAATTGTTATTTTTTGTTGTGCAGAATGATACTTGCTGGCTTAAAATGGTCTTGCATGCGTGTTAAGACAAGAATGCGGCTGGTTGATATATCTACTCTTTTCTTTTAATATTTTCATTTTAATTAAAATTAGATTACAGATTCTACCATCACATTGAGGCGCTGCAGTCGGGTGTTGATCTACTGGAGAACGAGGCGGCCAGGGTACGGTAGACTAAGATTATGGATTTTTTGAGAGAATCGCTTTAGGGAAGGGTACCGTAATACTACAGTACCGGTCAAAAATATGGAAACTATTTTCAAATCGCTGTAACTTTTTTTGTTGAATTGAGATAGAGATTCATGGATTGAAGCATTCGATTGCGAAAACAATCAAGAATTACGTGATACTGTTGAATTGGACACTGCTCTATATCTCTGTTTTCAGCACTCATAATGCGTAGTCGTATTAGTAAAATGAGGTAATAGCTCACCAACATTTTTGTGTAGCCTCTCAAATGTGCTGTGTAGAAAGTACAACAATAGAGATGTACGATGAAAATTACGACCCGTTGAGCGCACTTCGATTGAGTCACCTAGCTGAATTTCATAATTTACGTTCTAGTAGAGCTACAGTCTCCAAATTTCGTAGGATATGTCAGTACATACTAAGCCATCACTGGTCAAAATTTAGGCCCGATCGGACACTTGTGGCGAAAAATCGTTTTTCGAAAAGTTCAGTTTTGGGACCCTTCATACCACTGTCGGTATAAATCATCCAATTAAACAGTTCTTATCCGAGTTCATCAGGGAACATCCTCTGCAAATTCCATGTTGAATGGACACCTTTGAGGGAAGTTATCGATCGAGAACTTAGGTAGAAAACCTTTTAGGAAAACATTGCGTCATAGTTGTTCTAGTAATACAAATGCGCTCTAAATTTACAGGGAATGTCAGGAAGAGGTGGCGCATTCCTACTCACAATTAGAGCACTGTAATAAACGTTCTACGAATTTTCGTTTTTGAATGTATGGGGGTGTGTCAAAAGTTCTTACAAAATTTTTCATTATTTTATTTTATGTGTATTCCAAGGTACGATCTCAAAGACTTTCTTGCATTTATTAGAGGTAGAAAAATACTATTTTTTTTCGTCTTCAGATTTCGGAAATGTTGCATAATTATGACGCAATATTGTGGCAAGTTGGTTTCGCGACCCTCATTTCAAAAATCTCTAATTCAACAGAGGATGAAGATGAGAAATCCAGATTAAAACCACAGTAGGAGATGACGATGGAGCTCCATTTAAAAAAGACACAAGGGAGTTTTATAATTAGGTGACAGAAGTAGGTCACTTCTTTTCACTCTCGATCATTTTCCAGAGGGTCGAATTTTTAGGTTTTATTTTTTGCGAGCATATTTGCTAATCAATATCCCTTAAATACTAAGTATTATTACTTTTAATTTTTACTGAATGGCTTCTAATTATTATTGTCGCGAAATTCGCGAATTTTTATGAAAATGTGTGGAAAATGGCGAGTTTCGTAATGATGATGCAATGCGTTTTGGCAGGTTGAAAAAGCGTTCAAATTGCATATTCTCTTAACTCAACTCACGAGAGACAGTAACCAGATTTTTAACTCACCGCGAAAGGTAAACTTAGCATAGGTGATTTTGGTGAGGTCTGGTCTAAAAGGCGTATTTCATATAAAGTGTAACGATCTTGATGGCTGAAGTAATGAAACTAAAGAGCAGTGATAGATCCATCCATCCCCTTTTAGCAGGACTCAATTTATTTCTTGGCAGCTGAGAAAATATTTTTCGAAAATTTTTGTAAGAACTTTTGACACACCCTAATAGTTTTTCCTACAAGGTTTTCTACCTAACTTCTCGATCGATAACTTCCCTCAAAGGTGTCCATTCAACATGAAATTTGCAGAGGATGTTCCCTGATGAACTCGGATAAGAAAAGTTTAATTGGATGATTTTTACCGACAGTGGTTGGGGAGTATCAAGGGGATATTGAACTTTATCGAAGAATGTTTTTTCGCCGCAAGACTCCGATCGGGCCCAAATTAAAACCAGTGATGTATTAGTATGTACTGACATATCTTAAGAAATTTGGGGACTAGCTCTACTAGAACGCAAATTATGCCAATTTTTCTGATTTTCGGAGTTGTTGTGAAATTCAGCTGGGGGACTCAATCGAAGTGCGCTCAACGGGTCGTAATTTTCTTCGTACATCTCTATGGTTGTACTTTCTACACAGCACGTTTGAGAGGCTACAAAAAATGTTGGTGATCTATGTCCACATTTTGCTAAATTTCCTCCGCAATATGAGTGCTGAAAACAGAGATATAGAGTAGTGTCCAATTCAACAGTATCACGTAATTCTTGAATGTTTTCGCAATCGAATGCTTCAATCCATGAATCTCTATCTCAATTCCAAAAAAAGTTACAGCGATTTGAAAATAGTTTCCATACTTTTGACCGGTACTGTATTTCTATTAATATTTATAGGAGCTGGAGAATGGCCGTCTGTTCCGGCTGCTGTGCAAGCTGAACACGATCGTCGAGCGACCAAAGTGAGTAGAGTGATATTTGATCTTTGATCTCAATATAATCTGCACCTATTTAGCAACTTTATCGTTTCGATTGGTTGCTTCAATATGGGTCTCATTGCTCGGTAATTATTAATGCCCAAGAATAGTTAGTAATTATCGATTTCTCGTGAATTTTCATAGCAAATAATTGATTTTTGAGGAAATGTCAGCGTGGAATTGGCGAATGCTCGAGCATGCGTAGATTTATGAAGCGCGCAACGAAAAACTCGCATGTGGGATCAAAACCTGATATATTTTTTGTTGTAATTTTCATGGGCTCAACGGAGGGCTGGAACATGCAAACAGTCGGATATGCTTACAGTGGGTGCTAGTGCTTATTTTTGTTCTGAATTAATAGTCGATTCAGTTTTTTTTTCGATATGACGCTTCTGAATCGACGGTCTAACGTAATTTAGTCAAAATCACTTTCTTCAATATTAAAAATGGTCATAACATATTAGCCAGAAATATCGCGCACCCGACCTATTTCTCTTCGAAGTGTGAGCTTTTGAGCAATATTCTACCGGTTTTCGTTTCTAAGATGTGTTTCTGACAAGACAATATTGCTCGATCAGATCTCTTGATATTGTTCAATTTGGAACTTTGTGCAGAATTTTTTTTTTAAATGTATTTGCATCATGAATCGCATCCGATGAATGAATCTGTTGTGAACCACGTACTTCATTGGACAAAACATTTAATTTTAAAAAATAGAATATTAATAATTCTTATGCATTTGCAGGCACAACATGGACACGCGGTGGGCGGAGACGGGCGATGCTGATCAAGCTCTTCCGCGATTACGTCTTCCATCAGGTTACGGTATTCCGTGGGATACGGTATTCCAAGGGATATGGTAGCCCCGTAATAAGAGTCGGGCAAGCCCTGGATGGACATGGCGCACATCGTGAGCTGCATGAACAAGGTTGGTCGATTGCATAGGTGAAATTATCAGAATGTACCGAACACCAGTGAATAAGAGATAGCTGTAAAACACAATTGGCCTGGGTGAGAAACATTGAATATTCTCTTGATTTTGTGGTCAATATCAGATCGTTTTTTAGTACGTTCGACTGGTTCATTCGAAAATTTCGATTTTCCATCATAGATTCCACGAAATTAAACCCAAGATGTCGTTTCGGTTTTCGACTCTCTTCATTCTGCACACTTTCTCGTTTCTCTGACCGGCGAGATAGTGCGGGGAATGGAGAGAGACACAACCGAAATTGCATCACCTAAGACTATGATCCACTCGTAAAACTCATTAGGCTGGGTGGGAAACAAGGTGGGATTATTCCCGTTTTAAAAAAAAACATCAGAAAACATCGGCCCCAGTGACTATGATCTAGGGGTGAAATTAGGTTGGCGCTGGGAATCATTTTCGATCATTTATTGTGTCGTGCATGAACAAGATTGCGTTTGTAACACCATTCTGCAGTCTCTCGATCTCGATAGTCGGACAGGCTAATTTTAAAATAAATCTAATCCTAGCTATAATGTTCCTGTAGCAGACTTGTTAGATGAGTTTTTTGCTGTTCAAAATGAAACTGCAAAATTTGGCGATTCAATAATTCAAAACTTACCGTAACCCTCCCCTTCTTCAGCAAAAAGCGGGTGTCTCGGAGGAGATCGATCTGCTCTGTCGCGACGAGGACACGGTTGTACGCGTCTCCTACAAAGGTCTGCGCCGCTCCATCGACGCCGCCTTCGCGGAGCTGTCGCGTGCCATGGCATCGCCGCCACACGCGGCCACGCGCGTAGAGGCGGATTCGGCGGAGCTGGTGGTACGGGCCGGCACTACTAGGATGTACCACACCCCCGACGGCCCCCAATCTATTGCTTACTACCGTACCCCTCCACTCTCACAAACTGTACACTCCTCTGATAGTGCAAGCATTCCCTATATTTACTCGAGCAACTCACTAACTAGACTCGGAACATACCGTAACCCCCCCCCCCAATTGATTTGTTTATTTCTATCTTGATTTTACAGCATAATTATCAAGTATCTTTCGGATTCTTATATTCTATTGCATGTAGCACTCCGTTTTAGCCTGTGTTTGATATTTCCCTCCACTGTTCATAGTCCCCGGTTCGATTGTGTTGTGCCCTTCCCTTCCCTACCGTATTCATCAGTTTGTAATACTGTTCACTTGCAATACTTTTTTATCAACCTGTTTTTTTTAAAACTTCATCTGTCATAAACCTGTATTGTATCATAGTACTCTCGTGTCATCATCTACCGTACCCCCTCCACTTATCGATCGGATACCGTATGCCCCGGCTGATTGTGCTGTTACTACCGTATTATATCCCTAGCGTGCCGCTCCTTATCCTTGACTCATTCGTATCGCGCACCAAATCAATAATTGTACTGTATGTTGTTTTTTGTTGTCTTACTGCACTCCACCGCATTCATTTCTGCTCACAAACACACAAAATTACTTCCTTGTGGACACTTTGTATGTAGCGCTCGTTACCGTAATAGTATGGTGCGTGTTTGGTGTGTACGGCGAGTGCGCGGAGTGAAGACGACGAATAAGACGATGGCATTAGGGATTATTTGAGTTGAATAAATCGATCACGATTAAAGCGTCTATTGATAATCAAGATACATCCACGAAAATGGCGTCTAACTGAATTACTTCGCCATCACTGAGTATCAGAAGAGAAGTTTTTATAGTCTGCAAGGGCAAAACCTCTCACAACTTTCGCAACGTAATCACTGAGTATCAACGAGAATAGTGGAATAGCACCACACTGACTCTTTATTGAGCGTTTTCCAGCGCAAATAGCGCTCAAATGGGAGAACTAGTGATTAGCAAGACGAGAAAGGCACAATAATTCAAGAAGCTGCACACGTTCCACTAGATTGAACAGAACCTAGACTAGTAACTTCGAACCTCAGAAAGTGAAACGAAATAATAGCGAAAGGGACAATAAAAGTGAGTTGAATTGGAGACATTCGAAAAGTGAGCGGAAGTAGTCGGTCGATAATTTTCGGGTTACGATAGCCCGCGAAAGTTTATTCAAACACCAAATTACTCACTTTATTTTTTTTTTTTATATATTTGCAATAAATTTTATTTTTTAAAAATAAGCATCTTAGATTATTAGAAGAACAAATTTCAGAAAATTCGAGAACGTATTGGATAAGTCAGTTCGATTTTTTGATCTCTTCATTTGTCTTCCAAGTTGCGCGCAAGTTCAGTTTATGTCACAAGTTCATGTACAAATTAAACGAAGCCTTCCTTCTTGAGCTCAATCGTGAACGGACATTCTCTCCGTTATCTCAAGATTTGTCCTTTCGCAAAACTTCGTACATATAATGTCGATTTCCTTGGTCAGATTCGCAGTGAAAATCAGGACTTGTTGATGGTGCGGAGTGAATTCCATGATTTTCTCGACGTTTCTGTAAGAATCTGCAAAAATGTTATTTACAGTTTTCACCATGAGATTCATACTCACTAGATAGTGTTTCCAGATAGTGCTCTCTCCATTCTGCACACTATGTCGCCGGTTAGAGAAACGAACGAGTGTGCTGAATGGAGAGACCTTCTATTCTATATGGAGAGACCTTTTATTCGGCATCACTATTACTCACCCCGATCAGCAATCAATCTATCGAAGCTGTCGAGAACAAGATGCTTGATTTTGTTCAGTTGAAGGGCTCCAGACTGAACAAGAGCAAGAATCCGTCCCGGAGTTCCAACGATGATATGGGGACAGTTCTTCTTGAGAAGACGTCGATTCTTCTTGCTCTTGGTATCCTCGGAGAAAACAGCCACCTGAATAGAAATGATATCATCCTGAGACTGAAACAAAACAGAAATGATGCCAGATCGAACTCGATAGATAGTGTGCCGAATGGAGAGGGCATTATTAGATCTGGAAACATTAGTAACCTTGATCGTAGAAAGATATTTAGCGAATCGTTGGTACTCTTTTCCGATTTCGCTCGATTGATCATTGGTGTGACAAATGACAAGGGTTGACACATCTCCGTCGATTGGAACCATCGATTGGAGAGTTGAGATGATAAACACCGAAGATCTATCCGAATCGGCGTTTGCATGACAAATCACATCTTTTCCCAGGAGCGCCTGAGGAATGCATCCTTTGTGCACTGAAAAAGGCGATAATTAATGATTTTTTTTAGTTTGGTCTACTTCACAAAAAGTTATGAAATCATCAAAAGTCCAGCTCAGACTGTTGTTCGCATGTTTAGAGACCGCAAGCTCCGCCCACTTTGAGGGGAATTAACTTCCCCAAAAACCTGCGCCTGCAAGCACAATTCATATTCTCAATCGAATCGTCCGATCAAAAGCGTTTTCTGCAGCTCTCATTAGTCTTCACAAATGACGAGTGGAGCAGCTTGATCGGTCAACTCTGACTGGGTCAAAATAGGCCATATATGGTCAAGAATGGGCATTTGAAGTGTTTCTAGTGGTCGTACACAGCTGCTCCACACGCATTTCCTTTATTTGTATTTTAGAGGAATTTTAAAATTGATTTCAGATTTATAATAATTTTCTTCGAATTGTGCTCAATCGCGCAGAGAGGCGAGCGAGAGAGCGGGAGGAGGGAGAGAGACACACGCGAGAGTGGCTCCGACTCTTTTATCTCTCGCCCGATTTCCCTCTCCTTTCCCTTGCCAGGGCGCGCGTGGTTTTAAGGGGAGAACTCGGCTCAGAGATGAGATAGAGACAAATTTTAAAAAGCAAAAATGTTATTAAGACCAAGACCAAGCTATTGAGCACACATTTGAACCGGTGCAATCAAGTTGGTAGATCACCTGCGGTCTCTAGCTATGTTCTCTATTCATCCAACCTTTGATTTTGAGTTTGTTCTTTTACTCTTACTTTCTGAAGGATTCTTCAAATCGCAGTCGGTTATGCCTCTCAAGAGATATTCGTTGAGACTAAAACGGCGAAATCCGTTGAAGTAGATGCCCTGAAGAATATTAGAAATGTACGCTTGATCAACCGTAGGCACCAGTGTTGCCCAGCATCGCATAGTGTCTCTCTCTCCAATGAGCACATTTTTTTGCGCAACTTGGACCGATGATAGAGTGTGCAGGATGGAGAGAGTACACTATTCTGTCAGGCAATAGTCGCTGGAGCAAAGAAAGCAACAGTTGGCGAACAGATTTCACCTCAAGATTTGCCACTGGAGATGGGAAAGATGCAGGAATTGGCAACGCGAGAACTTTACAACCATACGCTCTGATATATTCCCGATTATTTGAACCAATGGCTACTGGTGAATGAATAAAATATAAACTCACGACATAGGCTCTCTATCCTCCCATGTGTCCGTTTCGGGATCGTACATCTCAACAGAAGTGATCGGAGGAGAATCACCAACGACAGGATCGTATCCTCCGAACACAAAAATCTTGCCACACGATACCACCGCGATAGGAAGTGCTCTATAATGTATTGCAGTTGACAGTAGTAATGTCCATTCACAATTTTATCTCGAGATTTCTCTCCAAAAAAAGGTGGTTTCAGTCGAATCCGCCCCTCACCTCTTGGTCTTCATACTTTTGAGAGTCGTCCATCTATTTGAGGTCGGATCGTATCTTTCCATGCAATCAAGACTGATCAGTGCATGGTGACTGAAAACAACAGATATTGTATTGGGAAATCAGAAGATACACTCGCCATTCCGAGCACTATCTCATCGGACAGAGAAATGAATTTGCACTTTGATGAAAGACACTATGCGATGCAGTAACACTAGTACCTATGGATGATCCAAGGGCTAAAGGGTCGATTGAAGGAATAAGTTAAGGAGAAGTATGTTTTCAAATTAATTGATTGAAAAATGATTTCATAGTAGCTGGGTCGGGTTTCGTCATCGTTAACTGAGGCGGATTACTAGTGGTGTCATTTCGGTTGTGGCCCTCTCCATTCTGCACACTATATGGTCAGAAAGACTAGATAGTGTGCGGAATGAAGAGAGTCGAAACCCGAGACGACATTACTACACATTACCCTCCGACAACGTAGATTTGTCCATTGAGAACGACAGAGCCCGCCCCCGATCTCCTTTTATTCATCCGCCCCATTGGACTCCAACTGAATTTTTTCGTTTCTGATTTATACCGGATTTGAATTATTCTTATCAACCAAATCGCTTATGAAAATTACTGAATGCAGTATTTTTTGAAGTGGAATGGGAACCTGTCATTCTCTGGATCGTAGACTTCTCCATCGTTTCTGACTAGTCCATTTTCGCCGCCGAATACTATGAATTTGAAAGATTTAGTTATTTAATGCAATAATATAAAACAAATTATTTAAATACTAGTGATCCCTGAGCGAATAGTAGCCATCTCTCTCGTTTCTCTGATAGTGCGATAAGGTGTGCAGAATGGAGATCCAGAAACACGAATAAATACCATACGGTATGGGTCATACCGAAGAATTTTCCACCAAGCACGCATGAAGACGGGCCCGCGCGAGCATTGTTCATAGGCATCAATAAAGACCATTCTGTAAATATTGTCGCTTAGTCCTAATAAGATTATATGTGGTAGGGAATGAATCAAATTCCATGGAATCGAAAATGAAACTACTCTGTGTAAGATTGACCTTGCGTTGACAGATCGTATGAGTAGAGCGAAGAGAGTGGGTTCCTTTCCACATCCTTTCCACCAGCGACATATCTGCAATAACATTTGGCAAAGAACTTATTTCTTTTAGTTGAATTCGAACTCACATTTTTCTATCGATTACACCACACGTCCAAATGGCCATGCTCACAGGAATCTGAGGCATCTGAGAGAATAAATAATTAGTTTCACAAATTTTATCTCGACATATTGTATTTGCAGTCTCCTTCTTTTCAATTTAAAGCGAAAACTAACCAAAAAAGTCTCGTTGGTTAAAGCGTCAACGATTTTGCCACTGGCTGGATATTCCTTTACTCCTCCGAAAAAGAAGATCTGAAAATATTAATTTTACTTTTAATGATTCATTTCTTGATTCAAATACAGGTGATTAGTACTTTCGGACCTATTAATGCTGCATTTTTTCTTTTCTTTAACCGACAAAGGAGTGTGCAGAATGGAGAGAATCGAAATACCTTGTGATCGATTACAACTGCTGGCACGAGGTAATGGTTCATTCCCCAGCTCGGACATTCTGCAAAATAAATTATTCTATGAGTTTTTCTTTTATAGCAAGATTTAGGTTAATTCGCATTTAGTTATTTTCAAAATGACGAATAGTTTCCATATATAGGACACTCACAACAGAGAGATAAGAGACCAGAAGGTTTTCACAAACCACTAGGTAATAATGCAATCCTTTCGGTTTTCGATTCAATCTCTCGTTTCTCTGAACTTCAAGATAGTGTGCAGAATGGGGAAAGTCAAAACCGAATTGACATCACTACTAGGTAACAAGTTTTTTCGTGCCTCTCTTATTGCAGATTTTATAGCAAACCTCCGCATCACATAGAGGATTTTTTTCATCATTCAACATTAATAAATACAATATTATAAATAATGCTTACTCGTCCATGAATTTTTAATCGGATCATAAATCTCAATACAAATAACTTGCTGAAGATCACTAGAAATGATGTCGCCTGAGAAAAAATAAATATTAAACATTTCACTGATCTTTGGAAAAAATTTTCAAGCATGATGGAAAAACATAACAAAAAAACTCACTGAAAGATATAATCAGTTGATGGGAGTCAGAACAGATTCTTTCAGAAGTGTTGTTGTGGTTGATTTGAGCCTGTAAAATGAGAAATATTTTTTGAGAATTCCTGATTTTAAATCAGAGCTGACTCTCTTCAATTGAAGTGCCCACGCGTTCAGAGAAAGGTGAAAGATCGCGAATTGAAGTGAGTCAGATTCCGATTCGGCATTACGACATAACTCTTTCAGAGATTTTTTTTACTCACCTTCGCTTCTCTGACCAGAGCCATGCACTCAGAATTTCTCTCCACCCGTTCCCATTTTTCTATGGTTCCCGAGATGAAATTAGAAGAGAGACGGTTCCATCTGAGACATTTCAATAGCTGCGTGGCGTATTGATCATTATCCACATTATTCCACATCCATCGATTAATCATTACGAAAATCTGAAGAAAAAAATTGAAAAAAAAACACATTTCACTGAGGATACGATCAACCTGTTCCTCGTTCTCGACGTATAATGAATTCCTCTGTAGCAGAATAGCGAGAACATCGATGGGAATTTCGAGGAATTCGGTGGTGAATGAGATAGCAATGATATTCTTCTGAAAAGCGATTTATACTCATTATAAAATTGCAAATATTGTCATTTCTCAGCTCTCTCCATTCTGCACACTTTCACTTCGCTGTGAACTAATAAAGAGCGTGCAGAATGAAAAAAAAAGAAATAACACGAAATTCTCAATTGCAAACATACGTCGATGAAACTGAGTAGAAATTCGTCAATTTTGTGGAATTCGATCGATTTACAAAATATGAGAAGAGAGAGAACATTTTCGATTCTGATTCGCCTCCTCATGAATTGAGCGCACTCCAGCATGATTGACTCCTGGAAATGTATTGATCAGGATAGTGAAGCCGGATCGAATAGTAGCTCTCTCCAATCTGGACACTATCTATTTTCTCTGACCGGAGAGATTGTGTGCAGAATGGAGAGAGCACTATTCCATCCGGCAACATTCTTTAAGGACTCTGGAACTAGATGTATAACTAAAGATAAATGGCAAGGAAAGCTCACCATGCAGAGAAAATTAGCGGCCATCATGATGTCTTGAACATTTCTCTCATTAATTTCTAGATGGCCCGAATAAGCATATTCAAGTAGGCTTTCAAACGTGGAGAATTCGAACTCTATGTAACAATTTCAACATTTTATAAGATTACTTCAGCTTACCCAATAAATTCAACGATAACTTGATTTCTCCCGTTTTACACTCTGTCATGTTGGAGTTGAAAAGCGCATTGAAGAAAGGAATGCGAGTAGCCAGAATATCCTTTAAATTGAATGTTGATTATTAGAGAAAAGAAGTTGGTACTTTCAATTTTCAGCTCTCTCCATTGCGCATGCTCCCTCACATGTAAACGAGTGAGTGTGCAGAATGGAGAGAATTGTAAGCCGAAGTAAATAATACACGATTTCCTGCCTAACCTTGTGGCCATAGAGCGTGTTGCTTCCGATATTTATGGTCATGTCGATATTGTCTTCATTATAGGGTAACATCTGACCAGTCTGCAAATTGATAATATTTAATTACTATAATTATAATGAACGATGGCTCGGTTAATCAATGAGAGCATAGTTGCTTTGGAATGTAATATTTACAATGGGAATACGTTTCCAATGCAGTCTGAAACAAACCTCAGAAAAAGATTGATTTATAATGATGTAATCAGGCAGATCGACTCCATTAAGCGAGAATGACATACCTGAAAGATAATTTCGTTAAAAAATAAATCACTAATTTAGGATGTAAAAAATCATTATTTAAATATTATCTTACTGCATACAGCTTTTTCCTTTTGCATACTTTCTAATGAGTCAGAAAGAGCGTGCAGAATAGAGAGAAGTAGTTTCCTACTTTACTAATGCATTATGAGCAACTAACCACAAGTGACAAAAACGGGAACGGTTGGCTTGATGGGATAATCCATGGTTTGAAAGATTGGAGGAGTAGAATAAACAATACGCTGAGACGATAGAATGTATTGAATAGTATAATGGCTTCCAGAGAGTTCAGAGGGGAGAGAGAGAGAGAGAGAGAGAGAGAGAGAGAGAGAGAGAGAGAGCAGATTCCGTTCTTCAGTCTTATCCTGTGGCTGGACTTAATTCACGGCGTTTTGCTCGAAACACGCCAAAACTAATTGCTTTCGAAAACCTCACTCGTGCTTTCGCATGCTATCCGCCATTCCCCTGCCCGCCCTCTCTCAGTAATAAGCGTGGTTTCACTTTATGATTCTTCTCTATGTCGAGAACTCAAGCATTTAATATTCTACCCAAATACTCAGGAAATGAAATGCATTCTTTTGCATTCAGTAATTCGAACAACAATGGAAAAAGTCACACACGCCAAATTATGAATTCCCAGATTCTTGACACTTTGACACTCAAATATCTTGAAATAGTGAAAGTGCTGAAGTTACCATGATGAAGAAGAATCGACTATATTGAAAAAATATTCTCAATAAGAATTGTCCCCATATCATCGTCGGAACTACCAGACTGATTCTTTCTCTTGTTCAGTCTGCAGCCCTGCAACTCAACAAAATCAAGCATCTTGTTCGAGATAAATAGCTTCGATAGATTTATTGCTGGTCTGGGCTAGTAATTGTAATGTCTGACCGAATAGTAGTTCTCTCCATTCAGCACACTCTCTGGTGTCACTGTCTGGCGAGATAGTTTTGTAGAGTGGAGAGATCACTATTCTATGAAATCTAACAACACAATAAACTCATAGTAGAAATAATGAATCGATTTGTGTGCTGAATGGAGATAACCAAAACCGTTCAATGAAATGTTAAGTTCGGCAGAAAAAAAGGCAGAATGGAACAGTGCTCTTTCCGTCCGGCACACTATCTCGTCTGTTAGATTTGCGAGGAAGAGTGTAGAATGGAGAGAAGGCATCTATTCAAAACCACAACGTGTACCTGAGAATGATCCCTGATCATCAGTTATGTCTAATTTGGCTGGATATTCAGTAACTAAAACTCTCTTCATTCTGCACACTGTCTCATTGATCGAATATAGATAGAGTGATAGAGTATGCGAAAAATGAAGAATAATATTCGAAACACCATCACTACTTCTCACGTGTAGTATCCTTCCGAGAACAGAGAATCAGAGAAGATGAGGCTAACGTAGTCCGAGAGAAATTGTCTACCGTACTCCGTTTTCCGTCACCCACTCTTTTTCAACTCTTTCTATCAACGCACTCTTGTGCACTAATACAAGAGAGAAGTAATTTATGATTTGTTCTCCATTCTCTGAAATGCTTGTACAATTCGAAGTTCGGTAAATCACTATTTGTTTTGGTTATTCAGTAGCGATTGCATCTTTCTTAACAGCCTCTAATTTACATCTATTAAAAATGAAAATAATCAAAACTTCGAAATTACAAAATCGAAACTAAAAAAAACAAGTTTTTTTTTAAAAAAAAATGTCCCACCGAACTTTGATAGCCCCACCGAACGAACACGGCGAGCCACATGGCCAGCGCGCGGCCACGGCGGCAAGGGAGCGGAACCGGATCGTTCAAATGTCAGCCAAGTCTTTTTGTATGTCTTTTTCGTCGGTATCATGTGTTTATTGACAGCTGAGCCGGTTGTCAATTGACAGCTGAGTGGATTCGTGAGCTCTTGTCGTCTGCTACGCTTCTAAGCCGCTTTTGACAAGTTTGCCGCGGTTCGGTTTTGTAAGCGTTCATCGCGCAGTTCTCCGTGTTTTGCAAATCGCGATAGATCAACACCGAAATGTTTATTTATCGTACGCAATTTGAGTTGCTCAACAACTTGGCCTCACCATTTCCTTGCTATTTTTTGTTTCGTGGTCCATTCAAATCTCCATTATCGTTAGAAAGTTTCTGTCATCACTAGCGATGAGTGATGACAAATACGTCCGAACCCCTGGAGGGTAGAGAGGGGGAGGAGACTCGAACCAGTTCGGCGCACGGGGCTTGTGGGTGGTTTCGACCGAACCCCTGGAGGGACTGATGACAAAACGGCTTTTCGTGTCGGCTTGAAGCCGGCATCAACCCGGCAACTATGAAGACGGCTTGAACCCGAGTCGACGAGGGCTTGCCGAGTCCGTTTTATTATCACTAGTCATCACATCTATCATATGGTTTCTCTTGTCGTATCTTCCAATTTTAATATAATGGCACTGTGTTACGCTAAAATCTACGAGCGTAATTAGTCTTCGTGTTTTGGCTCAGTATACGCATTGCCATCAAACCCAGCAGCGAGGGTTTGACATACTGAAGTTTTGCTAGTTGTCATCCTTTTCCACGAGTTTCATGAATTGTCTTTATCCAAATATATATCGAACCTCTGAGCTCATCTATCGTTGTATATTACCCATTCTCCACGCTCTATCGCAGAGTTCACATTGGCGTGCATTATCAAATAATTTAATTTGTGTCAGGTATGGCGGACTACAGAGAGCTGTCTGACATGGTATGTATGCTTTCTTTATTAATTTGGATCCGAAGCCACCGAATGATAATTGTGTATTTGTTTGGGTTTCTTTTTCGAGTGATAGTGACTGTGCGGAATTCCTGATGTGGGGAATCATATTCACGTGATAGTTTTAATAATCGGTTGATTGATTTGGGCTTGTCTGAAAGTAGCATGCCGCGCCAGCTGGCACGATGCTGGAACCAGCTAGAATGGTGTTATAAAAGCGCATCGTATTGAGCTATTGACAGCCGAGCGGGGGGAAGAGAGTAAACAACTTATCCCAAGTAATTTTGTTGCGCGTTTGGATCACTATTCGTTTTCTTTTTCATTTGGTTCGAAATATTGATCTCTTCATTCTGTAAACTCTTTCGACCTGTGAAATGACGAATGCCATTCATTCGTGGGTGACGGCTGATTCGAGAAGGCTAATAAACGGAGCCGAATTGTAAATCAGCTGTTGACTGTAAATCACCGGCGAGTTTCAATGTTCTCGTGGTTATTGTCTGATTGTTATGCAAGCGGTTGAGTTGCGCACATATCTCAAAGTCGCCGGGTTCATCTATTTCTCCAGAAATGAGTGAGTGATTTTAATGTTGATGTATGCTATAGTACTGGTACTGCATTCGTAATGGCACAACGATCGCACGGGGGCTCATGGGGTGGAAAAAAAGCCAAACACCATTCAAAACTCTTTTCCCGCACAAATAAATCTACCGTAGTTGACGGTTAGGAGAGGGGGAGGAGGAGAGGTACCTGCACATCTACGAGGTAGATGTAGTCAGGTGGGCGCACGCTAGACGCGCCGGGTAAGAGAGAGGTAGGGGAGATGGGTTAGCGAGGGATAAAAGTTCGCGGCGAGACGGTTAGACGGTTGACGTCATGCTGTCAGTGCATTTCTAATGTATGGTGGAGGAGCGTTTGAGCCCCCGTGGATTGGTTGCTGAGTAGAAGTCTCTGAGCGAATTCAGGTTATGATACGTAGTTCTGATACGTCAAGTCTACGGGGTGGGCAGCGCGAATTGAATCGGAAATGCAAATCGATTTGAAATTTGCGAAGCGAATCGGAGAATCGACTTGAATAATGGGAAAATGGGAATGAAGAGGGCACCATTCGATCTGGCAGAACCATTATCTGTTAGAGAAGCTGTCGATTGATCTACTTATTTCCAGTCGAATCAACTGTCCATCGTCCCTCTTTACATAATATCAAGAGGACAGAACGTTCATTACACAGGTAAATTATTTATCAGCTCCATTCAAATCATGTTAATTATTATTTTATTTAATAAATTTTTTACAGCAACGGCATTGAGTGAACTCATCGCTGGATTGAGCGTGAAGGATGAGAGCGTGCCCTCGCCCCAGCCGTCCTTCATGTTCCGTGTGTACCGCAATCGTTCTACTATGATACCGCAGTCCTTTGATTTTGGATTTGAGTGAAGCTCCAGGTGATTAGGCGCCAAAACACGTACTAACTATGTTCCCGATTCCAGATGGGTCGTCGATGCTCATCACTGAACCGATGTCCGTCAATGTGAGTTATCATTTTCTAATTTGTTTACCTATTATAATCAATACCCGATTGAACCCCTTACCTGTTGTATTCTACCCAGGCAAAAGCCATTTATATAGGGTAGGCAGTAAAAATGTGTTTTTCTGCTCACTGGAACAGCTCTCTAGAAATTTTTTGTCCATCATACATTTTCTTTCAAACAAAACGCTGAAACTCAAATTTGCCGGTCGTCCCTGATGTCCATGAAATAAATTGTCGATCGTTTGGTTGCCTACATCATTCATGTAGAAGAAGCGACTCTGAAATAAAATCAATCGTCGATAGCCTCCCTCGGTGACCTACCGTAACCTCTATCTCTCTGTCTGCAGCTGCCCTCGTTCAAGAATGAGTTCGCGCCCTCGCACACGGAGGATCACGACAGTACTGCTGCAGGAGTGGCAGTGTCCACGCCACCCGATGCGCCGCATCTTCGTGAGTACCGTAATCGTTCTACTTTGATACCGTAAGCATCCTGGTTGATGCCGTAGTCCCTTGTTTGTGGATTTAAGCGTAACAAGGAATTTTCAAAAATATAACTTGATTGAATGTTATTCATTCCGAGAATCGGGACAGACAATATTGTAATCGTTTTGAAGCAACATTCAATTCATATTAATATTCATTTAAATTAATTTTTATTTTACAGGAACGAATGCAGTCGTGTTCGTCCCAGGTCGTGTGAGCCATCCGAGCAGGACCCCAGTTCCGGAAAATCGGTGAGATTGGAATGGATTTAGACTTATTCGGGTAGGATTGGGTCTGGACTGGTTTTTGTTGGAGGAAATTGCATGGGCTTATATTCCTCAATGTCAAGATTGGAGAAGCCCTATTTGCTCTCTGGTATCTCAATTTTGCACACTGTCTCGTTTCTCTTGTCGGCGAGATATTGTGCACAAGAGAGCGAGTTAATACGGAAACGGCACTCCTAGTCAATATGATTCTAAATGTATGCGAAACCATCTACTAATACCACGAGGCTAATTAATAATGCTCAATTGAAATGTAACCCGCTGACTTCTAGGTTCATAGCCCTCTATTCCGTATTCTCCATTTGGAAAATCGATTATATCAATAATATACGGCTAAGAAAAATTAAAAAGGTGTAAAAAAAATCTATCCAGCTCTAATCAGTTATTCGACTTGATGCTGGTTTAGCGATTCAAAACATCTTTTTTCCTATAGAATGCAATTTTACGTGTTAGTGATGCCACCCGTTCAAATAACATAGTCGTCAAGTATCTATAGCCTGTCCAATGATTTTGAAGCGAGTTATGAGCGAAAATGTGAAGATTTCAAAATGATGACGAAATCCAAGATTGCGAAATATTTGATGTAGGTGAGAAGTGCTGGCCCTGCTGAGTCGATTGGCACTTCTCGCGAGGCTCTCCGATGATTTTGAAGCGAGTTATGAGCGAAAATGTGAAGATTTCGTAATGATGACGAAATCGAATATTGCGAAATATTTGCTGTAGGTGAAAAGCGCTGACGATTCTGAGTCGATTGACACTATTCCCGATTTTTACGGATGATTTAGAGCTGAATTATGCGCGAAAAACGACGTATTGCGTAAGTATGACGAAATGTTGCATAGTGATGACGAAATTGATATCGATTTTTGAAAAGCTCTTCGAGAGGGTTCGAATGGTCATGGACTTGTCCTCGGGCGATGAGTTTAAAGCGAGTTATGGGCAAAAAACGAAAGCGTGACACTCAAGCACGGCACCCGGAACGCCGACATAGAGAGAAAGAAAACGTACAACTATAAACTACAAAACAACTATGAACGTCGTTGCCTGAATCACGCACGCGTGCGCGAGGGATTACTGTGCGCTCACGCGTACGATGCAAGTTGCCTGATTGTCACGCTCGTGTGTCGTTAAACACAGGAAAAGGGAGATGAATCGCAAACTGACCTTGAAAATGCCTGATTTATCGTGATTCAGGATGAACTTCTTTCTGTAGGATTTTATTTTCGCGGACGGTTCCTGATTTGACCCTGATGAGCGGGTACGCTTTCAGCCTGTCCTATGTCTTTGCTCCGGATGCCGTGCTCAAGCGGACAGACAGACATTATGGTTTGGTAATCTTTAGTAATCGGGAACTGATTTTTTTCATAGCAGTTACGGTACTTCTGGTGCGTTGTGTTTTTTTGTCATTTTCCCGAGCTATTTTTGATTTACTTTCGAAGTGCTTGCATTTTGCATATATTTACTTATTTTATTGATGTTTATGATCAATTAATTGGCTTGAAAGTCGCCACCAATAAAAAAAATTCTCGATTGAAAGTTACAAATCGTCTGGTTTAGGGACCCCCACGCCGGGAATTCCAAAATTAGAGCCGGCAAATGATGTTTTTTTTAAAAATGGGCATGGTGTCTGACTGGCATGCCGACGCAGGCAGGCTCGACTCCCGCCCGCAGGTGATGTTTTGCAAGAGGCAGAGAACAGAAAGAAGGGAGGAAGGACATTGAGATTGCTTGCATTGGAGAAATTCTATCCGGCACTCCTTCTCATATCGAGAGAAGAGAGAATATTTTGAGGGATCGTGTAAAGCATGGTGAATTTGAATGCATGAATGAATGAATGAATGAATGAATAAATTACCCCGATTCCACAATACGACTTCTAATCGATATCGCGTATTCATCAACTCACGTGAATCTGCCCAATATTCGCTGGGAAAAGCCGACAACGCTTCAGCAGCGATATATCGTGCATTACTCGGAAAAGTCATAGAAAACAGGATTGAGAGGATTATCTTTATCGGCTTACAAGGACAAGAATGTCCTATCAATCACGGTGAATCTTGAAGTTGAAGCAGTTTGCACATTTGCGCTCCCAAGTTGCATCACCATCTCTTTCTGCAATATGATGGAATGAATGCTAGAGACGGTCGTTGCAATTAGAGTTCGAAATTCGCGTCACCGTATCTTAATTTCACACTATCTCACCAGCGTGTGTGGAATGAAGATACATCGATTCACATTTCGAGCTCTAGTTGCAAAAATGGATTCGAACAATGGATGCAAATTCTCCGAATAACTGCCGACAGACATTTACCAAATACCCTAATGCCAGCCCAATGACAAAATGCGCGTACCGTGGTTGAATCGGCCCTTCAGTCATCGGATAGGCAGCGATAGGGAGATCTTCTGAGAACTTCGTTGAAACTGGAATGAGGCAGAATTTCCTGCAGGATAATGCAGATAAAGTCCAACCTGATCCATGTCGATGATCCTTAAGCGATTATTAGCCAATCATCTCTATATTCACGACAGCGTCGTCGATACTCTATCAGTGTAGATGATAGAATCTGCAAATAGTTCGACGTGAAATTGCCAGTTCGCAGTTTATGAGGTAGCGATGCCGTTTCGGTTTTCGACATTTTTCCCCATCCCTTTCTTTCTCTTTCCATATCTCTAAAATTATCTCTACTGCTCGTTCTAAAGCAAACCTCTTATTTAAATCCTTTCGTAGTAACTTTCTCGATCTGTATCTGAAATCGTTTACTACTTTCATCCTGCCTAATATAGAATATTGCTCTATTATCTGGAACCCAGTGCACAGTGTAGATATAACTAGAGAACTTGAAAGAGTTCAACGAGATTTTACACGTAGACTTTATTATCGCTGTTCTCTTCCGCCTGTTTCTTATAAATCCAGACTTCGCGATTTGAATTTGTCTACTTTAGAACGCCGTAGATTTATTATGGATATCACTTTTCTCCAGTCAATTGTTAATAACCGGTATTCTATGGATGTTTCCTCTCTGTTCACTTGTACTCCTCTTACTCGCACTCTTCGTAATTGCCACAATTTTCGTATCTCTTTGCCTTTTATTCCGCATAACTCTTCTTCCACCCTTGCCTCAAGAACCATTTCAATCTGGAATTCCCTCCCACCCGAAATTGTTAATACTTCTCACAACGTTTTTCGCAACTATATTCGTTCTCAACCCCCCTCATTCTACCCCAACTCAATTATTGGTAACTGGCTTGATCTTTAATCTTTCTTCACCCCCCTCCCCCCACCCTCCCCCTACCCAACCCTTGCTGCCCGGCAAAAAACCGATTCGACACCATCGACGGACCTCCGTTTCTTGCACTCTTCTCGATAATCTCTTGTACATTACCAAAATCAACGGAATAAATGAATGAATGAAATGACTCTCCATTTTCTTCACACTCTTTCGTTTCGCTGACCGGCGAGATAGTGTGCGAAAAGAGAGAGTGATGTGGTGTTAAAATCTCGGAAAAGTAAACGGAAAAGTAAAAAGGGTGTTAATTTTTCGCTGGAAAAGTAAATGGAAAAGTAAAAAGATTTGAATTCCCGCAATTTCGTATATCGGTTCTCATTGCAGCTAGCGACTTGAAAGTCGGTTTATAAGCTTTTTCGAACCTTTTAACATCTAGAACCGATTTTCAAGTCGCTAACATCACTGGGAACAGAGATTTCGAAATTGCGGGAATTCAAATCTCAGTACTTTTCCGGCGCGAATTAAAATCTTTCTACTTTTCCATTTACTTTTCCAGGCAAAAATTAACACCTTTTTTTACTTTTCCGTTTACTTTACCAGTATTTTAACACCACATGAGAGAAAATTCGAAACAACATCCGCGACTGTGAGGTAAAAAGCTACTCGAGCAAAATCGGCAACAAAAACGCAGTGGCTCGGCGAAATCGCACGCCTAGGGACAACCACTGTTCAAAATACATCTCTTTTCGATCTAATATCTTCTCTGTTTTCCGTTCAGTATCAAGTGGTTGTGCTAGGTGACTTTTTTTTGCACATCAACTGGAAGTCTCCTGGTCTTTTATCCTCTCAATCATCGTGTCTTTATGATCTCTCTATCGACCTTGCTCTTTCCCAAGTTGTTCCCTCCCCCTCACTAAATGGTCATTTCCTTGATGTCATTCTCTCTCCTCCTGACATCATTTCTGATTGTCGTGTATCCGCTCCATTTCGTAATGCCAATCATTCATCTATTGATTTCAAGTTTTCGTTTCCCCTCTCTCATCCCATTTTAGTGCATACTTTTGATTTCCGCAAAACTGATTTCTCTGGATTGGACAATGCACTTTATGGGACTGATTGGGAAGCGATTCTCTCTGATTTCATCGATGTATCGGATTTGTATGATCGTTTTGTGTCCTATCTCACTGCTCTTTTTAGTCGTTTTGTCCCCCTCAGAAAGTGTTCTCTTCCTTCCGATCACTACCCTCTCCACATTAAATCGCTTCTCTCACATAAACGTTCTCTGTTTGATAAGATTAGCCTCCGACCAGTACACGCCCAGTTTATTCGTGTCTCGCGTAAACTAGATTACGAAATTCGAAAGTATGTTCGTTCCTATGAGAACCGATTGCTCGCCGGTAATCATAGTCGCTCATTTTACCGTTATGTTTCCACTCGTTTCAAGTCTAAAGGTCTAGTAATACCCGCTATTATTGCCCCTGACGGTTCCGTAAGCACTTGTCCTTCTATTAAAGCGGAATCTCTCGCTGATTACTTCTCCTCAGTTTATACTAGTGACGACGGAACTGTCCCGACCTGCCCCTCTCTTGTTTCCCAATCAATTCCTGTCTCTATTATCCTCCCTCAAGAGGACGCCTCTCACCTCAGTCGTGTCTCTTCCTCCTGTTCCCTTCCCTCTAACAACATCCCATCCATTATTTTCAAGAAGTGCTTTGCTTCCCTATCCACACCACTTGCTCATATTTTCAATTACAGTCTCATGCTTGGTACTATTCCATCTCTCTGGAAATCATCTATTGTGGTCCCCATCCCTAAAGTAGCCTCACCCTCATCTGTTTCTGACTTCCGCCCAATTAGTCTAACTCCCATCCCAGCTAAAATTATGGAACGACTGCTTAAGCCCTCGATTATCGATTGGTGTACCTCCCACAATGTAATTCCCCCCGAGCAGCACGGTTTTCTCTCCAGGCGTTCTACCGTAACCCAACTGCTTGATTGCACCCAATCTTGGCGTGATGCGATCGATCGCGACTATTGTGTTGACGTTGCCTATATTGACTTAGCTAAGGCTTTTGATAAGGTCTCTCATAATAAGTTATTGCTCAAATTAGAATCGATTGGAATTCGTGGTTGCTTGCTAAATTGGATCTCAGGTTACCTCTCCGTAAGGAGTTTCAGAGTGCGAATAGGCAATGTTCTCTCTTCTGAGAAAGCTGTTGTCTCAGGCGTCCCCCAGGGGACAGTGTTAGGCCCAATCCTCTTTCTGCTTTACACTTTTGATCTCCCTAGAGTATTCTCCCCATATCCTAAACTCTCATGTCGGCTCTTCGCTGACGACATCAAACTCTACACCATTTTTGATCCACTCTCTCCATCCGACGCCCCCACTCAACTTCAGTCTGGGATTTTGGCTTTCACGGAATACTGCAAAACATGGAAGTTAGAAGTTGAAAAAAAAGTGCAACATAGTTCACATAGGACAAAATAATCCCCGTACCACCTACTATCTTCTCTCTTGTAATCTCGCAATCTCGGACTCTTTTCGTGACTTAGGTGTCCATATCGATCCCCTCTTGAACTTTGATTCTCATATAAAGATTGTTTGCCATAAATCAACTTCACTTGTCTATCTCCTATTTCGTAGTATCAGTTGTACCATTCCTTCCCCTTACATCTCAGCCTTCAAGTCATTCATTATTCCTGTATTAGAATATGCATCCCCTGTCTGGTCCCCCTCATCCAAAGGCCTTGTTCGGAAATTAGAGAAAGTACAACACTTGTTTACTAGACTCTTACATTTTCGTTGCTCCAGAGTAGATCCTATTATTCCATGCTATTCCGATCGATTATCTCTTTATTCACTTAACACCTTGTATACTCGTCGTATTGTGATTGATATTGTCTTAGCTCTCAAAGTTTTTGCCCATTTTGTTGACTTAGAACCTACACATTTCTACACATATCGTGCAATTAGTAGACGTAATGGTTCGTTTATCCTTCATCTACCCCCGTTCAAGAGAGAGAATCTCAAAGTATCTTTTTCTCACAGAACCGCTCGATTATTAAATAAATTGCATTTGATTTGTAACCCCAAATTGTCAATCCCCGTTATTAAGGTTCACTTATTCAAACACCCTGACTTACCTCGTGTTTTAGGAATAGAAGTTTCGAATCTTTGAGCTGCCCTCCAATCCATCACCATCCATTCCCGTCTCCTTTTCCCTTCCATCTTTCGATCTACCTCGTCAAGTCATACACCTATATCCAGTCAGACATACACTGGATAAGCGGACTCCTCCATCCGTTTACGAGACTCCCTCTCCTCGATACTCGAATTGTGTGACTCCATGAGAAGATCGATAAATAAGGTCCGAACAGATATGAAAAATTCGACTACAAAAAGAGATGGGCACGGCACATAATTTGATTAACGAATACACCGTTGTTGCAGAAATAGATAATAAAATATACGATTCTCGCTGGCTTTCTTGACCTACATCATACCAAGCACATGAATGATGAACGATTATTGATTATTTCTAGAATCGTTGGTTCTGAATTCTTCACAAATCCATTAAATCCAAGGCACGAAATTCGTTCTATTCTCAGAGGCCTTTTCTCTTATTGTGAAGAGTCGTGAGATACCAACCGGAAGCGGAGAAGGGCTAAATTTCCCCCCCCCCCCTCTCTCATTTCCATCCTTTTCTTTTCGACCCCCAGAAAGGCGGAATTGCCCTATATCATTGAATCAGTGTGGAAAAGTGAGAATACGAGCTAGAATATTCAGTCTCTCCTTGCATAGATTAGAAGTTGAATTGGATGGCGGAATCATACATAATTGAATTTTCGATGGCACAAAACCCCCCGAACTCCCGAAGAGCATATTTTGAAAGCCGATTTCTTCCCTTATCATTTTGCACTCCATTCTGCAAAACGTGCAAGTCGCTCTATTCTTTGGAGACTCCAGGTATCACGTCGAATAAAATGACCGGATACGGAGAAAGAACAGAGTGTTGAAGCGAAAATGGCCCTTCCCCCCTTCACTCTCCCATTGCATTTCCTTTTTATCTCGTTCTCTTCGATGAGAGTGCACTCGTTTCCAGCTTATTTCGGATCGATTGATCAGTATCTTGCCTTTCTCCTCTCGCTTTTTCTCTCGCCTATCGCTATGTATGCATCCATTTTTTTACAGAAAAAGCCCGTTTTTCGCATTCTTGCTCATGATTCCGTCTTAATCACAAGTTCATTCGCTTCGCCGTTTAGTTTGAACGCGATTCTTGAAATATGATATCGATTGATTCTCGTAGTTGCAGATTCTATCGGAGTAGACTTTTGGTCATGAACCATGAATTTGTCCTTCAATAGAGTTCATTAGTAATGCCAGTTGAAGAATGATCTATAACCGAAAATGGACTAGCCACATTGATCAACGGCTGGGAGTGCGATACATCCAACGTACGGGCATTCATAATTATGCAATTGCGATGTCGATTTAGTTTTGGACTCTCTTCATTCTGCAAAATGCCTCACGAGCTTAAAGTGTGCAGAATGAAGACAGCCGAAACCCGAAACGACGTCGCTAGCATCATATTGGGTTGATCGGAAAGTCTTTTCCGATTTTGAGTATGATGTTTGAGCTGAGATATTTTCCTTGTCTCCAAACACTGCCGAATATCCTCATAGCATTATCTGGGGACATGTTCGATTAATACTACCACAGGTTTAAATTGGGTTTCGCTTTCAAAATCTGGGTGAAATCGAGGTTTCACTGATTCAGAATTTTCATTGAAAATATAAAATATTTTCGAAGAAGCTATTTTTCTGAGGTACAACACAGCGTTTGCTGAAAAGCCTGATACGTGCTCTTTATGATAGTTTAAGGGGAAGGGTGCTTGATTCATAATGACCGTAATATAGACCCTTGAACCAGGACTGATCGAAAAAATTATGATTCGCGTGATCAAATTTAGTTCTTCAATGATCCCATAGACAGACCTGCACACAAGTGCGCTTTGTCCAGTTACCAAGGGGCTATGCGAACACTATTACGGTTTGAGTCTGGTTTTTCTATTTTTCCGCAAATTTGAGATTTTTCGAAATTGTTTTTTTTTTCGAAACATCGAAAAACGTGATTTTATGTGTTGTCGGTCACACCCTACTCCACAAAAAGTAGAGATCTCAAAATTCTGTCTTTTCAGTGAGTGATAGGGTAAGGGTTACTCGATCGTGTAACCCCAAAATATCGGCCGTTCAATATACAGGGGAAACGGATAATAGTCAAATGTGCCAATTTCGATGTTCGAATTCCGATATCTATGATCTGACCAAAGCAGCTCCTGCAAGAGTAGCTATATTCTTTCACAAATTTGAATGTAAACAAATTAGGATATGCACTTCACAGTCCAACATAATTGGAGTCTTTAGAATCATTGACACGAATACATGGCGAGCGAAACTAATGTCGTCGAGATACAGTCGCAATGATTGTTGAAGTTGGGACCTATCTCAAACAGGCTTTTAGTGGCTCCCAATTAGTAATGGTTTAATAGTGACACATAACCATCGTACTTCGCGCCTGTGCTATCCGTTTGACCATATCTTCATTCACAGTTGAACGCCTATTCAGCAAATTGACCCCGTGGTGATCGATCATTCCGTATTTGATCAATCACTGTACCCCTCACACTGATAGGACAGATCTGAGATAGTGTGCGCTAAAAAGGGTATACAAGACCCTATCCATTATGGAAAGAATTAAGTTGATACATCGAATAGGAAATGAAAGAGAGGCCCGAATCTTCAACTGTCAAAATCGGAAAAGACTTTCCGATCAACCTGATACGTCAAATGAGGTCTCGCCTAGAATTTTCTGCCGATATGCCCAAACATGATTGCCGACGTGGACTAGTCGATATGGGCGATTTTCACCATACATTACGCTGCTTTCCTCGTTTGGCCGATATGGGTCTTGCTGGAGTGCCGACGTGCACTCTCGCTTTTTCGAGATCCATTTGAGGTATGACTAGCATGGACTAATGATAACTGAGGAAACTCTCCCAGTCTTATCCATCAGATATTCAGGACATTTCGATCCCCCTTTTATTATCATGAACGATATTTTTAACCAGTTTCTTTAGTATTCAGTCTATCTTTTTGCAGAGCATATGCCCGGAAGGACCTTACAGAGACTTCAGGTTCAAGTTCTGTTGAAATAGTGAAACCACCTACATTTTGCGAAGGCGAAGTGATGAAAACCGGTGTCATTTTGTGTATGATATGAGCAACAGTTTGTGGAGAAGAATCTCGTTGTCTTGTAATATTGTTTGTGGTTTATATTCGATAAATAATGCGATCCTGTTTGCTCTAAATTTTCCGTGTAGATATGTCAAAACAATTCTCAATTCCTACTCTAAAACACAAAAAATTGGTTTTGGAGCAGAAAGAAAATAAGGGGTGGGTTGGCAGCACAATGTCAAAGCTTAGGATATTGATACACGATTACAAAAACGCCTCGATATAGAAGCGAGTGAGCAGGCAAAACATCCCCCCCCCCCTTCAGCCTTCCCTCACTCTCACTACTCATGCCGTTTCCCACCGCTCTCCTATCCGCCCGCTCTCTCGCTCTCTGCCCTTCCACTTTGCGCATCGATTGACCACAAACTCCCTATTTCTCTCTCATATCGCCATGTACGCTTTCATGTTGGCTAAAATCTGTTACTTTCGCAATCTCGTATGCTCGCATTGTTCATTTCCAGATTCTATCGTCTACACCGATAGATCGTCATCCAGTTGGACGAGTCAACCAATCAAGAACGTCCGATCAGATATTCTGAATATAGATACTGCCATATACGATATATACCAATCAGCCAAGATCGGATAAGCAGTGGGATTGCTTCAAGGTAATCAAGAATTGCTAATCCGAGTCAAGCACTTAGAACATTTTGGTAGATTAATCCGTGTTACTATAACTGCAACATCTATATTTAGCAAGCGAACTATATTTCAGGAGCCGTAACCAGCATCTGCATATAGTAAGATTGTCATACGAAGACTTCTTGCTCACAGTCTCCAGTATATTCGACGACATGTCCCAGAATGTCATGTACAAGTATATTTCGATGCTCTTTTGAAGAAGTAGTGAATATATAATTCATTTTTGCTGACCTTCCTGTCCTCAAACACGTTGAGAACATGAATCTTAGCGATGAATATCATCGTTTCGAAGAGATTTCATAACGAAAAATTACTTCTTGTTGATTAGCACACGTGGATGAGAATGATTACAAATCGGGAAAGACTCCTAAATTCGCACGCTCTCTCGCCGGTCAGAGAGGCTAGAGACCAAGCTAATTGAGGAGAGTCGGTGGTTGATTTGTCATCACTAGTAGATTATAGAACACATGTAATCGATTATAATAAACCCCTATTATCACTGATCTCAATGAAAGCCGATAATTCAACCGAGTCGGTCTCCCCCTTCTTCCTTCCCATGTCATCATTCGATATCTTATGTACTATTATCTGCAAGCCACTTAATTCCTTTGATTCTCAATGTATATTCTCCCACTGTGCAGACATATCAGATGACATGACCCCTCCTCTCTCTCTCTTTCTGTCTCTCTCTCTCTCTTTCAATCTCTTCCCTTTCTTTCTCTCTCTTTTATTTTTTTCTGCTCTCGTTCTCTTGCCTAGGGAGGGCACTCGTCATTGATTGACCAAACCCTTGGCATTTCTCTCTCGCTGTGTGCTTCCTTCTCTCGCCTATTGCTTAGTGTGCTTTCGTATTGGCTCGAAAATATTTATTGTTGCTCATATGCTACCTAAAATTATAGTTTACTGTTTATTGAACAGTCCTTGCATTTATATGTCAATTTGTATATCAAACTTCCAGATTTTATCGTCTACTCCGATAAATCGTCGACTAACTTATTCTTCAATGACGCCAATTTCGATCACTTCCAACGCCGTGATCGAACTTCTAATCTCGCTATTGGAACATAGTCCTGCACCATCAGACTATTTCAGGTGAGCGCATTCAGCTCAATGTGTCGACTAATAATTGAAGAAAATCTTTTTCCAGTTATTCATATCGAATTGACTCCATCCTATTTCAGGTCTCTTGTCCCTGATAGCACCAAACCGAAAAATGTTGCCATAATCTGTTTCGATGAGATTCTGCAACACAACCTATCGTTCTCTCTTCTGAGAAAGCTGTTGTCTCAGGCGTCCCCCAGGGGACAGTGTTAGGCCCAATCCTCTTTCTGCTTTACACTTTTGATCTCCCTAGAGTATTCTCCCCATATCCTAAACTCTCATGTCGGCTCTTCGCTGACGACATCAAACTCTACACCATTTTTGATCCACTCTCTCCATCCGACGCCCCCACTCAACTTCAGTCTGGGATTTTGGCTTTCACGGAATACTGCAAAACATGGAAGTTAGAAGTTGAAAAAAAAGTGCAACATAGTTCACATAGGACAAAATAATCCCCGTACCACCTACTATCTTCTCTCTTGTAATCTCGCAATCTCGGACTCTTTTCGTGACTTAGGTGTCCATATCGATCCCCTCTTGAACTTTGATTCTCATATAAAGATTGTTTGCCATAAATCAACTTCACTTGTCTATCTCCTATTTCGTAGTATCAGTTGTACCATTCCTTCCCCTTACATCTCAGCCTTCAAGTCATTCATTATTCCTGTATTAGAATATGCATCCCCTGTCTGGTCCCCCTCATCCAAAGGCCTTGTTCGGAAATTAGAGAAAGTACAACACTTGTTTACTAGACTCTTACATTTTCGTTGCTCCAGAGTAGATCCTATTATTCCATGCTATTCCGATCGATTATCTCTTTATTCACTTAACACCTTGTATACTCGTCGTATTGTGATTGATATTGTCTTAGCTCTCAAAGTTTTTGCCCATTTTGTTGACTTAGAACCTACACATTTCTACACATATCGTGCAATTAGTAGACGTAATGGTTCGTTTATCCTTCATCTACCCCCGTTCAAGAGAGAGAATCTCAAAGTATCTTTTTCTCACAGAACCGCTCGATTATTAAATAAATTGCATTTGATTTGTAACCCCAAATTGTCAATCCCCGTTATTAAGGTTCACTTATTCAAACACCCTGACTTACCTCGTGTTTTAGGAATAGAAGTTTCGAATCTTTGAGCTGCCCTCCAATCCATCACCATCCATTCCCGTCTCCTTTTCCCTTCCATCTTTCGATCTACCTCGTCAAGTCATACACCTATATCCAGTCAGACATACACTGGATAAGCGGACTCCTCCATCCGTTTACGAGACTCCCTCTCCTCGATACTCGAATTGTGTGACTCCATGAGAAGATCGATAAATAAGGTCCGAACAGATATGAAAAATTCGACTACAAAAAGAGATGGGCACGGCACATAATTTGATTAACGAATACACCGTTGTTGCAGAAATAGATAATAAAATATACGATTCTCGCTGGTTTTCTTGACCTACATCATACCAAGCACATGAATGATGAACGATTATTGATTATTTCTAGAATCGTTGGTTCTGAATTCTTCACAAATCCATTAAATCCAAGGCACGAAATTCGTTCTATTCTCAGAGGCCTTTTCTCTTATTGTGAAGAGTCGTGAGATACCAACCGGAAGCGGAGAAGGGCTAAATTTCCCCCCCCCCTCTCTCATTTCCATCCTTTTCTTTTCGACCCCCAGAAAGGCGGAATTGCCCTATATCATTGAATCAGTGTGGAAAAGTGAGAATACGAGCTAGAATATTCAGTCTCTCCTTGCATAGATTAGAAGTTGAATTGGATGGCGGAATCATACATAATTGAATTTTCGATGGCACAAAACCCCCCGAACTCCCGAAGAGCATATTTTGAAAGCCGATTTCTTCCCTTATCATTTTGCACTCCATTCTGCAAAACGTGCAAGTCGCTCTATTCTTTGGAGACTCCAGGTATCACGTCGAATAAAATGACCGGATACGGAGAAAGAACAGAGTGTTGAAGCGAAAATGGCCCTTCCCCCCTTCACTCTCCCATTGCATTTCCTTTTTATCTCGTTCTCTTCGATGAGAGTGCACTCGTTTCCAGCTTATTTCGGATCGATTGATCAGTATCTTGCCTTTCTCCTCTCGCTTTTTCTCTCGCCTATCGCTATGTATGCATCCATTTTTTTACAGAAAAAGCCCGTTTTTCGCATTCTTGCTCATGATTCCGTCTTAATCACAAGTTCATTCGCTTCGCCGTTTAGTTTGAACGCGATTCTTGAAATATGATATCGATTGATTCTCGTAGTTGCAGATTCTATCGGAGTAGACTTTTGGTCATGAACCATGAATTTGTCCTTCAATAGAGTTCATTAGTAATGCCAGTTGAAGAATGATCTATAACCGAAAATGGACTAGCCACATTGATCAACGGCTGGGAGTGCGATACATCCAACGTACGGGCATTCATAATTATGCAATTGCGATGTCGATTTAGTTTTGGACTCTCTTCATTCTGCAAAATGCCTCACGAGCTTAAAGTGCGCAGAATGAAGACAGCCGAAACCCGAAACGACGTCGCTAGCATCATATTGGGTTGATCGGAAAGTCTTTTCCGATTTTGAGTATGATGTTTGAGCTGAGATATTTTCCTTGTCTCCAAACACTGCCGAATATCCTCATAGCATTATCTGGGGACATGTTCGATTAATACTACCACAGGTTTAAATTGGGTTTCGCTTTCAAAATCTGGGTGAAATCGAGGTTTCACTGATTCAGAATTTTCATTGAAAATATAAAATATTTTCGAAGAAGCTATTTTTCTGAGGTACAACACAGCGTTTGCTGAAAAGCCTGATACGTGCTCTTTATGATAGTTTAAGGGGAAGGGTGCTTGATTCATAATGACCGTAATATAGACCCTTGAACCAGGACTGATCGAAAAAATTATGATTCGCGTGATCAAATTTAGTTCTTCAATGATCCCATAGACAGACCTGCACACAAGTGCGCTTTGTCCAGTTACCAAGGGGCTATGCGAACACTATTACGGTTTGAGTCTGGTTTTTCTATTTTTCCGCAAATTTGAGATTTTTCGAAATTGTTTTTTTTTTCGAAACATCGAAAAACGTGATTTTATGTGTTGTCGGTCACACCCTACTCCACAAAAAGTAGAGATCTCAAAATTCTGTCTTTTCAGTGAGTGATAGGGTAAGGGTTACTCGATCGTGTAACCCCAAAATATCGGCCGTTCAATATACAGGGGAAACGGATAATAGTCAAATGTGCCAATTTCGATGTTCGAATTCCGATATCTATGATCTGACCAAAGCAGCTCCTGCAAGAGTAGCTATATTCTTTCACAAATTTGAATGTAAACAAATTAGGATATGCACTTCACAGTCCAACATAATTGGAGTCTTTAGAATCATTGACACGAATACATGGCGAGCGAAACTAATGTCGTCGAGATATAGTCGCAATGATTGTTGAAGTTGGGACCTATCTCAAACAGGCTTTTAGTGGCTCCCAATTAGTAATGGTTTAATAGTGACACATAACCATCGTACTTCGCGCCTGTGCTATCCGTTTGACCATATCTTCATTCACAGTTGAACGCCTATTCAGCAAATTGACCCCGTGGTGATCGATCATTCCGTATTTGATCAATCACTGTACCCCTCACACTGATAGGACAGATCTGAGATAGTGTGCGCTAAAAAGGGTATACAAGACCCTATCCATTATGGAAAGAATTAAGTTGATACATCGAATAGGAAATGAAAGAGAGGCCCGAATCTTCAACTGTCAAAATCGGAAAAGACTTTCCGATCAACCTGATACGTCAAATGAGGTCTCGCCTAGAATTTTCTGCCGATATGCCCAAACATGATTGCCGACGTGGACTAGTCGATATGGGCGATTTTCACCATACATTACGCTGCTTTCCTCGTTTGGCCGATATGGGTCTTGCTGGAGTGCCGACGTGCACTCTCGCTTTTTCGAGATCCATTTGAGGTATGACTAGCATGGACTAATGATAACTGAGGAAACTCTCCCAGTCTTATCCATCAGATATTCAGGACATTTCGATCCCCCTTTTATTATCATGAACGATATTTTTAACCAGTTTCTTTAGTATTCAGTCTATCTTTTTGCAGAGCATATGCCCGGAAGGACCTTACAGAGACTTCAGGTTCAAGTTCTGTTGAAATAGTGAAACCACCTACATTTTGCGAAGGCGAAGTGATGAAAACCGGTGTCATTTTGTGTATGATATGAGCAACAGTTTGTGGAGAAGAATCTCGTTGTCTTGTAATATTGTTTGTGGTTTATATTCGATAAATAATGCGATCCTGTTTGCTCTAAATTTTCCGTGTAGATATGTCAAAACAATTCTCAATTCCTACTCTAAAACACAAAAAATTGGTTTTGGAGCAGAAAGAAAATAAGGGGTGGGTTGGCAGCACAATGTCAAAGCTTAGGATATTGATACACGATTACAAAAACGCCTCGATATAGAAGCGAGTGAGCAGGCAAAACATCCCCCCCCCCTTCAGCCTTCCCTCACTCTCACTACTCATGCCGTTTCCCACCGCTCTCCTATCCGCCCGCTCTCTCGCTCTCTGCCCTTCCACTTTGCGCATCGATTGACCACAAACTCCCTATTTCTCTCTCATATCGCCATGTACGCTTTCATGTTGGCTAAAATCTGTTACTTTCGCAATCTCGTATGCTCGCATTGTTCATTTCCAGATTCTATCGTCTACACCGATAGATCGTCATCCAGTTGGACGAGTCAACCAATCAAGAACGTCCGATCAGATATTCTGAATATAGATACTGCCATATACGATATATACCAATCAGCCAAGATCGGATAAGCAGTGGGATTGCTTCAAGGTAATCAAGAATTGCTAATCCGAGTCAAGCACTTAGAACATTTTGGTAGATTAATCCGTGTTACTATAACTGCAACATCTATATTTAGCAAGCGAACTATATTTCAGGAGCCGTAACCAGCATCTGCATATAGTAAGATTGTCATACGAAGACTTCTTGCTCACAGTCTCCAGTATATTCGACGACATGTCCCAGAATGTCATGTACAAGTATATTTCGATGCTCTTTTGAAGAAGTAGTGAATATATAATTCATTTTTGCTGACCTTCCTGTCCTCAAACACGTTGAGAACATGAATCTTAGCGATGAATATCATCGTTTCGAAGAGATTTCATAACGAAAAATTACTTCTTGTTGATTAGCACACGTGGATGAGAATGATTACAAATCGGGAAAGACTCCTAAATTCGCACGCTCTCTCGCCGGTCAGAGAGGCTAGAGACCAAGCTAATTGAGGAGAGTCGGTGGTTGATTTGTCATCACTAGTAGATTATAGAACACATGTAATCGATTATAATAAACCCCTATTATCACTGATCTCAATGAAAGCCGATAATTCAACCGAGTCGGTCTCCCCCTTCTTCCTTCCCATGTCATCATTCGATATCTTATGTACTATTATCTGCAAGCCACTTAATTCCTTTGATTCTCAATGTATATTCTCCCACTGTGCAGACATATCAGATGACATGACCCCTCCTCTCTCTCTCTTTCTGTCTCTCTCTCTCTCTTTCAATCTCTTCCCTTTCTTTCTCTCTCTTTTATTTTTTTCTGCTCTCGTTCTCTTGCCTAGGGAGGGCACTCGTCATTGATTGACCAAACCCTTGGCATTTCTCTCTCGCTGTGTGCTTCCTTCTCTCGCCTATTGCTTAGTGTGCTTTCGTATTGGCTCGAAAATATTTATTGTTGCTCATATGCTACCTAAAATTATAGTTTACTGTTTATTGAACAGTCCTTGCATTTATATGTCAATTTGTATATCAAACTTCCAGATTTTATCGTCTACTCCGATAAATCGTCGACTAACTTATTCTTCAATGACGCCAATTTCGATCACTTCCAACGCCGTGATCGAACTTCTAATCTCGCTATTGGAACATAGTCCTGCACCATCAGACTATTTCAGGTGAGCGCATTCAGCTCAATGTGTCGACTAATAATTGAAGAAAATCTTTTTCCAGTTATTCATATCGAATTGACTCCATCCTATTTCAGGTCTCTTGTCCCTGATAGCACCAAACCGAAAAATGTTGCCATAATCTGTTTCGATGAGATTCTGCAACACAACCTATCGTTCTCTCTTCTGAGAAAGCTGTTGTCTTAGGCGTCCCCCAGGAGACAGTGTTAGGCCCAATCCTCTTTCTGCTTTACACTTTTGATCTCCCTAGAGTATTCTCCCCATATCCTAAACTCTCATGTCGGCTCTTCGCTGACGACATCAAACTCTACACCACTTGATCCACTCTCTCCATCCGACGCCCCCACTCAACTTCAGTCTGGGATTTTGGCTTTCACGGAATACTGCAAAACATGGCAGTTAGAAGTTGAAAAAAAAGTGCAACATAGTTCACATAGGACAAAATAATCCCCGTACCACCTACTATCTTCTCTCTTGTAATCTCGCAATCTCGGACTCTTTTCGTGACTTAGGTGTCCATATCGATCCCCTCTTGAACTTTGATTCTCATATAAAGATTGTTTGCCATAAATCAACTTCACTTGTCTATCTCCTATTTCGTAGTATCAGTTGTACCATTCCTTCCCCTTACATCTCAGCCTTCAAGTCATTCATTATTCCTGTATTAGAATATGCATCCCCTGTCTGGTCCCCCTCATCCAAAGGCCTTGTTCGGAAATTAGAGAAAGTACAACACTTGTTTACTAGACTCTTACATTTTCGTTGCTCCAGAGTAGATCCTATTATTCCATGCTACTCCGATCGATTATCTCTTTATTCCCTTAACACCTTGTATACTCGTCGTATTGTGATTGATATTGTCTTAGCTCTCAAAGTTTTTGCCCATTTTGTTGACTTAGAACCTACACATTTCTACACATATCGTGCAATTAGTAGACGTAATGGTTCGTTTGTCCTTCATCTACCCCCGTTCAAGAGAGAGAATCTCAAAGTATCTTTTTCTCACAGAACCGCTCGATTATTAAATAAATTGCATTTGATTTATAACCCCAAATTGTCTATCCCCGTTATTAAGGTTCACTTATTCAAACACCCTGACTTACCTCGTGTTTTCGGAATAGAAGTTTCGAATCTTTGATCTACCCACCAATCCATCCCCAACCATTCCCGTCTACTTTCCCCATCCATCTATCGATCTACTTCATCAAGTCATGCACTACTTTCCAATCAGACATATATTGGATCAGCGGCAAGTTCCATCCGCTACGAGGCTCCCTCCCCTCAGCATTCCAATGTGCGACTGGATTGAGAAGACCGATCCCGCCCCTCCCCTCCCCTCCCCTCCCCTCCCCTCCCCTCCCCTCCCCTCCCCTCCCCTCCCCTCCCCTCCCCTCCCCTCCCCTCCCCTCTCTCTACCCACACCCCCTCCTCACGCATCCTTCCCGAATTTGTGTTTTTTTTTACGTCTTTGCTACTATCTCGTAAATTCTGTTCTTGTTGAAGCACCTTCAGTGGTGTACGATAAATAAATAAATAAATAAAAATAGATGCATCCAAGGTACCCATTTTCCGTATTGAGCCTCGTATCAGGATCACAGAGCATTTTTCTCCGTCTCAAACAAAGAGTCTATCTTGATCAGAAAGAATATGCTAGGACCATTTTCTATATTCTATAAACTCCCCACCATTGCAGAGCATGTTCCCGACCCAAGTGGATAAACTCGAAGTCGAAGGTCGCTACTCAATCCTGCCCATGCTGAGGGAAATCGGGCAAATTCAATGGATGCACAATGGATTATTTCTGAGCGTTCCTCAACTGGATCCAATGTTTGAAAATTCAATGCGCCCAAGGTACTATTTATGGAATGGAATGATCAGACAAAATTCATTTGGATCATATTTTTTGTTAAATATAATATATCATTATGATTTTATGTTTGCAATAGCCATCATTAACATCATCTCCAGTCTATTGCAGTACATGGCACCTGGTGTACTAGACGGGAAATTATGCAGTGGATGCGGACCTCATTGGTTCAAATCACAGAAACCCTAATCGATTGTTGTTTGCAAAAGCGCTCCTCTATTGTGCTCACAGTGTGATAAATCATGAAGCTTTTGCATCCTCTGGGAACATGACATAATGAAGCGCCGTCGGGTTGGTGATGGGACGTTAAGGAACTCTCAATCGGTGACTTTTAGGAACCTTTTCAAAAGGTCGGAAAGACGGTTTAGAACCCCCATTTGAATACATGAGGTGTTTTAAAACTCTTCTATGACGAACTGGTATCCATCGGTATTCAAATGAGTGTTCTAAACCGTCTTTCCGACCTTTTGAAAGGGTCCCTACACGTCACCGATTGAGAGTTTCCTAAACGCGAGTTCCTAAACGTCCCATCACCGTCGGGTTAACTGAAGTCCTTTCAAATCTCACTTTGTTCCTTTCGATACATTAACTCTGCTATATGCTGCGTCGTTGCATGACTCCCCATCACCACTCCGTTCTCTCAGGACCCCATCATTCTGTATTTTTGCATTTATCTTCAGATATGCAGACTGGAGTTTATAGTTGAATATCATTCTACGTGTCTCCTTCACCCTTCATTATCTCTTATCTCCACTCCTCTCTCAATGGCATCGCCCACTTTCTGTCCTTCGTCTCGGCGCTAGTCATCTCGCTCAATACAATTTTTCTAATATCTATTTCTTATGAAAATCGGCGACTAATGTCAAATATGTGAAAACGCTCATTGTAGTTTTTCGTTTTTTTCGTTCGTGTAAAATATTAAAATATGCTGTAACGGAAGGATTATTACTCCTCCGTTAGTCTGTGGTGCGGACTATTAACTAGATGTTCAGCATCATTTATCGGGAGCTTCTCCCAGGGGGAGAAGGGACTAGAATGACGGGAGGGCGAGTCTAGTGTGTAATAGCGGACTGGTAGGTGGTAAACACGTAGACTCGCCTCCGAGCCTCACGACCTATGTTACAATGCATTTGTTTCCTCAAGAAGAAGACCTAAGTGTTTTACCAGTTGAATCATAATTCGGCAAATGTTTTAGAAGAATGTTCGGTCAATCTCTCGCTTCTCACATTTTTGATTCCATTTCTCAATATTTTCAACTGGATACACATTGCAATCCTGCATTATTTGGACCTTCCGCAGACACCCCCCAGACCCCTTGGTTTTCCCCTTCTCTAAATGTGAGAACATGTTGGATAGAAATACCGGAAGGGGAGAAAGAGCTGAAGAGCTAAAGAGAAAGTTACGAACTCCCCTTGTCTTAGATCCACCCTTCATTTCACATTTTTCTTGTCCTTCCTTCGCATTCCTTTTGTCCTTCAAGCCGTATTTAATGGTCGAAGGAGGGCATTTTCTCTCTCTTCATTAACTCTTATAGCGATGTTAGCTTTTATCTTGGAGTTCCGAGCCATTTCAGTCGTGCTTTATCATCAATTAAATCGTTCCAGATTCAATCGTCTACACCGATAGGTCTACGGTATTTAGCCCGTAGATTGAAATTTATTGCATTGGTGCGAGAACCTTCATTTTGTTGAAGAAATATGAAGGAATATGAAGGCAATGGAGAACTCTCTGCGAACTGGACAATTGCAATGAAATGGCGAAGAGGTGTTCAATCGTTTTTGTGATTGATTTTTTTTCTATGACCACACACACACTACGCAACAACCTGTCCATTTATAGCCTTTTTATGTTCCAAAATTTAAAACAACATTTGCAGCTACGAGAAGATCTCTGGAAAAGAAGAGTGTTACGTCTATGCAATGGTAGACTATCAGGAGAAAGTTATCTTATCGACATATACAAATTCAAAGACTATATTTGTTGCTATCATTTTGTTTCTTTCCTCTTTATTAATGTAATAAACTAAATTTCTATCGATCGCTCATCGTGGTGATCTCAACAACCCTCACTCTGATCCATCTTGTTTTCATTCATTCATTCATTCATTTATTCCGTTCATGGGGAAAGTACAAGAAAGTATCGTGAAGAGTGCAAGAAACAGAGTTCCGTCGATAGTGTCGATACGGTTTTCAAGATCTTTCTCCTCTTACTCACTGAGATGTGTGTGTTCAAGGTCACGATCTGTTTTATTCACAACCACTCTCCATTCCCTCCCCGATGATAATCACCTCGTTCGATCGCCTTCTTTAAATTTTCACTTTTCCTCTATTATTGCTCATTGGGTATTCAGTGAATGCTATTAGCACTCTAGCTGCATTTCTGATCTTATTGTGTATATTTCCATCATCTAACTCCAGTTTCTATCGTCTACATCGATAGCCGAACATTGCTCGAGGAGCGATGAATACCACACTAGTGAAATGCCTATCTGGGTAAGCTGTGCATTCTTATTGGAAGCGAGGATGTCAGATCTAGTCAATTCTATGCCTTTAATTTCCTGTTTTATCGTAGAACACATAATAATAAATATAGTGCGTCCAAGATAGAACGAAGCTAGATAGGAATTTATATAAAAATTCCAGGCTGATTCGGATGCCCATCCTGATAAAAAGTACCGAGGACCTGGTAAAATGTACGAAGTAAATGAAAATGGTCCCGTTCTCAAAGAAAGAACTAAAAAAAGTAGGTGTTGGCAGTAATATCGACTATTTGAACTCAATTCGCAGCCGACGTTATCTTCTCCCAGACCTGCGTCCTCCCTCCGCTGTTTATATAAAGAAGAAAGAGGCTGCATGGGGACTTCTCGAAAACGAGGAGCACCCTTTGTTGTCATGGGCGCCTGCCGAATAAAATCGAAAACCTTCATGGGATAATTATGACGAGAGAAATAAAGAGAAGAGACTCACAAGGAAGTGCAATTGTCTGTTGTGTGTATTGTATTGCTTAAATGCATGTGCAGTATGATAAAGCGGATTCCTCTCAATTCCTCGCAGTGGGTAGTCACGTTTTCACTCACAATGTCACATCTCAATAACTCGTATCATACCCATCCTGTGTTGCTCTATCTCCTATGACCAATTGAGTGTGTTCAAGGTCACGATGATGCTTTTGAATTTAGTACCACTCGCTCATCCCTTCCTGATGATAATCAACTTGTTCTCCCTTGTCACTCCATTCGCATTACTGATCTAGGCTGTAGCTTCAATCAGTGTTGGCAAATCGGAAACGACTCTCTCAATTTCTCAAAATATCTCGCTAATTAGAGAAACGAAAGAACACTTGTCATCCCTAGCTTCCATCACCTTCCCCATGCTGGCCATTGTCTTTCTCTATTATGAAAATCGGAAAATAAGTGTAATGATACCGTTAAACAATGGAATGCTTTATTCTCAGATGGCATACAATGAAGGTTGCGGATAACTGAATGATGGTATGGATATTTCCTCCTGATGATGATGATGGCTGAATGATTGCTGGGATACTGTAGACTTTGAGTATACTGTATGAACTGGGTTACTGTATAAGATATGTACGGTATATGATGGGGTACTGTATCCGTCCGTTCTACTCGGTCTTCACCCGGAACGGGCTGCTGCTCATGCACAGATGCAGCTTGGTGAGCACATGCAGGTGGTAGGAGAGGGCGGTGTCGTCGCGGGTCGAGGGCAGACGCTGGGATACGATTATGATTGTTTTTCGTAAGCTTTCTGCCTTAAACGATAAGGTAGCACTGAAACAAGGCTGTAACCACTACTATGACGTTTTCATTGTTCGTTTCGTGCTCTACACTGCGTTTCGTTCTTCGTTCATCCACCCATCCTTTCTTGAAAAAGAAAGTCCATCAAACCCACACTGGAACCACTACTCGTTCTTTTCAGGCGCTGGAAGAAAAATCAGTGCCAAGATCATTTCCAAGAGCTTGAATCAGTTCAGTCTGCAATGTGCTGCATACTATTGAGTGAGGAACACATCGCTTAATTATTTGCAAATGATTTTGCATGTAGACGCTTGCAGAGAAAGGAGAATGCACTACTCTGTGGACACCATAATGCGAGATCGCTCATGAAAGAAAGAGAGAATAGAGTAGAACTCACGGCGTATTTCTCATTCACTTTCCTCTGCAGTCTCAGCAGCTCCGAGTAGGTCTGCACGGCGTTGGCGCCGGCGAGCATACGGGAGGTCAGGGAGAAGCCCGTTTGCTAGAATAGGACTGAGTTTCAACTGCATCCTGGACTGGATTTGGCCGTATTTTATAGAAGCGTTTGCTGGGATTAGGAAAGATGAAGGTAGCTATTTTACTCCCAGTTACTTTCAGTTACTCGCAGTTACTCGCAGTTACATATTACTTGTACAATCAACGATTCTAGAGTGTTGGGATTCTATCTGTCTCCAACTCTGCCTTACCTGGCACACGACCAACTCGTCCTCCTTCTTCTTCTTCTTTCCCGCCTGGGGCACGACCGAGTACTGGGTGAGCATCGCGTGGGCGGACTGGTAGATGGCCAGCCAATCGGGTGAGACTTCCTTCATAAGAAATAAAGTAACCCGAGCGCAAAAAGAAGATAGGATATTTCTTGATGTTCACAGGTAGCAGACTGCCGCAGACTGCCTAGACCCAACTTGCAGCCTCAGGAACAGATGCGCCCATCACTCCCAAATTTCGATTCTTTGGTGATCAATGAACCCATGTTCTACGTGTGTTTCTGGTTGAGCACTAGATGCAATAATTCACGAAAGGTTTGTGTTCGTCTAGTATTGTCGATATCAGCGTCGACTCAAGTCCTTCAAATTATTCCTTGGAGTTTTTCTACCGGCTTTTATACTACCTGGCTCCAATATGGCAGCGTCTGATCGAGATAGCATCGCCACGCCGCGAGCACCGAGCACAGCGTCCACTCGAGGGAGAGCAGACGGAGCGACTCCTGAATTAAGGGAGGTGGGAATGGAGAATGATGAAGAATGCCTCTTCATTCTACGCACTCTCTTGAAGATGGAAGATCGTGGGGAATTCAGACACTTATTATTCATTCTGACAACTATATTCCTGAATCAGCCAGTCTAAATAGAATGAGTGGTTCTTTGCGATCTTCTTGTGACTTTTAATACTCATCTTCGTGATATAGCACATCCAAGTGCACCATTATCGATCTAGCGCTGATTGAGTAGTCTTGTTAGCCAGAAATGTCCGAAAAATCGCAAGATCGTCAGAATTTTGCACTTCATACCTGTAGCTTCACGACAGCAGCTCCGTCGGCGGAGTTGAGTGCGGGCAGGGCACGAAGGCAGTCAAGTGTCTGTAAGAGGAAACTGACTGATGTGAAATAATTTTTTGCGCTATCTCTTGCTTTCAGAGAAATAAATGACCTCTTGAAATTGGGCGACTATTTTCTGCGCTATCTATTAGGGATGGCCAAACGGTCTGAATTACGTCGTCGTAATTCCCTCCCTCTCGCGTATTGTGAAATTTAGATAGGGGGAGAAAACTACGGCGCCGTAATTCAGGCCGTTTGGCCAACACTATTATTTATCTCGCACGTCATTGAGTCCCGTCAGCTGATGCATCTATTAGCTCTGACCAATCTCTCAGACATCAATAGGTCAGCTAGTAAAGTAGCCTATGCCCATTCCTTCCTTTCCTCCTGAGCGTTGTGCTTCACGAGAAGAGCCAATGCTCACACAAGTTTATCTTACTGCCTCGATAGCACGGTGGTAGGACAAGAAGTAAAACATTTCTCGGAAAATGTATCGGCGTAAACATCCCTTGTTTAAAAATTTACGAGGTGGGCTTTTCTGGGAAATATTTTACATCTTGGCTTATCACCGATAGCGAATTTCATTGTCCACTGCCCGAATATCGTGTTCGATTCACATCTCACCTTCTGCGCGTTGTGCTTCACGAGATGGGGCGAGTGCGCGTGCGTCATGTCGTCGGTGCGTAGCTTGCGCGCGCAGAACGCGTGACCGACCGCGAGCGTGAGCGGACTGGAAAATTATGTATTGATTATGATGTAAATATTAGTTTTATGAAAATTCAAAGTTGTTCCAATCATCAGCGCACCACACTTATTATCATGACGTTTTTCTCGAACTTTGCAGGCAAAATACTGGATAAGTGAATTTTGATGGCTTAGCGATTTCTAGTTTGTAATGGACAAGTTGTAATGGAGCTCGTGGCCTTTAACCCATCTCACTATCAAAGCCTTTGCAAAGGGCGTAATTCCTCTAATTTTTAATGAGTTTTATAGGTTGTCTTCTAATTATTTTCCCAATAACTCACTTGCTCACGAGCTGCGGCGGCACTTTGCGGACCAGTGCGTAGTGCGACTTCGCCTGAATTATTGCTATTGGTCTTTGATCTTTGATCTCCGCCCACCTGCTCCAGCTTGTCCTGTCTCCACAGCATGCCACAAGTGAGGACGTGCGCCCACCAGGTGGAGATCTCATCTCCACGCACTGAAATTTACCTCTTGACAATACATCTTTTTTTATGTATCGGTAAATTGTATCGGCATCAGCCTATAGTTATCTCTTTCTCTCAATTCGAGCCTGCGCTCGCAGGACTCGAAGGGGAGATAAAGGATAACTGTTTTTTCCCATCATCCGTCCACCATTGTTGAATGTCTCCAACTAGCACACTCAGATGTAACGAAGTTGCTAGGCGAGACGCTTTCAATGCTCTCAACCCACCACTCTTTTTTGCTGGCAACGCGCCAAAACGAATTCCCGACGAGACCTATTTTGCGCTCTCTCTTTCGTGTACTATCTCGCCGTTCCCCTGACCGCTCTCTCTTCTCTCGTTCACCCCATATGGAACGCCGTGCCCGCCCGATTCGACAACATCGTCAGACCCCCGTTCTTCTTGACACCTCACAGTCAGCCAGACGAAATGAATAATCAATGAATGAATAAATGAATACATTCCCACTAGTGATGTCACTCGATTCTCCTCAATTCGCATGCACTCTCGTTGCTCTGACTGACGAGAGAGCAGGCGGATTGAGGAGAGTCTTTTGGTATTCCCCCTCACCTCCTCCGTCCTCCCATCCGAACGACGTGTGCGTCGAGGGCGTCGTCTCGGTGGAGATCGTCAGCAGCAGCTGCAAGCGATATCATCACTAGTGATGATAAAAACGACTCTCCTCAATTCACGTACTATCTCGTCGGTCAGAGAAACGAGAGAGCACGCAAATTGAGGAGAGTGAAATGACGATTTGTCATCACTTTTCACGCCACAGGCTTGGGCTATCCGGTTCATCAAGATGTGGTATTATTTCTTCGATTTTGTGACATATTTAGCCTGCATCTTTCTTGCTGCATGCTTGTGAGTGTGGAGGTGCATGCCGTACGTATGTGTCGCTTACACCGATGCATGGTGTTCATTGCCATAACGATCGATGATCAGGTACTAAAGTCATGCGACCGAAGCTGACCTGGCTCGCGTCCACAATGTCCAGCGTGGTGTAGTGCGCGCTGCCCGCCGGATTCGGCTGCCGAAGGGAGTCCAGCAGCTGGTTCAGCAGGTGTACCTGATGTTGGATTTTTCAGTCAATGAATCTACTCCAGCACATCCCATTCTCCCTTTTGATAAGCTAGACGATAAATTTTTGAATTCTGCATGATATTTCTTTCAAGGATGATATTTCGTGTGTCCCTTTTCAGTGCGCGTGGTATGAAAACTCGGAATACGTCGTAATCGATATATTTACAGTAAACTAATCGATTCACGCACCTTGAAGGCGTTGCGGATGCGGTCGATGGAAAGTCCTGCAACGGGAAATAATTCGACTTATCAATGCGCACATTCTCGTCAATCCTTGGTATTGATTTCAATCAATATGCAACACGAGCACTGAGAATCTCTAAAAGTATTCGCGCTATGGCGTAGTTATGACGGATCGAAGAATAGCCCTCTCCATTCTGCACACACTCTCGTCTCTCCGAACGGCCAGGAAGTGTGCAAAATGGAGAGCGCTCTATTCGATCAACACTATTATGAAACAGCCGGAAGGTTGCTCACCTTTAACGGAGGACTTGGTGAACAGGCATCCACTCATGCCGTCCTCAAGGCAGTTCCTAAGCCTCGTTGGGTCCGCGACGAACTTGCGACAGAGAGGATGGAAGATGAAGCTGAGGGCGGGGGACTGGAAAAAAAGTGATAGTTTTGTCTGAACGCTGGCATATTCATGGCGATTCCCAGAGTCATCGTTTTTAGTATCTCGTCGGTCAGAGAAACGAGTAGTCTACTTTGAAAACGATCTTCATCAACGTATTTGCTGCATCTAAGTTAATTCACTACGAGTTCAAGGTTGAAAAAGCCGGAATAGTGATGACAAACCGCTCTCTCGTTTCGCTGACCGACGAGAGAACGCGCGCGAAATCAGGAGAGTAATTGCCGTTTTGGCATCGCTGCAAGGCACACGACTCACGCTGCCCGGCGACAGCTTGCGCACGTGTCTCCTGCTGCGCGTGAAGAAGTACTTGGCAAGGACGGGCGCCAGGAACTTGGGAAGGGTGATGCGGCAGCTGAATTGTCTTCCATTGATTTTTGCTAATTAACTAATGATCGCAATGCCTTTTCGGAATGAACTTTTCCTGATTGATTCTGTTACATTCTGGTAGGTGGTATAATCCAACTAGCACTGAAATAATGCGGCAGCTAAAAGAGCATACTCGTCAACAGTATTTGTTGTTATTTGTCCACACTGATCCAAAAAGTCATTGAACGCAGAATATCACTCGGCTATTGAAGGCATCTTGAAACATATCGCAATGCCTATTCGGAATTAACTTTTCCTTGCAGTATACATGGAGAATTATTCAAGGGGGACCAATCAAGAAAGGATTATGTTGTTTCATTTATTTTACACGCTTGACGGTACTGACCAGGGGTGTGCAACAAAATTGCTCATTTCTCATGCTCTCTCATCTGTCTGACCGGCAAGAGAGCGTGAGAAACGGGGAATGCGTGAAATTTCCCTCGTACTGACCGAAGCGCAGCTCCCATGTGGATGTTGGCGTGGTCGATGTGCGGGAGGCCGTCAACTGAGGAGCCTGCAGCAAGATATTTACTTCAACTAAACTTTTTTTTAAATATATTAATATTTTTAATAAATTTTTTAAAATATAGTCAACGGAGGAACCTGCAATTATAGGAATTTTCCGTTTTGATACCCTTTGTTGTGATCATTTGCGACCTACGAATGGTGAACTCTACTGCAAAGAAACTAACTCCTGTATCAAATCCGATGCGAATTTGGAACCAAGTAACAGCATTTTTTTTCAAAACTTGTAGCCAACTCGAAGAATATATGAGACGAATCGCGAGAGAATCGAGAGTATTGAGGACCCCGCGGAAATAGAAAATTAGTATTCCCAATCTTGCTTAAAAAAAATAATTTAAGTACTTCAAATGGTGCTCTATCAAACTATGTTTGCAGAATTTTGATATCGGATTTCATCTCCGAGTATTGGTAGGTCAAAGTGAGGACACTTTGGAATTTTTGATAATTTCACTATTTTTCACTTCAGGAAAACGACCATAACTTGCTTTAAATTGAGCTAGAGACAATTCCAATAAAGAATTCGAATGAGGGGGCCGTGGGTAACATTTTATGTGTTGGTGGTGTCATTCCATGTCCTCGCGCTGGATCGGGGCAGTTTTTTTTTCAAAAAAAGTGAAAAAGTGCTGTGACATTCGTAGAAGTCCATTCCCCAAAAATACACTCGGAAGTGATTTTACTACTAACTGGTACCTACTACTTCCCCAAATATTAGAGGAATCGAAGTTATGAAAAAAATCGACAGTTTTTCAAGCATAACTTTTTTCTGATAGAGCACCATTTGAAGTACTTAAATTATATTTTTCAGCAAGATTGGGGATACTAATTTTCTATTTCCACGGGGCTCTCGAATATCTCGCGATTCGTCTCATATGTCGTTTCCGTTTTCGAATCTCCTCATTATGCACGCTTCCTCATTTCTCTGACCGGCAAGAATGACCGAATTTACATCCCTAGAGGTTTTTTTTTGCAACAATTTTAACAATTTTACAATTTTTAAACAATTTTCAAGTCTCTATCCACTGTGGACTGAGATACAAAAGTGCGGGAATTCAAATTTTTTGCTTTTTCCAAAAGCATTTTCCGAGAAAACTAACACCCCTTTTCCTTTTTCCACCGCCATTTCCTGAGAACGAACACCACATTAGCAAGTTGCTACTCGATATTTCTATAGTTTTGAAATCGTTTACAAGCTGATATCCAGTTTTTCTACAATTTTCGAGCCTCAATCCTCAATGCAACAGAACTCTCCCTACCTGCAGACTCCGCAAGATTCACGGCAGTCAGGGCGAAGTAGAGGCCTCTCAGGCGCGTGGAGGGAGCGAGGTCGCCGTCGATACCGAGTAGATCAAGCTGCAAGGGGAGAGATATCGATTGTACAGTAGCCCTCTCCAGTTTGCACACACTGTTGTGTGTGTGCGTATGAGAAATAGAGAGATGGAGTAGGTCAAGCTGCAAGGGGAGAGATAACGTTGACATTTTTCATATCTATTTTTCAAAATATTTTTTTATTCAAAATTTTGTCCAAATTCATCGATGCCGAGTAGGTCAAGTTGCAAGAGGAGAGATTGATCGATTAGTAACCCTCTCCATTTTGCACACACTTTTGTGTGCGTCTGAGTGTAAAATAGAGACACTGAGAAGGGTCAGCTACAAGAGGAGAAACAGTATGTCGCTATCTCTGTAAGAGCGCACGAAAGAGTGTTCGAAATGGAGAGAGACTAGTGATGCCGGACCGAAAAGGAGCCCTCTCCATTCTGCACACCATGAGAGAGAGAGTGTAGAAGTGAACAGCACTACGACAGAACTGGTAGAGACTAGACTCTGGCCACGATCAGGGATGTAGACTGAAGAATTCGTCTGTTCTTTCTAAGAACTCGTTCGAAAGCCAATAAACTCATTCAGGCATATCCAATACTAGTCCTCATTAGGGATGTTAATTCTGTTTTGCCTCTCTCCATTCTGCACACTATATCGCTGGCTAGAGAAACGAGAGAGTGTGCAAAATGGAGAGAGCAAAAACCGAAACGACATCCCTAGTCATCATTCAGATATAAAAAATAATCAACAACATCTGTTAATATTTATGCGTCCGTTGCTCGAGCAGCATTGATCGCCGAATATCACTCTGATCTTGAATGCGCTTTAAAACATAATCGAATTGGCCGTTCTGGTATTCATTCAAGGCAGCCATTTCTGCTATGTTTCAGAGAGTTTTCAATAACCGAATCTTCTGAGTTCAATGATGATGACGATTTCATTCGATCGAATAAATATCATACGCGAAATTGTGAAAATTCTGGAGTTACTAATTCAAGGATGCGTCTCACTATTCTCAGAGATCTCCCCTGTCAGAGAAGCAAGGGAATGTGTGGAATAATTGTTTTTTCTGCGAATTTCTGACCCTATTCGAGACTACACTCTAGTCACGAATAGGAGATGAGGGAGAAAAACTATAATTCAATGAAGAATACTCATGATATTTCTTCTTCCATGCAAGAGGAACATTGAGCGCAAAAGACATCTAAGCTATTGAATGCACCATGAAACATAGCCGAATGACCCCTCTGCCATTCATTCAGAACTTAAATTTAGGCTATGTTTCAAGGCGGTTTCAAGAGCCGAGTGCTCTTCTGTGTCCGATGATCGATGGACATGATCGAGGAATATGATAAATAAATACAAAAATTATTCTCTACCTGGTTCAGTTGGTGGTAGATCATGGCGGTGTGCGCGTGCGATTTGCAGACTACGGTAACCGGTTTGCGATCGTCCCTGAGAATCGATTCGTAGAAAAACAAAACAAAAGAGAGTATTACAGGCCCTGAACCCAATATAGGTATTATACGCTATCGAATCCGAGATCCATTACCGTACTTGTACCGTACGTGTCACTACCGTATCCAGATGTCATTTCGGATTTGGCTCTCTCCACTCTGCACACTCTCTCGCGGCTCAGAGAAACGAGAGAGAGTGCAAAATGAAGAGAGAGAAAACCGAAACGGCATCATTAGTATCCCGTTTCCACGAACCTTCTTCTCCTCGAGAACCACCGACCGATCCAGAGACTGTTGAGCAGGTGGCGTATGATCTGAAAAAATCAGTTATCGATCATTAATCAGGAGACTACAGTATTCGGCGCACTACCGTACTAGAAATCTGCGGAATATAGTTAGTAGTCGATTGGTTATCGACGTGCTACCGTATACCTGCCAGATGATGGCCATCGATTCCTCGAAGAAGGACGAGGGAAGAGTGCGGTCCAGGATCTGGAGGAGGGGAAGAGATCAGAGATCAAAGATCAATAACATTGATATTGTATGACTTCAATTCCTTGCTCGATTCACTAGCTCATAAACATCTACTAGGAAGTTCTAGGCTAATGCAACAATGTAGTAATGCCGGATCGAATGGTAGCACTCTCCAATCTCTTGTATCTTTAACCGGAAAGAGAGTGTGCCAAATGGAGAGGGCATTATTCGAAAATCTCAATTAATTTGTGGATATATTTCGATTACGATGGAGATTAGGGTTTGGAAACTCACATTCAGACACTCCACTAGCTGCCGATGCGCCTCCTTGTGGTTGCCCATCTCGAAGGCTGCGTGGGCCTGCAATTATCGTGTGAGTAGTAGGAATTCAAGGATAACTCTCCTCATTTTGCATGCTCTCTCACTGGTCAGAAAAGCGAGAGAGCACGCGAAATTAAGAGAGTCAATCCTTTATTTACAAACCCTAGTCAGTAGACGGTATTTATTCTATCTCAATTGTACGATAAATACTTTCCGTGATAATTCTATTCTTGTCTGCTCTCTGGCAATGCATTGAAGATTTGCAGTCTACATCACGGGGGTAACCCAGTTTCCTCTTAGGATCGTGTAAGTTTCACTCCGGATTTATAACTAGATGAATCAAGATCAATGTTGATCGTGTGTGCGTGTAGTTACAAAACAAATCAGAGGAAATATTTAAAATGTGATTGATCTTTGATGCAATCATGTAATCGATCAATGGGTGACAAAAATTGCTAAATCATAGAATGACTCCTCTCTCTTTTTCTCTAAGAGCTTTAGACCCAGTATGTGCGCAAAATGGAGAAAGATATTGCACGATTAGGCAAAACTACCGAATCGATTTTTGCCGAATCGATTAGTGGCTCTCTCCATTCTGCACACTATCTTAGAGAAAGATTGTGCAGAAAAAGGCGAGCAGCAATTCGATCCGGCGTAGCTGTTGAAGAGGATAGCTCCCGGAGCAGGTCCGATATCCTCTATTTTTGTGAATGATTGCACAAATCAATGGGTTTTGAAGGAGATACACCTGTTCCTTCATATTCTCTCTAGTTGTCAGCACTGAGTACGGGTGGATTCGGGCATGCAATCTCTTCACTATAATGCAGTCTCCCTTTTAGTTTGCCATGAGTTTGACCTTGGGATAAGTTTGGCATGAGGTTGTCTCCCTCACCTGTCTCTTGGTCGCCAGGAATCCCGCCCACGTCTGGCTCTTCATGTCCTGCACTGGCTCACCATAGACGAGCAGACGGGAGAGAACGCAACTGGAACGATCTTTGATCTTTGATCTTTGATCTTTTGGTCTTTGAAATCGCTTTGTGATCTTGTCTCTATAAAATTTTTCTTAGTTTTTGTTGCAATGGGCACCGTAACACTATCGAAATCATTCGCAAAAAATCTCGTTTCAAACCCCGAGTGAAACTCACACGATGACGAGAATGTTGATAGACCAGGCGAAGCAGGGACTGCAAAAGGAGAAGATGATTACGGTATGACGATCGATAATCCCGCGCTACCGTATCCTTTAGTCAATAATGATTCCCTACAGTACACCGCAAGCAATCGATAATCGTCTCCACAATATTGTTCAATTACATAACTGCGTCAGCGCAATAATCGCCTTCGTAAACGATGCCTTCCATCCCCATTCAACCTTCTCTCGATCGATCGTCCATCGCTACCGTAGCCTACCGTACCCTCTCTAAATCGATTATCCCTCGCTACCATCCTACCGAACCCCAACCCCTACCGTATCACATGGTCCTGCCACCAGTGGTCGTTCTCGTGCGAGTAGGACGGGTCGAAGGCTTCGTCGAGCTGTCGTATTATTTATTTATTTATTTTTAAAATTTCCGTGATTTCGGCTATGGCTCTCTCTATTCTGCACAATCTCTCGCCAGTCGGAGAACCGAGAGAACATGCTAGAAATTAGGAGAGTCGGTTGCCGATTTGGCATCGCTTAGGTTTCATGTGGGGATCTAAAGGAGGTGAGCTGAAGCGATGTTGATCGATCTTCATCGGCGTCTTTACAACAAAAATATTAACAAAATAAGTGTTGGACCGGTTTTGACTCTCCATTCTGCACACGATCTCGTCGGTCAGAGAACCTAAAGAGTGTGCAGAATGGAGAGAGATACTGTTCCCTGCAGCATCTATTCTCACCGACTGCAGCGTGCGGCTGGGCAGGTGGGCGGCGAGGTCGCCGCCGCCGGCGGCTGCAGCTGCTGCAAGAGCTGCCGTTTTCTACAGTACTTCGATCGATAATAGTTCCCTTTTCTGAGCTAAATGTAACATGGAAAATGATTGTTTGTCTTCATTCATTCAATTATGATATTACTGATATTACCGCGCCTGCACGAGTAGCTTCACTATCGTATAGGGTTGACAGAATGAATCTTTCGAGACCGCGCGGGTAGGGGAAAATGAGAGCGGAATCCTCGAATGAGAGGGGAGTGGAGAGGGAGATTCAATTGAATCTTTGGAAAGATTCCAAAAAAATTTGAATCTCTCTCTTCTCATGCTGTTTTTGCGAGTTTAAAAAAATGCCATATATTATTTATCAGTCATCATGTTTAGTAAAGAAAAAAAAAGACACGTTTCTTTTTAGAGTTCGTGCTCAGGTCATCGTTAATAGATCTTCTATTGGACTTCGATTTTTCCGGTTGAGTCTTTTCCGAGATCACATCATCTTCTTCCTGTTCTACCCACAATCTCGCCAATTCACTCTCAATGTCTTCGATAAATTCATCATCATCCTTCCGATGATTCTTTCTCTGATTGATCAATATCGTCTTCCAAATCAATGTCCAAGGGTTTGATATCATTGTGAATATGATTGTGAATATGATGGTTGGATTCACCATGGTCGAATCCAAATGCTCTCAAATTTTCAAAACATTTGGTTCACTGGAACCTGAGAAACTAGAAAACTTTGTAGCCCAGTTGCAGCCTGGGCGCACCGATCGAATTGGTGCAAAATGAAGTCGGCCATAATGATAAGCACTCTAGAGAACCTCTTTCCCTGGGTTTTCAAAAATCAGTGTACTTATCTCCGCACATGTTTTACTGAATAGTAGGTGACCGGCCTCATATATATTGGCGGAAAATGAAAATTCGAATTTAAAAACGACATTGATATCATTGTTTGCGCAAGCATCGAAAACCTAAGTACTTTTTTTCTTAAGAAAAAATAACGATTTTGAAGGCACTTTTTGGAGCGAAGATTCAAATGAATCTGAATTCAAATGAATCGATTCAATTGAATCTCTAGACCGCGCGATTCGGCGAGGAATGATTTGAGATCCGCAGAAAGATTCATTCTGCCAACCCTACTATCGTACTCGCAATTGCCAGAAGAGATATCTAGGCTACCGCGTTCCAATCGATAATCAGATACTACCGTACTCCAATCAACAGTCCAGACTACCGTACACTAATCGATAATCGAATCTATCGTACTCCAATCGATAATCAATCGCTACCGTACCGCCATCGGTCGGGAGGCGAGAAGTGTAGGCGGCGATGGGATTCCACACGATCAGCGCGAACATGATAGCACAGAGGGAGACGCGCGCCTGAGATGTTGATCTTTGAACTTTAATCTCTGATCTCTGGTCTTTGATTAGAGGCCACAAAGTGGATAGTCAACTTTGTGGAATATGGTCCAAAATAGGCTTAATGTAACCGTCAGGTTCTCAATATCATTTTTGCTTTTGGATGTATGTCGATAACTCTTATCGCAAGCCCGGGAGAGCTCTCGAAGTGCGCGTGCCTCTCCCAGTCAGAGAGGAGAGAGAGGCGAGACTAGAGAGAAAGGGGCGGAGCCTCTCTCGCACGCGTCTCTCTCCCTCCCCCCGCTCTCTCGCCTCGCTCCTCCTGCTCTCCTACCGTGATCGAACACAAATCAGGGAGAATTATTTAAAATCTAATTTTGTGTTAATCTAAAATACAAAGGAATCATATTTTCACTGTCCGAACATTGTGATCGTCCTAGAAAGTGTCAAAATCGATGTTTCGTGGCTATTTTCTCGAATATTGACCTACTTGAAAAAGTCAGATGTACTTCGGACAGCGCTCGTTCGATAGGGCATGGTCAGAGCTACACAACAAGCTCTTGGGGAGTGATTTCATTGAGAACGTGATTTGTGTTTCCTCGATCTCGCTTTTGAGGGGAATGGTGTCGAGGGAAAAGGGGCGGGGCTTGTGGCCCCTATCTATGATCTCTGATCTTTTATTTAAGAATGTTTGTTTGATTTTTAACTAGGTTTCCTGCCTTCTATCCCTGCGTCTCTGATTAACGTATGTTTCTAGATTGAATGAAACTCATTTGATTCTTCAATTTTTCAAGGGCGCTTAGTCGCCAAAGAAGCAATTGCATGTTTTCTCTATGCTTCTATTGGATAAATATTCCAAACAAATTCGCTCTTTCACAATGACTTTATCTCACAAGGCAAAGGTACAAACGAGCGGGTGGCGAAACAGGGATGATTTCACTAGCAAAGATCGCAATTAGAGATATCATTCGGATTTAGCTCTCTCCATTCTGCACACCCTCTCACTGATCAGACAAACAAGAGAGTGGGCAAAATGCAGAGAGTCGAAATTCAAAACGACATCACTAATCATACTATCCTAAGAGATTCGCAGCCCTCGCAAGGACACCACTTTTGGACTGCGTATCGGCTTTGGACAGGATATTTGGACTGGATTTGGACTGATCTCTCTCATCATCGTCCCCACCGTGTTCTGGTCCATGGACATGCGCGAGCGCTTCTTCGAGCAGCTGTGATTCACGGGCGAGGTCTGCAAGATAATAAGTCAGTTATCGATTCGCGCTACCGTACTCCTTCAGAATTAAAGTCACTGTCGATGCGTACTCGGGTTTCCTCGCGCTGCAGTCGCGCCACTTTCGCGAAGCTGCGTAGCCACCCTCTCCACTTTTCACACATTCTCTCGCCCAGGTGAGAGAGCACGCGAAAAGAGGAGAGGATGGCTGCGCAGCTTCGCAAAAGTGGCGCGACTGCAGCGCGGCAAAATCCGAGTACTAATCTCGAAATAAGCTCATTTATCGATTCACTAATCAAAGAAACGATCCATCTACCGTATCGCGATCTACCGTACCTGGTTCGAGCTGGAGGTCGATAGCAGGGGCGAGGAGGCAGAGCTGTGAGGCGACTGGGCGGAGGAAGGATCGATGATGAGACACTTGGTCGCCTGAGTATTTCGAAATTCACGGAAATGTCTCGTTCTCCGTTCTTCTCGTCCTTTCAGCGCGCGAAACTTTATCTATAGAAGATAGGAAAGTAAATTAAAAGTGAGTTGGCTTATTTAGTGTCCATTGTAAGGGAATTGTTTGAACAACTACAAACCCATCTATAATTATCTCTAAGTTTCTAAACTTGTTTTTGAATACTATGTGAAGCATAACCCATTCCGAAGCGTTCATTCCGTGAAAAAAATGTAACAGCTAAGGAATCACAGGAACTTCAGTCATTTTGCGATGAAAGAGTGAGTGAAGCGAAAATACAAAAAAAAATTTCTCACATCAATTCCATTAGCGTTGCACAACGAGTTCAGAGCGTTCACGGCCGTCGTCAGTTCGCGATTCCTGCCTGGAAATGAAATCGTAATACCGTACTCTTTTCTTAGAATCGATACAGTATCCCAGCAAGATTACCGTAATCCTTGTAATATCTCTCCCGAATAGCTCGATGCTGGAATCAACCGCACACTCTCAAGGATATAGATCTGGTGATCCGGTTTCTCCATAGAGCACCCTCTCTTTTCCATCTGACCGTAGAGAAAGTGTGCAGAATGAAGAGAGCCAAAGCCGAAATTACATCCCTAGTGTAATCTACAATAAACTCGTTTCGGTTTTCTGGTCTCTCCATTCTGCCGATCTCTCTCTCGCCTGTCCGAGTGTGCAGAATGGAGAGAGCCCTTTTCATTCCGGAAGCTCTAATACTCACCCTCTAGGTCCTCAATGTACTCGATGGCGCGACGAAGCGTCGCGGATTTGGACATCTGTAATGAGTTTTGTTTAATCTCCAGCATGCCTGACCAAGATCAATTCAAAGCAACAAACACTGAATTCCACCAACTCGTGAAACACAAGTGTACCTCCGGGTGAAAAAAATAACATAAGCCATTGTAATATTTTCATTATAATCCTTTCCTTCCTAATTATTATTATTATTTATATTTAATATTCCTTTCATTTCACGGGTCGGTCAGCAAAACCCGGTAAATTGTCCCACCTTCGTTCCTCCACTCAGCATGTTCTTCAGCGTCTGAATCCTGTCATTGATGCTGCATCTGCAATAGGGAAAATAGATGGTGTGCAGAATGGAGAGAGATACTATTCGAAGCACACACTAATATTAGGAAACGTTGCCTTGTCGAAATTTGAGCAAGCGAGCCTATTAGTAATCGTCGCCCTCTTTCCACACCATACCTGTACTTCTTCTCGATCAGATTGTGGGCGGTTCTCCTCTCCGTCTTGGGGCGGGCCGGTCCACCTTCACTTCCGACTGTGGAGCACTTGCGGGAGCCGGGCTGCAAAGATTTTGAAAGCTGATTATGCAGCCGCTAACCGACGGAACTCTTTCTTCCTTCGTTTTTATGGAAAACCATTCGGGTTTTATTGTTCCTGTGATTCTGTGCTATCTTCATTCCAAACACTATCTCGTCGGTCAGACAGACAAAAAAGTGTGCAGAATGGAGAGAGCTCGATAAAACTTGGCAGGTCACTGGCCATTCTCACTAGTGATGTCAAATCGGCATCGACCCTCCTCTTTTCGAACACTATCGCGCTGGTTAGACAGACGAGAGAGTGTGCACAATAGAGAGAGTCGAAAACCGAACGGCATCCCTAATTCTCACTATATCATCATCATCCTCGTCGTCCTCATCGAAATCGTCGAAGGACTCGTGACGGATGCGCAGATCGGCCGCGGGCACCAGGGGGAAGGAGAGCGAGAGGGGCGGAGATTGGAGCTGGAAGAATAATTAACATAATTAATAACAATATTATTATTATCAAATGTAATATTATTCTTAGATTTATTGATTTTCCATTGTTGATGTGAAAGGGAGAATAGAGAGGAGGAGATTGGAGCTGGAATGGGAGAAATGCCGCAATCAATATTGGTATCTAGATTGATGATTTTCTACGTTCAATCCGTCAATTAGTAGAAAAGAGAAAAGGGGATTGTAATTTGAAGAGAAGCGCTGGTATCTAATATTTTCCTCCCATTCACGGGAAAGAATTAATGAGAGATGCACGAGTAGGGAAGGATCTAATGAAAAACATTTGTACATTATCAAATATTGGTTCTCTGACATCTTTGTAACTACAATTAATTTTCTGCATCATTCATTGAATTTGACTGATTCGTGAAACACATCGAAATGCCGTAGAGAACTCTTCGATATTTAATCATTTTTTATCCTGATCTTTGATCTCCCATTTGATCTTTGATCTCTCTCACCTGTTCATACTTGGGAACAACGCGAGTGGCGACTGCTGACGGACGGACGCGGCTGCAAACAGTTTACATTGTTTTTTTATTAATTTATTTACTACGATTGAGGTTCTCTCCATTCTGCACACATCGCTCTAATCAGTGAGAGAGTGCACACAATCGAGAGAGCTACTATTTGATCGGATGTAATCAGGTCTAATCATCGAAGGTTGCAGTCAGATATCATCGATAGATCCCAATAGGGATGTTGCTTCGGTCGTCAGCTCTCTCCATTTTGCACACCCTTTCATATCTCTGATCGATGAGATAGTGTGCAGATTGGAGAGAGTACTATCCGGAAATTCTACTGTGACCTACCCAACGGCGGCGATCACTGACGACTGTGGCTGCTGCTGAGGGGCGGGAGTACGGTCGGGCGGAGGGGGCGGGGACTCGATCACGGACTGAAAGGTCAGCCGGTTGATTGATTAGTTTATTTATCTTTATTTATAGCTAAATATTTTGTGTATCGTACATCTCAGATGGGCCACAGGATGTTCGAGATGATAGATAGTGATGGCTTCGCAAGCAATGGTCTCTCGATTCTGCACAATGTTGGCCTTTTTTTGAAGCAATTAAAAACTTCCACATATTTATTTATTGAGTTAGGAGACTAGTGTGCTATCTAGTCAGAACAGAGTTCTTGATTAGCCACCATCAAGTTTCTTGTTTACAAAACATTCCGATTATCTATCGAGAAATACTTGAGTTTCAAGGATGCAATAAAGGGAATGAATGACCTGGGGAAAAACAATATCTGATTGATTTTCTGTACAAAATAAACAAGAATAAATCCACCTCTCAAAATGGCATTAATTGAAGAAAATATTATTGCTGGGCCATGATTAGATAATAAACAATATTTTTTATTTAATTAATTAATTATCTAATTAATAACTCGCCTTGCTTGGCACTGCGACAGCGTCGATGCTCTCTTGGAGTCGGTCGACGTCCGACTTGGAGAGGGACGTCTGAAAGGAAGATCAGATCAGTCTAAGATCAGTCCAAGATCAGTCTCAGATCAGTCTCAGATCAGTCCAAGATCAGTCTCAGTCAAAGATCATTCTAATTGTCTCTCCAGTTTCATCGCTCTGACCCGCGACAAAAGGCGTTGAGTGAAGAAAGCAACTATGTTCCCTCTAGTGATGACAAATTGGCATCCGACTCTTTTCAATTTTTCTGACCGACGAGAGAGCGTGCGAATTGAGGAATATTTTCCGAATTTTCATCACTGGTTCCCTCCCCTTGTCATGATCATTCTAATGCGCTTTTCACTCCATTCCAGGTATGCTTCACCGCGCGGTCAAGTGTGAATGATTATATATCGAAATGATCACTTGCGGTTTCCATTTCAAAATAAATAATCATCTCAGTCAGATGAGAACCATCTGAATGTTATTTTGTCTCTTTTCTGATTCATCACAAAATCCCTGCGAGAGAGAGAGAGAGTGCAGAATGGAGAGAGTGCCATCTCTAGTTGTTACCGTACCAGCAGCTTGATCAGCTGGTCCCTCGTCGCGCGTCCTCCGACCTCTGCTGGGGATCTGATAGAAGCATACTGTACTTGTACTCGTCGAGCCACTCTCGAGCTAACAACACCAGTACATTTTTAAAAAGTAAAGATTCATCCCGACTTCGAGACTGGGCTCGCGGGAGATCACTACTAGGCCAGTGATACACACTAGTACATGCATGACAAGTAATAGACTAATTGAGTTAAAATTAGAGAAGAAGCACTGATCATGCTCCGACAGGGAGATGGTCGAATTTATCGTGTGAAGGTGGTTCGGCAGCTTTTGTATGTACGAAAAAGGGGGGAAATGTTTGGTAACTAGTATCAATGTTCAAAATAGAAGTTAGATAAGAAAAGAGTCTTCGGAGTGATAACGAGATTGATATCGTTTCGGCTCTCGCTTTCTCGTATCTTTGCCCGTCGAGGAAGTGTGCAAATTTGAGATAGAGAGAGAGAGAGTGAAAAGCGAAACTGCAAAAGGCCCCCAAATGGTGCAAACATTGTTTGGACTGCACTAATTATGATATGAATAATAATTTAAAAAATAAATAACGAGAATGTTCCTCACCTCTCCCTCTTCACGATCACCGCTCCTCCGGGCTGCTGGCGCAGCCGCTGCTCCATCGGCGTCAGCAGAGTAGCGAGAGAGTCCTTAATTTAATTAATTAAATAAATAATTAAATTCAGAAGTTAATGATGATGTGTTCAATCCGCGATTCCGGTTGAGATCAATTCCCTAGAGCATTCATCGCTTTTGATGACGCGTTGAAGCCGTGCATCGTGAACTTTCTTGATGGAGGCGCTATTCACAGCAATTCAGAGGGTACAATAAAAGGAGAGCCGGGCCGTAAATTGATCAGGCACACCACGCACACAATAAACCACAACTGACTTTTTAAAAAGACTGTTCAGCTATTTTTCACTCTCATTTATGGCAAAGCGTGTTGTTGGTGCATCGTAATAGACTAATACAACTAGGAAACCATCAAAAAATGTAAAGATCGCAAGAAAAATATACCAAAAATTCTATCGAAAAGATTTTTAAAATCTACAGTAATCCTTTCGGGTTCATTTCGCGCTCAATGGTGAGGGGAGTGCGGTTTCCCGTTATTGCTCATTTTTGTTCATGTCTGAATTGCCGTGTATTATGTTTCATCGCGTCGTCAAAACCGATAAGTGATCAAGGAAATGATGTCGCTGAGTCTTCAAGGGCAAATAAAACAAAATTATTGAATAATTTTGATTGATGATGTCACTAATCTCTAAACGCGATTCGGGGCGATAACCAAAAACAAGCAGGTACCGGCTGGATCTCTCACTCGGGCAAAAGATACAAAGCGAGAGAGAACACTTCATTAGAGATGGCTAGATCACGCCACCTCTTTCCTCACACATGCGATCTCTTTCGCCCGAACTGCTCTCTCCATTCAGCATACTATCTCGGCGGTCAGACCGACGAGGGAGTGTGCAGAATGGAGAGAGTGTGATTGCTTATCGTTTCCATCCCTGGTAAACGACCCTTTTGCATAGGGTTCACTCGATTTGCATCATTCCCGTAAACATTTGACCTGCCTAAACACCCCGTCGAGGCTAATGAGGGGGTGAATCATTTAAGAACTCATTCGTTTTGATGCCAGGAGTCGATTTAGAACACATTATCCTTATCATACTGTATCTAGACTTCTAAAATGATGCACACCCACTAATGGACTAGTCAGAATCGTCGCGTAACATCTTTTTTTCTGTAGCCTAGTCTGGAAATTAGCAATGTCGCTTAGGCTTTTGACTCTCTCCATTCTGCGCACTCTTTCATTTCTCTGCTCGGTGATGGAGTGTGCAGAATGGAGAGAGCCATCCCCTAAATTGCATCCCTACTGGTCATTATAGTGCGCTTTGCTCATGATTTACACGTCTGGCATCACTCTCGTAACAAGTCAGGCTTTTCTGGCTCTGTGCTCTATATTTTCGGCTAGGATTTCGCTAACTGTTTCGTGATCGATTTTTGCAGCTTTAGATCAGAAGTTAAGTTCAATTATCGGATGCCCCTATTCTTTGTCGCCTAGAAGTGACATCGTCCTGTATCTTCATCAACTAATTACATTTTACAATCGAAAAGCAGATTCATTGCATGATAAAAGACTGATTGATTTCATCATCCTCCGCAATCCCCACCTGCTGTTGGTGCTGCATGGCCAGGCTGCGACCCTGCTGCACCTGCTGCGAGTGCCGGGGGTGATGCTGCGGGGGCTGCAGCTGCTGCTGCTGTTGGGGATGGTGAGTGTAGTACTTCTGGAAGGTTTGAATTGCATTTTTGAATTGCATGTTTCACACCGCTGCCTAAAGACGACGAAATGAAAGAGAAACTGATTTGGATTTGGCAGACAGTTCAAAAAAATCAATAAACAACCTCCGACAGTGAGCTTCCTTGTCTACTACTTTACTTGTAGACAAACTACTTTGTCTTTGGCGCGTATTTTTCATGTATTTTTCACTAGAAACATTACCCTGTTGTTTTCACTTCAATACAGATATGTTTCAAAGCTCATCCAAAAGAAAAGTATAATTTAGAGATCTAATCATCGCGTGGTTTTCCCTTTCGAAAAAAATCAATAATTATTTTCAACTACCGTACCCCATCGTCCCTGATGTTGGGAGGGAGCATCCGTGCGGGAGCAACGCCGAAGTCGGGCGGGGAGAACTTGAACTCGCCGTATCTGAAGATTTTATTTATTTATTTATTTATTTAATAAGTTATTTATTCATTCCTTGTCCCTCAGCATATCTTGTAAGATGAAATTTCAGCGCTCTCTTTTAGTTTACCTAGCGAATTCGTAAGCCTACACTCCTTCTATCTCGAAAGCATTGTCAATGTTGATAGGCCGGGTATCGCTCTTTCCATTCTGCACACTCTCGGCGATCACTGAACAGAGGGAGTGTGCAGAATGAAGAGAGCAACTATTCGACCCTGCGCCACTATTGTCAATAACAAGTACATTATCGGAACCCGTGGGAGAATAATAAGAATTGGTTGGCATGTGCTAGTTCTGTGCGGTTCTCGTGCACGCATTCGGGGTGTTTTTTGTGATAGATTCACATCGGATTTATCGAAAGGGCATCAGTTATACTTGTCTTTCTGAGTCTATTGGTACGTTTCTATGCGATCTCACGGACCATAGAATTCGCTCATTGGTCACATGCAAAGGTCACAATGCCGCATCTGGACAACTGTGTGTATTTGTAAAGAGTACATTCAAGTGATGTCGTTTCGGATTTCGACTCTCTCCATTCTGCACACTATCTATTTTCCCTGACCGGCGAGATAGTGTGCCGTATGGAGAGAGCGAACACCGAATTCAAATCACTTGATCATAGGTCACGTGCGTAGGTCACAATAGTTCTCTGGGTGTATTTTTAAAGAGTGCATTCTCGTTCTGTGATAGGGTCATCAGAGAACAAACACTGCACCCTAGTGATGCCGGAGCGGGCTGGCAATCTCTCTATTCTGCACACTCTATCGTGTCTCTAACAGACTAGAGAGTGTGCAGAATGGAGAGAGTATTATTCGATCAGACAATACTACTGCACCCATTGTCAATAGTTCTTCCTGTTCAGTAGTGTAGCGGGATCGAAAATGGCTCTCTCCATTCTGCACACTTTCTCGTTTCTCGGGCATAATAATGCACATAAGAAGAGAGCACTGGTCGATCCGGCAACACCAATGACGGACCGCCGAGATAGTGTGGTGATTGGAGAGAGTGACTACCGCAATCAGCTGCTACCGTACCCATTCTCCATGGCCGACGAGGCCCCTCCTCCTGCTGCTGCACCGTACGGGTCCTGCTGCATGTGCTGCAGATTGCCACCGCCATTGGAGGGCTGCTGCAGGAAATAATCGATTTTTGCAGCCTACAGTACACCTCGCCGAATCGATAGACAGCTTAAGTACTCCTCATCTTCCGTAGCATCAAGCAAAATAGTATCTTGATACAGTACTCTTTGCCGAATTGGTCGGACCCCTTTAGCTGTCGTATACCTCGTTTGAAAGGCATTCCCCCATCCAATAAATAATCTCCGGCTACCGTGCTCCTCAACTACCGTATACCTTGTAGAAGTTGTACGCGAGCGGCGCGGCAGGGGGCGCGTCGAGACCCATCGAGCCGTAGGGCGGAGAGACGGAGAGGGGCGCGTGAGACGAGTGAGAGACGATCGATCTGGAGAGGAGTACGGTAGGTTACAGTATTCTGTGGCAATCGATAACTGGATCAGTGCTTTCATCGTTCAGTCATCGATTTTGCCAATCCCAGTTTTTGGGTAATAACTTGTCTTCGAAATGATTGACAAGTCCACGGAATGGATAATCCATTAGCGAGATATTACCCGACTATATTCACAATTCAAACGCCAGTAACAATTGCTTTCAAAGCGCAATCAAATTCGTATTGCCTAGTAGTGTTGCCGGATCGAATAGTAGCTCTCTCCAATCTGCACACTCTCTTATCTGTCAGAGTGATGAGAGAGTGTGCAGATTGAAGAGAGCTCACATTATATCCGACATTGCCTATTGATGATGCAATGACACTCACTGATGAAGGTAGGCTGAAGGGGGCGTCGTCGGGTTGTAGTTCATCGACGGACCTGCAACGATCGACGTTGACGTCATCTTGACTCCGGCAAGATTCTGGAGTTTCACGACTGTGACGTCGCCTTTGACGATCACTCAATCATTCCTTTCTTTATTGGGCTTCTTTACTACCCCCAATTGGATATTTTCCTCTCATTCTTCTGAATAGTTGCTCTCTCCATTATGCACACTCTGTGTTCTAATCGGCGAGTGAGCGTGTTAAATTGAGAGAGCTTCCACACTATCACGTATCATCGTCATTGCACGAATATGATTTCTTGAAATCATATTATTATTCATATTATTATATATTATTATATTATTATATATTTATCATATTATCATATTATTATCATATTATTGGAAACTTATTCGATTCGGTCACTCCGGGACAGAAAAAACAGTGCTCCGATCGGATATGTTCCCGCCGTAAAGACTTTGGTATTTTGAATGAATAATTCATTTCCGCCTTTGTAGCCAATAAACACCAAGATGTTATTCTCGATCGGTCAACGCTCAAATTACAGTATTCCTACCGTAAACGATCGATAATACCTACTTATTAAATGATCGATCGAATAGTCGCGCTCTCTATTCTGCACAGTCTCTCGTCTACTTCGACCCGCCAACAACACCACTCACTGGGAAACGTCGCCCTGTCGAAATTTTACCAGTCGAGCATTTTAGTAATCGTCGCCCTCTGCACTCCACTCACCGGTAGTGTCCATGGCCTCCATCGCGTCTCCGTGGTGCGAGTTGAGGTTCGGGTCGTTCAGCGTGCTCAGCATTTCTGGAAGTACAGTATATGTCTACAGTATGCTCAAGCGACAGTCAGTTATCGATTGACAGCCAGCATCTGCATACCATTATCAAATGAAATAGCGGATTTGTGTAACTTGGATGATTCAACTGTTTTCAGACCACATGAAGCAAAACAATGAATAAGATTTCCGCTCTATTGGAAAGAGTATTCGAGACTTGGGATTCCAAATCGGCAACGACTCGTCATTTCGAGTGCTATCTCGCTGGTCAGAGAAAAGCACGCAAATTGTGAAGAGTCAGATGCCGATTTGACAACACGATTAGGGGCGCAAAAGAGTGAATGAATGATGCACCGAGAATTCGAGAATTCACATGCAGTTCATCTGACCCTATGGAGCGAATCTCTGGTGTTATCTTCACTATTGATGCCGCATCGAATAGTTGCTCTCTCCAATCTGCACACTCCCTCGTCTGTCTGTCCGGCGAGAGAGTGTGCAGAATGGAGAGGGCACCAGTCGATCCGGCATCTCTGGTCACTGTTATCTTTACGGTTTTCGACCTCTTCTTTACGGCTCGGCATAACCGATGGGGGTCTGATATGACTGTTAGCAACGTCATTGTTTTTAGAAATAACGTTGACAAAACGTCGGGAATGGCTCTCCTCATTTCACACAGTCTCTCATCGCTCTAGCTTCTTTGCAGGATTGAACCGCAGCTCTCTCCATTCTGCACACTCCCTCGTGTAACTAGTAATATAGTGGGAAGAATGGAGAGCGTTACTGTACCATGCCGAAAAAAACAGTTATAGACTCTTACTACGAATGAGCATGAAAGAAACATACGCATTCTACATTCTGGCATCCCTAGAAGGGCTCTCTCCACTCTCCACACGCATCTGATCGGCGAAATACTGTGCAGAATGGGAAGACTCAGACTTAATTCCAATTTTTTTTAAACATGGTTTCACTAAATCTACGCTTTCGAGCACAAGTTTTGTCCTTTCTCTTACCACATCGAACGTGCTTTTTTTGCATTCACATCTTCCTTTTTTGCCTGATCGAACAGTTGCTCTCTCCATTCTGCACACTCCCTCGTTTAACAAGTAAAATAGTGGGCAGATTGGAGAGTGTTACTAAGCCATGCGGAAAAGCTAGTCTGAGACTCAAACTAAGAGTCAGAATGGAAGAAACAGATGCATTCTACATTCTGATATTCCTAGAAGTGCTGCCGGATCGAATTTCAGCTCTCTCCATTCTGCACACTCATCTAATCGGCGAAATAGTGTGCAGAATGGAACGATCCAGACGTAATTTCAACTCAAAATAACCAAATCAGTTTCACTTAATCTACGCTCAATCGAGCACAAGTTGTGTCCTTTCTCTTACCACGTCGAACGATTAATCTCCCTCCCTCTCTGTTCACCCTTCCTTTTCCTTCACTCGGCCAAAATCTCTCGAGAAGTTTCCATTGATTTCACACAGCAGTAGCACTGATCCTATCTATTATTAGTAGCCGTCTCCATTCTGCACACCCAAAAAAGGCAATGGTGATGAATTGAGCAAATGCTACGAATTCAAGAAACCACATGCAATTCATCTGACCGGAATGGAGAGACTGAAGCCATTCTTTCACTCAATAGTGTGCAGAATGGAGAGAGCCACTATATCATGCGGTACCACTGGAGTAAATAGAAAGGACAAATGGGTTGTTCAAAATAATGAAGTTACTTTATAAACTGCACAATGATCTTATCTATTACAGGAATCAGATCGAATAGTTTCGCTCCCCATTCTGCACACTCTTTAGCAACGAAAACTACTCAAAATATCCTGAGCGCTCATCGGAGCAAGGAAAGAGTGTGCAGAATGGAGATAGAGCAGCTAGTCGATCCGGCGCAACGCTGCAAGCATTCGTCAACCTCTTTTTTGCTGCTTCTCGATGCTTTTCTTCACCCTTAGCGCTACGGCCGAAACTGCTTGCGAGCGAGAGACAAGAGAGCCCAGACAGGTCAGAGAAGGAGAGAGATCAGGCGAAATCGAGAGACCACAGAGAAGCTAGACGATCAAACACACTATCACACACGCTTTCGGCGCACGCTGCTGCACTCTCCTCGGCCCGCACGCTATCCCGCCTGTCTGGCGAGGGAGTGTGCAGAATGAAGAGAGCAATCAATATCGGGCGACTACCGTAATCCTACCGTACCGTCCAGGTCCGAGTCGAGGCAGCGGAAGGGATCCACTCCGCCGCCGCCTGCGCCCGGGTACGAGTAGTCCATGCCAAGCAGGGCGGTACTCAGTCCAAGTCCGGGCGGGTCCTAAGCGGAATGGATTACTGTAGCCGATTTGGCAGACTGCCAGCATGATGAGCAATGCATAACGATTGACACGAGCGAGCGCCGGAGCGCGGGGCGCGATAAAAATGATAGGGAGGGATTGGTAACTGACTGGCTGAGAGGAGTGATGAGTGTTGATAAGGTGGCGGAGAGAAGAGGAGGAGAGGGGCGAGAAGAGATGGGCACAGATTAGGAGAGAGGTTGGAATGGGTGTGGAGAGACAATTGGAATGAGTATCGAGAGAGAGAGAGAGAAAGAGAGAGAGAGAGAGAGAGAGAGAGAGAGAGAGAGAGAGAGAGAGAGAGAGAGAGAGAGAGAGAGAGAGAGAGAGAGTCAGTCGCTTGCGGTGAGTGGCGAACGTGTCGAAACTGTGCGCCTACCGTACCCCCCGAGCCCTTAAGTATGGGCTAGGGATGATGAAATCGGGGCGCCGCAAAACCGGAAATGGCCGTCTCGTGGCGCGAAAGGTCACACGACGGGAAAACTCGCGTGTCGTCATGGGAAAACAATCAGAAATATTAGGGAAAGGAGGAGGTAGTGAGGGCAAAAAGGCGACGACTCTCTTCGTTTCGCATGCTGTCTAGTCGGTCTGATACGCGAGAGAGTGTGCGAATTGAGGAGAGCAGGGGAGCTCCGATTTGGCATCACTTTGAGGAGGAAAGAATAACCAGGCAGAAAGACACACGTGGAGATAAGAGTGCAGGTTGGGAAATTAATTTGGTTTTGGCCTTCTCCAATCGGCACACTATCTCGGCGGTTAGAGAGATGGGAGATAGTGTGCGGAATGGAGAGAGCTACTGTTCGAACAACGTCGCTCCTGAGGTAGGTCAGGAGCTCCGATGGTAGATCAAAGGAATAAAAAGACGAGACAGCAAGAAGACAAACGTGGAGATAACGCTGAAAGACTGCGGGCCAGTGAAATCACTTCGCTCCCTGACTCTCTCCATTTTGCATACTATCTCGTCTGTAAGACCTGCGAGATGGTGTGCAGATTGGAGAGAGCGATCCATCCCAAGAGTCAGGCCAAGATAAGGAAGACTGCTCGCTAAGCGTCACAGAACAGGGAGATTAGATAAAGAACCATAATCAATGCTGAATCTGAGAATTCGAGCCAAACAACAACACTGATAATATTTTTCGGCGAAATATTCTGCAAGCGAAAACTAGAATGAAGGCGTGTCGAATCCACGAGAAGCATAACATATTATAAATCACCGGGAAATAAAACTATTTTACACTCGAATAGTGGAATGGTCATGGCTACAGTAATCCTAACCAGTATCCACTGATATCGACTCCAGAAAGGACAGAATAATCGGATGACAACTATCATACGCGTAAATTCTGGAATCATGACTGACAAGTACTCAATATCCACTGTCATCGAATCCAGAAAGGGCATCATAACAATAATTTATCTTAGAAATAACAACTATCTTACGCGTGAATTGTGGAATGGTCATGATGGGGGAAGGATGAGGAGATCACAAGGCAAACGTACATTATTGATCGATACAGTAATCGATAATCGATAATCTACAGAAATCACAGCTAAGTACAGTATGCTAATACTCCACAGTAAGCTATTGCTCGATACAGTACTACGGTCTTCGGCAGATCGATATTGCATTACAGTAGGCTATTGATGAATACAGTAATCGATAGCACAGTAACCTAATCATCGAGGGTCTTGACGAGAAAGTAGGCGTCCGCGAAGAGGACTACGGTAGCCATCACCAGGCCGATCATGAGTCGAGCCTCCTGCGAGAGGTCGGGATGCGTGTACCTGTAGAGAGGGTACGGTATCTGGGGTTACGATAGAATAGAAGATCGATATACTGCGGTTATTCACTTGCTAAACTAAGATGTAGCCATTTTGCACGTAATAATCGACTGATGGCATCGTTGGGTTACGGTAGCTTCTCCAAATCAAATTCAACCCCTTCTTTTGGGGTGTCCCAAGTCTTTTTAAAAATTGTTCTCTATTTTATTTGACGTGTATTTCGAGGCGCAATCTCAAACACTTTCTTGCGTTTATTTTTAAGTGGTAGAAAGATACTTTGTTCCGTCGTCTCATCTCGGAAATGTTGCATAATTATGACGCAATAATCTGGAAAGTGGGTTTCGCGACTCTAATTTCACAAATCTCCAATTCAACAGAGGATGAAGATTAGAAATCCAGATTGAAACTACAGTAGGCGATGATGACGAAGTGTCATTTAAAATGATACAAGGGAGATTTCTAAGTAGGCGACAGAAGTAGATCAAAACTTTTTATTTCAATAATTTTCCAGGGGGTAGAATTTTTCGTTTTTGATTTTTGCAAGCTTATTAGCCTATCGATACCCCTCAAATAATACGTATTATTACTTTTATTTTTAACTGAATAGCTTCTAACTATCATTGCAGCGAAATTCGCGAATTTTTATAAAAATGTGCGGGAAATGGGGAGTTTCGTAATTATGATGCAATGCGTTTCGGAAGGTTCGGATATCGTTCATATTGCATATTTTCTTCTCTCCACTCATCGGAAACAATAACCAGATTTTTACCTCATCGCTAAAGATGTACTTTGTATAGGTGATTTTAGTGAGGTCTGGTTTAAAAGCGTATTTCTTGGAAAGTGTGATGATCGTACTTGCTCAAGTATTGAAACTAAAGAGCAGTGATAGCTGCATTCATTGCCGGTTAGCAGGACTCGATTTATTTATGGGAAGTTGAGAAAATTATTTTCAAAATTTTTTAAAAAGACTTTTGGGACACCCCAATATTTATCCTTACGATCTGCTCCGTAAATTATCACACTTCCTTTCCATCCTCTGATCTATTCGTAATCTGCACTCTCCTATTAATACCACATAGACGACCGATGAATCACGGTACCAATACGTATCCATGTTTCGTGCAATAATAAAAATGAAGATGTGAAGAATTCCCCGAAAAGTCTAACGCGTGATAACACTGGTGAGCTTGGAAAGGTCTATGTTTCGAATTCGAGGAGCCGGACGTTTTGAAGGCGAGTTTTGCGGCTAGTCCGAGCCAAGGAAGGGCTAACCGACGGTTTTCGGGGCAGCACCATTCACCATTTTGAGCTCACCATTGGTGATAACCAGCAATCACTCTCTTCCTCATCTGATAAACCTCAGATGAAACTGCTTGTAAGCATCTACACTAATGATGACAAATCGGCACCGACTCTCCTCATTTTGCTTGATCTCTCGTAGGTTAGAGAGGCGAGAGAGCACGCGAATTGAGGAGAGTCTACACCATCGCTCAAACCCCCCTCAATGATCACTACATTCTAGGAGATGGAACGACGCGATAATCAATAGAGATAACAGCTCTCTACAGTAGGCTATTGATACAGTACTACGGTATTCGGCAGATTGATATTACATTACAGTATATTATTGGCGATTCCACAACGAGCTCAACTTATTTTGTAGGAGTCCCATCATTATGTGATGCGCATCTTCATTATCAGCATCATTTCCGCTATCAAGTACACTCACAATCACTCATCCCATGAGGGTACCAAAAAAGTTCCATCCCGTTGCGAAAATGTACGCTGCGGAAATGTCATACCCCTACAAGATAAACTATAATCTCTCCTCATAAATCTTTGGTCTAATTCTCTCAGTCAACCAAGAATTTGTTGGAAAGAATTGAAAATTGTTTTGTCGTCTCCTAGAGTGTAGTACTGGCCGGAAACTTTTTACCACACGCAGTATACCTATTTCCCTCTATCCCATGCTCTAGCTATCCCAAGATAATTCCAACTATTCCCACTAGCCGCCTTCAGTCATCGTGGAAGGCATTAGATAAATACGTGAGTATAACGCAGGAAGTTTTTTATTTTCTGCGGGCTTAGAACTACGGTAAAGTGAACAGTGTCAGGACTATATATCACGTGTACGGAAAGCATTCGAGAGTGGGAGATCGATGTAAACGTCTATCGATCATCTAAAACTATACATTCGGGTGAGGCTACGGTAGGACATGCAATCGATAGACTACAGTAGGATCACTACACACTCACTGCAGTCCGACGAATCCGAAGACGAACGTCGCCGCTACCGTAAGCAGGACGTTGAGCACGACGGTCAGTTGGCGATTGGCCGTCTGCATCTCGCGACCGAACGAGCCGGAAGCGACGGAGCTGCCGGTGTCGGCCGGGTACGAGTCGGGGTGTTCCTGAGCGGATGAGAGGCGATTACGGTAGTCGTTGGTCAATCGATAGTTGAGAATGAGATTCACCGGTCCATGAAAGGAAATGAATGAAGGTGTTTTAGTATGATTTCAACTGCAAAGATCGGTAAAGAGACTAAAGACCAAATCAAATTTTTGCACGCCCCTGGTCCCGTGTTCGATAGTAGTCACGGCGTTCTACTGGCAAAACTTTCGTGGTGAGACCATTGTTCACGCTCTCGCATTTGCATGCTCTCTCGCCATTCCCCTGACCGCTCTCTCCTCTCTCGCTCACCCCATGCAAAACGCCGTGGTAGTGGCCATGGCTTTCTACTTCACTAACGGATGTCTTCTCGTCTGTGAAGGCGAGCAACTGGAGTGAACAGTTGGTCGGGTCTAGATCTCAAGTGAGCGGAAAGCTCTCGAAAGAGGGATATAGATATGATTAAAGTCTATTCGCATTGAGCTTCTAATACTAAACTTGGGTAGATGGGGTTACGGTAGGATAAGCTATCCATAGGCTACGGTAGCCATCCATAGGCTACGGCTTCTACAGTACCTTCATCCACTTGTACTCTGCCTCGCGCACTCGCAACTTCTCGGTCTTCTCGAGGAATGCCTTCGTCGGCACTCGCTTCTCCTCCACTCGCTCCTTCAATCGGACACATCCCAGCAGCGCACCCAACGCCACGGAATCGACCGCAGACTCGTAGAGCTCCTGCGAGCATCATCTTATTCCCCATTCCTCCTAACAGTAGAGTATACCTCAAGATCGTCCAGTGAGAATTCGGTTTTCTCGAGATTCAATTCTTCAAGAAGGGAACGATTGTCAATTACGAAAATCGCCATCCGGAAAGGCAACTATTGCTTCAATATTCTCCCTTTCCCCTGTTGAGATATTGCATTGCGGTCTGTATTACCCAGTGAACATGAACGAGCGAGTAAAATAACGTTTCATTCGAAACATAACAGAACAAACAGCGAGTGTTTGAGATTTACTCAACGATGGTGGTCTTCTCAGAGACGTAGATACCGTCGAGGAACTTTCTGATATCCTTGTTCTTGACGGTAGTCGACTGCTGGATGCGGGCAGCGGCCTGAGAGACGGCCTGGATGTCGTTTCCGTCGACGATGATCTCGTCCTTCTGGGCGGTGGACATGACAGCGGAGACACCATCGGGGAGGGGCACGCGACGGATGATCTTCTCTCCGAGGAAGTTACGGATCTGGAAAATAGGCAATGAGAATTAGAGAATTATATCTGGATAAATGTCAGCCACTTAACTTCAGAAGTTCCCATACGGGGCAACGACTGTATGGGAGTGTCTAATCTATCTTGCATGTAAGCTAAACACCGAGACTGACGACTGTACTCGATGCTCTAGAGTTACTGCGTTGGGGCAACTACCAATTGAGAAAATAACGAACCTCGATAGTTCTTCCGGCGTCCTGCATGGAGACGTTGATGGGGAAATGAGCGTAGACGGATCTCATCTTGTAGCGGTATCCCTTAGTGACTCCCTTCACCATGTTGTTGATGTGGGTGCAGATGGTACGGATGGCGGAGATCTCCTTGCGGGTTCCGAACCTGGAAGCAAACATATTAGAGCAATTAAGGCATATTTTAGTCACTCTGATGCGATTTCTAGCGCTCGTAGTCCCTGGACTGGGCAAGATGCCAGCAAAAGCAAGAGCAACGGCCCTATTATATAGTTCCCATGGAAAAGGCTCGACTCACCACTTGCGGACGCGGATCTGGTTCTTTCCGACGCGCTCCATCTCCATGTATAGGTGACGGAAGTCCCTCACGAGGGTTCCGCGGGGTCCAGTCACATGGACGATACGGTTCTTGACGGTGAAAGTAACACCCTCGGGGAAAGTGACGAGGTCGAAGGACTCGATCTGCCTCATGGTACCCTGCAAATGAAATAAAGATAAATATAGGCAAAGCGTGTCTAACAGAAAGAAATTAAAAGGAATCGCACGGGCAATAAAGGAAAAAATGTCAAAAGTAGGCCAGATTTCCTGCGAGATTCCAACTAAAGCGCTAAACTTGACGAAATCAAGACCGTGAAGGAATCACGCGAAATGACTGAACTGTAACAACTAGTTGGGGCCTTTGGGTAGAATATCTATGCAAACGGACGTCGAGAAACCGGGGAACGGAGCGAATTTAGCAAAAACTAAGGAAAAGGAATTTCGGGGGATGAAAACGGCGAAATGGAAGAGTATCACCCCGCAGTTAATTTGGCTGACGCTCAGTGAACCTCAATCAGGCAGTTCAAATATACCCGGAGTCGGAGCCGGGAAAGTGATATATAACAGAATAGTGTGGTTCACCCCCGTTGATTCTCGCGTTTCCTTTCCACTTCTTTTTATTTCACCAGCTCTCCGATGGTTAACCAGAAGAAAAAGGTACGTTATTTGATTGGATATCGTCTCCTTTACTCATAAACTGTGCTTGCAGGGCGAGCAGGGTGCCGCCGTCAACTTTGTTTCGCGCAAGAAGGCGCTGAAAAAGTTGCAACTCAGTCTCAACGATTTCCGTCGTCTGTGTATCCTCAAGGGTGTCTACCCTCATGAGCCCAACAACAGAAAGAAGGTGGGAATTTATCGGAGATTGGTTTGGGTTAAAATCTTGCCGTTTTCAGGTGCAAAACGGCAGCAGCGAAAGAAAGATTCTCTACCTGCTCAAGGACGTCAAATTCCTCGCACAAGAGCCGATTATCAACCAGTTCAGAAACTACAAGGTCAGTTTCAGTTACAAACTAATATAATAAATAATATCGATTGTCCAGGTTTTCCTCCGTAAGCTGAACCACGCCAAGGCCAAGCGCGAGGCAGAGAAGTTCACAAAGATCATCGACAACAAGCCTGAGTACCAGCTCGACCGAATCGTCAAGGAGGTAAGAATTCGCTTTGTGAGGTGGCTCTTATTTTAAAGTCGTAAATGTCCACTAGAGCTTGGCGTGGTACTTTTGCTTGCCAATCGAAAGCCGAAGTTCAAAAACGACGTTCATGAGTTTCTAGAACAGTTAGTTTCCAATTGACTCTTCCTTGCCGGGATATGGCCCATTGTTATGAACATTGCGCTCAACTGACTCAATTATTGATCTATTTTTCCAGCGATACCCGACTTTCTCCTCTGCCATTCGTGAGTTGGACGATGCGCTCTGTCTGCTGTTCGTCTTCTCGCGATTCCCCCGCACCAGGCAGCTCGATGTGAGATCTCTTCCCTCCTCTAAATTTAGTGTAAACGAGCTACTTTTGCAAAGATACGACTATATTCGTGCATTTCATCATAATTGTTTTGCAGACCAATCTGATCAACGAGTGCCAGAGGCTCACCGCTGAGTTCATGCACTACTGCATTGATGCCCGAGCAGTCACGAACACCTTCGTTTCCATCAAGGGAATTTACTATCAGGTTAGCAATTCGCTTAATTATGTTTCAATATATTTAAATATTTAAATGCACTAGTGAAGCATGATGTTTCCAGGCCGAGATCCTCGGCGAGAAGGTGACTTGGCTCGTCGCGCACGATAGAGGACTCCCCGTCGTCAAACGTCAGTTTTTAACATAGAAATAAATATATACTTCCAAAAAATAAATGTAGGGCATACTGTTCATCGACTCGTTTCAAGCTCCGTACAAATAGATATAGTTTTCACATCTTTCTACTCGTTGATTTGGAATGCTAAAATATATATTTAATTAAACAATTAACATAAATTAAATAATTTCAGAGGTCGACTGGGCTGTGCTCTCGACGTTCGCCGAGTTCTACGTGGCGATGCTCTCCTTCGTCAACTTCCGCCTCTACCAGTCCGCCGGCCTCGTCTACCCGCCCCAGATCGTGTCGGGCGAGCAGTCAGTCACAGTCGAGGGTGGAGGTTAGCTTTAGGCATTATTATTACCCTAAGGAGATCTTAGGCTCGCTAAGAGCACCATCCTTAATAGCTAAAAGTCATCGAGCTACAATAATCTTCTGCACTCCAGAAGATGCTGAGGACGAGGAGATTAAGGAGAAGATCTACTCGCTCGCCAAGCCTCTGATGAAGAAGGCCGGAGTTGAGGTTAGTAGGCCTGGTGGATTGAGATTTCACTCGAAATCCTACTCTCACAATGTGCTCTTTTGTATTTCAATGAAGTCTTTCATTTGCGGAATAAGCCACATAAGCGAAACACTTGATCACCATGTCAGAGCTCACAAGGCTAATTAAATTATTTATTTTTGAAATATATATATATTTATTCAGGTCGACAATGACGACAACATGGACAACTTCGACGCCGTGGAAGCAGAGGAGGAAATGCAGCGCAAGATGAATGAGAAGAAGGCGCTCAAGTGAGTTATTCGTCGCGAAACCTCGATTGGCCTACTTTCGTGTTCATAGAGGTTGATTTTTTCATTCTATTCGATTAAAATTTAAATAAATTGTAATAGTAGAAACTTATTTAAATAATTATCTAATTAATAATATTATTCAGAGTGCTCTTCTCCGGCAGCACCTTCTGGCTGAACCGGGAGTCGCCGAAGGAGTCGCTCGCCTTCCTCATCCGATCGTGTGGAGGACGAGTTGGATGGGACGGAGCCCCCGTGGATATTAAGGTGAGGCTGAAACATTGGTTCACCGGGTGATTGATTCGTTGGACAAAGTGAAATTATTGTTATTGGATCGTATGTTCGAAAATGTGGCGGAAACACACCCTATGTTCTCTCTTTTGTGCGAATAAAACTCTGTTATCTTCAGGAGGTTTCTGACGCCATCACGTATCAGATCGTCGACAGGCCCATGAAGAGCACCAACATTGGCAGGTACGGAACCCTTTCTCTTTAAAAAAAAACTAGGTTTATCTGTGCTTCATATATGTTGTATAGCTCGGCTTGGTTCTTGCTCACTGGTTGATCTATGTTTCAATGGCGCAATATATCTCGAGTTGATTCTTGTGCGCTAGTCATTTCGCGATTCTGTTTCCTGAAAATAAATTCCTTATAGCTTTGCCCTTTTCCATTATTTCAGCTATTTATCTCTGAATGATCATATTTATTTATTTTAAAACATTGATATAATTATTTGCAGGTTGTACGTCCAACCTCAGTGGGTGTACGACTGCGTGAATGCGCGCCGTCGCTTGCAGACGTCGATGTACGCCCCCGGCGCTTCCCTCCCGCCCCATCTATCGCCCTTCCATGTGAGTGGCGGGTTACGGTAGTCCTGACTGAACTATGTTTCACCAATCCGACTGGATCACCGCTTTGCAGAGGGTGATTCTCTGGGCCCTTTTCTTGTGCCTTCCCTCGACAGACTTGTGTTTCACCTATTGGACTGGGTCCACACTTAGCATTGGAATGAAATTCCTGGTTGAACAATGAATTAATTTTTATTTATATTTATTTTCATAATTCAGGCTGAGCGCGCCGGTGACTACGTGCCTGTCGAGAGACTCGAGGAGCTGCGCGCCCAGGGCAAGGGTAAGCGCATTAAAATATTTATTTTAATAATTATATTTGAATAAAATTGTCTAATTCAATTTCCTTTCGTTGCGGATTCTCCAAACCTGGTTGTTTTTGGTTCCAATGAGTACATCTGCTCATAGCAAGGCATTATTCCACTTTCCGATCTGATTGAGAGCGCGCACGGCTAAACAATTATTTCAATTCGCGCTTTAAAATTTTTATAGCGCAATCTCCAACCATGGTTGTTCGTGGTTCCCTGTGTTGCTCATAGCAAGGCATTATGAGCCTCGCCGGTGGAATCGTGGCTTCGAATGTCTAAAGAAATTAATATGGCAGACTTGACTTCAAGCCTGGTGGTTATTGGTTCCATAAGCTGATCATAGCACAATATTCTAGAACTTTGTCGATAAGTAGATGAGTCCGGGCCATAAATAAGTGATCCCATTCAGACATCACGAACTACATTACGGTCGACCAGGTCGTGGCTGCGGAGAAGAAGCCGAAGAAGCCCAAGGTATTTTGAATTAATATTAATACTATTTACAAAAATATTTATTTTTCGATTTTCGATGTCATTTAAAAAAAAAAAATGTATATTTATTGTATATTATTGCAGGCAGAGAAGAAGAAGGCGGAGGGACTGGCGGTCACCCCCGGTCAGATGCACAAGGTCAACCAGCAGAGGATCATCAATCTCCAGGTGAGAGGGGATGAAATATTGGTGTGACATGGCAGTCGGATCGATGTTTCAATCGTTGATGAAACACAATTTACATAAAACTTAAAACTATAAAACTAAAACTTTGGTATGTCGCTCTGGGAATTAGAAGGTGCGTAAACGTTGTAAATAAGGGAGGGATAAGCCTGGTGGTTCGGTGTTTCCGAAGAAAGATAGCTCATAGGTGAGAGGGGATGGGTGACATGAATGTGAAATAACAAAGGTGGATCGCGGTTTCAATCGTTCACGAAACACAATTTACATTGGCGGCAATATTCACGTTGACTTGCCGCTTTAGCAATGAGATGCAAAACCAGAAGGGGGGTCGATCTGTAGGTGCGTAGATGTTGTGGAGGAGGAATGGCCGCTGATTTGGTGTTTCTAAGGGTGAGTGGAGCTGAACGAAGAAGCGACGATAGTGGATTTCCCCGTGATTCGGCTTTTTTACCGGGATTCTTTATCATAAAATTTGAGAAAATTCCAATCTTGATCTCCTTTTCGTATTCCCAAAAAAACATCCCGGCAGTTCCGGGCTTCTGCACGGATTCATATCTGTTCACTTGAGGAATCAATCAGTATTTCCCTGCGCCTCCTTATCAAATACTCTAATCCACCAGCTCTTAAAAATATCATTAAAATTAAATAAAAAATAAAAATTAACTTAATTCGTTCAGGGCGAGGCGAACAAGATGCGCGAAATGATGATCCCGAAGAAGCAGCAGCGACTCTACCAGAAGCTCAAGAAGGGACTCAAGAGGAACAGAAACGAGGGTGAGGAGGGTGTTTCACTTGAAGAGACAATTGGTGCTTTGCCTTCCTAGCAAATACAAATAGATATAAAATATTTAGTCGGTCGTTTGGTGAGTCGGGGATTTTGTAACTTATCCAAAGATGAAAGATATCAGTCACACGATTTCTGAAGCACGAGTGGGTTCACCTAGCTCTTCACCTAGTACCGCTTAACCGAAGTTTTCAAATGATCTTGGCTGTTTTGTGGTCCACTCTTTGGTCTTGTTCTAGAAATTAGCCGTGGTGCAATCGACTTTCCTTTGTCCATCTCCAAAACTAATCGATCATATTCAGGCACTGCTCTTGCGAAGAAGCGCGCCCGTATCGAGGAGGCCAAGTCGACTTCTATGGAGCTCTAATCCCCCTAGTGTATTCCCAATGGTATCGACCCCCTCCCTCACCCCATCACATTTCCTTCATTATTACGAGCCACAGGTTTTACATGCCGTTTGTTCTCTCATTTTTCACAATCGATAGCTTCGTTAGTTTTCACATCAAGCCTCCTTCCTTATCCTCCCCTTGTTGACTACTGTTATTCGTTGATCCCCTACTGTTATCTCTTATCGTTTTGGTGTGAAGAATCCCACCCGCACCCGATTACGTTCGTTGTTGAGTTGAGGCAAGCAAGAAAGAAAATAAATTTGTTACGTTTCGTGTCAGCGAGATCTTGCCCAGTCCAATAGTGGCTACCCCGATCGAGGGGAAGGCTACGCCCATCCATTCCAAAGTGACCTACTCCCCATGTATCCCATGCTGAACTCGAGATACCCCTACGAGCACCGCTTATAAGGCTCGAGGGGCAGGAAAGAAGGGGGAGGTGAGGATTACTTGGTCAGACTAGAGACGTCGAAGCGAATAGCCGCTCTCTCCATTTGGCACACTCGGTGAAGGAGTGTGCAGAATGGAGAGAGCTCCGACAACTAGTGTAGACGGAGGTTGACGAGGGATGGGACATCTGAAGTACAGAAGAGATTATATAATTGCACACAGAAGACTCAGAAACATGCCCGGATCACAGACACCTCTATGGAGACATCGGAAGCGAGAGAGTGTGATTTTGTGAGAGAGCAGAGAGAGAGAGAGAGGTCAGGGTTAGACGGTTTCCCTCTCGCCTCCCCATGGCCCAGGGTCAAATTCTCCCGTTCATCGCCGATTTCGCTAATTATTTATGTAATTTGTCGTGTTCCTATGACCTATTTGCCTCTCTACTCTGTCCCCTTCTTCCTATATAGAAATACCGCCCTACCACTCGATTTTTCGCTCGTTTTCGCACCACTTCCGGTTTTCGAAAATATACAACTCCTTCGCTCGCGCGTCGTACCCGCTTCTGAAGCCCATCTCCTCTGCCCATTTGCTTCCTATTGTCATCAGTCATTGTCCCTGCTCATTCTCCGCCGTTTTGACCTACTTCTATTGGTGTATTAGTCTCCTAGGAGATCCTACCTCTCTCGTTCAACGGTCAGCTGTTTTCTCGATTCTCGCTGCTTTATTTTCTCGATTCTCGCTGGGGGTCGGGCAGCATCCAGAAGCCTCGCCAGGTCAGAGACGACGAGAGAGCGCGCGAAACGGAGAGAGACCAGAGGCAGCGAGAGAATGAGACTAGACTAGACTCTAGCCGTCTCTCTATCATCGTGCGCATGGCTGTTCTCCATTCCTCGTCCCCTCCCCCCTCCTGAGTGGTGATCTGACTATGCATTGGACTCAGTATATTGCCGACTGGAAAGAGCGAGATAGTGTGCAAAATAGAGAGAGTGAGAGGGCGAGAGAGCATGCGAAATTGGGAGACCGGGATCGAAAAAATAAAGCGTGACCCCTTACCTGAATGGCTATATCTCCCTCCCCAACTCTCCAGCACGATCGTCTCTCATTAGGGTTGCCGGACCGAATAGTTGCTGCTCTCCAATCAGCACACTCTCATAAATCTGATCACCGAAACGAAGTGCGGAGTAAATAGAGATACTATTCGATCTGGCAACTGAACCACTCACACAGGGGTGCAATCTATAATCTCTTCTACCACCAGTCGCCTACCGTATCCCTAAAGCCATAGGGAACCTCTATATTCTCTGTTTCTAACCTCGTGTCTTCATCCTTCCCTCTTGCTATTCCAATCTCCCCAATGCCTCACAGAGTATACCACAGGCTTTTCGATATAATGAAGATTATCATTACATTAGGAGCTACCGCAGGGAACGCTTGACGGAGACTAGTGGTTGGGGCGCGCGCCTTTCTCTACCTCTTGCAAAACATCACCTGCGGGCGGGAGTCGAGCCTGCCTGCGTCGGCATGCCGGTCAGACACCATGCCCATTACTGGCTATGTATGCTACTGGCTATGTATGCTGATCATAGGACCATTGCTTCTACCAGTATTATTAATGCTGAATTTCTGAAACATTGAGGCGGCTAGTTTGCTTCCCGTATCCCTGATCTACCTTCATTATATCCATACCATTCCCCCATCTATCGAGTGAGGACCTTCCTACCTTTCCTTGTGCCTTCTCCACTCGTCCCTCCTCACTCCTTCCTCTCAAATCCTGATTCTGAAACATGTAATACGCGGGGTGTCCTCCCCTTGATTCTGCCCCTTATTCCTCTCAACTTCTTGCATTCCTATCGGATACTCGTTTTTGGTTTTCATTTTCCAGCTAGTTATCAGTTCTGGCAAGCCTTGATGATCAGAAGCATCCACCCACAGCGTTTCGAGAGTGGACACCAATTAGAGAATCAGAGAAAAGCTAGAGATAAGGCAAAAGTGAGAGATTATTGGGTCTCCTCGCTTCTTTGATGCGCAATCTTTCTGTTCAAGACCCTCTCTTTATGCTTCTGAAAGGGGTGCCACCATCTTTCAGTGATTTGTGAAACTATGAAGCATCTGGTAGTCCTAGGCTAGTCTCCTTTCCATTATCACCCCTCCCATTCACTCCCTCAACATTCCACTGCTTCAGTCCATATTTTCTAGAGTCCGTCTATCGATTGACGAAATAGATATTGAAATGATCATTCAATTGGTCCAATTGAATGTTCTTTGTCATTTGATTGAAGCCTCATCTCCCTCATTCTTCATTCAATTCACTCCTCGCACCGGTCGATGTGTGCGGCGGAGAGGGATGAGAAGAGGGGAATGAGATCTCTCGTTATTCAATTGGCCAATTGAATGATCATTCGATTGAGGGAATCGAATGATTTTCTTTTTTTTCTTCAATCGTGAATCGATTAATCGGTTAGACGGTCTCTAATATTTTCCTTCTTCTAATAACCTATCGATTTCTTGCTACGAATGCCAATCCAGTTTCGTCTCTCCATTTTGCACACTCTTTCAACAATCAGAGATAGTGTGCAAAATCGAGAGAGCTCATTGCCTATCCGCTTCGTACCTGGCTCCTTCTCCGCTTCCAACCGCTTCTTCTGTCGATTCTGAAACATTAGAGGACCTGGTATACTTAATTTATAGAACCTCTTTCTCTTCCCCCACTATCTCCTCCTAATTGTAGTTGAATTCTCTGTCTCAACGTTTATTGAACAAAGCGACTATCGTTCGTCTACCGTATCTATTATCCCGTTGGTTTACCGTTTCCCCTCTTCTTCCTATTCCTACCGTATCCCCCTGATCTACCGTAACCGTTCGCCATTTGGATTCCTCATTTTTATCACTCCAGTACTACTTGCTCACCTCTCATTGTCTCCTCCTCCCCTCTTCGATCTTCTCCTCTCTCTTCTCCTCTCCATGCGCTCGCGATTCCCTGAGACAGATGCGATACAGTATCCTATTGTAATCCTCAACGTGACTTACAGTAATAAATCTTTCTATTTCCTCCCTTCGTTTCTTCTTATCTCAGCCGTATTTGTGACCTCTATGAAACAGGGAACAGCCTTGGCGTCCCCACTTTCATCGATCTCATTTTCCCTATCCCCGCCGCTCCTTCCACACACGTTCCTACCATTATCCTACTCCGTCTGTGCTTATTTTCGTCTTTCCGATCACTGGTCTATTAGAAATGCCAGCGCCGGTTCGTCTCTCTCTCCAATTTGCACACTCATTCGCCAAGTGTGCAGAATGGAGAGAGCAAATCCCCAAACGCTACCGTATTGTGCCTCTTATTCGCGCCCTGATCGTGTCGTTGCTACTGTAATCGCGCTCCCCGCCGCGATTTACAGTAACCAATATTTCTTTCCAGTATCACTCACTCTTCGGTTGTCTCACTCTCAACAAGTGACAAAATGAGTTCGACGTCGTCCAACCACCCGAGCCGCTCTCCGTCGGCCGCCTCTCTCTTCGGCTCATCCAACGTGAGTTGATCTTTTATCTCCAGTCAGTTGATCGTTGATCTCTAGTCGGTTTGCCCCGTTCGAAATACTCGAAACCACCTTCCTTTCTACTGTAGTAGAGCTACAGTAACCCTGATCTACCATGATCTACCGAAACCCTGATCCACCGTAACCCTGATCTATCGTAACCGTTACAGGACCTGGGAGCTGTTCAGTGGGAGGAGTCCTTCCTGGACGTGCTCGAGGAACACCACTTCAAGGTATGCACGGTAGTTTTATTGGTGTCAGGGAATACGGTAGCGGTAATCGATAATTCGTTAGACACGTGTAGAGAGCTTGGATCAATAGCGAGTACGGTAGTAGCATAGCATACATCTGGAATACTGGGAATTTCTTTCTGGTTTTTTTCTGTTTTTTTCTGGTTTTGGACGAGTTCTGTCGAAAGTAATCTACCTACCGTAACCCGGGGACTATTACGTCCATTTTGCATACAATTATGAACTATATGGAATGGCGTTATTTATCCATACTATATAATAAAGCGCAAACGTCTGTGTGTCTGTCTGTGCGTCTGTCCGGTCTGGGCGTCCCGTCTTTTTTTTTTCGGCATGGGCTTCGATCAAAAATTTTCGATCAAAAATCAATAATTTGGCATGGGCGTCATGACTTCGATCAAAAATCAATAATTTGGCATGGGCGTCCTGGCTTCGATCAAAAATCGATAATTTGGCATGGGCAAGGTCAAAAATCAATAATTTGGCATGGACGTCCCGGTAAGGTCAAAAATCGATAATTTGGCATGGGCGTCCTGGGAAGGATCAAAAATCAATAATTTGGTATGGGCGTCCTGGGAAGGATCAAAAATCGATAATTTGGCATGGGCGTCCTGGGAAGGATCAAAAATCAATAATTTGGTATGGGCGTCCTGGGAAGGATCAAAAATCGATAATTTGGTATGGGCGTCCTGGGAAGGATCAAAAATCAATAATTTGGTATGGGCGTCCTGGGAAGGATCAAAAATCGATAATTTGGCATTGACGTCCTGGGAAGGACCAAAAATCGATAATTTGGCATGGGCGTCCTGGGAAGGATCAAAAATCAATAATTTGGTATGGGCGTCCTGGGAAGGATCAAAAATCGATAATTTGGCATGGGCGTCCTGGGAAGGATCAAAAATCAATAATTTGGTATGGGCGTCCTGGGAAGGATCAAAAATCGATAATTTGGCATGGGCGTCCTGGGAAGGATCAAAAATCAATAATTTGGTATGGGCGTCCTGGGAAGGATCAAAAATCGATAATTTGGCATGGGCGTCCTGGGAAGGATCAAAAATCAATAATTTGGTATGGGCGTCCTGGGAAGGATCAAAAATCGATAATTTGGCATTGACGTCCTGGGAAGGACCAAAAATCGATAATTTGGCATGGGCGTCCTGGGAAGGATCAAAAATCAATAATTTGGTATGGGCGTCCTGGGAAGGATCAAAAATCGATAATTTGGTATGGGCGTCCTGGGAAGGATCAAAAATCAATAATTTGGTATGGGCGTCCTGGGAAGGATCAAAAATCGATAATTTGGCATTGACGTCCTGGGAAGGACCAAAAATCGATAATTTGGCATGGGCGTCCTGGGAAGGATCAAAAATCAATAATTTGGTATGGGCGTCCTGGGAAGGATCAAAAATCGATAATTTGGCATGGGCGTCCTGGGAAGGATCAAAAATCAATAATTTGGTATGGGCGTCCTGGGAAGGATCAAAAATCGATAATTTGGTATGGGCGTCCTGGGAAGGATCAAAAATCAATAATTTGGTATGGGCGTCCTGGGAAGGATCAAAAATCGATAATTTGGCATTGACGTCCTGGGAAGGACCAAAAATCGATAATTTGGCATGGGCGTCCTGGGAAGGATCAAAAATCAATAATTTGGTATGGGCGTCCTGGGAAGGATCAAAAATCGATAATTTGGCATGGGCGTCCTGGGAAGGATCAAAAATCAATAATTTGGTATGGGCGTCCTGGGAAGGATCAAAAATCGATAATTTGGCATTGACGTCCTGGGAAGGACCAAAAATCGATAATTTGGTATGGGCGTCCTGGGAAGGATCAAAAATCGATAATTTGGCATTGACGTCCTGGGAAGGACCAAAAATCGATAATTTGGCATGGGCGTCCTGGGAAGGATCAAAAATCAATAATTTGGTATGGGCGTCCTGGGAAGGATCAAAAATCAATAATTTGGTATGGGCGTCCTGGGAAGGATCAAAAAAAAAAAAGGCCTATAGTCAGGTAGTTCTGAGATTTCGACTTTTTGACCACAAAATGATCATGACCATGGTGGGCATGGTGTCTGACTGGCATGCCGACGCAGGCAGGTTCGACTCCCGCCCGCAGGTGATGTTTTGCAAGAGTTCGCTGAATTCGAATTTCGATATGCTAACTCATGTCAATGTGAATGAAAAAAGCTCACTTTTTCGCACATAATGACCGCCGTTTTTTTTTACAGTCTCTCGCTGATAGCGAGAGCGGAGAGAGCGGGGTATGACTAAAAGGCGGTCCGGCGGTCCAACTTCGATAGCCTCGCCAAATAAATGACGCTAATTGCATTATTACTTAAATATTTGACTGTTATTTGGTTTTAATGATTCTTTTTAGTAATTAGCGAGTCAAAGATAAAGAAACGAGCAAGGCAGAATTAATAATAATTCCATGTGGACTAATGCCCACAATTTTTAGTTCCTTTATTATTTTTTAGTTGTTCTTTCATTATTTTTGTATTAATACTGGCTGTAACTACTTGAAATGAATAAAATGTATTGAATCGAAGCGGTGTTAAGAGACCGGCTCCGTTATTTTCGAGGACTCGGCCGTTAGGGCCGCACATCGAAATCACCGATCCGGCCCAAACTTTTTCCCTGGATACCCCCATGGGTCCCTATCACTAAACGGGACACTATATGGTCCAGATCATTGAGACATAAAAATGGCGAAATATTGGATTTTGAAAACTCGAAAATCAGATAAAAATAACCGAACGACATGTTTTGTGTTGACAGTTTGACCTAAAATTGATCGTGGAAAAAGTTTGTACCGTGAAAATTCTAAAAATCCTAAAAATTCTGATATTTTATCTTTAATAAAAACAAAGCTCAAAATCGCACTCCGGCGATTATCTCATATTGTATAGAATTGAATTTTGCGTCGAACTAGCAAAATTCGATATTTTAAATTTTAGCCCCCTTTTAGATCTATAGATCTGAAAGTTGCAGTTGAGAAAAAAAGGTTCCAGAACCTTGGCGTCAATATGGTACTCATTTTGAAGCCCATATCGAGTACTTCATTTTTTGTGTTGACAGTTTGACCTGAAATTAATCGTGGAACAAGTTAGAACCATGAAAATTCTAAAATCCTGAATATTCTGATATTTAGATTCTAATAAAAACAAAGTTCAAAATCGCACTCCGGCGATTATGCCATGTTGTAGAGCACTGAATTCTGCGTTGAATCAGCTAAATGAGATTGAAATATTTTAAGCCCCTTCTCAGATCAATACCAGATCAAATACCTGAAAGAGGCAGTTGAAAAAAAAGTTTTCAGAACCTCATCAATATAGTACTCATTTTGAAACCCACATCGAGTACTTCTTTTTTATGCTAACATTATGACTTGAAATAATTTTTTGAACATGTTAGTACCTTGAAAATTCATAATTTTTTTCATGATAATTTTCATGATACTAATTTCTTCCAAGATCATTTTCAGGTCAAACTGTCAATACAAAAAATGAAGTACTCGATGTGGGCTTCAAAATGAGTACCATATTGATGAAGTTATGGAAACTTTTTTTTCAACTGCCTCTTTCAGGTCTGTAGATCTGAAAGGGGGCTAAAATTTAAAATATCGAATTTAGCTGGTTCGACGCAGAATTTAATGCTCTATAAGATGACGTTAGAGCCGTGTTCCGTTTTTTTTCATATGGATTTTTAAATGTTAAAAAACCATTTTCGAAAATTAAAAAAGAACAGTTTGCGATCGAAATTTTTAACCAACTTATAACGTGTTTTTGTTGCCTAGGCATGTGTGTAATATTGCCACACTAACTTTGGACCCAGGTCGTTCGGTTATTTTTATCCGATTTTCGAGTTTTCAAAATTCGATATTTCGCCATTTTTATGTCTCAATGATCTGGACCATATAGTGTCCCGTTTAGTGATAGGGACCCATGGGGGTATCCAGGGAAAAAGTTTGGCCGGATCGGTGATATCGATGTCCGGCCCATACTCCAAAATTACGGAGCCGGTGTCTTAAGTAGTATACATTTATTTTTTACTGAAATTACTTTCAGCTCGTTTAATTAATTAATTTATTATACACCACTGAAGGTGGTTCAACAAGTACAAGACATACAAGCAAACACACGGATCCCGTGACAGACAGACAGACATTATGGTTTGGTAACCTATAGTAATTATCGAATAGAGAGCGAGAGGAACGAGAGAGTGCACGAAATAGGGAGAGCGCTAACTACCGTATCTGTCCGCTGAAAATTCGTATTAGGTCGCATTTAATATTTTATTCAATTAATAAATATTTCATGGGATTCGTGATTAGGCGATGTCATTAAAAATATTGCACTGTCATAAACAAATTTATCCGCATTGTACATTCTAAGGCGAGAACTGGCCATCACATTTAGCAAAGTACCGTATGCTTAGAGCAACCCAGAACTAAGGCACGAAACATGTAATCACAAGGAGGCTTTAGAAGAATCTCCACCCGACGAGGGAGACGATTCCGACCATTACGGTAGCGAGTGTGGCTCGGATTACGGTAGGTGTCCAGCTTGAGCGGAGTGTCGAGATGAGATCGAGCACTCTGGGATACGGTATCGATTAGGCATTGATTATACACAATCTCAGCTCAGCGCACTTTCTCGCCCGTCAGCATTACGAGAAAGTGTGCAGAATGGAGCGAGCTACCACTCAATCAATATTGATCTGCCTTAGGCAACCCTATGATTCATTGTTAATTAGCTCACTGTGCTTCTAGCTCCTCTTTCGTCCCTGTGTTATCCAGTAGAATCGTCGCCCGTTTCTTCTTTTCCTGGAAAAATCAGCTATCGATCCGGCGAGACTGCTCGCTACCGTATACTAGGGTTGGCAATGTGCGTCCAATGGTGTGTCTCAGGCACTCTTGTGTCCCAAAATTTGGGACACAGATGTGTCTGAGACACAATTGTGTCTCAAATTGAAACAAACTAACAATAAGGAGCAAAGGAAGAACAAAGGCAATTTCATTCCCAGACACAATTGTGTCTGATATTGGAGAGCTTATTCGGACTCCTGTCAGAAACCTCGCGAGGGGAGCGGTTCTTTCAGACCCAAATTGCCAGCCCTACCGTATACCTCTATGTTCATCTGCGCGCCCATTCTCGACTTGGCGTCCGCCTCGCTCATGTTGTCGCGCGCGATCAGCCGCTCCAGCTCCTGTTCCTCGTTACTGTAAGCGCACGCCCGATTAGGAAACGTCGTCCTTCCTTTCTCTCTGGGTACCATATAATCAGTAAACATCGACTCACCACCACACGCAGATCGTGCGCGACAAAATGCGATCGTAGCCGACCTGCAGGGTACTGTATTCGACCGATCGGTAATCTACGACTACAGTATACCTCGAAGAGCAAAGGCGTGTCGAGAACCACCACCGAGGCGCCCGTGATGAAGTGCATGAAGGCCTGTGATTGATATTAATCTACCGTATCCTAGCATAATCAATGGATCTACTGATCTACCGTATCCTACCGTAATCCACTCCTCACCTGGTAGAACATGCGCTTGCGCACTGCCGGATGCGTGATCGCGTTGAGACGACGGCGCTTCTGGAAGGTACCGTAATTGATCGATAATAACTACCGTAAGAGACGAACAACGATTATAACAACTAACAGGTCATAACTGTTTGAATTGCCGGATCTAATAGAAGGCCTCTCCATAGTGTACACTCTTTCGCTGGTCGAATAGACGATAGATTGTGCAGAATGGAGAGGCATACTATATTGGAAAAGACTAATAACTGCCGAAGCTATTAGTGTTCATCATCGAGCACTATCTGCTTGATCAGTATTCCATCTACCGTTGACTTTAAAAGTACTGTGAACTATCATACGATCGATAATATGCTAAAAGCTACCGTAATCCTCACCTCGGCATCATTGAAGATGAGCTTTCCGACCTTCTCCCTGTTCATCACTCCTCCATTCGCGTCATCGAAATACTCGGCACCGAATTCCGCCCTGATCGCATGCCAAGCCGCCTCGCCCGGTTCGACTACTGTAAGTGATTACGGTAATTGATTGAGACTGGACTACTGTAAGTGGTTACGGTAATCGATTGCAGCTAGATTACTGTAAGATATGGGTCACGGTAATCAATATTAGGTGAGCTAATGAAAGTGATTATGGTTATCGATTGCGACTGGATTACTGTAACTCATTACGGTAATCGAATGCGGTTCGACTACTGTAAGCTAAATCGGTAATCAATTGAAGCTAGACTACTGTAATAGATTACGGTAATCTGATATCGTGCATGATATGTAGTGCTGCCAGATCTAATGGTAGCACTCTCCATTCAGCACTCTCTCACGCTACGACTGGTGAGAAAGTGTGCATAATGTAGAGAGCACTATTCAATCAGGCTCCAATAGTGGAGGCTGTCCTATCCTAGAATACCATCCTCTGTCCCTTATATCGAATGAATGAAACTGATCAAATTCGCAAGTGTTGCCGGATCGAATAGTGCGCTCTCTATTCTGCACATTCTCTCGCTTGTTAGATATGCGAGAGTGTGCAGAATGGAGAGAGCTAATTTTCGATCCGGCTACACTAATTCTCACACAACGAATCTATCATCTGATCGTTCGATCGATATCCAACCAACTACCGTACCCTCTCTGGCGATCCTATCCGCATCGATGACCGGAATGCCCTCCCGCTCAAAGATGGAGGATACCGTAGTCTTGCCCGTCGCGATTCCACCCGAGAGCCCGACAATGAGCATACTGTAGCCACTGTTGATTGCCCTATCCGTCTCTTTCCAGATACAGTGTTATACGAGTCATCGATACTCTTCTTCAGGTGTACTGCAACTACCATCGTCAACATATAATTCTTTACTCTCTCTTTCTTCAACGGCCTTCTAAGGCCACACAAGGAAAATGTGCTGTACAGAACGAAAAACAACGATCGGAGGTACGGTAGGCACTCTCCTCATTCTCCACACTATCGTCTGCTTCGCATGCGAGAGATCACGGAAAATGAAGAGAGTGGGGGTGCCTAGTTACTCTTCCGCCCTCGGATGTCTATCGATCGATAGCGTCCAGTCCTCCGAATACGGTAGCCTGATCGATCACCAACAATATAAATACAACCGTCGATCGGGGCTACCGTATTTCTAGTGGATCGGTCACAAGCCGATCGGTAGATAAGCCCGGGCTTACGGTAAGTTTGGGCACAGGGTACAATCAGCTATTAGCGGGGGGTTACGGTAACGAGTATCGTAAACAATTTGTGAATGCGGGGTAGGTCTTGTACACATAACTTCAATCGGAGTTTCGCTATCTGCGGTGTGGAAAAGATGAAAAATGGGGGAAAATGAGAGAGCGACAGGAGAGAAAAGCAAGAAAATGATGTGCAAGAGGAGAAGAGTGGTGCGGGGTGAGTGTTGTGCATTCTACAAATTGTGTGGGGAGAGGTGAGTGGTGTGAGGTGGACGTTGCAAAAAAACACGAATAAAAAACTGGGAAATATTAAAATCATGAAGAAATCGAGAGAGAGGAGAAAAAAGAGAGAATGCCCGTATTAGCCAGAAGCCACAGTAAACGACGAAGAAAAAAATGAAGTGGAGAAGTAGCGAGGAGAAAATGTGTGTGTGTAGCGACAATAATTGTGTGAGTTGGGGGATACTGTATCGCAAACACAATCCAATAATAATATTACGGTAATCAATGCTCAATGGTATACGATAGGACGGGGGGATACACTGATTATCGATTTTTTCAATTTTCAAGAGTGATTAAATGATTGTAAGGCGCAGTACTGAGGGAAGGGACATAAGTGTATGATCGTGGGCGTATGAGGTATATATTGAAAGAGGAAGAGTTTGTGTGTGAACAATCGATAAAAGGGCGAGACAAATCGATCGAGGCAATGCAAGGGACGAGAGGAATACGGTAGGCGGGGGGTACTGTAGCGAGACACGCGCACACAACAGAGTCGAGAGGGGGCGGGGCTTCACTTTGCAGCCGGTGCGGCAGCTGCAGAGCCGGCTGCAGCCGAGCTGTTCATGAACATGCGCATGAGGGCTGCGGCGTTGGGGTTGATGCCCAGGGAGGATGCTGCGGCCGCTTGCTGCTGCTGCTGTTGCTGCATGAGCAGAGCCGAGATCAGCGGGTCCTGCAATACCGTAACTCATCACTCAATTCTTTGTAGATCAATAGTACTGTGATACAATTGCTACACCGTAACCCATCAATACAGTTACTTCTCGAGAGCTCATAACTACTGTAATCGTTGCAATACACTAGACCATGAGTATACTTCATCTTTTGATGTGAAAGGGGCCAATTTCAGCACAGTTTTCACGTTGTTGGTTTGTGTTTCACGTGGAATACTCAAAATACAGCTAGACATAGTCATTAATTCTGGTCAGTTGGATTATCGACAAAAATATAATCACTCCTCGATAGATCGGCATTACTGTAACCAGGCTACCGTACCATGTTGCCTCCGCCGAGCAGCTGCTGTCGTGCTGCGGGGTTGTTGAGGAAGGAGGACTGCGCCAGCACCGTCGCCAGTCGTTCCAGCTGCAAGGCGGCGATCAATAATCAAATCTACCGTAGCCCGCAATCGATCATTATCCGATCTATCAATAAATATTCCTTCGAGCTACCGTAACACACATTCTACTGCCAATTAAATGGGCTAAAGCTCTCTCCATTCGGCACACTCCCTGGTATGTCTCAGCGTGTGTGCCGAATGGAGAGAGGCTACCCGAAATTGATCAAAACTACCGTACCTCCGAATTTATCGCAGGCGCCAGGCTGGTGGGCGTGGCTTGCGACACGGGAGGAGGCGGGAAGGACGGCGACTGGGTGGCCGACGACATCTGCGGCACGGAGGAGGGGAAGGAGGAGACGGCGGGCGGAGGGGCGCAGGAGGTGGGTGTGCGACCCGCGTACGCCCCGAACGACTGCTGTTGCTGCTGCTGCTGGTGGTGATGGTGCTGGCCGTTGCGGGCGCGCGACGCGGCGCGGCCGCCAGCCGCCAGCGACCGCAGCTGCTGCAACGAGTCCTCGGCCGGGCTGCTGGCTGTCGCAGCTGCAGCCGCAGCATGCTGCTGCGCCTGCTGCAGGGTGGCCAGCCCTTGCAGCTGTCCAGCTGCAGCAGCGGGCGAGTGCTGCAGGGCAGCAGTGGCTGCTGCAGCCGGGGTGCCGGCTGCGGCGGCGGCGCCGGCCGCCGTCACTCCGAGCGGCATGGCGAGTCGGGCGTTGAGCGCGAGGAGGTGGTCCCTCCTCTTGGTCATGCTCGACAGCGTGTCCTCCAGTCGGCTGTTCTCCTTCTTCAGCTGGTGCAGACACGACAGCAGCTGGGCAACTGCAAATAAATGCATTTTAAAATTTATAACTCACGGCAAGTTTGAGTTTCACGCGCACTAGTTAACCGCCATCAGCCTTTAGATTCAATTACACGTCAGACATCAGCGATTTACAAACAAAATAAAGTATTTCAATTGTTTGCCCATTTCTTCCACCTCTGAATTTTGAGTTTCACGCGCGCTACACAACTGTCAATCGGTCTTAGAAATCAATGGGGCGTTGATGGGCTGTGGTCAAAATTCAATCAAAGAATTTCCTAGAGAGACAAATATTTTACGACGAATGTAGAATTTTAACCCTCATTGGTTTGTGTTTCACGCATCCTATTCAGCCATGTTCTAATTCTATGTATCAATCATGTCTTGCCGGTACGTAAAAAAACAACAAAATCCAGGGAGAATTAAATGCACTAGATTACTGTATCTATGCTGGGAGGGATTACGGTAGCTCCCGGGATTACGGTATCCTACCGTACTCACCGTCAAAGTGGCTGTTGCTGATGACGAAGCTGCTACCCTGCTCCCACTGCCGCTCCAGCAGCTCCTCCATCGTCGCGGGCACGCCCTGTATTTATAAAAAATTATTAAATAATCGATTATCTTGATATTCAAATTAAATAATAGTCAGCACGCCCTGAGGGGCAGATATTAGAATAGGAATTTATTAAAATCATTATTTAACTATTTATATTATATTATATTGATAATATTATGAGGGGCTCTGAGGGCGGAAATGAGTAGCGTCAGAAATAAGCGCAAAAAAGAGTTAAGCTCAGCCAGCAATGGCCTCTACATTTTGCACACCTTTGCGTGTTAAGGCAACAATGAGAGTGTACGAAATATAGGGTGAGAAAATCGTATCGGCCAAGAGCGAGATACTGTACTCTCGAACATAATAAATAAATAAATATAATAATAAATTAATAAATTAATTGAAAGATAAGCAGCGATTAATACCTGAGGGACGCCACCAGAGGGACCGCCGAGCAGGGAGGAGGAGGAGGTCGAGGGACCAAGAGTTAGACCTGAGATGAAATTGATGAAGAGAAAGATCAGATCTACTGTAGGCGAGAATAATTCTCATTGATAGCGGAATTCCTTGATTTCATAATATTTGGTTACTAAACGAGATAAAATCAGCCACATCTAGATGCGTCAAGAAATACACAAGCGCCGAAGCGAGAACCCACCAGGTGAAATTAATTTTTCAGAAGACATTTCCAGCTATTGTAATTATTAGATAAACCGAGATTGTGAGCAGGGATATGATCACATGAAAATATTTTCTAAATTTTTCCTAGACTAGCGTAACATTGGGCATACCGTAAGACGAGGCTACAGTAACCTGGATTTGGCATGAACTCACCTCCGGTCATGCCGTTCAGTCCCATCGGGTCCACGATCGATCCGCCGCTGACGTTCGCTGGAAAGATATTTTAGAATTATGTTGATTTCTTGTTCCAGCTAATTATTAAAGACTTGGGAAATCGTCTGATAGAATAATGACACTGTCTCTGAGATTCCGCACGAATTTGAAGATGAATAATCAACAATCCTAAAGTGGAGAAAAATCTGTTAAACCCATGGGAGATGAGTCTGAATGTTTTAGCAGTGATTGTTTTACCATTTAACAACCAATAGGAGTCTTTCAATCTGTTTTGCAATCGTTTTCTCAGCGAAACGACGAGCAAGATGTCGGGTAATGGATCATTCCGAGGGGAGAATGTCGGGTTTCTCATTTCTCATTTCTCGCTCGCGCGACCCGGCGCAACTCTACTGTCTCATATCGGATGATAAAATCAAATAAACTTTCTCATCACCCAACTTAAAATATTTTCTCGAATTTTCACTTGGTTTCAGACATCTCTTGCTACTGTCACTTATTAAAACCTGTTGCCTTTCTCTCCTATCAATATCGGATCGTTTTCCTATGAACTAAAAAAAAATCTCAATTGGTGATTTCTTGTTACTGCAACTACCCAAATTGTGTGAATTTTGTCCAGAAACAATGGGATCGACAATGAACGATACTGAAAAAATAAATAAAACTCACGCTTCACATCCACGTCCGTCCTCTGGTGCAGCTGCTGCGCCTGGGCCGCGGCCGCCAGCAGCGAGTTGGCGCGCTGCGCGCCCATCGCGTACGGCGACGCCTCGGCCGCGGATGCTACCGACGCAGCAGCCGGGTGTTGCAGGCTGCGCGCAGCGGCAGCTGCCGAGGCGGCCGCTGCGGCTGCGGCTGCTGCAGCCGCCTTGTCGACGCGCTCGCGCTGGAAGTCCGCCACCGTGTCCTGCAAGTTATTCGGGGTAATTTCAGTAATAATATCAGTTCCCGATCACCTGAATCCGTGCGTCTACCGTACTCACCGATACGAGCGGTTCCACGGCGTCCAGTAGTTCCCGGACGGAGCTCTTGGCGCTGGTGCGCGCCCGCTTGCTGCTCTTGCCGCCGCCCTCGTGATCCCCCTTCGCCGCCCGCTTCGAGGTCGTGTGCGTCGAGACCGGGAAGGCTGCAACGATCGATACTTTGCAGGCTACCGTAACCTAGATCATTCCAGATACAGTAATCTCTAAAAGCTAATTCGATTCAATTATTCATCAACCCGAGGGGAGCATGCGGCGATTTTGCGATTATTTAGTGTATTTCCGCAATTTTGATACTTGGCGAATTCTGGTTACTGAGTTCCATCAAAAGTTGTGGATATTGTTTTGAAACAATTTCGATGCGTTGTATTTTGCAATAAAAAACAATAAATAGTCAAGCTTCAATCAGCAAAATAATAATCCTGCTCTGCTAAAAATCAAACTTCAATCAATCGATATTTCCATCTACCGTAATCTGTTTCCATTTTAATCAATATGATCTACCGTACCTCCCAACCCGGCCTTGGGCGTCACCAGTCCGGCTGCGATGGCCGCTCCGACGGGCACGCTGCCGCTCACGCTCGGATGCACGTTCGGGTGGTTGTGCGTCGTCGTCGAGCCAACGCCTGAGCGGATTACGGTAAGCTTACGGTGTGATTATTGATTACAGTAGGCCAGCGTGGGTCAGTTGGGTCACGTCTAAGGCTACGTACACGGTATGCAAAGAGGGTAGAAAAATCGTGATCAAGAAGCATCACCAAAACTGCAGGCAATGCTACAATATGCAACGATTTTCCTTTGCGAAAATGGATCTTGTATATTTTGCACACAGCGAGCAGAGAATATTGACACCTAGAATTAGCTCACAATTTAGTATAGTGCGTGAAACACAAGTGAATCAGGCTGTCTAATCAACGAACTCCAAATCACAAGAACTATCCAAATTCACTCACTCGTGTTCAGCGCCGACAGCATCGTGGCCGAGTTTGCAGCAGCTGCAGCCGCCGCAGCCATCAACTGCGACGTCGACTGCAGATGCGGCGAGGGAGACGCGCCACCGCCGCCGTGCCCATTCAGCGCTCCTGCGAGAATGGAAAAGTTATTACTCGATTGATAAACTACCGTATCCTTAACACAATAAGCACTCGATAATATTTTTCATCAACAATTCATCAATACTGATACCGTATCTCTTTCAAATAAGCCATTTATCGATAGCTCCTCGCGCTACCGTAACCTTCAATCGATATCACCGACTACCGTATACCTTTCGACGTTGACGGCGCGAATCCTCCTCCTGACGACGTCGACATCGGCGAGGCGGCGTCCGCTAATCGGTTGTGGTTCGTGAGGTGGTGGGCGGAGCCGTTGCCGTTGAAGATCGAGGGCGCGGGAGAGGCGCCGCGTCCTGAGAGGAAGAAAGAGGGTTATGGTAGGAGTCTAGCATCGATCGGGTACTCTAGCCAGAATCCAGAAGTACTGTAGCTATAATGATAGGTATTCTGTAACTGTTTGCAATAGGAATACCGTAGCCTTCATCATACTGTAGTCGATCGATATCGGATACCGTACCTAGTGTGGTCGCTGCCGAGCCACCCATCGGGATCGACGATGACGGCGATCCGGAGGCACCGCCGGGGACACCAGATGCCGTCGACGTCGAGGGGCCGGGCAGCGAGGTGGAGGCGCCACCACCGTGTCCGTTGAGATGGAGCGAGTCCTGAGGGGAAAAGATGGTTACGGTAGTCGATTGATAAAGGATACCGTAGGAGGAATCGAGGTACACAACTAGAAAACGCCCGTTAATCACCTTGAGAGGCGGGGTGGCTCCCTCCTGGGCGAGGCTACTCCTCGACGATGACGTCAGGGGCGGGGAGAAGGTCGTGCTGCCGGTCAGGTCGGAGGTGCTGGCTGCAGCAGCTGCAGCGCTGAGAACCGTTGAACCGAGCGAGGGCTCGGATCTGGAAAATATTCTTAACTCACGCCTCATTCATCTCTAAGAACCCGCTAAATTGCGCAAGCAGTAAAAAGATAAAAGAGGAAGTGGCTCAGACATCCAAGGAAGTAAAGACGACATATGAGGATTCCGACGAATCTGCGATTGGAGGAAACATCATCATAGCCAGACAACAAGAGTGATTGCACTGGGCGGGAGTCGAACCCACGACAGTGCGATAGAGAGGCAAGCGCTCTAGCCACTACACCACGGGCCATGTTGCCTACTGCGCTCTAAAGCGCGCACATGTGGCGATCGTTCCTCTCTTCCATATCATTATTGCGCACTGGTCAATATCGCTTGAAGCACTATATAATCTCTCTTCCTCATCTAAACAACCAAGAGTATTCACTAATCTCCCCCACCCATCACTTCTCACAAAAAGTAACGAGCAACGAGCGCTTACTCCCTAATGACTGTGCGGCCAAAAACCCCGCTGTCCTACTTTCTCAACTCACTTCTCAGAGAAATTACTTCGATAAACAATAAACCTACTAATTTCCAAATAGATAAATCATTCCAGGCTCTTGTTGATTCCCAGAATTATCTGGTAGCAGTAAATTTGGATCTTCCGCAGTCAGTTATTGATCGAAGAATACGCTACAGTAACCCACTACCGTACTTCCCTTCCTACCGTAACCGTACCTCATCTGGTCGATCATCATCTTCTCTCCGTTGTTCTCATCGGCCGGCGGTCGTTTCGGCGTCGACGATGACGTCACTGCACTACCGTATCTAAAAGATTACTGTACTACACAATAAATCGATAAGGAATACTGTAGCTGGATGGTATATCGATTTCTACCGTACCCGCCGTTGCTGTGGTGGTGATTGCTGTCGCGCACCGAGTTCGACAGGCTACCGTACGCCGAGGACGAGGAGGAAGAGTACTGTAAATCGAAGATTATAGCAATCAGGCCAAGCTACCGTATCTAACTATGCTATCGATATCTTCTCTAGAAATATTTCCAGATCGAAAAATATTCTCTACATTCTGTGCACTAGCTGATCAGGGCGACGATAGTGTGCAGAATGGAGAGTGAGCTACCGTACCTTGCTCTTGTGCTTGCTGCGGTCGCCCGCTCGATGATGGGAGGAGTGATTATCGATCGTCTTCTCGATGGAACGATCGATCGAATTAGAGTGGGCGGAGGGCAGAGGGCGCACCTTGCACGGCGGCACTATCTTGATCGACGGATCTTGCGCCTTCGAAAAATCAAAAGTTATTTAGACGCTAGTTCTCGATCAATCGCAGTTACGGTATAAATCAACAACTGGTGGGTATGATACTGTTGATCGATAACTGATGGTATTTCTGGATCAATTTCGGTACTCGGTCCCTGATGCACTTTTCTCTCTTTTCTGATGATGTGTCAAAGTTCCGCGATTTGCTCGCAAAGTTAGAGAGAGAGAAGGAAGGAAGGAAATGCGATCGGTGGTGAAAGAGAAAGAGAAAGAGCAAGTGCAGAGAGTGACAGACGGACAGAGTCAGTCACACAAAACGAGGAGAGAATTCGGGGCGAATACGCGAATGTCTCCTCTTCAATTTCTCTCTCCATTTCTCCTCTGCGTCTCTGGCCTCTCTCCATTGCGCACACTCTCTCGCTCTGACCTTCGCTTCTCCCCATCACAAATTCGTCCACTGTGTACTCTCTGACCGGCTGGCGCTCTCTCCCCTCCCCGCTGTCTCTCGCCGCTCCGATTCCGACTCTCGCTTTACGACGAGAATCGACTTGCTGCCTGCCCGCTCTCTCAAATCTGCACACTCTCTCGCCTGCCTTCTCTGTCTCTGCGCCCTCTCGTGGTCACGTTATCTCTCGCTCCTCGGCCAGATTGCAAACGATTGTGTGGTGGGATGGATCAGTCAACTGGGGGGAGGGGCGAGAGAGCAAGCGAAATCGAGAGAGTGGGTTAGAGACGAAAAGTAAGGGGGAAATAATAGCAAGGGGTAGATCACGGATGTGACTCACTCTCTTTCTTTAGTACAGCGCATAACAAAATGATGGGAGGTGAGGGGAGGAAGGAAAGAACGATACTTTTTTGTTGTTGATTCCTTCCCTAGCCAAGCTATACGCACATGAAGGCTCTGTGACTAATGCGTAGAAGCAGTGGTTACGTCATCAAAAACGAGTGATGACGTTTCGGATTTCGCTCTCTCCATTATGTACACTATCTCGCCGGTCAGAAAACCGAGAGAGTGTGCAAAATGGAGAGGGATAGTTTCCTCTAGCTACATCGCACGCTATTCACTGTAGCCACATGAGACGATGACGAAGACAAGACAACCTTCTCAGAGTGAACAACAACAACAAGGTCATCATTAAAATGGTGAGATCAAAGACCAAAGATCAAAGATCACGCGCCTCCTTTTCCTCTCTCTCTTTCACCATGCGCACCTGCGCGACAACATAATAGTATACTACTCGAAGGAGGGGGAATTACTCCCTTTCCATCCTCCCTTTCATCCTTCCTATTGGTACCTTCCTTTCTTTCTCTGCCGCGTCTCTCCATTCTGCCCGCTCTCTCACCATCTACACACACACACTCAGGTCCATGGAAACACAAGGGGGACTATTCGCTCCTACCTTCCCCCCTCGGGGGGAAATGGATTGGCATGGATTGCGGGCGACAACTGAGACAAACAAGCGATGAGCAAGCGACATTTTTCGTTTTTTTAAGATACAGGAAAGAAGAGGGGAAACATGAAACTGGAGATAAGCGCGGGATCAGCAAAATTCGTTAAAGCGTAAAATCAAAGTATCAAAGAACATTAGCGCCAATCAGAGATGCAATTAGCCCTCCGGCAAATCGTAAACTTCACACTTCGCCATATGATCGATCTCGGAGCACACGTGCAACAATCAATAAATGGCATGAGATGAGAGTGCAAAGATCAAAGATCAAGCTCCCCGGAGAGAGTGCTTCTCTCGCTATCTCTCATCAGATGCCGCGCGTATCCTCTGCAGTGCCAGCGAGAACGGAAAGAGTCAGACGAGGCAGAGGGGAGAGAGAGAGGGAGGAGCGTCTCCAAACGGTCAGACACCGCGACTAGAGAGCGTGTGAAAGTGAGAGACCGGCAGATCGTCGCGCCTCCCTAGCGTATGCAAACACTGTGCGCAGCGAGGCAGGTGCCGCGACATTTCTCCATTCTGCACACTCCCTGGCCGGTTGGAGCTACGAGATAGTGTGCAGAATGGAGAGAACGACTATCCGGCAACAGTGGAGGAAGAGACCACATAGAATATGAGGAGCAGAGAGACGGGGGAGAGAAAGGATGGTTGCAGAGACCTTCCGCTCCCCCTGTGCTTTTTCTGTTGTCTGTAAGTAGAGCAGGGTGGGGCGAGGGAGTGTGCGAAAGAAAGAGAGCGCGCAGAGAAGCAGAGACACAACCCCCATAACGAAAAGCATCCCCTCCACTCCCCCAACTGTACTAGCACCATCCAACCCGGTTTGGAAAGAGAAGGGAAGGGAAGGGAAGAAAGGGGGGAAAGGAGCCCCAGGCATCACCATTGCTCTGCTTCTCTGCCGTCTCTCCTCTTCTAGCACACTCTCTCGCCTCCCCTACATCCAGCCGCCGGAGATCTGTCATTAGCTTCTCTTCCGTCTCTCCATTTCACATGCTCTCTCGCCTCTCGACTCTGCGTCTCTACCCACTGGCCACTGCTGCCAGCCACGGAGATGTCGCCTTCGTCAAAGTTCAGAGGAGGAGCGAGAGCGGACAGAGAAGCAGACACAGCGAAAAAGTGCGGCCAATCGCGGATGCAACGTGGTTCTTCATCCATCTCTAAGTGCTGAGAGGGGACAGAGACGCAGGGGATTTGAAGACTTGGACTATCAATACTAACTGTATCGCCAATATACTTCGCAGAACACTCAAACAAAATTGTAACACGTAAAACTATGCAAAGTTCAAGAATTACGAAGGTACTAGGTTGCTAAATCTGACATTCTAAAGAAGAGCCGAGCAAGGGACAGAACAACTTCCTCTTTATATTATCGTCACTTCGTCATTAGGGGCTTCTCCTTGACGATGACGTCATCACTAGGCAATCATGGCCCGACCATGACGTCTTCTAAGCACGAGAGACAAGAGAGCGGCAGACGGTTAGACAGTGAGGCGAGATAGCATGATAAATGGAGAGAGTCACGAGTCGTCCCCTCAGGACAGGCTGGCTCGCCATTCAGTCATCTGACCCACTTTCTCTCCGTTCGCAACACTCTCTCACCTTTCGTCTGCCGTTTCTCCATTCGCCCTGTTCTCTCGCCCCCCCTCTTTATCCAGTCCCATCCATTCCGCTTTTTCACGTGCTACTGTCAGAGAGGAGAGAGGACGTGAAGGGACAGAGAAAGGCGAGAGATCACGCGAAAAGAGGAGAGCGCAGACAGACAATGATTCACCCCACAACTCGCCCTCTTTCCGAGTGTGTATGTTCGCCGGTCAATCATTCGGCGAGAGATAGTGTAGAATTAGGAGAATCCAGACAGTCAGACAGCAGCGAGAGAGCACATTAATAGTGGAGAGCGGCTGAGAATAACCGTGACCTCCACACGCATACACCCCACCTTCTGTCCCACTCTGCCCTCTTTCTTTCTCTGATGCTCTCTCCATTCTGCACACTCTCTCTTCTCACCCATTCATCGCTTGTGAGTGTGTGTGGATGGTCTGACATTGGATTGGCTAGAGATACTGGTGAGAGTTGAGAGAGAAGCGAGAGAGCACGCAGAAAGAGGAGAGTGCAGAGACAATGACAGAACGAGAGTGGCAGACGATCAGACAATCCAATCATCCGACAGATTCGTGTTGCGAATCTCCTTCACCCTATCATCACACCCTCTGCGACTCTGCCCTCCCTTCATCCATCTCTTTGTATTCGGCAAAATTGGCTCGAAGACGAGATAGCGTGGCGACTCAAGAGAGTCTAATCAAGCGAGCCTTTTCTGGTACGACCGGATCTCTTGGTGATTCTCGGGGCGAGGGGCGAGATAGTGTGCACAATGGAGAGAGTTGATGTCACATTCACGCTAGGCTGCACTGGATGCGAGTAGAGATTGACAAATTGGCGTGCTTGATCGAATAATGACTCTCTCCATTCTGCACATTCTCTCTGTGGTCAGAAAGAGTGCATTACAAGGAGAGAGCGCCAGACGGTCAGAGTATCATCAACATCACTTGATTCTAGGCTCTCGCTTCCACAACCGGTATACACAGCTTCCTCTGCGTCTCTGCGCTCTCTTTAGTATCACCACTCTCTCCATTCTGCACACTCCATTATTTCTCTAACCGACGAGAGAGTGTGCCGAGTGGAGAGAGTCAGAACATCAGTATTGATAAGGAAAGGACGCTGTCCGTCCAAAGAACCACTCTCGATTGATCGATGGGGGGCGCATCATGTCCAAGACAGAGATGGAGCTGCTGCCTCTCTCCATTCTGCACACTCTCTCACCTCAAGTGAGAGAGTGCGTGTATCTGAGAGACGAGACAGAGATCAATACAGAGCAGTGAGAGAGGAGGAAAGGGATACACACATACAGTCGAAATGCATACAGAGTTGGCCAATTGTCTGAGTGAGAAGGGAGGAAGGAGAAGAGGGCAACCAAAGAGAGAGTGGTAGATCAATCACCATGATGACTCATCACCGGAACTACCGTAAGCGATCCGAGAAAATCTGAGCAGGACCCGGTACTGTATCATCAGGTACCGCAGCTACAGTATTTCACCCAGTTATCGATCAGCGACCCTAATAAGATCAGTTATCGATCGCAATCTATCGTGCGCGTCGAATACACTAGTCATCTCACCGCTTTCTTGAGATGGTGCGCGCAGTAGCCGCAGTACTTGACGTTCTTGCTCGCGCCGCCCTCCTCGCACAGCAGGCCGCGACGCTGCGCGCACGTCACGTGGAACGACTGTAATATGGTAGGGATTACGGAAGGATTGGAAGAGTACGGTAGGTTTGGGATACAGTAAGATGTGGATTACGGTAGGTACCACTATAGGATACGGCATGGATATATTTTGTCCATCAGGAAATGATCTGACGATTGGATCGAAGCATTCCCAGCATCCTTTGATCACCTATTGAAACGCAACTACGTCTAGAATGTGACACTGGAAAATAAAATAGAGTGGGATGAGGGCCGAATGCAGTAGGTCTTATTGATTTATTTTTTCGCAAAATTCGCGCTGCAAGATTGAGCAGAAACATTCCTATCTGGATTTATCACTATGTTGAAGCACAACTCCGACTATAATGTGGGACATCAGAAAATAAAAATAGAATGGATGATGGCCTAATGCAGGAGGTCTAATTGATTTGTTTTCAGTGCGAATCCTCCAAAAATAGCATTCACAACTAATCTTAACACCACATTGAAGCATAATTCTGTCTGGAATGTGGGACACGAAATGAGGAGGTTCTAAATAGATTGGAAGATAAATGTTAAGATCAGAAATATATGGACAGAGCGGAAGAGAGCGGAACACCGAATGGCATTGAATCGCAGCGCGCACAACCCCTTTTCACATCCTAGTGAAACACAACTCTACCTAGAATAATTTTAATTTTTTTTCGCTTCGTCAACAACAAAGATCGCGCTGCAGCGAAGGAATATCAAAATAAAATAATCGATAGCCTCAACTAAACTACAGACATCAAAGATCAAAGATCATCAACTACCGTAATCCACCGTACCTTCTTGCATCCGGGCCGGTTGCAGTTCATGCAGGCGCCGACCTTCGCGTGGCGCGGCTGTCCCTCGTCATCGCACAGGTAGCAGATACGGTCGAAGCTGAGAGATGGAGATTATCGATTGATTGGAATGGATTATTGATTAATTGGAATGGATTGCCGAGCGATTGGCATGGATCAACGAAAAAATTTAATATAGTTTTTTCTTTACAAGTTCAATGAGGAATTATTGAAACAGCCGTTGCATCTAGCCTATCAAAAAGGCGTGAAACGAAAGCGGTGTAAAATTTGTCTTCAAAGGCGACTAAAAATTAGCAAATATATTCCATTTTCCGTGCTGGTTTCTGCATTAAAGATCAACGAATACATCTTATTTTTCGAATCTTAAAAAAATCAATAAATCAATAAATCGATAATCGCGCTCACCGATCCTGCGGGACGTCGTCGAGGATCACGGGGTCCATCGAGTGCACGTCGCCGAACTTGACCTCGGGGATGTACAGCGCGCAGATCACGTGCGCCCACGCTGCAAAATCGATCGTTCATCGGTTACAGTATTCCAGTCAGGGTACGGTAGTTAATAAAACCAGTCATCGATCGGCAATGCGGTACGGTACTCACAGTTCTTGTCGGTGCGCTTGAGGGCGCCGTATCCGAAGGGGCAGAGATCGCAGCGCGGCGGGTGCGAGATGGAGGGCGCGGAGAGCGGGAGCAGGCCGTTGCTGCGGTGCTCGGCGACTGCAAGAGATCAAAGATCAGTCGATAGAAGAGCCAACAACGATGATCAAGAACATTCTCAGCGCGCTCTACAAGAAATCGGCGAGGAAGAAATGTGTTTCACCCTGTCTATATTATCCAACTAGCGTCGGTTCAATAATGTTTCTATACCGAATAGTGAAATAATAAGAACCATAAGATAATTAGCGCAAAAACTACGACCCAGTCGTACCGTATTATAAAAAAATGAATATCTCCTCCGACTACCATACCTCCGTTCGTCTTGGGAGTCGCGACGCCGTTGGTGGCGACCTGGCACTTGGCGCACAGCCACTCGCCCTCCGGCACCTCCAGGATACCGTAGCACCCTGAATATCGATCAGTTTTCGATTTACCATTATCCACAGGATACAGTACACCCCGGATGCTAATTGTGTGCACATTTTCTGATTTAAAAATTTACAGCAATAATTCAAAAGAAAAAATCGCAATCAAGTTTCACCGAGTTACGTTTGTGTTGCAGCGCTTCTACGAAAGCATGTATTTCAGTGAAGGAGCAATGTCGTCCTGATGCGTAGGTGAAAATAATTTAAGTAAATATGCAAACCTTGATGCACGGCGACCTCGCAGTCGGGCCCGTCACAGTACACGAGCGGGTTGCCTGAGAGATCGATCATTTAGATGTCATTTAGGTTTTTGCTCTCTCTATTTTGCCCACTATCTCGCAGGAAACGAGGCGGTGTGCATAGTGGAGAGAGAGCTGAAAACCTCTCTCCAATCTGCACACTCGACCGTACCATTCCATCCGTTCTCGTCCGAGCACACGCAGCAGCCGCCCAGCATCTCCTTCATCTGCGCGGCGGATGACGTTACCGCCGAGGAGGGCGCCAGCGTCAGCGACGAGGAGATCGACGAGGGGAAGGGGAGCGCTGAACGGGTAGTAATTATAAGTATACAAATAAAAATAAATCAGTGGAAAAAAGCAAAGGGAGCTAGAGATAGTAGCCAAAAATAGCATGAATACATGGGTATAGGAAGAAGGAACGAGTGTTAATCAAACTATTCTTGGATGAACCCCGATCATGAACTACGATAGTGAAGTTTACGTTTCAGGACTTTTACGAAAGTAGGTATTTTGGTGAGCGAGCAATGAGTCTCAGAGTGGCGGAACAAATATAACCAAATATATTGATTTGTCTGTAGTATCTTATAAACATACTACAGATACATCAAAGAAAGACACGTTGCGTGGCTAGGAAATGCGAGAGTGAAAGTTAGTGTTTCAGTACTTCTATAAAATAAGGTATTTTAATGAACGAGCAATAATGACTGGTTAATTAACAAAATAATGATATACGAAGAATTAACTCACGTTGCTTGGCTATAAGCAGAGCAGCGGTAGCTGCTGCAGCTGCAGCTGCGGCCGCGGCTGCAGCCGGCTGCGATGCTGCACCGGCTGCAGGGAAGGGCGAGGGAGAGGGACTGGGAGAGAGCGAGTAGGACACCAGCGAGTGGATCCGGTCTGCATACAATAGTATTAAAATGTTGAAATATTAACAATACGAAGAGCTTTCGTTTGCAAATGAAAGTGTACAACGTGCTTATAAAAATAATAAAGCAGTAGTAAACAATAATTCTCACCCTTCTTCTCTGCTCCGTTGAGCGGGTGCACGAGAGTGGACGACGTCTTGGATCAAATCTGAATTAAAATTATATCTATAACTATTTTATTTTTAGAAACCAGTTTGAGAACAGATATGTATGCAGAGAAGGATACATTTGGCCACGATTTGTCAATTTAGAAACCATAGACATTCACGTTTCAGCAACTCACTACATTTTGAGAACTAATGATGGAGTGATCGAATGAGATGCAGATTGGGAATTCAAAACATACAGATGAGGCCGTTTGTGTTAGGATCAACAAGGGTTCGCCTGTGATCTGGAGCATCAGAAAAGTCCGAAATGTTCAAAAGATGGTTCCTGGGGTAACTTTTGATTCTGAATCGACTGAAGTTTCCAGTTTTTCGATAGGTCCCTTCCGAACTGAGTTATGGATCCATGTTCATTCGGCCAAATTCTTATCCAAAAACAAGAAACACTTGTTGATCCTAACACAAACGGCCTCAGATATAAATAAATCAATAATCTTAAATCAAATTCCAACCTGTGCCGCCTACAGGGCACGACGCGAGAGGGCGATTCGGTGGATGGGTTCTTTAAATAAAATCGTTATTTAAAATAAAATATATCACCAACTCATTCGATTCATTGGACACAATGCACAACGCCTAACTAGAGAAACATTATCAACCCCACCAGAGCAGCACGCATTTTCTCATGTATCTTATGTAATGGATGGGATAAGAGTGTTTTTTGAAAATTTTAATTCCATATTTGCAGACTGATGACTAGCAATCAATCATTCTTTTCAGCGTTCATCGAAACCCCGAATCACTCCGTCAATGCTTATATCCTTTAAACTCTCACTAGAATTCTTTATTCTCACTCAAAAAAATTTTCGCATACGAGGCAAGAGATTACTAATCCACGCCATTCAACCCTTTTCATGTTATCTCGAAACTCTGAATCACCACGAATATGGGATTTCGGTGATCAACATCATAAACGTGGGAATACCACTCGTAAATCCCTTCTACAACTACGAAACCATTCTATTAATACTACCACCGTTCAATCAACCTTTCGATCATCATGGAAACCCCGAATCACCATGTACATGTCCAGATCCTGACTCTCACCAGAATTCGCTAATCTGACTCAAATATTTTTTCTTCGAGAATTCCGAATCGCGCAATCATTAATTCCCACGGTTCAATCAGTCTTTCGATTGACCATAGAAACCTCGAATCACCCGGTCAAATCTGTCTCTTGACTGATGATTCTCACTAGTGTATTTTTTCTCTTCGAAAAATGATAGATGACTGAATGAAGACCGGGAGCCTCTCTTGACTCACCAGAATGAATTATTATTTTAAAAATCAGACATGCCACAACAACTAATGCTGACCGTCTATCAATCTTTCAATCATCGTTAGAAACTCCGAATCACCCTGAACATGGCTAGATCCCGACTCACTAGAACACTATTCGCACAAGTATTTTTTTCGCGAATATTATTATCCACCGATCAATCAATATTTCGATTACCCATCAAAACCACCCCTTCGAATGCAGTCTTGACTCACCAGTAATCCTGGCTCTTCTTTCCTTCTTCGCTGCTCTTCTCTTCTCATGCCCTTCGTCAATCGACGTGCGCACTGCGGTCTCTCGGTATTTTGACCTATAAATCAATCGATAAATCGATGTTTCGACCTACAAATCGATCGATAATCTGTCCGAAAAATTTACGAAAAAAAATAGAGAAACTAGGCGATCGATACGGTGGCGCTGTCGACAAACGAACGGAGGTGTGCGCAGAGGAGGAGTAAACTAGAGGGGAAAGGGGAGAGTGGGGCGCAGAGTATTTCCACCTCCCCCCCCCCCTCTCTAGGGGTCAGCGCAGAGACTAGGAGAGTGAAAAGTGCGAAAGTAATGGTTAGAGATCACGCGAAAGTGAGATAGTCTCTCTCTGCATCTCTAGAAAGGTGGAGGAGGAGGGGGCAAACACGAATTGAGAATACTGGACGAGAGATTCGGAGGGTGCAGACAGGTCAGAGAAAGATGAGAGAGCATGGCAGAGTGAGAGGGTCGGGGATGTGAAAGAAATGGACCCTAAGTCGGGCGATTGGAAGGGAGAGAGAGGGGGGAGGAAGTCTCCCTCCCCTTTGCTACGTGTGGTGGAGACAGTGTGTAATGTCACACGGTATATCAGAGAGAGAGAGAGAGAGAGAGAGCGGGGAGAGGAGAGATTGGGAATGGATTGGGATTGACCACTCTCTTTCCTATCGGATAGATCTTTGCTCTGCGCGTCTGTGCTCTCTCCATTCCATGTGTTCTCTCGTCTCTCTAGAATAAATCAAGTGCTATCTGATTCTCTCGTGACTCTCTCTCACTCCTTTTCGCATCTTTCTCTTCCTCTTCTCGAAAAGAGAGGAGAGATCGGGAAAAGATACTCGCTATCCCTTCTCCTAGTCGAATTTCCCCAACCACGAAAACACTGCTTTGAAATGGATTGGACTGAGTCTTTTTCTCTTTGGACTGGGAATGATCTACTAAGGGATAAACACTCCTACCGTACCCCCGACCGTAAGATTATCTGTGTGGAAATTCTAAGCTCTATTTATTTTGCCTCCCCAACAACCCCCTATCCTTTATTAGAGTGCGGGCGCCACTATCCACTATTATTCCCTTGAGAGCAGAGGTATTCGGGCGAGAGAGCAGGCGAAAATGAGAGAGTCCGGACGGGGTGTTAGACGGTCAGAGAAATAGTACGCAAAAAGTGGAGAGCACTCATTTTCAAGGAAAAACGAACGAAGCCCCTACAGTCCAAACAGCTTCTCGCACCGCTCCCCCCATTCCCCACGCTCTCTCGTTTGCCCTCTGCATCTCTGCCGCCCTCTCGATTCGCCACGTTCTCTCGCCTCCTATCGCAGCCATCCATCAAAATGACATTGATAAGGAAATCATGCGAGCGAGAGGCGAGAGAGTGTGGTCGAGGAAGAGAGTGCAGACTGCTAAAGGAGAGATCATGCGTAATCGAGAGAGCGCCGAGACAATTAGAGCCGACATTCACATGAAAAACCACCCCCGATAAAATCTCTTCTCGATTCTCTCTCGCAACTGCGAAAAGTGATAAGGGTAATAGTGTGCAGAGTGGAGAGACGGCCAACAGTCAGACGGCGAGAGATCACGCCAATCTCGGAGGGCCCAGACACACATACAAAATGCGAGATAGCATGGCGAATCGAGGGAGCGGGGTGATCGTACGATCTCTCAACGGTCGTTAGTGATGATACGGGGAGAGATGGATCTCTCTCCAAACACTCACTCGCCTACCGTATTCCTCGCCCAGTTATCGATCCCTCGTTCCTTTTGTATACGGTATATGCTTCTCCCTCCCCCCGTCCCTCTTTCCCCACACTTGTTTTCAATGGAAGAGGGGGAGAGAAGAGAGAGGGGGGAGTAGAGCACCACACACACATACTATCGACCCGTTCCTTTCTTTTCTTCTCCCTCCCCCCTCTCTGGACCTAAGGGTCTGCGCCGGGGCCCTAGAATCTTCTCAATGTCCTCTAGTCCTCACAATGCACCCGGCTCCACTCTCTCCGCTTCGCCTTATCTCTCGCTGCGTCTCTCTTTCTCTGCGCTCTCCTCCCTCTCTCATGCATACGTTAGTACGGCGATCGATCAAAGTGGACAGCAGCAGCCTCGAGGGTCCTTCAAACCCCCCTTATGATGCGAGAGAGTGTGCCGAATGGAGAGGGCGTCTGCATCTCTGGCGTTAGAGAGCGTGCAAACCGTGGAGAGCACGCCCCTCAGCGGGAGGTCCCGAATCGACCGCGGGGGCCGGACAGACCGGAGGAGCTTCTTCTCTTCCCTTTCAGCTGTTTTCTCTCACACAACTGCTGCCCAGTTCCCCTTCTTCTCTATCGATCTGACCCCCTCTTCTCTCCTCTCAGAGGAGAGCCTGGGGGAGGAGGAGGAGTGTACCAAACCAATTACACTACTCCTGCTGTTAGAGAGCGAGCGAGATGGAGAGAGTCTCTTCCTCCTTCTCTCTCTTCTCGAAGATGACATCTTCTAGAGAGAGGGGAAGGAGGTCACGCACACACGAGGAAAGAGAGCGAGCATATCGCATCATCTCACAAATTCTGGCTCCGAAATTGGAGTTATCCAATGAAAATTATGATAAACTTCATCTTAGCGTTGAGCTCGAAAGCAGATGAAACCACTTCAGGGAAACTATCCAACATTTCCCATAGAAACCAAGAAAAACGACATAATGACGACAATCTCCCTGCACACGGAACTAAAACACACAATCTGTTCCCAAAAAGTTCTTCTCAGTCAACCTACCACCAAATCTTACTATTGAGATGTTGAATAATGCAAACATGGCGAAATCAGACAACCAATCCATCCCAACAAAGTCCAAAAATCTCCATCACCGCCATCAATATGAGTCGATCACACTGCTCACCCTCCGACATGGGGGCTGATTCACTCGCCTCCAAACCCGTCTCTCCCTTCCCTCCCATTCCTTATCAAGCGTGAATCTTCTTCGGGCGGTGATAGATAGGTGAGGAGGAGACACTCTTCTCAATTGACAGTAGAGAGGGAGAGAGAGAGAGAGAGAGAGAGAGGCGCAGACGGTCAGACAGGGTCAAACAGTGTAGGTCAGTGGCCTTCAGCGCCCCTTCAATTATTGCCCCCCCCCCCCCCCCCCTTCTTCCATTCCAATTCACCCCATCCCACTACTATTGATCGAATGGGTGCGAACAAGGGACAGACGATGTATCCATTCCATCCATCCCAACTCAGTCCAAAACCTAAAACTAGCTATAAATCGATGGAAAACGTCATAATATGCACTATCCTAGTGATAAAACCGATAGTCCAATGGGTGTCCAGGGTAAGAATCCATCCCAAAAGATCATTCCCGGGATCCATTCCACTCCGTCCGCTCCGGATCGATCGGAGCTGGCGGGTCTTGCGCGCGGAATGCGGAGGAGAAGAAAGGAAAAAGCAAACACCCCCGACGAGAAAAGGTGCATTCAATACAATCGGACAGCGATATCCGATAGACGGAGAGGGGAATGGAGGGGAGGGGGGGGGGGGGAGGGGGAAAAGGTGAGACGACCCCCAGAACAGGAAAGAAAAAGTGTTCGAGACTAGGGATTCCGAGCTTTTCAGTTTGAAAAATGAATGAATCTCGTGAATGATTAGATAACGACCCGGCCAATATCTCATCTAAAGGAAGCAAAAGATTTGAAAAGTGGCCGCAAAATCACCAGCACATCCCAATTCTACATTCTGATACGTTTTACAAGCCGAAGCCTACCCAAAAGGGAAGAGTTCAAAATTCCTAGAACTCAAACTCTTATTAGGACTACTTTTCAAATTTACTACCCAAAAAACTACCCACGCTCGACTTCTTCCTTTTTAAACCCACCAATCTCCACCAGGAGAACCCAGAAATACTGAATCGATCTAATCGATCCCAAGCCAGTCCAAAAATTTAAAACTAGGACAAAATAGAGTTAAATTGTGGGCTGGATGGGCCCATCAACTCCGTGCGAAAGCTAAATTCGAAACGACCGGTGAGTCAACCTAGATTAGATGCGAGCACACGAATGACCTCGAACTCACCGAAACGCGACGCGAATATGCCCAACTTGATCTACCAGGGGAATACGAACGAAAAATAGTAAACTTTGTCGAGAAAAAATCGATGTGTTATGACTAGGGAACTGTATTGGGGGGAATGAAGAAGAAAAAGAAGAAGAAAGAATGGGAATGAATTGGGGACGAGCGAGAAGAAGAGGAAGGGAATACATTAGATGGAGAGAGAGAGAGACGAATGGGGAGGGAAAAGGGAGCAAGGAGGAAAACGAGAAACGAGAGAAAATGAGGAGAAGAACTGTATATTCTCAAGACGGGAAGGAGGACGGAGAAGAGTTGGGAGGAACGGGGAGGGGGATCGAAAAGAGGTAGAGAGAGATGAGGGGAGGAGAAAAAGGTACATCCATCGAATCGGGTCGAGGCTCACAGCATACACAAGAGGAGAGACAGAGCAGAGGAGGAGGAGGAGAGGAGTGGGGAAAGGGCGAGGGAGTGGGGAGAGGAGAGAGACGCAGAGAGACAGCCGGACAGTGAGGAGGAGACGAAGACACGAGGATGGCGAGAGAGCGCGTGGGGGCCGGAGAGTGCGAGACGACGAGAGGGATGGCGAGAGAGCGGAGAAGGGGAAGAAAAGGGTATTGATCGTGGCGGAGTCGCCTGGCTCTTTTCTCCTTCTCGACTCGACTCGTCAAATAGCCTCCCTTCCCCTTCCCCCTTCATCTTCATATACACTCGTCTTCTGCCACTTCCAGCTCACTAATCGCGAAAATGGAGAGACGAGAGGCTAGAGAGCGCGTAGAAGTAGAGTGTAAACGGGCGAAAAGTAAGTATTTTCGATAATTGAAGAAAGTAACGCGTAATTAACTGCTGTGCGCTTAACGAGTAAAGATAATAGGAATTTGGAGCATCAACCCTTTGATAAAGACCAATTTAAGTTCAAAATAACGGACGATATCGAGAAAAATATAGTACGATTCGTGCAGAACTAGATTTATTGAAAATGCGATTAGCAGGTTGAAATCTACCGTAAGTCGTGATTGGAAGGACCAAGTGAGGCGGAACTAGCGCACGAAGATAGTCGACATTCGGCAATATAGTGAATAGAAAAAGAACACGGCGAAAACAGGAAAAGGCGAGCGAAAATCGATCCCGAAAAATGAGTTGAGTGGTCAGCGCATCGATAACTCAACCGAATACCGTATGCTCAAGCCTACGATGCGGACTGCATTTCCCGGTTCTTACTTCCCGCTTTGTGTTCGGCTTACTTTTTCTTACTGCTCTACTACTGTGGCTGCATCGTGTGTGGAGGAACCCGTTTATTTCGATCAATCAGCTAATCGACCGACACTTACACGATAGTCGCTATCCAACACGTAGCAAACCGTTCAATGGTGATTTGATCTACTTTCTGATCTACTTGGAATGGATATTTGGTCTACTTCCTTATATCGATTATTATTTTGGCTTGGTCGTGGTCATATATCGCGTTGTAAGGGCCATTGAGGGCGGAGTAAGGGGAGGCAGATGATGTTCCAATATCCCAGATTTCAGAAGCGATCTGTAAAATCGTACTCTTGTTACAATTATTATTATTATTAATATTAGTTAAAATAATTTATCAAACACACTTGAAGCGGACTCCTGTAGAGTTCGCCGCGGCTCCTGGAAGCCTCACAATCTGCAAATTATTGTATTAATCATTGATAATATTAATGAAATAAAAAGAATCAATAGAAACACAAAAATACTCGAATAAGGGAGAATACGAGGCATACCTTCTCTTTGGTCATATCCATCCAGAATTCGGCGGATATCGCTCCTGAATCGATGTTATTGAAATAAACATGGAAACTATCATTGAAAGTAAGCATCTCTCGATTCTGCACGATCTGCAGAACGGCGAAGAGATTGTGCGAAATAAAGAAACTACCGTATTTTGATTACCGTATTCAAGTGACCTACCGAAGAAGTAGTCTCTGGACAGCGACGTCTCCAGCGGCGTCTGATCATCGTAGTAGTAGTGCTGAAGATTATCGTAGGAATGCAATATCGAGTAGTAGCTCTCTCCATTCTGCACACTCTCTAGTTTCTCTTGATGCCGAGATAGTGTGCAGATTGGAGAGAGTGTTATTCGATCCGGCAACACTAGTGGCCGTTTCCGTAATCCTCCCTCCACACTCTCAGATCTTTCCATTCCGCACTCTCGGCTGTCAGTCTGGATAGGGAGTGTGCAGAATGGAGCGAGCTGGCTCGTCAATAGTCGATCAAGTCCATTGCTACCGTATCTCTCATATAAATATATAAATGCAGTGTTCGATCGTTACTTGCATCATTACTAATATAGTCCACCAGTATACGGTAGCAAGATCAAGTCTGAAGCTACCGTATCTCGCTCATGAAAAGTCAGTCCTCGATCGTCACATTATCAAGTCAGCCCACCGTAAACCCAAAATAAATCAGTTCTCGATCTCTCACTTACATCATCACTGACATGCTCCACACCGGGCATGGTCACTCTCGATCGCAGCAGGCAGAGGCCATTGGTGTACGTGAACATCTCCACTCCCGCCACTTGGATGCAGGGCTGAAGTAATAGTGTTACAGTATACCGTAGTCATTACCGTAATCATCGTATGTCGGGCTGAATAAAAGGGGGGGGGGATTAAGTTTCGTAATCGTTTACATATCTCTTTTACAAAAAAATCACTCATGGATAGTTTCGCTACTGCATCTCGAGACTTGAATCAAATAATTTTACAATACCCTCCCAAAATGGATTTCGAATGCGAAAGCTTGTGCAGAATGGAGTGAGCTGGCAGAATTTATATTCTATGGTATGCCCCTGCCGAGAAAAGTGTTTTGAAGCAATCCAACTACACTTATGATTTTACCGCATTATGAAACTGTCAGAATAATCTCTTACTTTATCCGCAGCCGGTCTAAATCGAGCGTTGATGAATAGTCGACTCAGCCTGATGCCGTCCTGCTTGTACATGCCCTTGTCGAAGAAGCGAGGAACCACGACTGACACCACCTGAGATTACGGTACTCATTACCGTAATTCTGCTGGATCGACAATTTACTCTCTCCATTCTGCACACTCTCTCGCCGATCAGGGGGATGAAATAGTGCGTTAAATTCAGAGAAAACCAATCGATCCGGAAGTATTTCTAAATGCGTCACCGCTCACACGCTTCATACCAGTCATGGTTCCATTCAACGACAGCTGAAAGTCAAGGAAATAACGAAATCGAACTCACACGCCTGCCTTCATTGCTGACTTGAGGTGGTGGGAGCACCCAGTTGCCTGAACAAATAATCACTTGAAAGAAAAAATAAATGCAAAAAATTGTTCCGATGCCGGGAATCGAACCCGGGCCTTGCGGGTGAGAGCCGCAAATCATAACCACTAGACTACATCGGATGGTGAATAAGGGAGCTAAGAGTGCACTCTTGTCTCCCCGCCGCGCCCCCAACTCCCTTTAGTGACAGCCTCTCTTCCAACGCGCATCGCTTTACAAAGTGCTATCTCATTTCCGCACACTCTCTTGCCGGTAAGAGAAACAAGCAAAAGAGTGTGCAGCACAGCTCTCTCTCTTCTGCACACCTTTTCGAGTCTCTGACCGTCGATAGAGTGTGCAAAATGGAGAGAGCTATATTCGATACTGCAATTCTACAAACTGCACCCACCTTTCGTTGCCTCACAAATCGACAGCACTCCCTTCACATCGGTCGCAGTGGTCGAATTCACAGCCTTGCAGCCAGTCGGCAGGACGTTTATGCAGCTGCAGCTGGTCGCAGAGGTCGCGGAGAATCTACAATTACACTTTTCGCTCTGAAATTGTTGATATATATCCGATTTTGAGAATTTCTAAGAATTTCTAAGAGAGAGCATCGTTCTACTAATTACTATGTGGAATTTGAGTTGTAAATTTCTTGATTGATATGGGATTATGGCTTCATGAGAATTATTAGTTGGATTCTTTCTAGTAAAAGATGTGAGAGAAATCTCTAGATAATTTTCATAAATTTCCTTGTAGGGATGTCCACCCATTACCTTTCGTCTCCATTATACCCAAGGTTGGGTGATGGTGACGCATTGGGTGATGCTATCGGACACAAGAAGCCCATTTTTTCAGGGAATATTTTCGCACCACTATTACCTAGTGATGACGGAACAACTCACTCAGACTTATTCTTGCACTCCGTGTGATGGGTACACTGCAGGACTCCCACAGGGACAGACGGACACTCGAGGAGGATGCACGAACGGGAGGAGACGGGGCTGAATGAGATGAATGAATGGGAGATAGGTTGATCTTTGATCTTTCATGCCCCCATCTCTTTTCCCCGTTTTACCGCAACTGGGCTCTATGAAATTCCTTTTCATTGTATCAATGAAACTTTTTTCATTCTCACTGGTACTCTCGAAGCCAACGCTTCAAATGAGTTTCAACACAACCATATCTGACCAGATCTCTGATTCCTTTGATTTCTTCAATTTTTTCTGCTCAAAACCACTATAAATGGCGCTAAATCTACTAACTCATCATTTTCTTCGGAACTTCCTTTGTTGATCATTGACAGAAGAAGGAATGGCGTGCTGAATGCACAAAATTCTCACTGAAAATAAATGAACGAACCTCGCCAAAAGCATCAATCCAATCAGCACTGCTAGTAACCTAGTCCGCATCTGGAAAGTTCAAAAATCAAGTTGGAAAAGATCAAAGATCAAACCGAGTCCGGAAACAAGGATTGCAAATTGGCACTCAGATCTCTCAGAACGACCTGATTGTGTGCAGAATGGAGAGAGGTGATATATTACTTAGCTTTCCCTGGGAACTAGGAAACAACAAGAAAAATCGATCGAGAAGTTGCGAGTGGAGGGTGTAGTAAGGGGAAACTGGGTAGAGATGAGAGAGGAAAGAAAAATGAGAGGAAGAGAAGAAAGAACAGCAATGTAAAGCAGTAAACAGTTCGTGTCTACTCACACAATATGATTGTTCAACCGAAACCGACTCTCCTCAATTCGCGTGCTCTCTCGTTTCTCTGATCAGCGAAAGAACAAGCGAACTTTGGAGAGTCTGTACTCGCTCTTTTCATATCAGTTCTCTCAGCATTCGAAGCAAAACGCGCAAGATGGGCGAGTATCAGGTTCGAGGAATGTTATTTAAACCAGGCTAGAGTTCCTCGATTGAACAGTATCTGGCAATTATGCGGACGATCTCAGAGCGGTGAAGCAGTGTGCAGAATGGAGAGGGTTGCTGCTTGATTCGGGAATATGAGAGCAATCGATAAAGGGGTGAGGTCAGAGTGACTCACGGGAGTGGGGGGGGGGAAACTTAGTGATCACTAGGTTGTAGAGTGCGATGAAATGAGGTTGAAAGAAAAAGAGAGAGGGAAGATGTATTTTTACTTTCTCAATGATTGTTGGCCGAGTTCATTGCGTGTCATCATTTCCTGTAGTGATTCTTTTCGGTTTTCGACTCTCTCCATTCCGCATACTCTCTCGTTTCTCCGACTGGTGAAATAGTGTGCAGAATGGAGAGAGCCAAACAGAATTTACCTCCCTCATTTCCAGCCTATTTTTATTGATAAATTACGAGAGTGATAAAATCTTTTCCGACTCATTCAAACCCGATAAAGCATGATTTTTGATCACCTCGACATCACTTTACCACAAATCCATTCGATTTCGTTCGATAATAGTGCAGCCTGATTGAATAGCTGCTCTCTTCATTCTGCACGCTCTCTCGTTTCTCTGACCAGACATAGATAGTGCAGAATGGAGAGAGCAATATTCGATCTCGTAACTCGATTGGACAATTGCGTCGGTCGTGAGGAATAAAAAGCTGGCATCCACATCCATTTCACCACTCGAGATGAAGCTCCTCATTCTATTCTGAGATTTCTTTCTAGTCGTTCAGTCATCTTCGAAACGCTTCAAATGTTAGTCACTTTTCACCCGAACGAAGTCCGCCATTTAATTGTGTGGAATGACGATACATAATGGTCATTCTGCAAATAATGCATGCTTCAGATGAACGGGCCTTGGCAAAGGAGTCATGGAAATTATGCTACGAGAAGTGCGAACCGTACCAAAAGTATTACGAACGGTACATGAACTGCGCGATCAAATGCGATGGAGAGTACGAGGATATTTCTGATGACTTGGATGAACGCGATGAGCTGACTGAATATGAAGACACCCCTGCTCTGTAATATCATCGATAAACGGTGATCTTATCCTCCCACGTCTTGAGCGAGAAAGGTGGCAAAGTGAAGGCAGATGACACCTTTCCCTCACACATTCTGATCCTCTTTCTCATTCTTGCTACCATATTCTAATCTAGACAGATGGGGCATATTCATAGTTGGGCTCTCGTCATACATGAGTAGAGTATGGGACCTTAGATGACCACAGTTTGCTCTTTGATCTTTGGGGGAATTGAGAAATCGTTGTGCACACCTACCGTAACCCAAGCCACGCCCCCTTGGCTCAGTGCCAACTACCGTAACTCAAATTGATCTTTCAAGTTAATCTTTGATCTTTGATTTTTGAACTTTTTATAATTTTTGATCTTTGATCTCAAAATTTAATTTTTCAATTCTGATTCGAATAAACACGTCATTATTTTTTCCAAATTTTTCATCAATATTCCCCTTGGTATAAACGTGTCTAAACATGTCTTAACATGTCAATACGAGTTACGTCAGAATAAAGTTTATCTTCACATTTGACATCACAATTACAGTAATCTAGTTCATCACCACCATCTCTTTCTGTAGGCGATCAGGAAAACGCAGTCATCTCTCCACATTCCCAAAAGTTTCTTGCAGAGAATCCGATCCAACGGCATATCGGAATTTATGACCATTCCAGCTGAGCGCAAGAGAGGGGTCGTAAAAAGGCAAGCGTCCGATCTTAAGAGGTGAAAGAGAGTAGATAATACCAGGCAGAGAAGAGAATCAGAGACACCAGTCAATACCGGGGATCTAGAGCAGAATGAGCAAACTTTGATACACCATCCACTTTATCTCAATTCCATACAATCCAGCATCAGCAATCAGATACACATTATTATTTAATAGCAGTCAATCGATTCACTTGTGCTTCTTCTTCTTGTGGGCGTAGAGGGAGGAGGCTCACGAGTAAGCCCTTCCGCACACCTTGCACGTGAGCGTAGTCCTCGGGAACTGAAAATGCTTTCTTCAATATCACTCCAACTACCGTACAACTTACGACTATGAATATGCATGTGAGCCACAAGGGCCGCCTCACACTTGTAGCTCTGCCCGCACACCTCACACTCGTGGTTACGATCTGAACAATCTCTCTTTATTCACATCTACAGTAACCCTCACTAACCATTGTGCACCACCTTGTGCGCGGACATTTCGCCCTTCGTGTAGAAACGCTTTCCACACTCCTGGCACTGGAAGGGCATCGTGTATTCATCCTGTGCTGAAATTTCAAGGATTACGGTAGGTGTTCTACTCCATTCTAGATACATTCATTAAACCTCAAATGACTAACCACGATGTCTGCGATTGAAATGGAGCTGAAGCTGCGCCTCACAGTAAAATTCGTGTCCACAAACACGGCAACTCAGGCGGGCGTGAATGTGTGCACGCTGGTGTCTCTTCATACTCACGGAGCTGATGCTCGACCACCCGCAGTCTCCACAGGTCGAGCGCGTGTGGTCTAAAGTGTCATTCTTAGGAATTGCTAACGCCCTCACAATCAACACACAATGGAAAATACTCACCTCCATGGGTGATCTGGTGCATTCTCAGTGCCTGGCGGCGTCGGAACTCACGGCCACACGTTCCGCACTGGTAGACGGGGAGGAGATTGGTAACTAAAAACGTAAATTTTTCTTTCTGCATTGTAAGCGCTCATTAGTTGTCAAGTAGCGGTGCTTACTTCCATGAATTCCCATGTGTAGTCTGAGCGCAGCGTCGGTCGAGAGAGTACGTCCACAAATGTGACATTGGTTGAGGAAGTTTACGGGAGCAGATGCAGGAGCAGCCATTGTCAGAGTTGGGAGTAGTGTCTACAGTGTGCAATTAGTTGAAAAAAATTATCGCGTAAAACAGAATAATATGAAAAAAGAGAAAAGAGAAAAAAAAGTTGAAAAAGAGGAGAAGGAGGAGAGGAGACCTCTCCCTGTCAGAGGAGGTTGATGAAGTGATCTGATTCTGGTCTGTCATTCCTCAACCACGCACACTCCGCCCACATTTTACTGCTGCATTTGGACAGAGTCGAGGACAGAATTGGCAGACGACATCTCTCGATGAGAGCTTGCGGGCAAGACTGAGCGACTGACCGACTGAACCCTTTTGCCTCCCCCTCGCCTCCCCTCCCCCTACCCCACCAAACTCCGCCCTTTTTGATCCTTGATCCCTCTAACAGTCTGTGCTCTACGGGTGAGAGAGTTGAGAGGAAAATCAAAGGTGAGAGAGTTGAGAGGAAAATCAAAGGTGAGAGAGTTGAGAGGAAAATCAATTTTATAATGTTGGGAGTGTGCGCGGTTGCTGACACGATGGCCGTATTGGACGAGTGCGAGCGAAATGGTGCGTTGCGTGGAAAGTTGGGCCGGTATCAGGCGAGAGATTTTAACGTGCGAGGAAGAGTGAACATTCAACGGATTCGTGGAAATGCACCGGTAGTTGTGATGCGCTGTGACGATCCGTACGACTGGCTATCTCCCGTTTACGGTAGCCAGTTCTTTGTGAACGGTGCTTACCACGTTCACCCACTAGCCGCTCTTAAAAGCGTGCGATCAAGTGAGTCATAATGTGTGTGCAACGTATCGTATCCCATTATTGTTTTCAGAGTGCGACTGCACGCAGCGGACCTGGTTCGATCCGAGTGTTCCCCCCTGGCCGCCGATTAGACCCGTCTGCGCTATCGCCTCTTTTCCTATCGACGTGCGAACGACTGCCCTGATCTACCATGCAAGAGTTATATTTTTGATCTTTGGACTTTGGACTATTATGAACAATTCCAGTTCTTACAAGATTCTTTGGCGAGGGCTCTTTTGGCGGAAACTGGCGATGCTACTATTATCGCTCGTGGACACTGCCTCTGGTAGGTTCCTGCAAGAGAACTTGCGATTGATCTTTGAACCCGTGCCAGGTGGACCACCGGCCCCGCAACAGATCTGGACATTGTTGAACGGCTATGGATTGGTGAGAATGTTCTGGGCGCAGTGATTGGCGATTTCCTTTCAGCAACGCAATCGACACTATGGCTACTGGCATAGTCTCTGAATCTGATGAATAGTGTTGCGCTATCGAAAAGTGTTTCCTCCACTCTGCACACTCTCTCGTCGTCAGTGCAGGGAGGGAGCGCGCAGGATTAGAGGGCTATTGTTCCAACCGGTGTTGCTACTATTGACACCTTTACGATATCATGTATGGGCCCGTGTTAGCGCAATCCCACCTGGAGCCGAACGGATTAGGAGCACCTGCCTGCTGGATAGATGGATGGGTGACAATTCCGCAACTCGACATAATTCGATTACTAGCGATCATAGGATCCTGCCAGAGGTATCATTCTGATCGGCATAACTTCCTCTATATTTTTACACCTCTGCAAGGATCCTAGAGTGGCCATACATCGAATTATATCGAGTTGCGGAAAAAGATAAAGTTGCGGAAAAATATAAGTTGCGGAATTGTCACCCATCCGGATAGATAGAGAAGGGCATTGACCGAATGCACAGCCCGGGATGATTTTCAGCCTTCAGAATGTCCGCCAGGCCTTGATAAGATCGTACTTTTTCACATTTGTAGATATATTTCTGAGCCGATTAAATTCTCAAAAAATAAAAGACAACAGCGGTTGGTGAGGGAACGGGCAACCAAGTGGGAGGAGCGGAGAGGGGGTGGGGGTACAAGTCAGGATCAGGAGTGGTGTGGCGCCCGCTGTCTTCTTGATGGGAAGGGAGCGAGACGGCGAGCGAGAGGCGAATCGATGGAAGCAACGAATCATCAGAAAGCATGGCAGCTGCATGAAACAGTCAGGACCCGGTGCAATTCAGGATGGGTGACAATTCCGCAATTATTATTTTTCCGCAACTCGACACAATTCGATTTCTACCCAACCTAGGACCATTGCAGAGGTGCCAAAATAAAGAGGAAGTTATGCTGATCAGAATGACACCACTGCCAGGATCCTAGGGTGGCTAAAAATCGAGTTATGTCGAGTTGCGGAAATGTCGTTTGCGGAATCCGCAATTCAGTTGGAAGTCACTGCTCGGATTCACATGTCACATGAAGTCATATGCTTCCAAAGACGAAAAAAAGCACTTATGTTTCAGGCTGCTCCTTCCATGCTTTTTTTCGGGTCGGACAAAATAGGTAAGTTGCAGATACTAAGCGTGGAAGTAACAAGGAATACGTAACACGCAAAGAAACTTCCATGTTTTGTGCCAGCCGGCATTTAGGCGTTTGCCTCAAACATCCATGCTATCCATTCTATGTGGTGGGAAATAAGTGTGAATTGGAGAGGGAAGGAGGAGAATGATTTGTTCTCTGAGAAGAGCGAACCACCACAAAGGGACGAATGGCTACAAAGGCCACATGAAAATGATTTGCTATAGGACTTTACTATCTATGCTTCATGCATTCCATTGCTTGAGCGGTTCTTGTTTTCCAGTGTGTCGAAAATTGTTGTCCTAAATTTTTGTGAGTTCTCGTTTTCTAACTGGCCTGAGAACATTGAGGACATAGGGTTCGATTAGAAAGCACTATTGGGGAGCGATGTCCCTTTGCCAATTCGTTCAGTCTCGGACAAATAACAATTTTGTTTTCCTCAGCAGTTGCACTCTGTCAATTTTGATTATGCGTGTAAATTCTTTCTCTGATCTTTGATCAAATTATTTTCAAACTTTTTCCGATCTCTGATCTTTGATCTATTTAGCACGTGCGCCTTATTTTACAGTACCAGGTGATGCACCAGCTTCCGGGTCGGTCTCTTTCGGTTCCCTTATTTCACTACAAAATACAGAAATATATATCTTTCTTTCTGAAGACATACTATTTCGTCATCGTTTAACCGTCTAGCGACTCTCAGATTTTCGCATGATATATATCGTATCTGATACTGTTCGTCAACCCTAACTCCGCCCAGGTCCTCTTCATTCAGCGTGCTCTCTCACCAGTCGATCACCACCGGAGAGCGATGGTCTGGGGAGAAGGCCCCGTCCCTCGGACGTCTTTATAAGGCCCTAATTATCCCTTCCCACCAATTTGTCTTTCCTCTTCTCCACCCCCTCCATTCCTCACTCAACTACAGCATTGCTGACACCCCTCCTACTTTAACCGTATGCCCTCACCAACCTCGTTTCTGATACGTTCAGCTCATTTACATTCTTTTTGCGTTCGTTCATTTTCGTAGAGCAATGCCTTTACTTGGCCTGCCAACATGATGTCTTTCGCTGACTCTTTATTTTGTCTTTTCAGAACTGATCAACGCTCTAGCGAAACCATTTCGGCTCTGATATCTCGTCATTATCCACACTATATGAGGTCGTTTACCTTATTTTTGAGCAAGTGCTGGCACAGTTTAAAATGGCAATTTCCTGAAACTAAGTTTTTTGGGGTTATCGAGAGTGCTGAAGACGATGGGCATATCCATTTTGTCCACAGACCCCTCGTTGGCTCCAGACGGCATCACGTCGAAAACCCGTTTTTACATGCTACTCGGCTCCCGAGAGAGCTAATTTTAGGCGAATATGGTTTGTAGTGTAGAATTGCATGGCGAACACGCATGTCTAGTTCATTTTTCATGATTTTCAAAAATAATTTTTAAACTATCAAATTTTCGTAGTCATTTGTGCCCTGAGCGACCAACATAGATCGATCGGGCGTGACTAGAGGATTCTATATCTATAATATCTTCTTGAAAAACCGTCTGCAAAAAAATTTGCGCTAACATAAAGTGATCGGAATCGACCAGGAAACGAGAGTCCCTCCCCTCCCGTCCCCCTCCCCGGCCCTCTTCCCAGGTCGGATGGGCTAGAGAGTGTGGGGAATCGAGAGAGAGCGCATGGGAGGAAGGGGAGGGACGTTTCCTGGCCGATTCCGATCACTTTATGTTGGCGCAAATTTTTTGCATACGGTTTTTCAAGAAGATCCATACTATTAGGGTGTCCCATAAGTCTTTGTAGTACTTTTTCAAAAATTCTTTTCTCGGTGCGACCACTGTTCTTCCAATTTAACACTTGAGCCTTTGAAATAGTCATACTTTTGAAAAATGGAGCCACTCAGACCCAACCTCACAAAATCCAACCATTCACATTTTCTCTTTAGCGATGAGGTAAAAATCCAGAAATCATTTCTAATAAGTTATTAGTTGACATTGAGTAATTTCCGCCTTATGCCGACGATACTAATCGGCTTACAATAGCACAACGATGGAAAAAAAGAAAAAATGGAAAAAGTGAACCTCTAAAAAATGCATGAAATTGAAAAATCTTGACCTAGTTTTTTCGTTCCTCTATTCAATTTCTGTTCGATTTTTTTAGTGATAGTGCATTATGTTCTCTTGCTTTGGTTTTAATCGGGGACTACCAGGGTCAACTTCGACTGAGTTAGAATTTACCGAAAATAGGGCTCGAAAACTGGTATCCCACGACGTAGTCGGGGGGATACCGCTGGTATTATTGATTTAAAATCCTCTCGTCACGCCCGATCGAACTATGTTGGTCGTTCAGGGCACAAAAAATGACTATACGATATTTGACATTTCAAAAATAATTTTTGAAAATCATTAAAAATGAGCATGACAGGCGTGTTCGCCATGCAATTATACACCAGATACAATTTTCGCTTAAAATTAACTCTCTCGGGAGCCAAGTAGTATCTAAAAACGGGGTTTCGACGTGACGCCATGTGGAGCCAACGAGGGGTCTGAGGGCAAAATGGATATGCCCATCGTCTTCAGCACCCTCGAGAACCCCAAAACACTTAGTTCCAGAAAATGGCTATTTTTGAGCTCTGCCAAAGCTGGTCAGATCTGCTCGACTAATACGCTAACGGCCTCATATCTTTTGTCTAACCGTCGAAAAGTGTTGAGAAGAAGGAGATGCAGAGCCGAAACGGTGTCGCTATATGCACTCTGCATGATCTTTGATCTTTGTTCATCTGCGATATACGGTATCTACCGTATCCCCACGTCCCGATCTACCGTATCCATCCGAACCACAACTTTATATTTCAGTTTGTCCGATCTACACTCGGAACAGGGTTATTCTGCTAGAACAATCAAAGCCGTGCTTTTCCATCTAAATGAAGTAAGTTTGAAATATTCCCGATCTTTTGACCGTATCTGAGAGAGAGAGAGAGAGAGAGAGAGAGAGAGAGTGCGATTTTTTTTCGAAAGTGCAGATCTGGTTAGAGTAGAACACATTCATCGAGGAAGATTAGATAATTGTAGAAAAAAGGGGGAGGCTAGACGTTATAAATATAACGTATATATATATATATATATAAATATCGTACATGGTGGACAAACCGTGACAGATGATCATTGTTGGCCATTTTTGACTTTTTTGACTTCCAGCGAATACGCACTAATAAATTCCAATTTTCATTTCTTATTTTTTGTCCACCCTTGTTTACGGGAATCGGCCGGGCATGTCCTGGTGAAATATTCCTCTAACATGGAGAAAAATGACATCCGTAATTTGAAAAAATTGGTTGATTCCGTAAGCCGGCATTTAGCACACGCGAGGCAGCGAGCTGGTCGAATCGCGTCATCATTTTCAAATTCTCTGCGTATTTTACTTTCCCCCTTATTGTTTAGTCGTTCTGCCCGTATATTTGTTGTAATTATAATGATCCAGAGTACCAGGCCGACCTGGCGGACGCCTCTCCTCGACAACACGAGCCTTACTTGGAGAAGGAATGGAGGTTTTCCTCAAAGTTCCAACTTTCTCTTTACTTTCTTTGAAAATAAGAGTGGGATTGTGTTTGTTTGAGCTGTTTCAGCTCCGTGCCCACTCTCCTGAGGTCCCGGGACAAATTGGGAGACGATGGAGTGGAACAAACCAGGTGAGATCACTCGGTTTCTACTATTGCTTCACTTGAGCGGGCGAAACTGCCTGTTACTATGTTGTTTGAGGGGGTAAAGACGAAAACAGTGCTTCTCCCTTCACTGATAAGTGATAAGTGAACGTCTTATTGCCGTAGATTTATTTTAAAAATAAAATGTTGCCTTCGGTGTTCAGAAAATGGTCCTTCCTCTCTTGTATTTCATCGCTGATGAGCTGTAACTAGTTGGATTTAAAATAAATATGTTAATTCACGCGCAAAAATAGATGAACTTATCAGGAATCGGGAAAACCAATGCTTCACTGCCTGTGTATATTTATTTGTAACATTTTCCAGGCTTTGTTCTACCACCTGCCTTTCCCCCTCGTACGGCTCGTCGGTGTTCTTCCAGGGTTTCCTCAGAGGTTTAACTTTCTCTTTATTTTCTTTGAATATAGGAGTTGTGCTTGGTTTGTTTGGGCTATTTCAGCTCTGAACTAGCTCTCGAGGTGAATTGGGAGCCGACCGAGTTGAATTAACCAGGTTAGTGACCCGAAATCACTCAACTTTTCATATCGTTTCATTTGAGCGTGCGAAACTTTATTTCTCTGTGTTGTTTGAGTTGCAACAGATGGGAATAGTTCTTTGCCCATTACGGATAAGCTTTAATTACCAGTTGTAATAAGAATTATCCCGATTGAGGCGAAGGAATTGTGTTTGATTAGTGGTAGATCAGTCTGCCATTGTCGTGTATTTTCATTAAAATAACTAGTTTCCTTTAATATTAGAAAAAAGGGATTCAGACTGGAAAATATAAAGCACTCCTGAAGGAGGAGCCAGCCATACCACTGCTTCACTGCCTCTTTATCTATTTATTATATTTTCCAGGCTGTGCTCTGCTCCTCGGCCTCTCCCCCTCGTGCGACTCGTCTATCTTCATCTCTACTGATCAGGTTTGAAATTTTCCGGTGGCAATTGACTTGAAATAGGCGGTGTTTGGCTTCGTTGAGACATTGCCAGGCATCCCCACTCCAATTTGCCCCGGCCCCTCTCTCTACTTCAACTCAATAAGGATACGGTGACGTGTATTTTTCTCATTTTCGCTCTTTAGCATTTTTATACAATTAAATATAGAGAAAAGTCATAAATATAAAACCAACAACGCAACAAAAGCCAAGTGACGTTTCAGATACGGTACTAGTCTGATTGGAAAAGTGAAGAAAGAAGATAAAATTAGGTGAGTTGGGATCATCCAAAATACCAGTGCTTGTTATTACAAGCTCTAATAAAGTAGCCCTGTTGTATCGAGCGAATTGTGATCAGAAGGTGGTAGATCAACGTTTAATGGCCGTTTATTTGTTTAAAAAAATACGTCCTTGCTCTTCGTATTTGTCTGGTTTAATTTGATTATAGTTTAATCCACCACCTTCTGATCACAATTGTCTATTCAAATCGACTCTCTCGATCGTCTCTCATTTCCTATACTCTCCCCCTTCTCAGTCGGTCGGATGAGCGAGAAGGAGAACGGGGACCGCAGCCTATCCACTGCCAGGTACGAGAGGGTGTACTGTAGGTGAGGTTACGGTAATCGCGGGTTACTGTGCTATAACCGTATACGGTAATCACTGATAGCTAAAGGATACAGTTTATTAAACTATTTTATTAAAATAAATTGATTCTGACTTGGGAGAAAGGATTAGTAGATTCTTGATTGCACATTAATGTTTCACTGACAGTTTGTATTTTTGTTGTTGTTGTATGTTCAAGGCCCGCTCACTCTCCCGTTCTGCCCCATTTCGGACGCCCTTCACTCTTCAATCTTATTCTCTTCTGATCAGGTTTGCAATTTTCTAATGAAGGTCGAATAGCAACCGGCCGTGTTGGGCTTGTAGCCGGTGACTATTTATTGCTTATTTAAATACGTAATTATCTAATTTAATCAAATCTAGTCAAATCAACTCCCTCTCTGTCTCCTCTCATTTTCCTCTCATTTCACACACCTTCCTCCTTCTCAGTCGGTCGGATGAGCGAGACGGAAGAGGATGAAGCCCGCAGTCCGCCCTCTTCCAGGTACGCAAAGGGGTACTGTAGACGAGGTTACGGTAACTGCGGGTTACTGTACTCTATCATGTCACGGTAATCACTAATGCCTAAAGGATACTGTTTATTTAACTTGTTTATTTTATAAAATAAATTGGTTCTGGCTCAGGAGCAGTGATTAGTTGGACTTTTGTTGCACATCAGTGTTGCACTGTCAGTTCATATTTATTTAATGATTTAATTTTTGAAGGACCGTTCACTCTCCGTTGCTGATCTGCCTCGGATGCCATTCACTCGCTCTCCTTCTACTATGCTGATTAGGTTTGATACTTTCCTATGGCATTATTATCGCAAGTGGCAGCGTTGGGGCTTGTTTGAGACCTTACCAGGCATCCCCACTTCACTCTGCTCCGGCCCCTCTCTACTTCAACACAATGCGGATTCGGTGAAGTGTATTTTATCTAATTTCTGTTTTTTCTTCTTCTTCTTTTTATCTGAGAAACTTGGAAACAATTTGAAGTAGCGAACAAGTAAAACAACAAAGAAAGGGACGCGTTTCAGCTACCGTAATCTTCGAGCGGGAGACAATGAGGGGAGAACAAGGATAACACGAGAACGATGAACAATGATAAGAGGACAAGGATAAACGAGGTCAGTTGGGATCACGAAACAAATAATAACTTCTGAATAAACAAATGTGAAACTTCTGATAATGATAGCAATAGGAAATGGTATTTACAATTTGAATCAAGGATGAAGTCTAATCGAATTCATGGTCTCGGCATAATGTGATATTAGGAAAAGCTTAGTCGTGAACAGGGGCACCCTCATTCTCAATTACTTTTCTCATCTGGGGTTGGACTCGTCTGATATATTCTTTGCATTTCTCAGGGGTCAATGTATCCTTCCACCACGTAGCAATTCCCTCTTTCAGATGGCTGAGATTGGTCGGCTTCCAGCAGTCTTGAAGCCATCGCTTCAAATTCGCCCATACCACCTCGACTGCGTTAATGTCCGGACTTTCCGGGGGCCAGTCGATAGTCTGTTGAGTTGTACGTTGTTGTCCGATTGTTTTAAAATTGTGACATTCTACGCTTGATAGATTTTATGAATGAGAGTATCCGTTCTTGGCTTCGAGTTCGCAATATGTTTACACACTTTCTCGAATGGTTGAATGGATATATAGTGTGTGCAATAGGAAACGACACACCTTGATCTGTTCCCTCTCGAGGTACTCCATAGTTCTTGCTGCAGTATGAGAGGGGGCGTTGTCTTGAATGAGATAGACATGTTCTCCGAACGTTTTTCTGAATTGACACGAGAAATTCCAATACCACAGTTACGATATAGAATACAGTGTTGGCTAGCTATGAGTAGAATTCAATAGTCAAACCTAGCCCATTTTTTGTAAGCAGTCTCGAGTACGGCCTGATTCATGCCGTTGTTGATCTTTGATCCCGAATCGAACATGACGAGGGGAGTAGCGCCTCTCCAACTGATCCCTCCCCAGATCATCACCTGAGATTGGGAGATGTTTGAAGTTCATTATCTCGTTATTACTTCCATTGTTCCTAGTTATTTCTATGGGCACAAGGATAATTATTTACCTTCACCGGGTTCTTGTGCACACTCTTGATTCTCCTCTGAACATCTCCCCTCAAACAGAATACAAATCGATTGTTTGCGGATAATTGTACACAGCATTCGTCTGTGAAGACATGTGCAGTGAACTCCTCATTGAATTCGAGCTTGATCGTGGCTGCGGAGAGTTGATTGGGAATCATCCAAGTAGCAACGGATTACGGTATCGCGGATTGAGGCATACAGCTCCATGTCTTTGATCGAAGTGGGTCGATACTCGCGAGGGATGAACTTCTTCTTCAGCACACGCGCCACTGTGCTCCTGCTTGTGTGGATGTTTTGCTGAGCCAGCAATTCGACGATTTCCCGATAGGACTTATCATCATCATGCCATCCGATGATGCAACCTTTCAGTGCAAAGGTCTCCTGCCTTGCGACTGCAATAGGCATAATATGATCTGCTACCACGACGATCAATATAGCTACGATAGATGTGAGATAAAACGATTACGGTAGATCAGTAGTCATCTTACGTACCTGAATCCGAGATTTGGGAGACATCGGAGAAGATGAGATATCATAAAAGAGAGAGGAAAACACGCCGAAATCAACGTGCAGCAAAGGGGGTGGAGTCGCGCAGCAGCTACGTCAAATGACGAAATTATAGTGATGAAATAGGTCAAAGCCAGCTCAGGGATCTGTATTCTCATCTGTCTGTTAATTTTCTCTTGCTTGTTTCGTCGCGTGATTTTTTTCACATCAGATTCAATTAGTGATGCCGGATCATGACTGGTCTCTCATCAATTCACTAGTTCTCGTGTTTCTTTGATCGGGGAGAGATCACGTAAATTGAGGAGAGTGGGTCTTAATTTGGCATCACTATTTCCAATACAATCGGACAGCTGTCGAATATTCTGAACTTCAGGGAATGTCGTACGCTCTCGTTAGAGACGGAAACCTCTTCAACATCATTGACTTGGATGCCATCAAAGTAGGAGCACCGTCAAAGGCAATGCCTGTGAAGTACAAGACAAAGGGTGAAAAAGGACTGAAGACCGGAATCTTCATTGACTATGGAAAGAAGCACGAGATGGAACAATTGATGGAGAGAGAGGTCGAATTGCTCATGAAGAAGTCGCGGGGAAGGCAGAGAAAAGAATTGACGAAAGGGGTGAGTTCGGCTAATCGTTCTACCGTATAATCTTACCGTAATCTTTTACTTAGGATTATACCACTCGCACATTGAAATGTTACCGCACTCAATACTACCGTAGCACTCATGTTAAAATGCCACCGTACCGTTACCAGATATTACTTTTCAGTTCTCCGTCTATCCAGCAAATGATGAGGAGAATGAGAGAAGAAATGAGGAAGAGGAAGAAGATAGCACAGTCAATAGAATGACAATGAGGACAAGACCCAGCAATCCCTCTAAATCACCTACTCCTTCTCTCGCTTCTTCCGTCCAAAACACCCCTGCAGTGTCACCCTCGCGATCAGCAGCAGCTACAATGCCCCCCGAATGGAATGGATACGTTTAGTGCTCGAGTTCTAGACCTTTCCACAGCTCTAGAATCCCGAATACCATTCAACTGTACACCTTTCGATTACATATGCTGATCTATTTCGATCGATTCTGGATGAGAGACTGGGTCCGATCGAATCTTCAATCACCAACTTGAAACGATCAATTGCAAAAATGGAAAGCAAATCAGCGGATGATACAAATACAATCGAATGTATCAATGACAAGGTTTGTACAATTTTACTCCGTATCATCTGGTAATACAAATACACCACAGGTGAAATTAACCGAGAGCAGAGACAATGGCCTAACAAGCAAGATTGATAAACTATCCAACTCCCTCGATCGAATCGTCGATTCACTTCCAGCACCGCCGCCCCGTGAGTTGTCTGCAATTGTTAAGATTCCTCATTGAAAAATTATTAATTGAGTTGTAATTTAATATCACAAATGAAGTAATGTGTTCAGGATACGACTACACTTACATTCCGAGGGACTATGTGAGACTTCATGATACGATGGGAGTTCACTCACGACGATGGATAAATACATGTTCCCTGACGAGAGACATCTGAAGCTGGAGGAGAGAGACCCTGCAAAAGTGAAATGGTTTTATGATGTGAGTTGGACTTCCCAAGGGACGCGTTTCAGCTACCGTAATCTTCGAGCGGGAGACAATGAGGGGAGAACAAGGATAACACGAGAACGATGAACAATGATAAGAGGACAAGGATAAACGAGGTCAGTTGGGATCACGAAACAAATAATAACTTCTGAATAAACAAATGTGAAACTTCTGATAATGATAGCAATAGGAAATGGTATTTACAATTTGAATCAAGGATGAAGTCTAATCGAATTCATCGTCCCAGATTGAACTATCATGCTCATATTCGGGATTATAGGGATTAGAAACCGATCCATAGGATGCTCCTCTCTGATTGTCGATAGGCATGAAGTCGTCTTCTTTTTCCTCTTGATTGTATACCTCGTGATTGGAAATTCTGGGAGAGTAGGGACGGGGGAGAGAGAAAATGAAATTAATATTGGATCGAATGGGAGATCTATTACGGAAGGGTGAGTGAGAATGTTGGAAATTCAAGGAGGGTATGGGCTGGGGCGAGAGGACGAGGGAACGAAATCATTAGTAGGTCGAATGAGTGATCTACTAGGAAAGGGTGAGTGAGAGACGAAGGGAGAAACAAATCTACCGTTCTGAGCACGAGGGTTACTAGGAGGATGTGGAACCTTCTTCTTCGGATTGTTGTGCGTCCACACATTGTTATTCAATCGTCTCCTCACATCCTTAAGTTGTCGCGTGCGCTCGGGTCCCACTCCCATCTTTCTTCTATGGCAGAGTAGCTGAAATGGAAAATGTCACTCTTCACGAGACAAAATTGGGAAGTCCAACTCACATCATAAAACCATTTCACTTTTGCAGGGTCTCTCTCCTCCAGCTTCAGATGTCTCTCGTCAGGGAACATGTATTTATCCATCGTCGTGAGTGAACTCCCATCGTATCATGAAGTCTCACATAGTCCCTCGGAATGTAAGTGTAGTCGTATCCTGAACACATTACTTCATTTGTGATATTAAATTACAACTCAATTAATAATTTTTCAATGAGGAATCTTAACAATTGCAGACAACTCACGGGGCGGCGGTGCTGGAAGTGAATCGACGATTCGATCGAGGGAGTTGGATAGTTTATCAATCTTGCTTGTTAGGCCATTGTCTCTGCTCTCGGTTAATTTCACCTGTGGTGTATTTGTATTACCAGATGATACGGAGTAAAATTGTACAAACCTTGTCATTGATACATTCGATTGTATTTGTATCATCCGCTGATTTGCTTTCCATTTTTGCAATTGATCGTTTCAAGTTGGTGATTGAAGATTCGATCGGACCCAGTCTCTCATCCAGAATCGATCGAAATAGATCAGCATATGTAATCGAAAGGTGTACAGTTGAATGGTATTCGGGATTCTAGAGCTGTGGAAAGGTCTAGAACTCGAGCACTAAACGTATCCATTCCATTCGGGGGGCATTGTAGCTGCTGCTGATCGCGAGGGTGACACTGCAGGGGTGTTTTGGACGGAAGAAGCGAGAGAAGGAGTAGGTGATTTAGAGGGATTGCTGGGTCTTGTCCTCATTGTCATTCTATTGACTGTGCTATCTTCTTCCTCTTCCTCATTTCTTCTCTCATTCTCCTCATCATTTGCTGGATAGACGGAGAACTGAAAAGTAATATCTGGTAACGGTACGGTGGCATTTTAACATGAGTGCTACGGTAGTATTGAGTGCGGTAACATTTCAATGTGCGAGTGGTATAATCCTAAGTAAAAGATTACGGTAAGATTATACGGTAGAACGATTAGCCGAACTCACCCCTTTCGTCAATTCTTTTCTCTGCCTTCCCCGCGACTTCTTCATGAGCAATTCGACCTCTCTCTCCATCAATTGTTCCATCTCGTGCTTCTTTCCATAGTCAATGAAGATTCCGGTCTTCAGTCCTTTTTCACCCTTTGTCTTGTACTTCACAGGCATTGCCTTTGACGGTGCTCCTACTTTGATGGCATCCAAGTCAATGATGTTGAAGAGGTTTCCGTCTCTAACGAGAGCGTACGACATTCCCTGAAGTTCAGAATATTCGACAGCTGTCCGATTGTATTGGAAATAGTGATGCCAAATTAAGACCCACTCTCCTCAATTTACGTGATCTCTCCCCGATCAAAGAAACACGAGAACTAGTGAATTGATGAGAGACCAGTCATGATCCGGCATCACTAATTGAATCTGATGTGAAAAAAATCACGCGACGAAACAAGCAAGAGAAAATTAACAGACAGATGAGAATACAGATCCCTGAGCTGGCTTTGACCTATTTCATCACTATAATTTCGTCATTTGACGTAGCTGCTGCGCGACTCCACCCCCTTTGCTGCACGTTGATTTCGGCGTGTTTTCCTCTCTCTTTTATGATATCTCATCTTCTCCGATGTCTCCCAAATCTCGGATTCAGGTACGTAAGATGACTACTGATCTACCGTAATCGTTTTATCTCACATCTATCGTAGCTATATTGATCGTCGTGGTAGCAGATCATATTATGCCTATTGCAGTCGCAAGGCAGGAGACCTTTGCACTGAAAGGTTGCATCATCGGATGGCATGATGATGATAAGTCCTATCGGGAAATCGTCGAATTGCTGGCTCAGCAAAACATCCACACAAGCAGGAGCACAGTGGCGCGTGTGCTGAAGAAGAAGTTCATCCCTCGCGAGTATCGACCCACTTCGATCAAAGACATGGAGCTGTATGCCTCAATCCGCGATACCGTAATCCGTTGCTACTTGGATGATTCCCAATCAACTCTCCGCAGCCACGATCAAGCTCGAATTCAATGAGGAGTTCACTGCACATGTCTTCACAGACGAATGCTGTGTACAATTATCCGCAAACAATCGATTTGTATTCTGTTTGAGGGGAGATGTTCAGAGGAGAATCAAGAGTGTGCACAAGAACCCGGTGAAGGTAAATAATTATCCTTGTGCCCATAGAAATAACTAGGAACAATGGAAGTAATAACGAGATAATGAACTTCAAACATCTCCCAATCTCAGGTGATGATCTGGGGAGGGATCAGTTGGAGAGGCGCTACTCCCCTCGTCATGTTCGATTCGGGATCAAAGATCAACAACGGCATGAATCAGGCCGTACTCGAGACTGCTTACAAAAAATGGGCTAGGTTTGACTATTGAATTCTACTCATAGCTAGCCAACACTGTATTCTATATCGTAACTGTGGTATTGGAATTTCTCGTGTCAATTCAGAAAAACGTTCGGAGAACATGTCTATCTCATTCAAGACAACGCCCCCTCTCATACTGCAGCAAGAACTATGGAGTACCTCGAGAGGGAACAGATCAAGGTGTGTCGTTTCCTATTGCACACACTATATATCCATTCAACCATTCGAGAAAGTGTGTAAACATATTGCGAACTCGAAGCCAAGAACGGATACTCTCATTCATAAAATCTATCAAGCGTAGAATGTCACAATTTTAAAACAATCGGACAACAACGTACAACTCAACAGACTATCGACTGGCCCCCGGAAAGTCCGGACATTAACGCAGTCGAGGTGGTATGGGCGAATTTGAAGCGATGGCTTCAAGACTGCTGGAAGCCGACCAATCTCAGCCATCTGAAAGAGGGAATTGCTACGTGGTGGAAGGATACATTGACCCCTGAGAAATGCAAAGAATATATCAGACGAGTCCAACCCCAGATGAGAAAAGTAATTGAGAATGAGGGTGCCCCTGTTCACGACTAAGCTTTTCCTAATATCACATTATGCCGAGACCATGAATTCGATTAGACTTCATCCTTGATTCAAATTGTAAATACCATTTCCTATTGCTATCATTATCAGAAGTTTCACATTTGTTTATTCAGAAGTTATTATTTGTTTCGTGATCCCAACTGACCTCGTTTATCCTTGTCCTCTTATCATTGTTCATCGTTCTCGTGTTATCCTTGTTCTCCCCTCATTGTCTCCCGCTCGAAGATTACGGTAGCTGAAACGCGTCCCTTTCTTTGTTGTTTTACTTGTTCGCTACTTCAAATTGTTTCCAAGTTTCTCAGATAAAAAGAAGAAGAAGAAAAAACAGAAATTAGATAAAATACACTTCACCGAATCCGCATTGTGTTGAAGTAGAGAGGGGCCGGAGCAGAGTGAAGTGGGGATGCCTGGTAAGGTCTCAAACAAGCCCCAACGCTGCCACTTGCGATAATAATGCCATAGGAAAGTATCAAACCTAATCAGCATAGTAGAAGGAGAGCGAGTGAATGGCATCCGAGGCAGATCAGCAACGGAGAGTGAACGGTCCTTCAAAAATTAAATCATTAAATAAATATGAACTGACAGTGCAACACTGATGTGCAACAAAAGTCCAACTAATCACTGCTCCTGAGCCAGAACCAATTTATTTTATAAAATAAACAAGTTAAATAAACAGTATCCTTTAGGCATTAGTGATTACCGTGACATGATAGAGTACAGTAACCCGCAGTTACCGTAACCTCGTCTACAGTACCCCTTTGCGTACCTGGAAGAGGGCGGACTGCGGGCTTCATCCTCTTCCGTCTCGCTCATCCGACCGACTGAGAAGGAGGAAGGTGTGTGAAATGAGAGGAAAATGAGAGGAGACAGAGAGGGAGTTGATTTGACTAGATTTGATTAAATTAGATAATTACGTATTTAAATAAGCAATAAATAGTCACCGGCTACAAGCCCAACACGGCCGGTTGCTATTCGACCTTCATTAGAAAATTGCAAACCTGATCAGAAGAGAATAAGATTGAAGAGTGAAGGGCGTCCGAAATGGGGCAGAACGGGAGAGTGAGCGGGCCTTGAACATACAACAACAACAAAAATACAAACTGTCAGTGAAACATTAATGTGCAATCAAGAATCTACTAATCCTTTCTCCCAAGTCAGAATCAATTTATTTTAATAAAATAGTTTAATAAACTGTATCCTTTAGCTATCAGTGATTACCGTATACGGTTATAGCACAGTAACCCGCGATTACCGTAACCTCACCTACAGTACACCCTCTCGTACCTGGCAGTGGATAGGCTGCGGTCCCCGTTCTCCTTCTCGCTCATCCGACCGACTGAGAAGGGGGAGAGTATAGGAAATGAGAGACGATCGAGAGAGTCGATTTGAATAGACAATTGTGATCAGAAGGTGGTGGATTAAACTATAATCAAATTAAACCAGACAAATACGAAGAGCAAGGACGTATTTTTTTAAACAAATAAACGGCCATTAAACGTTGATCTACCACCTTCTGATCACAATTCGCTCGATACAACAGGGCTACTTTATTAGAGCTTGTAATAACAAGCACTGGTATTTTGGATGATCCCAACTCACCTAATTTTATCTTCTTTCTTCACTTTTCCAATCAGACTAGTACCGTATCTGAAACGTCACTTGGCTTTTGTTGCGTTGTTGGTTTTATATTTATGACTTTTCTCTATATTTAATTGTATAAAAATGCTAAAGAGCGAAAATGAGAAAAATACACGTCACCGTATCCTTATTGAGTTGAAGTAGAGAGAGGGGCCGGGGCAAATTGGAGTGGGGATGCCTGGCAATGTCTCAACGAAGCCAAACACCGCCTATTTCAAGTCAATTGCCACCGGAAAATTTCAAACCTGATCAGTAGAGATGAAGATAGACGAGTCGCACGAGGGGGAGAGGCCGAGGAGCAGAGCACAGCCTGGAAAATATAATAAATAGATAAAGAGGCAGTGAAGCAGTGGTATGGCTGGCTCCTCCTTCAGGAGTGCTTTATATTTTCCAGTCTGAATCCCTTTTTTCTAATATTAAAGGAAACTAGTTATTTTAATGAAAATACACGACAATGGCAGACTGATCTACCACTAATCAAACACAATTCCTTCGCCTCAATCGGGATAATTCTTATTACAACTGGTAATTAAAGCTTATCCGTAATGGGCAAAGAACTATTCCCATCTGTTGCAACTCAAACAACACAGAGAAATAAAGTTTCGCACGCTCAAATGAAACGATATGAAAAGTTGAGTGATTTCGGGTCACTAACCTGGTTAATTCAACTCGGTCGGCTCCCAATTCACCTCGAGAGCTAGTTCAGAGCTGAAATAGCCCAAACAAACCAAGCACAACTCCTATATTCAAAGAAAATAAAGAGAAAGTTAAACCTCTGAGGAAACCCTGGAAGAACACCGACGAGCCGTACGAGGGGGAAAGTCAGGTGGTAGAACAAAGCCTGGAAAATGTTACAAATAAATATACACAGGCAGTGAAGCATTGGTTTTCCCGATTCCTGATAAGTTCATCTATTTTTGCGCGTGAATTAACATATTTATTTTAAATCCAACTAGTTACAGCTCATCAGCGATGAAATACAAGAGAGGAAGGACCATTTTCTGAACACCGAAGGCAACATTTTATTTTTAAAATAAATCTACGGCAATAAGACGTTCACTTATCACTTATCAGTGAAGGGAGAAGCACTGTTTTCGTCTTTACCCCCTCAAACAACATAGTAACAGGCAGTTTCGCCCGCTCAAGTGAAGCAATAGTAGAAACCGAGTGATCTCACCTGGTTTGTTCCACTCCATCGTCTCCCAATTTGTCCCGGGACCTCAGGAGAGTGGGCACGGAGCTGAAACAGCTCAAACAAACACAATCCCACTCTTATTTTCAAAGAAAGTAAAGAGAAAGTTGGAACTTTGAGGAAAACCTCCATTCCTTCTCCAAGTAAGGCTCGTGTTGTCGAGGAGAGGCGTCCGCCAGGTCGGCCTGGTACTCTGGATCATTATAATTACAACAAATATACGGGCAGAACGACTAAACAATAAAAAGTAAAGTAAAATACGCAGAGAATTTGAAAATGATGACGCGATTCGACCAGCTCGCTGCCTCGCGTGTGCTAAATGCCGGCTTACGGAATCAACCAATTTTTTCAAATTACGGCTGTCATTTTTCTCCATGTTAGAGGAATATTTCACCAGGACATGCCCGGCCGATTCCCGTAAACAAGGGTGGACAAAAAATAAGAAATGAAAATTGGAATTTATTAGTGCGTATTCGCTGGAAGTCAAAAAAGTCAAAAATGGCCAACAATGATCATCTGTCACGGTTTGTCCACCATGTACGATATAATCAGTATGAGAATTTTCATGGCTCGATTTTCTCCTTCAACTTGATTTCGCCATATTCGTATTCGGTGTGACCAAACATCCCCGCTGACATGGTTTGCTGGAGTTGAACAGTCACTTCCGGAAAATAAAGACTACAAAAAAGCAGAGGCTAGAAAGTATGAAACTATGAAACAGAAAGCAGAGGAAAAAGGAGACGACATGATTTTTTCGGGTGCATATTCATTATTATTCCCTAAATCTGTTTTTATATTCCTTATTCCTGTTGTTTAGTACATAATAGTGGCATATATACCCTATGGAAAAAACATCGTAACTACATTCCACAGTGAAATCACATGTGAATGCACTAGGTCGGATGATAACCTGATTCATGCGAGAAATCATCGTTGATCAGTCTCTCTAGTGTGTGACTAGAGAGAAAGAGTAATGGAGAGGGTGAAGAGCAGGACCGAAGGGAATAGCGTAGGGGAATGCATGACGGGTACAGAGACAGAGAGAAATAGAGAATACTATGTAGAAACCGTAAGACGATCTGATTTCATCCGGAGATGTATGTTTCATTGCTCTCACCTCTTTGCTCTGGGCGCAGTTTGTGCACGAGAGCACGAGATGTGCAGAGTGTGTAGTCTGACTCAAGCCTCTCACAGTGGGAGGTACGCGTTTCTCTGTTTATGAATGGAATCGATGCGTTTTCATTCGCCCTGCGCACACAACCCGCATTATCACGCTGAAAAAAATTGTTGGGCGCCATACAATGGAGACTCGTCGGCTTTTCATTCAGGAAATATTTTAGACCGCATTATTCGCAATTTTCTTATTGAGTTTTCTTTATACTTCACGGTTAATGTTTCTTCATATTCAATGACTCAATCAATTGCATTACTCATTGAATTCCTTCTTACCCACACAGTTTCAGTTGGATTCGAAATCGCCGGTCATGAATTTTGGACAAGGAAGTCAAACGAGGAAAATGGTTGATATGTTAGTTTCTGATACCACTTCACTTTTAACTGACAAGGTAGTTTTTTGACTAATGAGGATGAGGTGAAGGAAATATTTATTTGGCTTTATGGAATATATTTTTCAGGACTTATTCTCTCGGTTGCCTAATGATTGCTTACTTGACGCTATAGCCAAGCTATATCAGTTAGTTTGATTGCATCTGGACCCGTTCACCTATGACTCGGACAAATTCGAGAACATGCAATACATAATGGATGCTCAAAAGTCGGTCCTCTGGGTAACTTTTGATTCTGAATCGAATGGCTTATTCTGTTTTTTTTTTCGATCTGTGCCTTCTGAATCCCGGTACGGCTCAACGTCCGTTTTGCCATTATTTTTTTCTGCGATAACAAATAGCCGGGAAAGGCTCAAAATGGCCACAATTCTCGCGCAACCGAGCAAAATTTCATTTTCCATAGAATCTAAAAAATACCGAGGTCCTTCCGTCGTTTTCGAGTTATGATAACTCATATAGTAAAAAATTTTCTGAGATTATGACTTTTTTAACCAAAAAAGGCCCTGTAAAAATGGACATTGCATTGTCAAGGTTGAAAAACTCATGTTCTTGTTACTAGTTGCTATAGGAGTTTCTGGCGTATTTTCAAGCGTTTAAATCAAATGTATACTTCTGATCACATGAAACGATAAATGAAAAAAGTTAACATTTGAAAACCACTAAAATCGCAGGTTGCGCTCACACAAAGCTCCATAAAAAACCTTCCACCTAGATAATGCCTTTACGCCTAAAATGATCAGGAGAATATGCTCGTCTGAATGTATTTTTCCCACACCGCAAGAACATCAATCATGACCATAACTAAAAACGGTAGGACCTAGATCTTTTTTTCCATTCGATTGAGAATGAATTTATGGTCGTGATCGCGAAAATTGTGGCTATTTTGAACCTTTCCCGACCAAATTTTAGCGCAGAAAAAGATTTTGACAAAACGGACGTCGTTCCGTACCGAGATTCAGAAGGATGAGATCGAAAAACAGAATCATGCATTCGATTCAGATTCAAAAGTTACTTCTATTACCAACTTTTGAGCATACATTATGTTTTGCCTATTCTCGAGCTTGTTGAGCCTTTGCTGAGTTTTAGGCAAACGGGCTCTTCTATTTTAAAATAACTTCTTTCTTCAGCAATGACCTCGACGAGTTGTCAGTTGTGAGCGGGGATATGCGTGATCTGAGTAATAAGGCTCGATCAAAAGCAAGAAAGATTCGTTCGGCGAGGCTCAGAATCACTTCGGTAACGTTCAGCACTAATAATTTTCCTTGAAAATCCGCTAATTTGGATGTTTTTTTTGCAGTAGTATTACCGGATGGTCCATTTCTCTCACAATATTGCAAATACTGAGCAAATTGGAGAGTGTACATATTGTGATACTTCAACACTAATTTGTAGAACTCCTTGGGACGGTTCGATGTGATAGTCGAGTGCAGAGAAGTGCTATTCTCTATGGTGCTAGACAGAAACACGCCCTGCCGTGGACAATGCAAGATTTGCACGGTGAGTCTGCGTCTGACATTGATAAGTCTTTCCCCCACTAACTTCATAAGATATATCGATATGCATATCTTCTATTATTCTATCATGTTACGCTATTTTGAAACGATGCTTTTTTTAAATTATAAAAATCACACTGTACGGTTTTAGAATCTATTTGCAACATACAGTCGTGGTGATTCTATTCTGGCACTTCACCAAACATTCAAACTCGTCAACTTCCTTCAGCAACGATATGATTTCGAAAGAATTAATATAGAAATGATGGTTCTGTTTATGTATCAGGAAGATGCTTATTTTATTTTTGATCTCGTAGGAAACAATAGAAGTCTACTTCAAGCTTTGCCAACGGTATCTCAATTTAGAAGATGCTAAGCAGCTCTCAATTTCTGGGTATTTCGGAGACTGCCTAGACATGAATGCGTGAGTTCCTTGTCTATTCAGTTATATGCTCTTTCGATTGTAGAGTTACCAAACTTAACAATGACATTGCCACGTGTTTTTTTCGTTAAAAATCGGAATTTGAACAAAAATATTAGGAATTAATGCTATTGCAGATTCACAAACTGGCTGATCGATGGAAAGGTCAATACTATTCAAATTGCCGCTGATGGTGTATTTGATACCCTCGGATATGACTTCATCGAGAAATATGCAAATGCGGTTACAAATCCTTCACTGAATCTCACTGAACGTGGCACTGATCATGTGGAATATTTCATATATTTGGATTAATATTTAATCGCAACTGCAGGCACACTATACTCCATTGAGCGAGAGTGAACTGGCTGTCATTTCAACATTCACTGACTTTGAAGTGCTGGACATGGGAATTGTTACAAATGCCTTCATGGCGCTCATTAATGTGTGTTTTCAAAATGGACTATCTTCGAATATAATCCTTTTCCAGATGCGTTGCAACAAAATACGTGCGGGGAAATGGCGGTTGCTGACTGGGGGAACCATCGATTGGGCAACGATAGTCACTGGTCTCAAACCAACAATGGAGGTATCCACATAATATTTTCCGGGAAAAAAACAATGTTATATGCTCGTCGCATGGACGAGAATACAGTTGGAATTTATAAGGAGAAGGCAAAGAAGATGACAATCCGTACAGTAAATTACGTACTTGAGCAACAATCGTTAGCACCGCATTATGCAATGAGTAGAAACGAAGTTGAGGTGATTTTTCACTAGCAACAATCACAATTAAGATTTGCCCAATATCACAAGTATTCTGAGAGATTGCATGAAATCGGGACCTCCTGTGAGCAAACATTTCAAACTGCTTCGATTCCAATCAAACTATGCCAGTGCATGTATTAGGGACCAATGATTCTTCGTTTTATGGTTTCGTAACCGTAAAATCGATAATGCCTAAAAGGCGGCTCTGGACCATTGAAAACTTCTAAAAATAGTATCTCCTTTCAAATTTGTCCAAATTACTCGTTCAAAAATTCAAAATGATCGCCGTGACCAGTTCTTCAAAAAAGCTTTTTAGGTCAAAGGTCAAATCGAGTGATGAAATATTGAAAAATTTGAAAATGGTTTTTGAAAACTTGTAATTCAATTCTGGTCGAAATTTTTTTCATTTGTTTTCATGAAAAAGGTGAAAAAATTTTGTCTCGGAATAATCTGACTATAGGAGTTTCAGGCGTATATTTAGCCACTGAATCCGAATATTTGTATTAGAGCTCATGAAAGAATGAAAGAAAAAAGTCATGCTCAAAAACTTTCGAAAAAACGATTTTTGAATGAACTTAAATAAAAACCATTTTTTTTATTTTTGAATAAAAACCATACCCGGAGTGCTAAACGGGCCATTGAAAAAATGATTGCAGGGGTGAAAAAGGGCGTAGAATCCAATTCTGTTATGAACTCACTTAAACAAATGAAAAAATTTCGACCAGAATTGAATTTCAAGTTTTCAAAAACCATTTTCAAATTTTTCAATATTTCATCACTCGATTTGACCTTTGACCTAAAAAGCTTTTTTGAAGAACTGGTCACGGCGATCATTTTGAAATTCTGAACGAGTAATTTGGACAACTTTGAAAGGAGATACTATTTTTAGAAGTATTCAATGGTCCAGAGCCACCTCCGATCTCTCAGAATACCTGTGATATTAGGCTTTTTACTAACACTCACTAAATGTATTTTGAATGAAGTTGTTGACAGATAAAATACCAGTAAACACCATAACTACGAACATGAAAAAGGAGAAGAAAAACGGGTACTAGGGAGGGCTCGACCAAACATGACCGTGATGTCTGGGACATATTTTATCTATCGGCTTGCTAACAGTCATAGCACTATCCAAAGCGAGAAAAGGCAATGGGAAAGGGGTCAATACTGAAGAGTGTGATAGCAACGCCGAAATGAGCCATTCCTACACGTGAATGACCGAAGCATATAAAAAAATCAAAAAAAAATCACAGAAAATGTAGAATGCGGTAAATTGAGTTTTTGGGGTAAAATCGGTCAAAATCGCTCTACAAACTATTTTTATCATTAATATTTTGGAATGTGCGAGTTCGTCAAAGGGATACAATCTTCGATACTACTGACGATGTGCAAGCGCTGATCAAAAGAAGAAAAAAGAACAACAAATGCGGAGAGGAATACAGGAAGGAAAATAATGCATTATGAATTGATTTTGTAATATATAAATTGCCACATAATATTCTTGTTTTAGTTAGTTAGATCTAGTTAACATAAGACACACGTCTTCCCCATGCAAGCAGGCTACGGCACTGATGACGACATCCGGTGCAATCAGTCACGTGCATCTCTCAATACTGAAATGACGTTCGTTGCCCATCATATTCATGAAAAGTACCGTCGCGAATTCGAGCTTATTCGCTTGAATCAATTTCGTCCACCACCTTCGAATCAGAATAGATTTCCGTGGCAAACCTCGTCGTTGTATAGGCATAGGGTACAGTCTCGTCAAGAATGATCACCACCGGAGTGTGGAGGTGGGCTGAAAATAGTTCATTCGATGACACATCACATCTGGAATATTTCAAACGTCTATTCCGACGTTTTTTAAGCGCGCACTTGTCACATTTCACATTTTCGACATTGTACTTATTGTTATACGTACGTAACATAAATTCTTTGCAAATGTAAGTGAAAAATTCACGGGCTTTGTTGTCTAAAACATAGAAAATGAAGTAGGAACTCGACTTTCCTCGATTCCCAATGAAGTAATTGCTGCTGGCCTGCTTTTTTTCTTTTATCGACGAATAAATCTGTTCTTGCCTTCAGTTTAAACGGTTCCGGAGAGGGGTGAAATGAACAATGTGCTTGAAACTGAGAAAAATGAATAATACTAAAAAAAAAAAATGAATATTACTTTCTTTTTGTTCGAGTCAGCTTTTCACAATATGTTCGTTGTCTTGTGGAATTAACGAATAAATATACTAACTTCACGATCTCATCGTACTGTTCGGAGGTATCGTTGTATTCAATTATATGCAGTTCGGAAGAATCGGAGTAAGCATGACATCCATTCTCGCACTTGAACTGAGCCTGAACCGAGCATGTATTACTGTAACAATAAAGAACTTTTCCGTTTCACGATTACAAGCTCAACATCGTCCGTAAAGATCGGCAACAGTGTCATTCGAGTCTGAATCGTCAGCGCTTTTCACCGACAGCAATTAAAAAATTTCGATTTCGTCATCATTATACATCTTCACCTTTTCGATAATAACTCTCTTAAAAATCATCGTAGGGCTTCGAGTAAAACACGTTTCTCTCATACTTTTGTGAGCTATAATGTCGAAATTTAGCATGTACGTGCACAATTACGCCAGAGTTCTATTCTACCATGAAACCGTATCATGGTCATTTTTCGGGTCTATCTGTTATTTCTAATGATGACGCGTTTATACCAAACATGAATGTCGTAATACTCGAAATCCATAATACCGGTTATGTTATGATTACTCACTATAGTCGTATGTGTGTACTGTTCACATCGTCACCTGATGTCTCGGAAAAATTATATCAGATTATAAACAAAGTCCCCGCATGACGTGAAAATTTCAGATTCGCTTTTTTACTCTCGAACAGGTCATTTCATGATCGATGAGGGTTGTGCGATATGGACCAATAATCAAGCCCACTCTACAACTGGTGCAAAATTCTAAAACTTGTCGTACACGCGAAATCCATATAAAATATTATAGGATCACTTGTTGAGGATCCCGTATCAAGAACATCGAACCAACTCGTCGCATTGCGAGTATATTTCGGGAGGGGCAGAAATAGACAAGATGCATTGAAAAGTGAGATTGCTACACTAGACGGGATGTAATGCACGCGTGCAGAGAGACTCGGCATAGAACCACAGATAACATACAAACGAACTATTCCCTACGAAAAGGTTTAATAAGAAAAGGTCAAAAACTAGTAACCACATCTTTCAGTCCTCCCTCATTATATCTCTCATCCGCTATCTCTCATTCATGATCCCTACTCCGTAATCGAATGGTCTCTACGGATATAATTCCTCTTTTTTTCTTTCCAATGCTTGGGTCTGTTGGATTCTTTTCCAATTCACTTCTGCTCATGGCTGTTTTGAAAAGGTTTGGCTGAAATTTGTATCGGTACCGACAGTTCTCTAGTACTCCACAAAGCCTATCGAGCTATTCAATGCTGATAACCAATGCTGCTGTTGTTGACATGATTGCAGCGATAGCTTGCATTGTCACAATTCCCAGGTTGATTTTTGCAACTCTTCCGATGTAAAATAAATCTTCAGACAAATCACAACTCTCTCCGCTTTCATTTTTATTTTCTATGGACCAGGGAACTATCTCGGCGGCCCATTTTGTTGGGCATGTTTCAGTCAGAATAAAATTCAACATATTCTATTGTGACTGACTATGTCAGGTTTTCTAATCTACTCGCTGCTTCTTTCTCATTATCTCCTCTGTGCTTCATTTGCCTTTCGACTATACGTGTTGACTAAGGAAAATCTCAGCAAGATGGTTAGTGAGAGATGTTAGCAATGGAAAACGATGTAAACTATTCAGGGTGTTGGCATTACCCTGGTGTGCGTTAATGGAATCAATTTTGTCGTTATTGTCGTGATGTTTCACGAGTTCACTCACACAAACACCGATTCGATCCTTCAATTCGCCGATGGTCGAATACCGATGGAAGTTCTCAATCTGACTATTGGTTCGATGTGCACATAATCTGTGCGAATATTATGTGAGATCAGGAATTCTCGACAATTCAACTCGTCTAACAACTCGAGCAACTCGTACGTATGTCGCCTCTGCATCTACAATTGTGTTCATCTGCTGTTACATTATGCAGCGGCGAATAATGTCCTTCCTCAGAGATAACAAGGTTTGACCTCATCAAGACTATGGACCAGAAACTCTTTGCAGTTTGGCTTGAGTACGGCATCTTTAGCGATACATCGAATGGTGATGAAAGTGAGCAAGAAGGAAAGAGTCATCATTCATTATTTATTCCAAGACTCTTCGATCGCAGCTCATAATAAGCTTCATTGCTTCATTGGGTTCTTCGCTGTTACTTCTTTCAGTTTTTGAGATTCTGCGATCACCGTTTCTTGATTTTTTACAACCTGCTGTGAGAGTTTCACGAGGATATCTCATCGTAGTATCATCCAGATTAATTGCTCTGTACTCATCGTCTCTCCTCTTGTGAACCTCACGTATGTGAATCCATACAGAGAGTAAGAATAATCTTCTTGCTTCAAATCATATCAATGAGTGGTCCTTCAGATACGTATTGAACAAATTGAACATTCATCATCCAGCGAAAATTATCCCGATTGCACCGGCCTGGTAATGTTAACACATTTCTCTAATTCACTAGATTTTAGGTCATCAACATCCGGCATAGGCCAATATCCACCTATAGCTGCACAAATCGAGTGAATAAAACATTTTTATTTCCAAAATATATGACTATAGGAAATTTTGGTGTATTTTTGCACGCTGATTCCGAATTTCAATATGAGAGAAAAAAGTTATTCTCGAAAAAATGCAAAAATCTCAGGGTTTTCGGACAAAAGTGCGGGCCATTTTTTTCCCCTCCTCCGATCTTTCTGATATTGGAGATGGTGTTTGGTACATGTTTTTTCTCAAATCACTTTTCGGCGCTTCTTGGAATAATCGGTATTAGGAAAGTTACATTACTTTCTTGAATAACCAAGAACCCCGATCCAGTGCATGGACGAGGAATGACATCATCAACATAAGAAATCTTCCCCTCTGCCTTCTGATTTGTATTCTTTTTTGGAATTGTCTCTAGCTTCATTTTAAAGCAAGTTATGGCTGTTTTGGTTTTTTGGTCGTAAATTTCGTAGTGTCCCTATTTTTACCTTCCTATACTCGAAGATGTGACCAGATATCGAAAATCGGCAAACGCAGTTTGAAAGAGCATAATTCAAAGTACTTAAGTTTCACTTTTCAGCGGAATCGGGGCAACTTTTTCCTACCGCCGCAGGGCTCGAAACTCTCGCGATTCCTCTCATAATCTACTATACCTGTCTATTTCAGGTCTTCTAATCTACTCGCTAATTCTCTCTCATTATCTCCTCTGTGCTTCATTTGTCTTTCGACTCTACGTGCTGACTAAGCAAAATCTCAGCAAGATGGTTAGTGAGAGATGTTAGCGATGGAAAACGATGTAAACCATTCAGCGGATTGGCATTACCCTAGTTTGCAAAAAAAAGTTATGCTCAAAAAACCTCATTTGTTGATCGAAAAAGATACATTTTTGGTCATAACTAATTTTGAAAAAATAACAGTATGAGATTTCATGTTATTCAGGATCTACAACTATAATAACACCTTATAAATTTTTTACAGGATTTTTGAAAAATAGATTCCTCTTTTATTTTTCAACTTTTTGTTTTTTCTGCACCACATCCCTATCACAACCCTATAAAATCAACATAAATGATTAGTAGCGGTATATGCAATAAATATATGTATATCTCTTCGGAATGAGGAGATCTTCTTCACCCGTACTGATCAATTGACATTGAAGGGCAAACTTCAACGAGAAAATAAAAGATGAATCTATTTTTCAAAAATCCTGTAAAAAATTTATAAAGTGTTATTATAGTTGTAAATCATGAAAAACATGAAATCTCAAACTATTTTTAAAAAAATTAGTTATGACCAAAAATGTAACTTTTTCGATCAACAAATGAGGTTTTTTGAGCATAACTTTTTTCTTTCGCGTTTTCGTGATGTCTAGTATAGAAATTCGGTTTCTACGCGTAAAAATACGTCCGAAAATCTACTATCACAGCCACCACCGTTTTCTACACGAACGCCGACTGTCTTCACCACATCGACATTGATGGAGACACTCCCAGAGTCGAGTGTATGAAGCAGAGTGGAGAGGTGAGCTGTTGAACGCATATCGGAACCTCATTGTCCTCATTTCTTTGTTTCTCTGTTCGACGATAGAGAAGTGAAATTGAAGAGAGAAGTGGCAAGAGTGCTGACAAATGTATTCATCATACTCATGTTCATCCAAAAACGCAACACCTTTCCTCCACCAAACCGTCCCCTCGCTTCAACGAAGACGGAAATGCAGAAATCAATCACAAAGTCGTAGAATCCTTCTCATCCCTAATACGCTGGTGGATAAAAACATTGAGTTGAATCTCTAAGGTGACATGCCTCACCTCCTCCCCCGATCATTCTTTCGTCGCCTTCGGCATCAACGATCATTCGAGTGAGGGAGGAGCGTCGATTCGTGTGATAGATGCGAGCACCATGGAGGCTGTGATAGATGTATCACATCCCAATAAGTACGTTTAGTGTATTTATATTTCCCTTATATATAAATTTAACCCACATCATCTACGATTATCAAAATTGTGGATTTGATATTAATTTTCACTAGAATCTAATGAAAATGATTGCAGAGTAACGTCAATGTGCATCTCGCAAGGTTCCGAATCCCTCGTCGGCCTGTCAGAAGCCAGTTCGGACATGATCAAGCTGTGCGTCTTCGATATGAAGCAGCTGAAGCAGAGTGCAATAGGGGAACTCGTGCCGAACACCGACTCGCTTCGATGGGAGGTGAGTGGAGTGGACCGGACGCGGGTTTCGTCTCTATTCATATTGCACACTCTATCGTTTCTCTGACCGGCGAGATTGTGTCCAAAATTAGAAGTCTCTCTAGACCGAGTCTGGAGATATGGCGAAATATTTAGCACCTGAAGTCAGTATTCAATAACCCCACAACGAGTTATGATCGCTCTCCTGATCTTTAAAGAGATGTCTTTCTTGTCTACAATATATACGTTATTGTTAGGAAAACATTTTTGAGCTCTATTCTAGTTTTATATGCCCAAATGAGTCGTTTGCAAGTCTCGTTCTGTCCTACCGATGAGGGTATCGTATGTGTCTTCGGTGGCGACTACGCCTACCTCCTCCAAGTGCTCAACGGATACGTCGACAAGTTCTCCCAGATTCATGTACGGCAGAAAACTGTTCATCGCATGATTACATTTGACCTATCATCTTCATGCTTGTATGAAAATTACAAGCAATGAAAGAATTAAAAGTTGAATAAATTGCTTATTAATATTCTGTTTCGTACGAGTTTGATGACGTGACCTGCCACTCGTGGGCGTCGGACGTGACGATGGCCTTTGGCACCACAACGTCGTCTATTCGCCTCTACCGCGAGACTATTCCACTCCAGATCGTCAATCTATCGGAAGCATATAGATCGTAAGCGACTTCTGAATACTCATACATGTTCATGAAGAGGCCCTGTTGTAAGATACGTTTCCCAACAAAACAGAGCAGTCCCAGAAAGGTTTATTTGGACCCGTATTTTAGTACAAGTGAGAGCAAAGCTCTCTTCATTTTGTCTCGTGTATCTGACCGACGATAGAGTATTAGAAATGAGGAGAACCGATGCGGGTCATTTCTGATTTTTCTCCTCTTAAGAGACGTTCCATGAGTTAGTGAAGCTTTTGTGCGGGGTCGACGGATGACTTTTTTGCAACCTATGCCAATAAGTTCAGGGTGAAGTCCCCATACATAGAGCTGATAGCTGGCGTATGACGAAAAAAAATAAAAAAATTTTTCGTCATACGCATTTTTTATTGCATATTCGGATTCTACGCATAAAACTACATTTTGTGTCAAATTTTCACGATAATCGGTCAGTGCGCCCGAGAGTTATGCCTTCCGCCCGAGGTTCACTCGGAGGATGGCGAGATAGCGATAACCAGATATTTCGCCATGTTGGACGATGCAGTCACTTTTCCAACAGATTTTGTATCACATTTACCGTTCTTAATCATATGTGTTTATGTTATGGGCATATGATATCGATAAAACACGTAATGCGTGAAAAGTCGAAAAATCACTTTTTCGAAATCTCAAAATTTCAAAAATTCATAAGTCGTGTTTCTGAGCTCCAAATGATGCATTATGCGTAGAATCCGAATATGCAATAAAAAAAATGCGTATGACGAAAACAAATTTTCGTGGTGGTTCAAAAATGACGAAATTTTAATTTTTCGACATTTTATCGACATCCTTTCGCTTCCAAACTATGTTTTTCGCTATTTTTATCGAAAAATACGACTGAAATACCTATAAGAACGTACTTTTTTCTACGATGAAATTTTCGACTTTTTTTGGGACAGGCACAGCATTTCAAGGAAGGTGCACCCCAGCATCTCATATTGGGCCAGCTATCAGCTCTATGTATGGGGACTTCACCCTGAACTTATTGGCATAGGTTGCAAAAAAGACATCCGCGGCATATGTTCACTAACTCGTGGAACGTCTCTTAACAGAGCCCTTACAGGTTCCTGGACAGTGAGATTCCCGAGTGCCGAGTGGTCGCCATGACCTTTACGATCCGAAAGTTCGCCGTGGCTACTCAGAACGGAATTCTCCTCTTGTTCCCAATGCACGAGGGAAATCCACAAAGGGAGGAGGCGATTACAATAGTGGTTCGTATTCAATAGATTCGAGCAGCTTGCCCATTACCGACTTGCAATATCTTGCGAATTTACAGTTAAGTGAGTGCCGACTTGAGGCCGGAAACCAGCCCATTCTCTCGTTCGATCAGACGGAAGAGAATATCGTCTATACGAATGGGAAGGAGCTGCTGGTCAGCTGCCTAAGGTGAAACGAGTATGCGATCAAAATCGAAGATATTCTAAATTAAGAGACCGGCTCGGTTATTTTGAACTAACCCCCGGAACCGTTCCTCTAGCATTGAGATTCCCAGGCCCATAGTTGATGGTTAGAAGGGTATTGGTCCCTTATTTTACAAACTGTTATTTATTTGTTGTTACTGCCGTGCAGCTGGGAGAAAAGTGAATTACACGGTAAAATGGTCTAAAAATCATATTTTTTCAACCGATCAAGATCGATCCAATTTCTCTTCTGCGTTGACTTAGGGGTATGAAATAAGTGTTATGATCGATTACTGCTCATTGCGAAATTATTTTTTTAAACATCGTGTTTCGAATTTTTTGACCAAGTTGCCGATTTTGGCCAAAACTCAGATGTGTCACTATATACATATTGTAGCCCGTGCGATTCTGTACCGGATCTGCGCAAAGTCGAATCCATACATCGATGAACCTTTTTAAAATGTTCGATTAAATCCGAAAAATGCTCAATTTTTTTACCCACAAATAGCCATGACCCGGGGTCAATCGAAAAAAATTGTACCTCCGAAAAATCTGACTATATTTTATTCTGATGTTAATTTTCACGTAGATTCCGAATATCGATACTAGAGATTATGAAAGCATTAAAGAAAAAAGTTGTGAACGAAAATAGGTCAAAATCGAGCATTTTTCGGATTTAATCGAACATTTTAAAAAGGTTCATCGATGTATGGATTCGACTTTGCGCAGATCCGGTACAGAATCGCACGGGCTACAATATGTATATAGTGACACATCTGAGTTTTGGCCAAAATCGGCAACTTGGTCAAAAAATTGCGCCGCTTCAGACACGTAAATGGGATGATGAAAGACTGCGGTAAAGTGGTGACCGTCAAGCATCTCAAAGCGATCACCAATGCGTCAATCTCGAATGAATTCGTGGCAACACTTGATGCCGACGGGGACATCATCATTTCTTCCAGGAACTCTGGGTGAGACCTAGTGATGGCAAAATCGACGTTCGTTCTGATGCACACTATCTCCCTTCTCTGAGCCGCGAGATCGTTTGCGGAATGGATCTGTTTTTATTCTAACAATTATTTTGTTCAGACGAATCGTCAGCTACTCGCAGATCAAGGATGTCCTAGCCATATTCTTCACTGACCAGCTATATCAACTCATTGTTGTAACTAAAATTGGAGTGACTGCCTTCGAAGTGGCCTTCCACTCACTGGAGCCAAGAGAGGGCACCGGAATGAAGAGCGCTCCGTCCTCATTCTGCACACTATCTCGGTTCTCTGACCGGTTAGAGAATGAGTATAATTGAGAGAGGGATTCTTCATTCGCTATCACTAGAAATAGGCACGGTCGTTTGTCAGATCGCCGCTCATTACTGCTAACCCCTCGGCCCTCAGGGAATCTCGAAGGCAGTTTTCGCCGACAACGATGACTTTCTCACCGTACTTGGAGTGAATGATCATGTGAGATGGCCAGTACTGAGGACAAATGAGCATCCGACTCTCCTCATTTATAATACTCTCGCATTTCTCTCATCGACGAGAAAGCATACGAAATGAGGAGGCTCGATGCCGCTTTGTAATCGCTAATGGCCAGAGTGTGAAAGATGCAATCTCACTTCAAGAATGGGATGTACTAAAAGTCAGCTGTCAGCTCAGCTCAAGGATGCTAAAAGTCAACTCTCAGCTGTTATTTTGAATATTTTTATATTATTAAAAATCAATAATTAGACGCTAATGATGCATATCATTAAGCTTTAGGGTCATGAGTCTTTCTTCAAATGTCGAAACTGAGTCTGATAGTGAACCAGTGGACTCTCCGGTCAATCTGGGCATGAAATAGGTTTCAGAGGGCTGTTAGCTGACATGCAATATCTGTCAGCTCTGAACGAAAAATCGTTAGCTGACCAGATATTCTTCCGATTCGAGGCCGATTGACCCTCCAGTCAATCTGGGCATGAAATAGGGTTCAGAGGGCTGTCAGCTGACATGAAATATCTGTTAGCTCTGAACAAAAAATCGTCAACTGACCAGATATTCTTCCGATTCGAGGCCGATTGACTCCAGTTAATCTGGGCATGAAATAGGGTTCAGAGGGCTGTCAGCTGACATGAAATCTCTGTCAGCTCTGAACAAAAAATCGTCGGCTGACCAGATATTCTTCCAATTCGAGGCTGATTGACTCTGCAGTCAATCTGGGCATGAAATAAGGTTCAGAGGGCAGAATATCTGGTCAGCTGACGATTTTTTGTTCAGAGCTAACAGAGATTTCATGTCAGCTCACAGCCCTCTGAACCCTATTTCATGCCCAGATTGACTGGAGAGTCCACTGGTTCACTATCAGACTCAGTTTCGACATTTGAAGAAAGACTCATGACCCTAAAGCTTAATGATATGCATCATTAGCGTCTAATTATTGATTTTTAATAATATAAAAATATTCAAAATGACAGCTGAGAGCTGACTTTTAGCATCCTTGAGCTGAGCTGACAGCTGACTTTTAGTATGCCAGCTGAGCTGACTTTTAGACTTTTAACCCCCCTCTTTCTACCCAGATTCTATTATTCGTAATTGGCTTGATCTTTGATCTTCCTCTCTCTAAACCCCCACCCTCACCCCTTGCTGCCCAGAAAACAACCGATTCGACCCCGTCGACGGACCTCCGTTATCTCGTAACCCTTCATGATAATTTCTTGTATAACTTCGCATCAACGGAATGAATGAATGAATGAATGAATGAATGAAAATAGTTATAATTTTTTGTATCGAACCAGCAAAATGCAAAAAATGTATAAGCGATGAGTACATTCAGCGAATCTTAGAACAACAGAAGCCGTTTTAAATAGGTTGCATATTCTCGATGTTTTGCCCCTCACGAGATCTCGGTACGAGGATATTGCGACATGCTGAGCACCGACTCCTCAAAAAATTGAATAAATACATGTTGAATCTGCTCGATTGTTTTTGTCCCCGACCAAACGGATTGTGGACATGTACCATACCTGCGAGGATACCTGCATAACATTACTTTTATTCTTTCTGAATAAGGTCATGATGAATCTGAAGAGTGTTCATATTTTGTATAAAGGAGCAGTCCACCAACACTCGGTATGGTCGGATGTAGTAGAAAGTAATGAACGGAGCAAGCATGGGGATGTACGAGGCCGACTGAAACAATGCGATGCTTAAAAACTATATATCGATATAAAATCGATTTAAATATAACTGCAATCATGTGAATATTTACGTTTCTTTCTCAATTAATGAGATCAGAGTAAGTAAACAACCATACAAAATTTCCTCATTATTTGATCCAAGCTATGCGCACCTCAGTCCTCATGTGCTCTTGCGTTTCCGAACACCACACATCGCATGTGCACATAAAAAAGTTGACGAAAGCGCCGCTAAAGAAAATTGGCAGAACCGATTGGAGCGAGAGCACCTGGAGGAGTACAATAGGCTTTTTTAATTAAAAAAAGAGATTCTAGAATTTATAAGTATGATATTGCTGACTCTAATGATGATCTTGTGCATCTCCATAGTTCGCTCATTCATATTGAACGAATTTTTCAAAATTTCGATCAGCACCTGGAATGTTCCTGGGGTTCAGGATTAATTTATATACATTGGTTACCTTTCGCCGAACAACAAAGACGGTAATGAGAGTAGGAGTGAACGGTATTGTCAGCGCCAGTATGGCGAACATAGTAGTGGGAGTGAAGATATTCGCGAGTCCTTCATAATGGATTCTTTAGAGTGGTACATATTGGGCTATGTGGGCTCAGAATGTGAATGTGGAAAAAATCACAGAATGTGGTTGAAATGTAGCTAATCGCACCCTCAATCGAATAACCGTCTAATTGATAGTGTGGTCGTAATGTGTGCAATTCCTCGACGACCTCTACCGCATCGTCCAGTGCAAAAGAGAATGTCGCCTGTAGTGAGCTGGATATCATCCGTTCGTTGTGTTTATAACTTTCATCTGTGATGTTGTGGAATATCTATGTGGATAATTACTAGAATGGCCATATTGGGAAGCGATACGATCGTACACATGAGCAATACTGTGCGTTTTCGGAAGATCTTGCTCAAATGGCGCGAGATTATTTCACGGATCTCGACGACAAGCGTACCCGCGAAGGACGTAGAATCGGTAAAGAAATGACGTGGCGATGAGGTACTGAGACTGAGTCATCATGGACATAGTCAGAGTGGTCATAACATGACAGAAGAAGCCTGAATATCTTTATTATTAGTAAGGCATTTATCAGAGTCATCGACCATGATTGTGTTCCTCAAAATTATCTCGTTTATGACTTGATTGGTGAGAAAATAATCTAATACAACTATCAGGTTGGTCAGAAAGTGTTTTCCAATTTTCACACTTGTAGTTTCTGACCTTTCTTTCATTCCCTAGTAGAAGCAACAACTTATGTCCTTTCATAGTACATGGTGTGTTCGTTGCTCTTTCTAGCGCACACTATCTCAGATCTCTCCGATCAGAAAGACGGGCTCAGTGCTTGATCAAACTCGACGCAATCGACAATCACTAGGTCATTTTTATGGGTCAGCATTCCATGATGAAGGAAGATATGATCATCATTTAACCACAAAATATCAGGATTTCAAAGTGCATGAGGAACGGGGCATTGTCAAATGTAGCAATTTCGATGTTCAAATTTCGACAACTGTGATCGGACTAATGCATCTCATGAGGGGATAGCTATATTCTTTCCCAAATTTAAATGTAAACTACATAGGATCAGTACTTCTTCGAACAACATGATTGTGGTCTTCAGATGCATTGGTACGAATACACGGCGAGAGAAACTGATTTCGACCAGCTGCAGCCACACAAACTGCTAAATTGGGCGCCAATCTCTAGTAGGCCTTTAGTGTCCCCATCATGGTAGTAACTTAATAATGTCATATAACCATCGTACTTCGCGACTGTGCTCTCCGTTTGATCATATCTTCCTTCATCATGGAATGCTGACCCATAAAAATGACCTAGTGATTGTCGATTGCGTCGAGTTTGATCAAGCACTGAGCCCGTCTTTCTGATCGGAGAGATCTGAAATAGTGTGCGCTAGAAAGAGCAACGAACACACCATGTACTATGAAAGGACACAAGTTGTTGCTTCTACTAGGGAACGAAAAATAGGTCAGAAACTACAAGTGTGAAAATTGGAAAACACTTTCTGACCAACCTGATAGTTGTATTAGATTATTTTCTCACCAATCAAGTCATAAACGAGATAATTTTGAGGAAAACAATCATGGTCGATGACTCTGATAAATGCCTTACTAATAATAAAGATATTCAGGCTTCTTCTGTCATGTTATGACCACTCTGACTATGTCCATGATGACTCAGTCTTTTTCTTTACCGATTCTACGTTCTTCGCGGGTACGCTTGTCGTCGAGATCCGTGAAATAATCTCGCGCCATTTGAGCAAGATCTTCCGAAAACGCACAGTATTGCTCATGTGTACGATCGTATCGCTTCCCAATATGGCCATTCTAGTAATTATCCACATAGATATTCCACAACATCACAGATGAAAGTTATAAACACAACGAACGGATGATATCCAGCTCACTACAGGCGACATTCTCTTTTGCACTGGACGATGCGGTAGAGGTCGTCGAGGAATTGCACACATTACGACCACACTATCAATTAGACGGTTATTCGATTGAGGGTGCGATTAGCTACATTTCAATCACATTCTGTGATTTTTTCCACATTCACATTCTGCGCCCACATAGCTCAGCTCAAGGATGCTAAAAGTCAGCTCTCAGCTGTCATTTTGAATATTTTTATATTATTAAAAATCAATAATTAGACGCTAATGATGCATATCATTAAGCTTTAGGGTGTGTGCTAAATATATATTCTTGTCGTCCCTAACTGTCTATTTCTCAGTTGAAAAATATGTATATGTATCTGTCTCTTTCAGACTGATAAGGTCATTTAATCATTAAATGAACAGTGGTCATGAGTCTTTCTTCAAATGTCGAAACTGAGTCTGATAGTGAACTTTATGGGTTCCATGAAAAATACAAATGTCTCGCAACAGCTTTATGGGTCCCAGAAAAACTTTATGGGTTCGTGAAAAACTTTATGGGATCCATGAAAAATGAAAATGTCTCGTAACAACTTTATGGGTCCCAGAAAAACTTTATGGGTTCGTGAAAAACTTTAAGGGTTCCATAATGACCATCAATATTTACAATGATTTTTTGAATTAATTGTTTGCGAAGTGTGCATAAGTCCAGAAAAAAATGATTTTCGTTCATAGGCATCCAAAAGAGACTCGTCCAAAAGCTCAAGATGATCCTTATGATAATTCCTGGTGATCCCCAATTTCGATGAGGATAGCTCTTAATTTGACCTTAGGGCACGAATTTTCTTTTTTTTTTTTTTTTGCTTTTTCACATGACCCTATTTTGGAGAGCGGGTGACAAAAGCACAACCGTCAAGAGCACAAGTCCGGAGGCGAGTTGGCCTAACTCAATGAGAGTTGTCACATTGTAACTACAGTAGCCCAGTGAGTACAGTAACCCGGTTCATTGAGACGACAGTTTATTAGCGCGCGAATACAATCCACCCCGCACCAGCGCAAAAAAATTGGAATAATATCATCAACGTAAGAAATGCCCCTCTCTGTCAAATTAAATGTAAGTTTCGAAAACGGTAATTGTTCGAGAATCCCAGAAAAGTGATTTGAATAGGTACTAGTACCAAACACTGCTCCAAAAAAAGAGAGATATCTGATTAACCATTGCTACGGTTTTGCTATTTGCTATACCCGAGAACGGGGGATATTGACACTGTGCTATTGATTAGCGCTTTCGCTACGCTTCTCCCAGCGTAGAGTAGAGGACTCCACGTCGTAATCGTACCCGAACCCCTTGCTGTACTCACTCCGCGGGCACATCGACCAGATTCGGGGAGATCTGGATCCATTAGTTGTCGAATCCATTAGTTAATGAATCCATTAATGACGTGTATTTGCTGCCCATCGGAGGTCAGACCATCAGACGGGCGGTGGTCGTTCCGTTAATGCCGTTCTTGATCGTGATATAATTGCTGTCGAACCACGCTTCGAGGGGCGCCGAACCCGGCCACATCATGCCGCCCTGGTTTTGACGGCGATCGTCCATGATGAATAGCTGCAATCATACTCAAAAGCACTGCATATCTATGTCGATTTCTGACCCAACCCGACGAAACCGAAATGGCTCGTTTTCCCAAACAACACCTTGCCCGGTGGAGGATTTACCACGAGATAGTCGGGAGTATCATAATGTCGGACTTCGTTATCACTAAAGAGACGTTACAAAATATTTTTTAAATGAGGAAAAGGGTTTCAAACTGCCGTGATGTTGGTGGCCTATTCTTGCTCACATCGACTCCGTATGTGCATTTGTTGCTTATGAAGGTCTTGATGTTGGCATCAATGGACGAGGCCGCAGTCACGAAGAAGAGCACCAGCAGCAGGGAGCGCATGATGGTGAGAGAAGAGCGAGAGTTAGTCCCTGATCTGATCGCAGATCCATCACACATTTATAGGCGGTTACTGCGTGTAGGATGCGCTCTCAAATCAACACTTCTCACGCTCTCCTAGTCGAGACAGTTCGTAGATTCGAGAGAAACAGAGTTGGTTTGTTGAATCCAAATGGACTATGGTGATAAGATGAGCGTCAAACCGTCTTTTGAACTTATCTATGGCGCCATTCGTACCAATCCATTACATGACACGGAGTTGATATGCTTGTTCGGAAGAATCGATTAAGTAGATATGCCTAGTTGTTGAATTTCCGATGCCAGGAGTTGATATGCTTGTTCGGAAGAATCGATTAAGTAGATATGCCTAGTTGTTGAATTTCCGATATCTTAGCTCACGGAATAGATTTTGAAGTGTTGTATATATTAGAAGGAACCACTGCTAAAGATTTACTTATCATAGATTTACTTGCTTCATTCACTAGTCCGTTGATAGACTTTGATCTGACTGTACCATTTTTCTTATCAGCATCATCCAACCATGAATTGTTGTCGGAGAAATCGTAGGATCATTCGATTCCACACATATCGAGGATACATGCGAAACTCATAAACTTACCACGAGAGTATTTCATATTAAACAAATCATTGAATCACAATATCGTACTTTCATTCCCTAGCAGATTTACATATCTTTCACTATTTACTTTTGTCCACTCTCAAAAAAAAATTGTATTTATTATTTTTCCACAATGAAAAGCCAACAATTTTAAAATCAAACGAAGAAATATTCATAGAAAAAATTAAATTAAATCAGCCGAAAATGATTACGGTACTATCGGCTAAACTTAGAGATGCAGCAATTGCGAGAAAAAAGGCTAGAAAATAACGTGAGATTGGTGGTTATTAGATGATTTTTCTCAGGAGTAAAACTAATAGAAAAATTTATTCTTAACCAGAATAAATATGGACGGTGATCCCCTTCTCCTCTCTCAGGTATGTTTTTCTGAGACAGAGAATTCAAAAAAAGCCATAAAAGTCATCCAAACTCTACTTCTTTCTCCGCGTCGAAAACGCTTATTATGTTCGCTATGTTGTGTTTTCCCCAAAAGTGGTTAGTCACATGGAAATCAACAAACCGATGAAATTCATCAAATCTGATTTATTTACTCATAAAACAAGAATTCGAGGGCAAAATACCTTTGATTCTCATGAATTTCTATTTATTTCAGGTCCCGTGAGATTAATTAAATGTGTGACTGAACGCCCTCTAGTGAACTCATATTTGTGAAGAAAAAGGTGAAGAGTTGGCCTATCGATCGAAAAGGTCATTGCTAGCACCTACTCTAGGATGGCAGACCTTGACAATCTCGGTTAATAACTAATTTTCCTCTTAGAATAATAAAAACCTTCATAAAACGCAAGCACGGCGTTCAATTACGTTTTAAATTACGTTTCTCCCCTTTTCTCTATACAAATCATAACTCGAGCACAATGAGCAACTGGACGCGCGCCCTTTCAATTCCCCTGGCCAAGTGGCATTTCGAGACGTCTTGTTGCCGAGATGCTGTGGTTGCATTGCGGGTTATTGAGATAGCCAATCGTGTTGCTACAACAATCGCATGTATTTTCTATGTTCGGATATTGGCAACGAAGAAGGTGGGAGTGAACAGTCAATCTATAGATTCATATTCTGAAATGATTACTGAGCCATTCACAGAATCTACATCTCAATCTGCGATTACTTTTCTCCGTATCGGTTTTGAATGATTTATGCATGCTTTCGAATGTTTGATATCGTCAATGTGTCCGGAATGCTAGATGAATTTGATATCGTCATGTTCATCAAGTACAACAGTGAGTGTTAAGAAGGTGAGCACATTATCCACTATGGTGGGTACTTCGCGCAGGTTGGATGTGTTCCATTGTCATTCTTTTCACAGTAGTCTGTGAAAGAATCTACTCCGTTCGGTATTTTCTAAGCTATGATGAGGCAAGTAAATCCATGATTAATAATTTCACTAAGAACATGATTATCTTTTCAGAACTGCAAGGCATTCCCAACTGTGTGTATCACTTTCGTTGTCATTGAATTTATCACCTGTTTGATGTTCACGCTGATGATGACGTTAGGTGTGGATGGACTACATTTCGCTCGATTCTTGATTATTTGAGGTCATGTTGATCGACGAACGTACGTAAAAGTCGCCCTTTTCATCGCATTTCTCTCTTTACTTGTACGTTCACTATTTCTACTCTGGTTATTAACTAATTGCGAAGCTCTCAGATATTTATCTATTATTTGTACTACACTGCCAAATACTCAAAACGTATCATGGATCACAGATATCGGCTAATGGCAAACAATCTTGCTTCCCGATATCAAATGCTGCAAGCCCAGCGAGCATCGTTCATGCTCCGACGGTACATTCCCTTTCAGGCAAGCTACTCTTAAGCATGTTTCTTGTCTAACACTAGATTCTTGCTCATTTATGATAATTTACAGGCAATAACGTATATCACGAGCTTCAGTTGTTGTGTCGGCGGTACTGTTTGTGCGGATACAAAATCCTCAATACTATTTGTTGAGCGTTCAAGTAGTCTACATTTGGATCGGTCCGCGGGTATGGAAATTGGTTTCTTCGATCATCTTCATTGTTCAATAATCAGGTAATCGGAGCGCGTGTCATTGCGATCGGACGTCATCCTTCGCTGCGCATGGAATGGAGACGGATTCTCTCTCGATGGGTGTAAGCAACTTATGTCTTTTCTAAAATTGTGATGTGTACCACCTCATAAATTTAATACATTTTTGGATCTTCAGAGGGAACCCAGCGATGGTACACGAGATAACAATAGCTGATAGCACAAGCGTCCGCTATTCTGTGCATTCTGCGATAGGGCTTCAGCTGAGCTTCGCGCCGGGAATAAAGGCCTTCGTCCTAATTTGCTTCATTGTCTCACGCTGAGCTCTGATCAGTCTCCATGTTTGTGTGTAGACTTCACAACCGATCGCATTCACAACCGCTGAAAAGAGTAGGCCCACCACGAAACGGCGGAGTCATGGAAGACTGAAGGCATGTTGCAGATGACATCACTGCAATTAATCAACCTTTTATTCAACAAAAATCAGAATGCAGATTCGGTCTCATAGTTCTCTGCTCATTCTCACTGATCTTTGTAGAAATAAAACATTAGGAATGTGTTGTAGGCGCAGCATATTGTGATAGCGAGATATTGTGCCTGAATTGTTATAAATTTTTACCTTTGCGTGTTTACGCTCACTGAGAGATACCGCGATACTTTTATTTTGCTGTATAGCGACGGCATTGAGATGGATAGAAACCGATCAATGCCAATCGAAAGTACGGCGAAAGAGCCTGCGGCGACTCCCATTTCGGGCACGAACTGGATTCCTTTTTTATTTATTTTTTAACTATTTTTTCGAAGGGGTAATATCCTGACAGCATCCCTGGAGACCAGAGAGGGGGGATGAGTGGGGGACTCTAACAAGGTTGGATTGGATAAAAAAAGATATGTCAATAAAAGCTCAAGAAAATGAAAATTAGAATCATGAGACCATTATCATACTGCACATCCTGCTATTTATCCTTTCTCCGCGGTAGGTTTGAGTGCTCTGGGAGAAAGTTCCCAACTAGAAACATATTTTGCGGTAGTCTCCATTCCACTTCTCACCTGATGAACAACATCGAACAGTACACACGATCCGATCAGAATGTTGCACGGTGCACGGAGGGATCTGAGAAGTTGAAATTATGATGAAAATGTTGGGCGAATTCAGGGTGCAAAAGTCCTCTAAAGGACGGATTCGGAATGTTCGAAAACCTTCGCCATATTCGCGAGCCGATTTGTCATGCCTAGTACAGCTCACGTGGATCGAATTGTTGTGAAGAGTAGGATGGAATTGCAAACGACTCCGAAAGCAGAGACAATGGCGAAGATCGTGTAGAAACACTTTGCAACGAAGAGAAATGCGAAAACTTCAGATGAATTATCAAGGCGATCCATGAGGCGAAGGTAGTGTTTGAGAAATTATCTCGAAATTAGCATTGGCTTCTGAGTGGCAATCATTCCGTGCGAGAGTTAAAAAACGGCTTAACAAATTGTTCACGCAGAGAAAACAATAAGGGAGTATGTTTACAAGACTTTTTTGCATAATACCCGGAGGACAGACAAACAATTCAATCTCAAAGAGGAGATTCAACGGGGTGATATTTGCTCTCGAGCGCTACGCAATCCTTTAGTACCGGGGAGCGACTAGTCTAATCAACTAGACGGGTGCAGCATCCGATTCCTCTCAGGCGATCAGCGAATCAGAAGGTCTTGAGTGGGAATTTAATTAAATGGTAGAGAAAAATATAATGACTAGACTGGAGTGAAGTCCACGACTTCAAACTAATTTATTCACTTTCCGTAGGTTGTAGTGATCACTCCAAACCAATGCCAATGATATCATTTTTCACAGAATACTTCTTCTTATCTCGTTCTTTGTGGGGGATAGAAAGAGGATAATGGTACAGATTAGGTGCTTGGCTGCACTATAGCGGGATAAAGACGCTATTTATCGTTACTTCATTCATTAGGGTTCAAAGAACAAGGAAATATGTATTTTTATTTTTCAAATTTTGGTCTTGCTAATCGTCAAAATACCGATGATCTTGAGAAAATTATGTAGATCGGAAATTCGTCACCAAAACACTCCGCATAGACATTGTGCGACCTTGCACGATATTGTATACCACAGATGACAAACTAGCAATTCATAAGAGTCCGTTCGCCTAAGAGTCAGCAAAGGTTCAACATGCTCTAGAACATCAAAAAAATAATGTCTGCTCAAAAGTTGGTCCTAGGGGTACCTTTCGGTTCTGAATCGAATGGCCTTTCCTGTTTTTTGATCTGAGCCTTCTGAATCTCGGTACGGAGCGACGTCAATTTGGACAAAATCTGTTTCTGCGAAAAAAAAACTGGTCCGGAAAGGGCAAAATTGGCCAAATTCTCGCGTACCCGAACAGAATTTCAAGCTCTACAAAATGAAACTTTGGGCGAAACTCTAGCTCTCTTTGTTTTCGAGTTAAGGTCGTTTTTGACCCACTGTCGGCGCAGGCTAAATACTTTCATATTAGAAAGAGCATGTTTTCCTGATCATTTTTGTATATGGGGTGATGGCATTTTCAGTGAGCAAAGTTGTTTTATGAAGGATTTTCTGCTTCCAACTCGCTGTTTTTGCGGTTTTTTGATTGTAAATTTTTTATTTCGTCGTTTCATGATCTCTAAAATAAAAAATTTCAGCTCTCAGTTGAGAATGAGTTTTGGGAAGAATCTATATTTGGGGCACTCAAGATCGGACTTAAGGGAGACCTATTAAATGAAAAAAAACTTGTGAAAAATAGAGGCCATCTCAAATATTTGTAGCTGGGTCAGGCTTTACTGTATCTCAGCTCTCAGTTGAGCTACGAGGCTGGCATAGAGCTCAAAATGTTTGGAAAAATATTCTAAGAAACTTTTCTGTTGGAATGGAAAATCGGCAATGCCATCTTATAAACAAAAAAGGGAAAAGAGTTTGGGGTATTTTTCGAATTCAGAGAAAGCGAGAGATAAAATCCATGTCAAACAATTGTACAGCAAATCCAAATCGTATGTGATAGAACATAATTGGAAGACCTTTCAAAGCAGATAATCGTGAGAGAAACCCAGTCATATCACAATAGAATCAGTCAGAGCAAGGACAAGGTATTTCAGTGAATTATTTCAGCCCAGAACCCATTAGCCATTCATCCTTTTCCCTTTTCACTGTATTGCAAGAAACACACAGCCGAGATATAAACTACGTTTATTGCATCATTAGAATTACAGGCCAAGGAGCTCCTCGATGGATCTCTTGCCGGCTCCGTTCACTTGCCACGGCTGAGGAGGAGGGTCCTGAGCGGACACTGAAAGCGAAAAGGATTACTGTAGTCGAAGGTAGCCCAATTCGGTGCGTATACTGTAAGAGTTCTCATTTACCTGGCTCGTCATCGACCGATCGCTTGCCAGGTCCGTAGACTTGCTCATGGCATTTAATGGGCATGGTGTCCGACTGGCATGCCGACGCAGGCAGGCTCGACTCCCGCCCGCAGGTGATGTTTTGCAAGAGGCCTAAACAGTTGCGCTCAACAGAATGATCTACCTGGTCGGAGGGTCAGTTTCGTATTGTAAGCACCGCGATATTTGATGAGTTTCGCTCAGATCTCGAATGATCGCAATTTGTTTCAGACACCAGTTAACTATAAATCCGTTCGCGCTGAACCCTCTCGATGACGTTGAAAGATACGATCCTTCTACAGGTACGGTAATGAGAGGATCAAGAAATAATCATGTTTTCGATCCAGTCCTGAATGGTAATATTGTATTTCATTGCAAATTCAGTCGAATTAAAATAGATGTAACACAATAGGAAGGCTGAGTCCGAAGGCCTATCGCACCTACGTACCAGAGCACCCATGCCCAGGGGGAACATGCAATCCCAAATCTCAACGAAGCAATTCTGTTTGCATTCATGCTCCTTCTTTGCTGGAGACACTGAAAGCGATAGGTTACTGTAGTCGAAGGGGTACGGTATCTAAATGGATGTGGTATAATAATCGATACTAATGATCTAGAATATTGATGGTGATCGGTACTTTCCATCACTAGGGGTACGGTATTCCGATGCCAGATGGATACGGTAGGGGTTGGGTCAAACTCACATGGGGGCCGATAGGGTTCAGGAGGATCCACGGACCTCTGGCCGATCGGGTGCTCTCCGGACGGTCCGCACTCTGTGCTATCTCCTCGGGCAACGCAGTTAGTCCAGCAGGATCCATCGGCCGATCGCTTGCCGGGTCCGTTCACTTGCCACGGCTGAGGAGGAGGATCCTGAGAGGACACTGAAAACGATAGGTTACTGTAGTCGACGGGGTACGGTATCGCAGTGTATATGGTATACGGTAGGGGGAGTCACACACCTTTCTCGTCCTCGGCCGATCGCTTCCAAGATCCACTGCCCCCGGGCCAACCACCGTCCAGAGTTGGCCCTGCAAGAAGGAGGTTACTGTAGTCGGAGGAGTACGGTATCTCAATGGCAGTGACATACTGTAGAGGGTCTTACTAACATTTCTCGTCCTCGGCCGAGCGCTTGCCGTGATCGCAGAAAGGAGGATAGCAGCCGCATGCCTGAAGAGGGAGGAATGATTCGAATAAGTCCATTCCAATCCATCCCAAATGTCATTCCAATCCATCCAAAGTTCATTCCCAACCATCCCAAAACTCATTCCAAGTAATACCAAAGTTCTTTCAAATCCGTTGAAAGTCCATTCCCATCCATCCCTAGGTTCATTCGAATCCATTCCAATAAATCCCAAGTTCGTTCAAATTCATCCAAAGTCCAATCCAATCCATCCCAACTCACCACAGCACAGTAGCGGTAGGGACGTCCTCGCTCTAAACAGTCACTCCAGCAACTATTTTTCGCGGCCGATTGCTTGCCACGTCCATTCACTTGCCACAGCTGGGGAGGAGGGTCCTGAGCGGACACTGAAAGCAGAAGGTTACTGTAGCTGAGTAGCCCACTCTAGAGTTACGGTATCTCGAAGCGAGAGGGATACGGTATAGGTCTCACTCACGTTTCTCATCCGATCTCGGAATGTAATTTTGTGTTAGGTTTCAGACAAGTTTCAAAAGAGAAAATTTGGATACTAGACAAAATTCTCGTTCCTCGAATGAATTTCAGAGTTAGTGATTCAAACAGCTAACCCATTTCATAGATGAAATAACTAAATTGAATCATTCATAAATATTTCTCGTTGCTACGATTGAATAAGAGCCTGGGTATACAGCCATGCTTATCTCTCCTTATAAGTTCGAAGGCTTTTTCACTCATAATATTTTTTACTATTGAAAAAATAAGTTAAACATAATTTGAAGTGGAACTCACATTGTCCGTGTCGAACTTGCCCGCAACAGTTTGAATCATTCGGAAGAAATGACAACGCAATGCAGACATTATATGAGCAGTGTGATAAATAAGCTGAGACTCGAATGAGAGTGACGTGTATTCCTTAGCTGAGGAAGCTTTCGAATGAAGAGTACAGATCGGAATCTAAGGAGAGAGAGAGAGGAGGGAGAGGGGCATAAGAGATCGGAACCCTAGTCATTATCGAGGTCGGAACCCTAATAAACCCTTTGGCTAACTTCTTCATCAATATACACTAAGAACTCTGCCGAACTATATATCGAGATCGGAACCCTAATAAACCACCTGGCTAAATTGTGCATCAAGATACATTTAGGAATCTCCCTCCTATTCTAGATTGTTCGTCTCTAATAATATATTATTGTGTATAATATTTTGATATGATTGTCTCGCAATGGGATGCGCTTCATGAATTCGTGAGAATCATATTGGTTGATTAGAGAGAAGAATGGGATTAGTAAGATGTAAATTGGAGACTTTTGTTTTCAACAACATTTTTGCTTCAACATCGATCGAGAATGATTGTTTATCGAAATTAGAAAAGCAAAAACGTGACTGACTGTTATGATGAGACGCAGATTAGCGGGATCTGAAATGTGACTATTTTGTATCCCGATTGTAGTTTCATTGGCAAAAAAACTATTTTGTTCGAGGAAAATAGTAGATACTCAGATAACTAACCAGCATCTATTCCCAGAGTTCTTCGTTGGGGTCAAACTGCATGTCGACAATATCAGCAGGTGGAGCTCTAGTGGTACTCGGCAGCTCCACGGATCTCCTTTACAATTTTAATTAAATATTAATTACAATTAAATTAAATTTCGTATAGATAAATGTTGCTGGTCAAGTCTTCCTGCTTTCTCGATTTTTCGCTGAGGAATTATAAAGTAATGGATCCATACTTGTTCCGGTCCAATCCGAGAAGCGATTCCAGTACATTTGCTGTTTTCTCCTTCTCCTCATTCTGAATCATCTCAGGCGTCTCGCTCTGCTCTCCTGCGCCGCATCCCTTCTGAAATTTAAACGACGATCTACTGGCGACGCGTCAAATGAGGTTTGAGACTATCGCTTACTCTGCTGGATTTGTATGCTCTCTCGTCTCTCGATTACTAAATGTGTAACCCGTGATTTGTATCGAAGACTTGTCTCTTCGTTACTTTAATTGAGCTAATTCCATTCTATCCGACCCACTCTCAGGCAACGAACTGCTGAAAACTAGTAGACATCGAACGTATTCGCCATTCAACAGCCAGGTACACGTAGTAACTAGTGTTTCTCATTCGAGACCAACCTCTCCTCAATTGTTTCTGTGAGCGGCGAGAGAGAATTGAGGAGAACCGGCCTCGATCGGGTATCACTAGCAACTGAACAGCACGTGACACGCAGTACCAATCATTATCTCAGTGTTCAATCAATCAATCAATCAATTTATTAAAATATCAAGATCTGTGTATGTTGAATTATGCTCACTCGCAATAAATCGGGAATTCGAAAGTGTTCAATTTACTCCAATTTACTCTAGTGACCATTCTCAGTCTCACCTCATCTGACCAATCGTCACAATCGACTTCCCCGTCGCACAGCCAGGAATCATCAATGCACGCGACTTCATCATGGCACATAAACTCGTTTTCTCTGCACGAGTGCATAGAATGGAGACCTACAAAACGTTCATTTCGTGATCAAACTCACATTTCCACTAGTAACACTCATTCGATCTCTCCTCAATTTGCATACTCTCTGGCTGGTTGGAGAAGCGACAGAGCATAGACATTAGAGATGACAAAACGAAAATGGCATACCTTCATCGACAGTGTCTAATGTCATCAATGTTGTCCAATGCATGCCGTTTTCGTTTTTTCATCTCTAATAGACATTGAGGAGAGCGTGGTCCGTCAACGACTCACCTGTTGTAGCATCAGAATCTGACGATGAGGTGACAGCGTATAGATAGCATAGACTGAGAAGGACTTTGAGAGGAGCCATTCTGAAACAGGTATGCTCTCTCACCGGTTAGAGAAATGAGCAAACGCTCTGGGAACAGTAGCAAATCACCGATGCAGGGGAAAACAATGGAATATGGAACAATTAAGAAATTTAACAACGGGAGTGTTTGTAAGAACAAGTGATGTTGAATCGAGACCACGCTGTCCTCAATTTGAATGCTTTCAGGATCATCCAACCAGCGGGAAAATATGCAAAAAATAAACCAAGACGTGAAATATTTTCAAAATCGCGCAGAATTTTGTTGAAAATACGAGTAGTGAGTCAATCTTTCGGCGACTGAAAGTGAATGCCGCATTCCCTTTCCTCAGATGCGTTGTAACTGAGAAAAAAGCAAGTGATAGATGGCTCCTATTTCATGACTGAGCCTAGAGTTCTCTGAGATATCTTAGATCAATTGACACGACACAAGTTAAACCGAGATGTTACACAACTGATTTTCAAATGTGAATACGATTTCACAAATTGATTTGCCCGGCAACCGTACCGAAAAATATATATTTATTGAGTCAATTCAATGTAAAAACGGAATGATTATGATGCCAACACGGAAGTCGAGCGTAGACTGGTGGGATCTGAAAAATCCACTAGTTTGCATTGAAATGGATATAACAATAACGTATTTTATTCAGTGTTAAATTTTAAATACTCAAAAATAATTACCAACTTACTTATTCCCAAACTGCTTCGGGATCAAGGGGTAGGTCGGCAACAGTTGCAGGTGGTGTCATAGTGGTACTCAGCAGCTCGATGGACTTCCTGGGAAAATTTCGATTTGAATACATATACAGTATCGTGCATAAGTCATGGGTCACTTTTTCATTCTTTCATAACTTTTGACTCATATGAGATTTCTTGCTCATACTTGGTCATGACACATCACACTCACCGGGTGTTAGGATTATGCCATTGGGATATCACAGAACGCCCTGGTTGTTGCGTAGTGATGAAGCAATCAATCAATACTTTTTCAAACAATGCAAATTCTTATACGGATTTTTCCTCAGCCTTCCTACCAGGCGTGATAATAGAAGGCCTCAATACCTTTTCGATGAAAATATGCACTCATGGGAGGATGACGTACAGTGGCTTTAGACTGTCTCAAAGTAGGGTCCCGAAAAAAAGGATTTTGGCTCATAGACACGCTAGAGACTCGTTCAAAAGCTCAAAATGATCCTTCTCACAATTCCTGATGATCCCTAAAGTTTGGTAACGATAGCTCTTAATTTGACCTCAGGACACGAAAAAGACGAATTTTTCACTTTATCACATAACCGTATTTTGGATGTTTACAGTTCTGAGGGTGATTCTCGTTCAAAGGTCATTCCAAGACACAAAGGTAGTATATCCATGGAATATACGATTCCCAACATTTTAGAGCATTTGAATACTATACGTGGACGTGACTCCTCAATATGACTGCAGGCATTTTCACGATGAATGGATCTGCAAGAACCATCTCGAAGCCTCACTAGCTTTTTGCAACGGTATACGCCCCACCACGTTGCAGTGGGGCGTAGTTTAAGACCAGCAAAACATCACCGGCGGGCGGGAGTCGAACCTGCCTGCGTTGGCATGCCAGTCAGACACCATGCCCATTACCATCCTTGTTGATGATGAATCCGAGGAATATCACTTCCTTCATTCCGAACGTGCACTTCTCTGCTCAAGTGCGTATTTCTTCGTATTGCATTCGTTTGAGGAGTATGCCTAGTCTGCGCGCGCCTTTCTCTACCTCTTGCAAAACATCACCTGCGGGCGGGAGTCGACCTGCCTGCGTCGGCATGCCAGTCAGACACCATGCCCATTACCTGCGGGCGGGAGTCGGGCTCGAAAGCATGCAAAACATCACCTGCGGGCGGGAGACGAACCTGCCTGCGTCGGCATGGTTCGTCTCCCGCCCGCAGGTGATGTTTTGCATGCTTTCGAGCCCGACTCCCGCCCGCAGGTGAAAAAGCGAGTTTGACATGAAGTTCTGAAAATCTCTCGACCTGCGGGCGGGAGTCTAAGCCTAAGCCTGCGGGCGGGAGTCGAACCTGCCTGCGTCGGCATGACAGTCAGTCACCATGCCCATTAGGCCAGGGGGCAAAACAACCTAAAAACCCGCGGCAACCTAAAATCTGAGGTCAATCGATTTTCAACCGAAAAAATGACCATGAAAATGACCCATCATTAGTCGAAAAAAATTGTCTCTCCGAACTTTCTGACTAAATTATTTTCTGGTATATCTTTGTGTGCTGAATCCGAATTTCGTTATGAGAGCCCATGATATGATTAATGAAAAAAGTTAAAATTCATTATGCCGAAAAATATCCGATTTTGAAATTCGATTGACCTCGGATTTTAGGTTGCCGCGGTCGGGAAAGGTATCCTTATGCTCTAAAAAGTTGGGAATTGTATATTCCATGGATATGCTACTATCGTGTCTTGGAATGACCTTTTTACGAAACTCGGCCGCATGTAAACATCTAAAATAGGGTTATGTGATAAAGTGAAAAATTCGTCTTTTTCGTGTCCTGAGGTCAAATTAAGAGCTATCGTTACCAACCTTTGTGTGCTGTGTCATGACCAAGTATGAGCAAGAAATCTCATACGAGTCAAAAGTTATGAAAGAATGAAAAAGTGACCCATGACTTATGCACGATACTGTATGTTCAAAGCAGTAAAAACATGAAACAGTAAATGTTTATTTTTTTTAAAGGTTTGTCTTGCTGCAAAGCCAACAAGAGAAGATTGTGGCCACCACTGGAAGGGAAGACCGGCGTCGGACGGATCTAAAACTCACTATTGTATTTAGGAATTAAGAAAAAAAATCAGAACATAGGCAAAACGATGATAAGCTCAAGATACAGTACCCCATTATCTATTGAAATCATTCTACCGTACCTCGCCAGAGATTGCAAAGTGAACAGTTCGATCCTCGCCCGTCTTCTCAGTCGACGCGAGAGGGATACTTGTGGACTGTTCTTCCGCCTGAATTGCTAAGTTGTATATGTATTCAGTTTCCGGTAATGACTCGCTCCTTTTCCACCAGCTATCTTGTCTCTCTGGCCGGTTTCTCTCAGAACAAGCATAGGGAGAAAGACTTTTCTCGAAACGACACCACTAATCTGTACCCTTCCGAATGCCTAATGCATCCCTATTACCTTGTTCTCCTCAGTCTTCTGAACTAGCTCAGTTTGCACTGCTTCAGCTCCACAGTTCTGCTGAAATCGATCGATAAATGTGTTCTGTTTCCCGGTGAAGCATATTTCAGATAGTGAAGCAATTACCTCATCAGATCCATCGAGACAGTGCCTTTCACCGTCACACTTCCAATTCTGAGGGATACAGTTATGCAAGGTGGGGTAGGTGCAATGGAAGAATCCGACTTCGCATTTGTGTGCATCTGCCAAGCAATATGATGTTCATTAAATTGATCTCACTAGTGATCGAGACCGACCTCTCCTCAATTTGCACACTCTCTCGCTTCTCTGACTAGCGAGTGAGTGTGTGTATGAAAGAGAGTACATCTCGAATCGGCATCACCAGTTCTCACGTCTCACCTGCCAGTTTCATTCGATCCTGACCGTATTCGGCGAAGGAGATAGTCGGGGGGACGGTGAAAGACTGTGTATCGAGTGGGACATCAGTGGGGTTTTCATCCACCTGAATCGCCATTAGTGATGTCGATTAGAGTCTATCCTCTTTTCGCTTGCTCTCTCTGGTCAGTCAGAGAAACGAGAGAACATCCGAATTTAGGAGAGGACTGCATCACCCTTGATCACGAGTTAATTCGTAAATACCTTCCTCATTCACGGTCCGAAAAAATTAAAATTAAATCATCTGATCAATCGTACAACCGTCTTCTCACATCTTGTGGAAAAAATAATAACCACAAAATACCTTTGAATACAATTCAGGTGATCAAGGCTGTGAAGCATAAGCATCACATCTCAGTGATGGTCCATGATAATGAAGTGAGCAGGAATCAGAGAATTGGATTTTAATTGAATTTTAAAAAGACAAATTTATGCAAGATTACGACCGTTTTCAGGGAACACCACAAGCTCCAAACTTAGGAATGAGATACATATCCGGGTATGAAGTGAACGTTGACACAGAAAAAAATCCGGACTGGATGTTAGTAAACTTTTACGTTTGTTCTCTTCCATTTGCTCGTCGAGGAAAAAATCTTCAACTTCAACACAATTTTGACGGAAACCCCGCAATTGTTCATGTAACATTTATATTCACCCAATCCAGGTCGGATATGAATGACATACGAGCGCCTCTAAATCCTCGTCTCCGCGATGACAAGGGGCGCTACAATGTGCGTACATGCACAATGTTTCTGCAGGTGAAATTAGTCGTTAGTAGTTCAACCGTTTTCCGTCCGATTAGTCACGTTGAATATCTACGCAGGCCGATCACACGATGTACCTATGGATCTTCAGTCAGGAGGGAAATAACGATCCGAGAAGGTGAATAATTGCTTCTTTATTGATCGGTCAAATACATTGTTTTTCAGAACTCTCCAGGAGATAGTCAGTGTATTCTACACTCACATTCGAGTTGTTAACGATATTTACGAGCCCATCGACTTTGATGGAATCAAAGGAATCAATTTTGCCATCAAGAAAATTTCGGTCAGTATCTGATACTATTAATAAAAGTATGCAGATATAATGTCGGATCAACAATTAATGATAATTTCAAAAATAAAATAAAACAAGATTTACAGGTGCAATCGATAAATAACTGCCCCCAGAAAAACATCGTCACCTCTCTCGGCGTGAGTCTTTTTCGACTTCCAGCACTAAACTCATTTTCATTATGCGAATAAGAGTATTTTGCACAAAAAAATAAATTATCACTGCTCAGTACCATCAGAAAAGCAGTGTTCGCAAGATATCAAACAGGCTGCAAAAGCAGTCTGCGACGTTCGTCTTTTTGCTTGATTTATAACTTTCGGGGTCACTTATGTAATATTTTTTCGGAACAAGTTGGATTCCAGTAGATACTTCACCGAATTCAGCAAGGGGGAATTCTGCCTCGCTTATGCAATGACATTTAGCGAATTTGACAAGCAAATACTGGGAAAAGCTAAGCAAGCGCGCCCATTGCATATCGGGCGTTTTCACGCCTTAAGAAATCCTTGTTTAAGAATTTTTTATTAGAAAATAGATTTAAGAATTTTTTTAAAGGAAAATCAGTTTCGTAAAAAAATTTAATAAAAAATAATTACGAATTTATTTTTGGGAAAGTCAGTTTATGGAACTCATTTTTTGAGAAATATGGTTTTGAAAATGCGCAAACCAGAACCAGAGAATTTGTGAATACCGTATCGCGCGCTAAACTCCAGCTCTCACTACGGAATCTCATATTACCGACGATTTAGGATATTTCGCTTAATTTCTTTCTTTTTATTATTTTTATCATTCTCTTCTCTACCATTTACCAAAAAAAAGAAGAGAAAATAATGCTAATTGAGCATTCTGACACTAAACCTATAAATTCCCGGTTCCGCCTCGGAGACGCAAAGCTACAGTACTTTTGGCGGATTACCTAAAAAATATTTCCAAAACCAGAATTTCTCAAAAATGAATTCGCAAACTGATTTTTCTTTTTAAAAATTCCAATATTTTTTTTCCAAAATTTTATTTCAAAAAAGGATATTTCTGAATATTTTTTAAACTAAACTTGATTTACTAAAATCGAGTTTCTAAAGTGAAATGGACGAAATTTTTTAAAACTATTTGATGCTCTACCTTTGATTCAGGAACTCGAATGCTACCGCGGCTAACACAATCCACCCTTGCTCATGAAATCGGACATTCATTGGGAGCCGATCATGATAGCTACGTCACTCCAGAACCAGAAGAGGTGAGCGAAATGTGAAGACATCAGATGGTTTTTTAAATGAAAAAACATATTTTTTGATGAAACCTTATAGAGGCCTAACAAACATTAAAATATACAAAACATCGCAGAAATAAGTATCGATGAAATCGTCTCAGGGAAACTTCATCATGCATCCGACAGTTGGTATGGTAATGGGAACGAGAAAGAACAATTCAAAGATGAGCGAAGAGTCCATCAAACAAATTTCCAAAGTCCTAGATGGCCTTCTAAGGTAATCTCATTGTGCTCATTGAAAAATTCAGTGATTCTACTGTACAACGCAGATAATATTAGGGCTAACTAACTGTGCGTTGTTGTTTTCAGGAACCCTGGGCATCGTGAATGTTCATCGATAGTAGGTTGGTTTCTAATACAATGCAGACTGAAGCGGAATCGGTTCCAGTGTGAGTATTTATTTTAGTATTTATTTTATTTTAGTATTTTCGTATTTATTTTAGTATTTACTTTCGTCGTAGACTACCTCTACAATTACCAAGGGATCAAACAATAATAAATCGCTTCTTACAGAGTTTTACGCCCGCGCGCTGCTACACATTTACTGACAACAAGCTGATTTTTTTTCGTATGTGGATATCCACCTAAATATTTTCGAAGATTTTCAATGGAAATAGTCAACACTCATCTCATTACTGGGATTGCTTATTCGCTTGTTACAGACGTATTTCTGCTATCGTATTCGCTAGTAATTTGCAGATAAACTTTTCTCTGCGGTTCTTCCCCGTCCTGCATTTTCCTTACAATGAATTCGAGTGCTTCACATGCTGATCATTTTCGATATTCCAATGTAGGGACCACCATCCTACGAAAACTGTATATGCTCAGTTTGAGAGTTCCTGGAAAAGCGAAAATTTATTGCGCGCCCGTTCTGATTGCAGTATCGTTTGGAGTACCATCTGAACTAGCTTTGCTCTGAAAATTAGACCATGTTGTCAGTGCCCGCACTTTTTATTGCAGGTTAAATCTGAAATTTCGTGTTCAAATTTGGTATGTTAATCTATGATGCTCTCCAGAATTCGCAACTGTTGCGGCGCGTGAATTTTCACACTTCCTATCCTTTGTGGGGTCCAACCCCACATCATGTCAAAAAATTAGACCATGTTGTCAGTGCCCGCGATTTATATATTCGATCAAAGATCACCGTATCCGGCACAAGTGTCTCTATAGAAATCGCGGGCACTGACAACATGGTCCAATTTTTTGTCATGATGTGGGGTAAGGACCCCACTAACAATAGGAAGTGTGAAAATTCGCGCGCCGCAATAATTACGGACACCATAACATTTCGAAAGTAATCGTCTCTCGTTTTTGTCAAAATCTGATTTTCGAAAATCGATTTTTTCTAACAAAATATGAATTTTCAGAAAAAAATTGTTAACAAAAATTGATTCTGCACACGAGCCCGTTCGCCTAAGAGTCAAACAAACTCGGGAACATCAAAACAATTCGATATGCTCAAAATTTGTCCCCAGGGGTAACTTTTTATTCTGAATCGACCTATAAAGGCGGTTTTTCGGTCGGAGCCTTCTGAATCCCGGTACGACGCAACGTCGATTTGGCCAAATTCTTGTTCTGCGATAAAAACTAGTCCGAAAAGGGTCAAAATTGGCACAAATCTCGCTTACCCGACCAGAATTTAATTCTCTACAAACTGAAAATTTGAACGGGGCTAAATCTATTTTCGTTTTTTAGTTATGATCGTTTTTTGACAGAAACAGCGATCGGACTAAATCCGCATAGGGTAGAAAGAGCAGACTCTCCTGATCATTTAGGTACTACGGGTGATGGATTTAACACGTGCGGATCCAAATGACATCGATTTATGTGCCGCCAACTCGCGTTTTTCGAAGTTTTTCAAGCACAACTTTTTTATTTCACAGTTTCATGATCGCTCATATAGAAATTCGGATTCTACGTGCAAAAATACGCCAGAAACTCGTATAATCACTTCGTTGTGAGAATATGACTTTTGGACCCGAAATTGGCCTCGGAACAGCTGGATCCGGGTCGAAAAAATCATATTCTCAGATTTACCTGTCTATAGGAGTTTCTTTCGTATTTTTGCACGTAGAATCCGAATTTCTATATGAGAGATCATGAAACTGTGAAAGAAAAAAGTTGTGCTCGAAAAACTTCAACGAAAATAGATAGAACCTCGTTCAAAATTTCAGTTTGCAGAGAATTAAATTCTGGTCGGGTAAGCGAGATTTGTGCCAATTTGGACCCTTTCGGACTAGTTTTTATCGCAGAACAAGAATTTGGCCAAATCGACGTCGCGTCGTACCGGGATTCAGAAGGCTCCGATCGAAAAACGGCCTTGATAGGTCGATTCAGAATCAAAAGTTACCCCGGGGGACAAATTTTGAGCATATCGAATTGTTTTGATGTTCCCGAGTTTGTTTGACTCTTAGGCGAACGGGCTCACATAAAAAAACAGTCTATGGAAATAGTTGTGTAGCCATATCCATACGTTTTGCTATTCGGATGACGGACCCTAATTTCCAATGATAAAAAAGTGTGAGTAATGACAAACATTGCGCATTTCAGAATTTAACGTCGGAAAAGATCACACATGAACTATTTTGTTCAAACAACTCGTCTTCTTTAGTGAACCTTTTTTCAACAAGGTCTCGTTTTCACATTTAAAAAAACTGATAATGAACAGAATGCAATCTGTCGCTCCGATTACCAATTCCTCCAACGAGTGTGAGACGCTTCGAATCTTCCCTCTGTAACGAGACGTTCTTTTCATGTGTTTGAATGGTTTCTCTGTGTGTGCGCTCGAAATCTCTCGTCTCCTTTTTACGCTCCTTCTCTTTCTCTCACCTCTCTCACATTTCACAACAAAACGCCATACTTGCGAGCGTGCATTTCCTTTGATAAACCCTTCGGTGACTCACCCACCTCACCTCGCTGTGCCTTTTTCGTCAAGGATTCGTTGTCAGCGTGATACGTAGTCTAAGCGACACAGGCGTCAATTGCTTCCCATTGGTTCTCTCACAGCCGAGCCCGAGGATAAGCTCTTCCAAACATGCCGTTATTCTTTCGGTGACTCACAGACCTCACCCTTTTCTGTCTCTTTTAACGCCTGTTTATTCTTTGATAACCCACTGCTTTCGACAGTTTGCCTTTTCATATTCGAGCTTTGTCAACCGCGTTGCTTTTTTTATCTCGCTTTTACGAAAATCGATTGAGCACGGGTAAGCATTCATAACTCTCGCGTCGTACCCTATGGAACAGATCTCTCTTCCAATCGATTCCACAGATGGTTTCACCTCTCTTTGAAGCTCTTCGCATTACCTAATTCGTTCAATAAATACTGTTACATGTTCAAGACCTATTTGATGCGGCCTAGTTCATAATTAGCAGTACATCGCGATTGTTTCAGCGAAATACGCTTATTCACGATGTCCTCTCCCGTGTATCGAGGTCTTGGTGTTCTCTACGGACAATTCATCGGTGATGCTCTCGGGTCGAGATACGAGTTCGAGAGCGGAACGATCGTCAAGAATAAGTAAGTGTCGTCATATCGCACTTACTTTCTCCTATATCGAGAAAAGAGAAAATATTTCAAACGAACAAAGTTTACAATTGAACTAGTATTCCTCAAACAACAAAAAAGCATTCATTGTTCCAATAGAAGCGAATGCCGTTCGACCTTGCAAATTGAAATCGCCTGACCTTGCTAACCTTGTTGAAATCGCTATTGGTTCAGTGAGAAAATGTCATTTCGAAATTCCTGCGAAACAAGTGACTCTCAGATTGCAAGCTGATCGAGACTCCAGTGGATTGGTACCTCTGCTCGGTGAGGGTCCCTTCGGCTATGGACCCGGAATGGTGAGTCTTTGATCTCTAAAGTCTACACTGATCTTTGATCTTTACTTCCTGAACTCTGATCTTTGATCTCTTTGTTGATTTTTGATGTCTTATTGATTTCATCATGATGAAATAACTTTCGACTTTTGTTTTTTACCGGACACTTGCTTTATTCATATTTCGAAATGTTCTTTCCCCACTAATCGAAAGCTATTTCATAATCTAGTGATATTTAAAATTTTGCATATTAGTGGATTTTATTTATTCCGTTTTCAGATATAACATTTACAATTTGGTAGGTCACTGATGACGGTGAGATGGCGATGTCTCTCCTCTCTTCATGTCTATCCCATGAAGTGTTCGATCCGTCTTCTGTCGCTTGTGCTTATGTTCGGTGAGTTGTAGTGATGGCTATTTGTTTTCTCTAATCTGCGATATGTGTTGTTTTGCAGATAATAATTAAACCGTGAAATCATCATGCCATACCAATAAACATCTTTGCATTGCAGATGGGCTCAATCTAACCCTCCTGACATCGGCAACACTTGCCGAGGCGCACTGACAATCAGAGAGAAGATTCCGAAAGATTGGTAGGTGGATTGGCTCCGATCCGAGGCATTGATGAAATTTTGTTTAGGCCCAATCAGTTCACTCAAGAACAAAAAGATAAAGTGCGTATGGCTGTGGAGGAGAATGTTAGGTGAGTAAGCTTTCTACAGGTTCTTCGGATGTGTCTTATGACTCTTGAAATTTTCCGAACCCCAATCATTCAAACAAAAATTGTTTCGAGGAGATTTCAAGTGAGCATAGACTTTCATCAATGCACGTGTACTCTAAACTTCTAGATAAACGAGATAACACGCGATTTGAAGAGAATAATGTCCCTATTTATCATAAATAGTGCTAACTGCAGGAACCGCAACAAGCACTCGCTCAGCAACGGATCTCTCATGCGTCAGTCGGTACTGACTGCTGTGTATGCGGCCAATGACTTCGGAGCCTCAACCAAGGAGAATGCTGAGAAATTGTGAGTGAATCTTAAGATTTCGTATAGTGACGAATTAATGAAGAATGAAGGATTGTTCTCTTAATTCTGCACAATCTATCATTACCCAAATTAGTCTGGAGAGCGTGAAAAATGACGAAGCAACTACACTGATGCCTGAGCCAGGCATGCCTTCGGCGAGGAGGACAAGGACCGTATAATGAGCGTACTGGGATCATTCAGCCTCCTCTCCGCCGTCGAATTTGACACTCTTCTCACTCACTCCAATCCTGTAGCCATCGAGGCAACGAAGACATACGCCCTGATTCTGTTCCATCTCGTGAGAGGAAAGACGCCCGAAGAGGCGATCGAGTAAGTATTTGGGTTGCTGGATCGATACCGACTCTCCTCAATCGTTCTCTCGTTCCTCAGACCGATACAAATAAATAGAAGAGAGTCGATCTCGATCCGACCTCAGTAGTGAGTATACCAACTAGCTTTCAAGAATGCCTTTGATAGGGCAATAAAATGGATACCGAAAAGACTCGTCGATGCATGCCAAGACGATTATTCTGCAGATCCGCTCTCTCCACCGTTAATTCAAAGGAGATTCGATCGTTGGTCGATGCCGCCAGAGAGAAAGCCGTCCCCGTCACTCTTCCCGATGGATCGGCGAGTAATGGAGATGACTCGAACATCGGATATTTCGGAGTGTCGCTGCAGGTTCGGTGATGATCAGTAGCGGTGACCATTCGAGACCAACTATCTTCAGTTTACACTCTCGTTGGCAAAAAAACGATACAGCGTGTAAATTGAGGAGGAGTCGGTCTCGATCCGACACCAATAATTATCACACTGCGATCTAGAAACGTTCAGCCTGATATTGTGAGACTAAAATAGTTGCAAATATTACTACCCGATGCGCTCTGTTGCGAAGATTTATTTTCATCTTCCAGATAGCCGTTCACTATCTCCTTCACGCCTCATCTTTCTCCTCTGGGGTGGAGAGTGCTGTGGCCATCGGAGGAGATACTGACACGAATGGATGCATCGCGGGAGCACTGCTGGGTGAGAATTCTGTGATTTATTAGATGAAGAAATTTTAAAAAAAGAAACAGATATAATAAGATATAAACTCTCTGCACGAATACAACAGTTTTCACTCACCTAAACCCGACTAGGTTTTAGGTTTTTTCCGACTAGATTGAATAGGGAAAATGGAAGGGAAAAGAAAGGAGATCTGAGAAATGATGGGGAAAAATCCCCTACTAACATAGAGCAAACTGAAATATTTTGAATTGAAATATTCTCCTCTCCACCTTCACATGATTTGTATTCAATGCAGGAGCTCGATTCGGTCAGGAAGGAATCCCTGCAGAATGGATCCAATCAGTGGAAAAGGCGCCACTCAGACTGAAAGGAGAGAATGGAATCGAGTCATTTGAACAGATGGTTGAAGGAATCCGGAAGAGATATGATGGAACCGAAGGAGAGAATGTCGAATGAGGACCTCTTGGATATCAATCAGCCACAAACTACCATATCTTGCATTCCTTGACATTGTTATTTTTTTAACTGGATAAATTATATCTCAATCACCTCGATGAAATTGAGTAACCTGAGATTACTCGACAAGTTGAACAAATAAAATGAGTTCACTCCTCCATGATGACTAGGCAGCAGTTTCAGAAGGGGGATGGAAGGGAGAGGAAGGACCTGAGTAACGATAGGCAACGATACCCTCTCGTCAGTGAGAGACAATAGACGAAGCCAAATTCCTTGGCTACTGGGAAGAGGACAACTCGTTTCACCTCTCTTCTCTCCTATACTCATTGTCAATGGATTCTATTGAAATCGTGCCCTTTTCATCTACCTGCTTTTATTTTGATTGCGTTAAAATTCTTCCCTTGTTGTTTTGCACTTTGATTTTTTTTGAATAATTTCATTGAAGTGATTGTGCTTGTTCATCTAATAAGTATTTACAATATCGACTATGATGCCTAAGCCTTCATAGTCGAAAAAGCTGAGGGATCATTTTCTTCCCCCATTCTTTCTCGTCCCCTCCACTTCCCCTCATTTTGAGCTTATTCTCCCAGTTTTCACTTGTAAGAGGCGGTCGATGTGACGTTCCCAGTCAGAGAAGTTTGATCGGCACGTGCACGTACGTGCCGTTCTCAATTTATCCCCTCCCAATTTGAATGAAAAGTGCAATCATTCAACGAGTCGACCGCCTCGGATGTCTCGAAATGAGCGAAGTGAGAGGTATAAACTGAGAATGGCACGTACGTGCGCGTGCCGATCGAACTTCGCTGACTGGGAAAGTCACATCGACAGCCTCTCACTAGTGAAAACTGGGAGAATGAGCTCAAAATGAGGGGAAGTGGAGAGGACGAGAAAGAATGGGAGGAGAAAATGGTCACTCAGCTTTTTCGACTATGAAGGGTGTTTTTCTCACCGCATTTTGACCCCCCAAAATGATGAATGAGTGACTATGAATTCAGCATAACGGTCTTTGTTTCCTATCTGTCATTTGCGATTGGTCTTCCAATGGCGAGCAATTCATCCGACAGTACCATCCTTCCAGTCATAATCATCGTGATCAGACATCCGAGAGGAATTGCATAGATGAGCAAGAGCAAGGCTGATATGTTTTTTTGCAATATCAATAGCTGTAATCTCTATCGGTAGACCTTAGGGATGCCGGATCGAAAATGACTCTCCTCATTTCGCGTGCTCTCTCGTCGGTCAGAGAAACGAGAGCGCACGCCAACTGAGGAAAGTTATGTTCGATTCGGCATAACTAGTAGACCTGTGTAGTAGCCCGTAGACAAAGTCTTTTGTTTGCTTCACACTATCGGTCGAGAAAATTTTTATTCACAAACAGATGGGGTTAGTAGGAATTAGCATCTTTCTCTATCTTCTACTCTAACCGTTCATCAAACCTCAGTACGATCCTTAGATTGGTCATTCGAAATTTAATTCGATTAACATTACGGATTCTATTAAGGTAAGAAAATATTCCGTTTCACGCGTGCTCTCTCGTTGACAGACGAGCCAAGGCGGAGGAGCCGACGCGCGCGTTTTTTAGGCGGGGGAGGGGTCGCGAACGGGGCGGGGTTTGCTAAACGCTACATTGCGTTAACTGAGCATTTGAATCTTACAATAAAGAAAGGGAATAATATAATTGTCATGCAGTGATTTAGAAAAGAGTAGTCGCTACACGCTAAAGGCTGGCACGTGGCTACATTCGAGAGCGGGGAGAACGACACGTTTATGCATTATTCCACGTCACACATGGTTGACTACACGTTATTTAAATGTTCAGTCCGCTAAACTGACTAATCTCCATGTTTGATATGCTGAAGACTTATCCTCGAATCAGAATATATATTGAGTAAAATCACTTTATCGCCTCTAGTTTCGAAAAACAATCATGTGAAGATTTTAAAGTGAAAAATAGTACAAAAGTGTTTCGAAACTATACACATTTATGAACTAAATCGAAATATTTGACGATTGATATACGAAATTATGATATTAGATAAAATCCAAAAAATCTAAAGGAATATATCATAAGTGTACGTGTGATTAAGTCGAATATCGGACATAACGGTGATCAGTTCGCAAATTGTGTAGCCATTGACTTTTAGGAGGCTGAATCTGTTGGCTTCGATCTGAAATTTTGAGTTTGATTAGATGATCGCCAAATAATTACAAAAACAGTGTACCTCAGTCTTGATTTCACGCTCGAAGTGCACCGTATTGCCCGGGATATCGTTGTTGAAAGCGTAGAGCTTGAAATAATAAAATTGTGAGAAACACATCATTGTTTCCTCGGGTAAGTCAAAAACTGCACCCTCCCCTTTTAAGGATTCTTGTAGTATCATATTAAAATATGATACTACAAGAATCCTAACGTTTTGATCTCTTTCACTTTACTTCGTTTGCATTTTTTTGTTCTTTATAAACCCTACTGTTAAGGATAAGCTTCAAATTGGACAAAAATAATGTTATGAGATGTGACTTAAGTTTTTGACGTCATTAACCTGAACCGGATGCAGTATCGGTGGGTTCTGATACTCGATGGTCTGCATCGGCTCGAATTTCTCGAAGATAGTGACGTTGAAGCATTTCTTGATGAAATCATGTCTGATTCCGTGTTTTAGATCTATCGTTAATGCCTCCAACTTGCAACCGCCGTCCAGCAGGGCCTAGAAAACTGTTTGATAATTTTTTATGAATTTTTCATAAAGGAGAAATCATCGATTCCACTAATACTACAGCTTTTGCAAAGGAACTCCATGATATCAGTTACATCGCACTACTCAAAACGAATACTTTTAAAATCATTATCTCTTTGTTAGCAATCTAGCATGTGAAATGGAACGCACATTTCGCAGGCATAGCAGATCCGTCGCCTCGACTGAGCTACAGATGTGACTGATCCGGACTTCGCGGATGTTTGCCGACATTACAAGAAGCGAAGCGAAATCGAGCTGTTGAAGTTTGCGAGGAATAGTCTGAAAGGATGAACAATAGTGATGCCTATTCGAGACCGTCCCCTCGTCGATGTGCATACTCTCTCGTCTCTCTGACCGGAGAGAGAAAACATGAAATGAGGAGAGTCGGTATCGAATGGATATCATTGAAAGTCAATGATAATCAATCCTGAAATCAATCCTGCAAAAGTACACATATCGTACGTAAACGACATCCGTATACTCGCCTATCCGAGATAGTGATGACAAATCGGAATCGACTATCCTCATTTTGCGTGATATCTTGCCGGTCAGAGAAACGAGAGAGCGTGAGAAATGAGGAGAGTCGTGTTCCGATTTACCATCAGAAATCCGAGAGAAAACAACTCACGGTTGTTGAGACCAATTTATCAGCATTGAACTGCAGGAGAACGTGCACGATAGCTGAGATATTCTGATAATGATCAATTCAAGACAAGTGAGAGTACTATCATAGGGTCTTCACTTTCAATTATTAAAAAGTCTTATCTCGTCGAGATCTTTCAGAATTACTATTATTTTAATCTCAATTATATCAAAAATGATGTGCCAAAACATTTTTAAAACTTAATACATTTCAAATGTCGAAATGTCAACAATGGGTGTCAAGATGGAACATGCATCATGTGTGCATCTTGTTATGAATAAATTTTCTGAAAATAAAGTTAATAATAGATTCAACTAGGGTTCGAAATACGGGTCGCGATCTCTTCATTGCACACACACTCTCTCGCCAGTCATCCGGCCGAGAGTGTGTATGAAAGGAAGAGTCGGCGACCCGTATATCGAACTCTATTGCCAACTCACACTATACAACGACGTATCATCAAGCGCAGAGATGCGCACTACATCCGGAACTGAGGTGAAGCTTTGGAAAAAAAACAAGAGAGAAAACTCACTATTCGCATGCGAAGCGATTACGATGTTCTGGACAGTCGTGAACTGAGCCCATCGCCGCAGGCTCGGCTCCATATTCCTCAAAATCGACCAGCCATCATTCATCGAGAATTTCGTCGTACGGCTGTTGAAGGTGAGCTCGCACTGTCTTTCCAGAAAATTAGAACATGACCAGTTTTCGGAAACCTACAGTTTACTTCACTAGCAATGACCATCCATGAATCTCCTCGATACGCGTGCTCTATCGCCGTCAGAGAAATGAGAGAGCGTGCGAATAGAGGAGAAACTGGTCTTGAACCATCTTCAATGACAATTCATAGCCATTCAGAGTCAAGCCTTGAATGGCGCCTCGGTCAAGTCTTGCATGGGTCCGAGTTAAGCGGGAATGGAGGGAATGGTGGGAATGGAGGGAATGGTGGGAATGGTGGGAATGGACGGAATGGTGGGAATGGTGGGAATGGTGGGAATGGTCGGAATGGTGGGAATGGTGGGAATGTGGTTGGGGCGTGGTTGGGGCGCGCGCCTTTCTCTACCTCTTGCAAAACATCACCTGCGGGCGGGAGTCGAACCTGCCTGCGTCGGCATGCCAGTCAGACACCATGCCCATTATGGTGTATGACTGGCGTGCCGACGCAGGCAGGTTCGACTCCCGCCGGCAGGTGATGTTTTGGTCATGGTCATTTTTTGGTCAAAAAGTCGAAATATCAGAACTATCTGATTATAGATGTTTCCGATGTATTTTTACCCGTAAAAATCGAATTTTCATACTAGAGCTAACCAAAATGCAAAAGAAAAAAGTTAGCCATTCGAGCATCATCGATTGTGGTTTGAGCGGTACATTATTCAACTTACCCTAAAGTTGATGTCGTCCAGCTTGAGAAGAGTCAGAACCCTCTCATCCATACGTTTGTCCACTCGCAGTTTCATCCTGTTCTTAGATCCGACATACTTGCCAATTTTTAACAGGAGTTCATCCGGAAGGTCGTGGAAGGTTGTAACCTGGAATTACTACAACTTCAAAGAAAACACTAGAGTTCTACTTCGGCATCATGATGATTTTCTTTTGTGTATTTTTAATATAATTAATTTTAAATACCTTCTTCTCATCCTTCTCCTCTTCATTTTCCGACTTAGTCAAATCGATCACATCCTCTTCCTCATTGAAATCGTTCCAGCCCTCGTCCATGTCTGGCTCCTCCTCATCACTACTTCCCTTTACTGCTGAAGTCAACTTGGCGCCATGAATCTGGAATCGAAAATCCTAGTAATGATTATTGGAAAACATTTTTAGAAAGTGGAAGAATTACATACGGAATTTAAAATACTTACCTTCTCATTCCTTTCCTCCATCGTCTCATTCTTGGAAGTCGTCTGTTCGGGTGATAGGGGATTGGTGGTTTACTCGTGGAAGTTCTACGTATCTGCCGCACAGGAGAGCAAGATGCATCATAGGTTATTGAAAAAATGGAATTGAATAAGAACGATGACTATACTTGTCGACTCATCTCCCAATCAATCTCGAATAGACAGACCCGTCTAGTCGATTTCTCTAGGAAAGGAGACTAGATAGTGACACTGACACCACCATTAACTAGCGTGTTCTGTAGCCGGTTAGAGTGACAAGATAAAAATACAACATACTCTGAACGAGATCTGTGGTGACTCTCCTTCTTCTTGCTGATCTTTCTTTTGAGAGAGCGAGCCGGGGACCGAGATTTGGATCGAGACGAATGGCGAAATGAGCGAGAGCGACGATGACGTCGACGATCTACGTCGACGATCAGCTGGACGACTGCAATACAATTTTAATCCGATGAGTATTAGGGAAGTTCGTTGTGTTCATGATGACTGGTGCACACACATTTTTCTACTATAAAATATGTCACAGATGCGAAAACTTCAGTGATAATATTGCGAAATTGTTTGGCTAATCCTAAAGCGATCATGTTATCGTAACAAACCTGCGTGTATCTTTCCGACTGCTCGATCTACTTCTTCTTCTTCGTCGACCCCTGCTGCGGTCTCTGCTTCCGCCAGAAGAGCGACTGCGCTTCCGGTCACGGCGACCTCGAGAGCTGCAAGAAATTATGACTGATTGGCATTCTTCTCAAACGAAATGCCTTCTTTTTTAGCAGGCGCGCTGATGCAAGATCATAATGGCTCATACAAATCCGAGTGACGAACATATCGGTACACACAGAAAACGGCGTATTATAATACTTTTGATACCGAGAAGCATCGTAGCGATGCACGTCACCGCCGCGGGGCGTGCCCTTCGCAAGTTCGACTAACACTCTAAAACAAATTGTATTGATAATCCGTTGTATTTGCTCAAGCGATATGAACAATACAGTTATCCGTTAATAACATTGATTCCCATTCGAGACCGACTGTTTAAATTCTCGTGAACTCTCGTGTCAACCGACGAGAGAACGTCCGAATAGGGGAAATCGGCACACTGATTCGACATCACTTATGCAAACTGACCGCTCTCCTAGCATACTCCGCCCATTCCGAGCATCAACTGCGTCCTCCGCGTCCCTCGACTGATCGAATTCAACGAAGGCAAAGCCAGTTTTGAGCGAGATATCGTTGATCTTGCCGTATCCGCGAAAGAAATGCTCGATGTCTCGGACCCGAGCCGCGTATGGTATATGACCGACGTAAACTCGGGCCTTGCCCATACCTAGAAATAGTCATGCAATAAGATAAGAGTACAGACCTCACGAAGCATTATGAAACCATGTGTGGAAGAGGCAAATAAGGAGAGGAGACAATTTAAATAGAGAGAGAGGAGAACATTTCTGTCCACCTAAAATTGTATCGAAAAATAAAGGAAAATAAATTGACGATTTTCACAGAAAATGCCAGCGGCATTCGAATAAAAGTGAATACTTTCGAAAAAAGAGATGGTAGAGCAAACGGGAATGTAGGAGTGAGAGGAGGGAAAGAGAAGAAAGAGCGATGAGAAAGGGATGAGATATGGAAGAGAAGGAGAGAGAAATAGGATGAGGGAAGGAAGAGGGAGAGAAAAGAATGAGTGAGAGACGCGAGAGGAGTCTCACCTCCTAGGTCACTATCCAAGATGATGTCGATGGTATGTATGTTTTCCACGCAAACTCTGTTTGCGCTCGTTTGTCGATTGAGCATTGGGGACATTGGGAGGGTATTCTAGGACGGATGAGTAGGTCACGAAAACTGGATGGGGCGATACAATTTCCTATTGAAAATGCCTCGGAAATAGTTTCATCTTAATCTACATTGAAAAATACACAAAATATCACAAAATAGAGATGTACAAATGATATCTTCACTGCGAGCCATCTCGATATTTAGCGAAAGTAAGAAAAATTTTCACTTTTTGAGACAGAACTTGAGTCTATAAAGCTTAAATCAAGTTTCCTTTTTCAATTCGACATAACTTTTGATGCTCTTTCGAATAATATGTCACATGAGACCGAAATCACAATTTTGAAAAAAATCGATAAAGTAGGTCAAAACTCGATTTTTTTTCAAAAAAGTTTTTTGACCCCGGAAGTGGAGTATTGAATGGCACGACTCGTACGAGTAGCTTCTTCGCATTGATCAGCTTCCTTCCTGGTGAGAAGAACATTTGTATCACTCTTATCAAGGCATCATGATTATGTTCTTCTAAAATATAAAATACTTTGTAAAGGGAATATCACGTATTTCACCTAATCACTGAAACATCTAGATTGTGGTACACCTATAACATGACCCCTCGTTTTCTCTGATGTTTTCGAAGATCCTTGGGTAGGACAACCACGAGCCAAAGTAAGAGAGATGGTAGATCACACATCTATTCAGGAGTTCACGTCGAAAGACGGGTGAAGTAAAGAAGCATGATAGATGGTATACGAAGTGAATTTAGCATGATCTCTGATGACATCTCACTATTCATTACAAAGCGTTTGAGTGGATTACGAACAATTTCCTGTGATGACGAATTGTAAACAGACATTTGGACAACCTACTTTTTCGGGCACATTCTTCTCGACATTTGGATCACTTTTGCTGTTGATGACTTTTCCCGAGAATCACTGTGGAACTAGCTACAGGCTTTTGAAAAGGGCGATTTTCGGTCTCTCAGAAGTTTGATGTCGTCTCTCGTCGTCGTTCTGGCGACTGTTATCGAGAAAAATTTGCATCATTCAGACCGCCAAACGAGTACTTTGTGAAATGTAATGCAGTTTTTGGATGTCGGATTCTAATTTTTTTTTTAGATAATATTAATTCTTTGATTCAGTGTTTACAGCGAACATTTTACTATGGGAGAATATGCGATTCTTTATTTGCAACACTTGAACGATTTCTAATGGTGCATCTGTAATGTCGAGTGTTCCGAAAAGAAACAGAAGTTCTAGGCAAACATTTGTGTCAAAGTAGAGAGGATACTGCACAGTCGATGGAGCATTTTGCGATGACGGAATCTTTGACATTGTGTACTCAATAGAAATAATTCCGTCATCTCCATAAGTTGAAATATTAGACACTGTCTGTCATGGGTATAAAACAGATGGAAGACCCCGCCTTCACCCACATAGAAGCGTGTCTTCATCCATCCCTCACTATCGTTCCCCACTCATATCTTTCCAGTTTCTGACCACACTCACTCTTCCCCTTTAACTCTTCCCTTCTCCCCAATTGGCAAGGGACCTTGGGGAGCGATGTAAATTGTAGAGACCGTCTAAACGATGACTGAACACAAATTTCTAATCGCCTACGGTAGACGAAATTTACAATTTAAAAATATGAACGAAGTCACTGCCATATCTCTGAGCTAAAATCTATCCACCGACCTCTCATTCACCCTTGAAACCAGCTAAATGAACGTGCAAATCGCAATTATCGGTCTGGCCAATCCGATGATCAATCCGATATATATACGTATATTTATTCGATTGTCATCGTTTAGACGGTCTCTAGTAAATTGGTCGCGATTGTTCAATATTATTCTTTCGCTATTATTTTCAAAATTTCACTTCAGCATGGGGATAATCCATTCTCTCACGGCGTACAACGGCAAATACGTTCGCGCGTGGAAGGGGCCTTCGAATAATCAGGATTGGTACGTGGACTTGGCTCCGCACTTCAAGGAGTGCGAGCACTGGACCATCGAGAAACGAGAAGGAGATGCTAGTTCGTTGTGTCTCAATACATATCATGTCAACATTCAGTTTTTCCTCGTCTATCTATCTCGCTAAACACATCACAGTAGTCATATGAGCCCGTTCGCCTTATTTTCGAGCAAGGGTTGGCACAGCTCAAAGGGGGCGATTCTCTGAAACTGTGTGGTTTGTAGTTACCGAGGGTGCTGAGGACGATAGACATATCCATTTTGCTCCTAGAAGCCCCGTTGGCGCCAGACGACATCACGCCGAAATCAGATTTTGACGGTAATTTCGGCTGTGAGGAGTGCTTATTTTAGGCCAAAGTGTTTTCTATAGCAGAATTGGATAGCGAACACGCCTGTATATTTTATTTGGCATGATTGTTAAAAAATTATATATTAAAAATCAAGTGTTCGCAGATTTTTAGCGTATCGTGAGCTAGATTGATAGATCGGGCTCGTCGGGAGGATTCAAAATCCATATTTTAAGTCAAATGTAGAGCCAACAACACATTTAAGCTTACAAAAAGGGATCGGAATCTGCCAGGAAACCAGAGTATCTCCTTTTCCCTCCCCTTACTCCCATGTGCTCTGTCGTGCTTCTCCACACTCTCTCGCCCATCTGACTGGGGACGATAGGGGGTGGGGCAGAAAGAGACTCTCGTTTTCTCGCCTATTCCGATCACAATTTATTATTAACACTAGGCTTGGCTGAAAATATAGATTCCGAATCCTCTCGACGAGCCCGATCTAACCATCTAGGTCACGATGCGATAAAATCACTCAGCAAACATTTGATTTTTTGAATATCATTTGTAATAATCATGAAAAATTAAGTAAACAAGCGTGTTCGCCATCTAATTCTGCTACAGAAAACACTCTGGCGTAAAATAATCACTCCTCACAGCATAGAGAACAGTCAAAAGCTGATTTCGACGTGGGCTTCTAGGAGCAAAACGGATATGCCTATCGCCAATAACACAGTCGATGTTGACTGTACACCACAGTATTGGACGTCGGTCCCGAACGTAACCGGCTCTACGTCGTTCCGAAGTGTGTACGGCACCTGGCTGAGTGCTCATCGAGCTGATGGCATTTTGTGCACTATGCCACACAAGCAGCGATGTGAACAGTTTGTAGTCAACCCATGGAAACAAGAATACCCGGGGGGTCCCTTTAAAGAGTATTACTGCATAAATAAAACATAAATATCGAGATTTTTGTTGTGAACAAAAATCTCGATATTTCATAGATTGCATGTACTTGGTTCATACAAGCACTGCGCATCTGTACTTTGAATTTATGCCTCGACCAATTACTTTTTTGCAGTGATCTAACCGATTATCAGCTTTATTCTTGTTCAATATCGATACTGTATTACATAAATCTCAGTTATAATACTATGTAAATTGTATATTCTTCTGAAGACATCTAAATATAATGCAATGGAGCTTGAAGCTGAATTTACGCCTCTACCACATATTCTTGTCATAGCAATCCCGTTCTCAATAAAAGATGATGAATCACTCTTAGATCTGATTTCAATAAAGGTATGGGAATCACATCTTGACCCAAATTCGCGCCTGTGGCTCCTCGCATTTGTACTCCGGTGGTAATTTTAAAAGTAATCATATGGCCCGCGCCTTTCTCTACCTCTTGCAAGACATCACCTGCGGGCGGGAGTCGAACCTGCCTGCGTCGGCATGCCAGTCAGACACCTTGCCCATTAGGCAAACCCTGTATCAGATTTCGTTGCGCCTTGTGCGTATATTAAATATAATATACCAAATACCTAATAATGATTAGACCGATGATCAGCTGTATTTTTGTCCAATAATGATGCAATATTGCACAAATCTCAGTATTGATACGATGCAATACAATGTGATGTGAAGTTGAACTTCACACATTTTTTCGACCTCTGAAAAGTTTCGTTCCTCGTCTTTGAAATATATATTTTGGGAAAAGCTCAAAGCGATATTGTGAGGGACCATTTGGGTTATCGTGCACAATGTCAGATGGTCATAAAATGTGCCAAATACTGATTTTACCTTTATATTTGGCGACACGCGTGATATGGCCGAAAAAGTCAACAAAGCATAATCAGATGACTAGTAATTAGTTTATTTTTTATTTTTTTCTGATGTATGTTCGTGCAAAGAAATTGTGTTTCTATTCTGGAGATGATAAAAATGCGAAAGAAAACGGCTAGATCAAACACAGCGTCAAAAACCAGACCCTCGATATTATCGAGTCGATAAGGAGATTTAGAAGACTCGGATCGAAAAAAAGGACTTCACAGTTCAATTCAGAATCGAAAGTAACCCCTATCGAATGTAATTTTTGCGTATGCATTTTTTCATGTATCAGACCTTACTCGATAGTTACGCAAACGGCCTCGCATGTTGTACTCACGCACCCTCAATTATGCAGTTAAAAACAAATGAATCGGAATTCTTTCCCAGAATCGGTCCGTTAGTAACCCATCACAGCTTACGCTGTGTTCCTGTGTCTCAGCAGAAGTGCAAATATGTAGTGGGCGCGAGTGCACCTCAACTTCCTTCGAACAACCACGAGCAAACAGATCAGAGTAAATACACGACACTCTGCCAACGCTGCGAAAATATATATCAGATTGATCAGAACATAGTATGCATTCATGTTTTGGGTTATTCGAATGTCCATGGGGGGGGGGTCGAATTCAAACCAACTTTATTACGATATTTCTGCACGGCAATACGACGTTGCATGAAAGTTGTAAAGCTCAACTGATACATTCAACATACAAAAAATTGAGAGAGCAAACGGTGTGATGAACTCATGTGCCTTTTCGACTTTTCTCGTTGTTGAGGAATGTTTTTTTCTGCTGGTTTTTGTAAGATCGATTCAATTGAAATATTCGTAGTGAATGGTAGATGAACACAGTGCGAAGGATTTTAATTCATAGATCCGATATTGTTTCTCGCTAGTTTCTGATAGAATGGTGTTAATGTTGGCTCGTTGACTCAGTATTTCACTGAAGACAGTAATTATTCCTTAAATTTGACATCCATTACACAATCTCTCCTCACATCTTCAGTATTTACTTGCTTGCTACATGATTCTTACCACTCAGGATTACTCTGCCCATCCTTCTTCTCCTCAAACACCACATCATTCTCGCTTCTATCATTCTGATTCTTCGAGTTCCCATTACTCAATTGATATTCTCAAGTTTCATTCCGAATTATACGTGATGCGATTATTTCGAACATTGTCTTGTTGAGATCACAGGAGTATTCTGATCGTCACTCAGTTGATCAGAGATGAGTTTAACCTTGGGAGCCGTCGGCCATGCCAAACAATTTATTCAACTGTTCAAGCAGCCTAAAGGAGACTTTGTGAGTTCAAGGGACCCTTCGCCATATCTGGTCCAACGAAGTACAAACTTTTGATTCAACCCATTTTTTTCTTGATTTAAGGTTGCGAAGGTTGCTTACATATTGTCTCCTAACACGAAATTTTTTTTAGGCTGAACGTCTCAATTCTCGCATCACAGTGATAATCCTTGCTATGTGTTCATTTGTGCTGGGATCGAGTCACATCTGGTCAGTTATCATAATTTCTCTCACTTTTCACCAGAATCTCGTTCCTTACAGGGGAGATCCCATTAATTGCTGGAGTCCAAACCAGTTCAGGGGTGAATGGTTCAAATTCGTAGATCAGTAAGTTTTTATGCAACAATGATAATTTAATTTTAAATCAAAATGTTAATTTGCTGTGAACATCCAACTGCCTGCCTCTGATATGGATTCACTCCAGATACTGCTATGTACATGGCACATACTTCGTTCGATTGGATAGTGAATTGTCACACGATGAGACAGAAAGGAGAAAGCACGAGATAAATTACTATCAATGGGTCAGTTCTTACAATCATTTCAAAAATCCTGTTCTTCTAGGTTCCATACCTCCTCGCTCTTTAAGCTCTTCTCTTCTACGTTCCTCGGTTAATCTGGAGCTCCCTCGCCAGTTACTCTATTACTAATTGCATTTTTTTAAATATATTATTTTATTTTAGTATGATTCATTGAAAAGTTTCTGCACCAGCCGTAACATACTATTTTCTTTCACTGCTTTCAGGTTATGACCTCGGAGGAGCCATCCGAGCAGTCGACGATTTCTGGAATGCAATCAAAACGAATGAAAAATATACAGGAACTATCGAATGTAACCATTATGAGTTTATCTTTTTGATGAATTTCCTTCTAACTGATTCTAAAAACATATTTCAGCCCGCGTTGCTGCATTCAAAACTGGACCAGCAGAGTTTATCTGGGAAGGTAGAGTTATCCTCCACCTCGTACTGATAATCCCCTCATAATGATGCTGAATCGAGACCGCATCTCCTTTGAGCGGTCTCGTTGAGTTAGAGATTCCCCCCGATCCTATTCAGGTCTCCGTCTTGCCCGTCGTAAGCCCGGTCGCAAACTGTCCACTTACTTCGCCGCGTCAAATGTAGTACAGGCCATGAATGCATGGGTACAGGCGAGTATACGATCATTGTTATTTTGTATTAATATTCTAAAAACTGAAATAGCGGGATTGAAATATCCTTACATTTCGAATCAAAGTTCAATTGAAGTGGTGCTTGTTGAATGGATTCCTCCAATCAAAGACGTACTACTTCTGGGGACCAAATGTTCTTATGGATCTATTTCGTGGAGAAGACTGGCAGGTTATTTTATCAATTCTGGATTCACATGCAATAGAAATGTTCAGACAACAGGTCACTTTCCTCGAATTGTCCATTGTGACTTCCAAAGGAGAAGACCAGCTTCTGTTCAGGTGATAAAATGTACAATGGGAAGTGATCAGCTATGGCGATACGGAACCAATACTATCCTTTCATCAAGTCGCCTGCTCTTTTGTTGCTCCGAAGAGCGCGCGAATTGAGGAGAAATATAACCTTTTTCACTACAATAATAACAATTGTGCATAGTTGGACACAGTGCTCTGCGTTCTGCACCTCAACATCTACTACGAGAAGATTTGTTTATTCTTGTGGTAAAATATAACTTGTGTAATATATCATTGAGTGCGTCAATCAGGTTCTGGCTTTTTTTCGTTGCTCTAGTCAATGCTATCGTCCATATCATTATGCGGAATAGCGTAAGATCGTTCAGTCCTTATCTCAATCCGCATATCCCTAGTTTCTTTCAGGCCCGCAACAAAGTGAATGATCTAATCAGTGAGGGAAAGAAACCGTCTCCCAGGTGAGATTAATTGTTCTTTTCTCTTGCAATCGAGCGGGAAAAATTACAAATTTTGCCGAATGTTTCAACAAATTCAATTGCAAACTTGATTTTCATGTAGAAGATATGAAGCTTTTTAAAAGCATTTTTGTGATCGGCATACTAATAATCTAGTGGTTCTAGTAAGGCATAGTATGATAGTAATGTTTGCTGAAGCAGAGCTTCAATGACAAAGACCATATCAGAGACGAAAAATTCATGGATGTACTTGGAGAAGATGGGCAATTCGTCATTCAACACATGGCACTTAATCTGGGCGACATTCCTGCCAGGTACTCATTCTTTTGCGTACATATCTGTGTATCGATTCATATATATCCTTCCCATATGCGTGTTACCGACCTTTTCTCGGCTGAGGTTAGTTCCGTTATTTTTTAGGTTCCTCATTGAAGCGATGCGCACGTGCTCTCATATATACAAGAAAGATGAAGACGAAGAAGACGGCCGACGCCTCCTCAATTCCGCGGGGCAAACTCTAATTCCGGCTAACCAGCATCCTCCCAGTGCTGTTTCTGTGTAGAGCACGACTTCGTTACAGATCCTGTTTAGAGCACATTTCTGGTTCCTGTGTAATTAAGAGACAATAAAGAAGTAAACGAGATAAATAATACATTGACAACGCATTGCGAAAAGAAGATGATACATGAGACGAGGAAACCGGTTTACACGATGCAAACAGATAAATAAAGAAAAGCACTGTAGTCTACTGAGATAGGAAAATCATTCCTATCAGAAAGGAATTGATGGGCATAGTATCGATAAAAAATCAGCATGAAATTCCTGCTTGAAATTTGTGTCAGAGTGTGCTAGACAAAAACATCCATCGTGCATGTTCCATTTATTTCGTTATTAGTACTTTCTGGGGTAAACAAATATGATGCAAAAACAAATTGGTATTCTTCAAAAGTTTATAAACAATGCGAATAAATTCGGCAAGGTCCACTACGGTAATTCCACGTAGGGCCTTCAGCCAGAATCGCTCACATTTCAAATTGTGTTGCATTGTGCATTCCTGTGCATTGTTGTTGCGATTAGGTGGCTACTAAGCCATGTGTCATGCGCACTTTGGAATGACCAGGAATCATTTTCGTTTTTGAACGGAATCCACATCTCATAGACCATTGCTCGATCGACCAGTTCGACAGACCCGTCCGGATTTGCACGCAAGTACGTAGGTGATGTATATGTCCTAAGCGTAACCTGAGTGGTTTTGTTGTTGGATGGTAAGGAATGACAAAATGAGATTCACATCGATAGTATGCAAATTGTGTAGACTAGTGATACCGTTTTGGGTAATTACTCTCTGTTATCCACACGCTCTTTCGTCTCTCTTACCGGCGAGAGACCACGCTGATGGAGAGAGGCATTACCCGAAACGGCATCAATTGTGTAGACACAAGATTTGAGAATGTGCCTGCTTTGATTGAACAGACCTTTCCGGAATGATCTTCAATAATCCAGTGCTCATTTGCTATGCATTGAACGGTTGTTTCTACGCACCATTTTCGATTGCCCTCCCCTTCTCGCCACGCCCGAATCCACAAGCCATTGAACGTGGAGATGGCGCGGTGCCCTGCACACCGCACAGATAGCGCAAAAGCGGCGATTGCTGAAATTTGGCAGAATTCAGCAAACCACTATCCACAAAAATCATTCACAATCACGATCACGCTCGTGCGGAGAGTAGATGACCGGAGATAGTTTAGCCGTCGCCTCCCTGGACTGGAAGCGGGACATGGAGAATGCTGCTGGGCGAGTGTTCTGAAATATAAACACAATAAGAAGATAATTTGTTGCGATATGCGATGGTTTAAGTACGCCGTGCGAGTACAGTCGAAAAAGCGGACCATACAAAATTACCAATTTTGACATTAAATTTGCCCCGCCCATTTTCATGCGATCTCTCTGTCATTTGTAGTAATTAGCATATATATATATATATGCTAATTAGTACAAATGACAGAGAGATCTTATCAATACAATCAATATAGCTCATATCTTATCTTATCAATATAGCTTATCAATAGATTAATCTTCAATATACTTTTTGATGCTTACTTCGGCCAGTCTCTTGCACACCAAGTTGAGAAGAGCTTTGATGCCCAAGTAGTTGGCAGCAAATACCAACTCCGTTAGTGTGGATTGATCACATTTCTGAAAACTTCGAACAAGTTGAGACTAGCGTTGCATCAAAATAACAAACGGTAATCACATCCACGAAATCGCGGTCCCAAACAGCAATTTCGATGACTTTCCATCTTTCCCGATCTGTTTCCTCGTAACAATCATCAACATGTTGCTTCAACCAGTCAATAAATAGATTAAGAATTCGACTGTTCACTTCTGGAAGGCGAATTGGATCAGAGATTGGACAATTTCCCTGAAGATATGATTGACGAAACCATAGAACTAGCATACTCACTTCCCCTATCAAGGCAGACTGTTTGAGAATCTGTCGGTCAACGTCGAAAGTTTGTTCATCCGAAGTTTGGAGAGTCACGTTCACAGATCGAATTCGTCCCTTGGTAAGTGCAATTAATAGACGATTATTTCTGGTACACTGGTTTCTGTCGCCGGGAAGACTGCGCTTATATATTTCGAGAAAAAGCGTCTTTGCAATGGGAATTCCCGAAAGAAATGTATGAATATCGGTGAAGTTAGGTCGCGCCTTCCTCTCGATATTCCAACACTCGCGCATCTTGGAATAGATCTGAAAGCGACGATAATCAGATTAAAAAATCATTAACTCAGAAGACAAGTAAGCTCACAACTACGGGGCACTTTTCTGGACGTTCGAGTCGATAGTCATCTTTGGTCAGCATGGATGGGATATAATTGTTCTGCTGCATGGGATATAATTGTTCAGCTGCATGGGATATAATTGTTCAGCTGTGATTCCTTGGTACGGTACCTGAGAAAGTATGTATCTTGATGATGAAAATAAATTAAAATTTTGTGAGTAGCTAATGTGCCTAATTGTGTTTTATTTACAATTGTATTGCTGCCAGACTCAACTAGATCAACGAAACATTCACGATATAATTCTAACACATACAACTCACTTCTCCATTAGAATATAGCTCCCATAGGACGACTGCATAGCTCCAAACATCGGATTCGAGGAGGAAAAAAGAAAAAAAAGAGATTTTAATGTAAATGAAAATTTTGGCCAAAATTGACGTCTTCGTCCTGGGATTCAGAAGGCCCAGATCGAAAAACGAACTCCACAGCTCGATTCAGAATCGAAAGTTACCCATGGGGATAAATTTCTGGCATATCCGATTTTTTACCTGTTCTCTAACCTTGTTGACCCTATCACAAACGGCCTCATATATTCAAGCTGATGCGAAAAGATGGATCTGATCATTCTCTGTGAAGCAGAAAAAAATGTATTCCCGGTATCATGGTATTTTTTTGAGTTGAAAATCGATTGACCTCGGATTTTAGGTTGCCGCTGGCGGGAAAGGTATCCATATGCTCTAAAAAGTTCGTGTATTCCATGGATTTGCAACTAACCTGTCCAGGAAACACATTTGAACAAGCATTGCCCTTGGATCTGTGATCATCCAAAATAGGGAGAAAAATAATGTGAGAAAAGTGAAAAATTCGTGCACTGAAGGCAAATTGAGAGCTATCGTTACCAAGCTTTGGATATCATCAGGAATTGTGGTAAGGATCATTTTGAGCTTTTGAACGAATTTCTAGCACGTCGAAAAACGAAAATTCATTTTTTCGGGACTCTACTTGGAGCCAGTCTAAAGCCACTGTACGCCACCCTCCCATGAGTACATTTTTTTAATCGAAAATGTATCGAAAAGGTATTATATTATCAAAAAGAGTAGGAAGGCTGAGAAAAAATTCGTAGAGCAAATATAATGTTATAATTGCGTCATCACTATGCAATATTACGACATCGTACCGTGGTCTAGTTTTGTCAGCATATGCAAGAGTACGTACACTACCACTTTTCAAAATATTAAAATGAAATCTCATCTGGTGCAAAAGTTACAGTAATTTGAATTTTTGGGCCATTAATTATTGTCGATACTGTAGATGATTTGCCATTCTATTTTATTGTTAATGAAGAACTTCTAAGTGATATGCGTATCAGTAGGGAACGCATCCGAAGTTTCTTCTAAACCGTTTGGGAAGTGAACATTGAAGAAATTTATTGGAATGGATTGATGGGTTTCAGTTCGACTCATGAAACTATTGCAGTCTGTTGTCTAGCACCGAAAGCTCCACAGATGATCAAATAGATGAGTCGAGGGACGATTTCAAGGAAAAGGGTCAAGAATCATCATTGGATTGTGCTGAAAACGGAACGAATCTTGCCAATTTACACTCGGATATTGTCAGAATGATCTTTCTTATGGACGAGGATACAATAGAGAATATGCGGCTAGTGAGTAATAATGTTTATTTTATCACTAGTGATGACGTTTCTTTATCCTGTTCTCTCCATTCCGCAGACTCTCGCGTCTGTCTGACAGGCGAGACAGTGTGCTGAATGGAGAGACCGTAAACAAGTCAAGATTGTTCAATTAATCAGATGATCTTTTTGAGATATCCAAACGATGGAACCATATTATACTCGATCTCTTCAACAAACGCGAACCACTCATATATTTTGCTCTGGAGAGGGTATCAGAGTCCGGAGAAGCATTCGCATGGGCAGTTATGAATAGAAAGGAAGAATCCCGAATAGAATATATCCTGGCTGGGGCCCATCGGTACAGTACTGTGCGGAAGTGAGTCCAGTAGTGATCTAATAGTGCGCTCTCCAATTTGCACACTCTCTAGTCAGCATACCTGTGCGAGTTATATCCTTGCGGCGACCCGTTCTTCAGACTCCGCCCACTCTCTCTCCCCTCCCTCCGCTCTCTCAAACCCGTCGCGCTTAGAGCGCGCGTCGCCGTCAATAAAAAGAACTCGTGACCCCTCCGCCTAGTATCCTTAGAGATCCCTAGGGACATTCGCGCGCAGGTATGATAGTCAGTTAGATAAACAAAGGTGTGTGCGAGAGAGAGAGAGAGAGAGAGAGAGAGAGAATTGTCATTCGATCTGATCACTAGAGCCATGTAATCATTTGTCATTAATTTGAATCAATTTGCAGATTCCTGCGTACATTCGCAATGTTGAATTGAATGCTGACCCTTCTGCAGCACAAATGCCGCCAATCCAGCGAAGGTTCCTACTTGGAAACCGCATCTCAGTCGTTGATAAATTGGAAGTAATCGATTTTAGTAATTAAATGGCCTTTAACAACTAAAAAGATATTTGAGATAACAACTCAGAGCTTGACACATGAGCTATCAGAAACTTGAGTCATCGCCTAATCGAATATCACTATCTCCATTCAGCACACTCTCGTCGGTCGTAGCGATGAGAGAGTGTGCAGAATGGAGAGAGCGAGAGATATGAGGACTATATTATCATCCAACTAATCATCTAAACATTTTTAAAAAGGAGCGAATTGTAGCAGTAACGGAAGATACCGAAATATCTGAGAATGCTCGATTGACTTTCACAAATTTTCGACGATTTTTCGTCCAATGCACGGGAATTCGATTTCTTGAGCTTGAAATTATGACAGTATCCGATTTAAAATCATTCGCTAACTCTGAAAGGCATTCCTGTGAACGGGATTAGCTTGACAATGGAGATATGCGATCTACAAAAACGGTGAACTCATTTCATGTGTGTTAATTCAAATTTATCATGATTGATTGATCATTTTAGCAATTGTATCTTGGAAATCCTGCAACATATCAATACGAAGCGACTTGTCATACGTGCTTGCTATTGCACTCGCACAAACTTGCGTATGTGTAGGTGTTGCTTGATCGGAATAGTTTGGATTTGGATTTTAACACATTTATCAAGAGTAGGCTCTGATGTGCATGGCGGGCCATTCATGATTTCTTGCTTGTCTCAGGAATGTAGGTCCGATAGTTCGCATGAAGAGATCGTTCCATCTTGTGGGCGGTCTTCCGCGTCCTCGCTTAGGCCCTCGTGGAGTCCAATCGATCACAGTTCTGCTCCACTTCAAGTCATGATCATTAGCAACTTTATGCACCCAGAGCCACTTTCTTTTCAAGGCGGTACGAACAACGTCTCTGACCTGAGTGAGTCCACGCAGCCTTTCGTTCGAGACATGATCCAAGACAGTGCAACCGACCATCCAACGCTCCATGCGTCTTTGGGCCACCGATAATCTTTCACTTTGTGCTTTGGTCAAGGCCCATGTTTCACATGCGTATAGGAAGGCGGGAATGATACAACCATTGAAAAGACGGCGCTTATGAACCATTGGGACAGATCTATTCACTAGGAATGATCTATGCTTGTGGAAAGTCCCATATGCGGCCTGAATTCGCCGGCCAATCTCCCTCTCCTCCTTCCCATTGATAGTAATGATGCTTCCCAAATAGACCACCTCTTTTCTGATACCCACAATCTTCCCCGCAACTCTGACATCCCTGGGATTACCCTTCGAAGACATTCCCACAGTTTTATCACCGTTAAGATGAAGCCCCACCCTTTTTAATTCCCTCTCCAACTCTATTGCCATCGATTGAATTTGTCGCTCATCGTGAGAAATGAGCACTGCGTCATCGGCAAAGAGAATATGAGAGAGGAATCGCCCATTGATGTTAATCCCTTTTCCCGCCCAGTCTAATTGACGGAATGCCATATCCAAGACTGCTGTAAACAGTCTGGGTGACAAACAGTCTCCTTGTCTAACCCCTGTTCCAACATTGATTTCCACTTCCTTTCCATTCACTAAGACTGCACTTTTGCTACACCGAGAGAGGGAACTTAGGAATGAAACCACTTCCGACGGAACACCTTCCACCTCCAGAGCCTTATAGACAGCATCAACATAAACCGAATCAAAAGCCTTAGAAATATCCACGAAAAGTAGATAAATGGGCAAGCGATGATCAATGCAGTTTGTGACTACCGTTTTGAGAGTGTGAATAGCATCTACCGTAGAATGTCCCTGTCTAAATCCCATTTGTTCCCAACTCCTACTGCTATCCAGGATAGGTGTGAGTCTCGTATTCAAAAGACCGGTGAGGGCTTTCTGCAAAGCAGGCAGCAGACTGATTGGCCGGTAATTTTTAACGAGAGAACTATCACCTGTCTTAGGCAGCAGAATAGTGCGCGAGTCACCAAACCCCTTTGGGACACTTCCGGTTAGTATGTTGTTAAATACCTCTGTTAGTAATGGAGCTAAGTAGTCAGATCCCGCCCTCAACATCTCACCAGTGATCCCATCCCTTCCCGGTGCTTTACCTGACTTGAAATGTCGAAGTGCTTGTTCCACTTCAGCAACGCACAAGGGAATGAATGGGTCCCTTACTCTTAGTGTTCTATATCCTATTCCTCCGTCCCCTTCATACAAATCGTTATAAAATGCTTGGAAGACCCTCTCTATACCCAATTGTGTGCATTCCCAATTACCCGACCCATCCCTAATTTTGTGAATTCTACCTTTCCCTACAGCAATTCTTGCAGCAGCCTTCTTATAGCTTTTCCCGCTCGCAATGGCTGCATTGACGTAACTTAGATACGACCGTTCTCTATCATTTCTGAAAGATTGACGGATCGATCTGTTTAGAAGCAGCCACTGTAAGCGAGGCAAACCGGCTGACTGCATCTTATAATCCTTTCGTCCCGCTAGTAGATCCTTTGTAGCTTGTGATATTCCTCCATCCCTAGGTGTATAAACCGTTGCAATTTTCCCCGCCCCTCTAATCGCATCCACAATGTTACCGTACCTAAGATCCGCTCCTCTACTTTGTAACTCTAATCGTAGACTGAGTTTAAACAGTCCATTTTCGAGGTGCGAATCACCCTGACCGGTCGTTTCCTTTCTCCAAGGGAAACGGCGAGGGAATGAGATGGAAGCTCTAACGAGTCGGTGATCAGTGGTAAAATCGAATCTATTTATCACTCCGACATCCCTCACTGCCATTCCCCTAGGATACAAGATGAAATCGATCTCATTTGCTGATAACCCATTTGGTGAAACCCAAGTGAACTTGCGGATTGTCCTTTTCCGAAAGAAGGAGTTACCCACCTTGAGATGAAGCCTCTCACACAAATCCACAACCATTTGCCCTTTGTTGTTCCTATCCCCATACCCGAATGCCCCCACAGAGTTTTCCCCCAACTGACGACAACCAATTTTCCCATTGAGATCACCCATCATGACCTTATGCACGAATCGGTACCGGTGGCTTCCAGACACAGGCGCGTTGTACGCTGCTTCGAGCTGATCGAGAAAATCACTGAACTCCGAGTCATCTCTCGAACTGGCAGGCGCGTAGACCTGGAAAATGCGAATAAGCTCGTTGTTCGGTACCTCCACGTCAAGAAAGCAGACCCTAGGAGTTAAGCCGCCAAATCTCACTACCATCCGCTTAGACTCCCCACTCACGACAAACCCCACTCCGGCCATACGATTCTGCTGCCGTTGCGTGTGATAGAGTACGCTTCCCGACTTGAGTAGATCAATTGAGGCTTCATCTGGTCTTCTTACTTCGGACAGACCCAGAACGTGGAAGTTGATATTGCTGAGTGCGTTCTCCAGTTCAGTGATCCTTGAGTCATGGCACAGAGATAGGCAGTTGAGCGTAGCGATGATAAGGCTTGCCATGATTTGGTCATACCCTCCCACGGTGACCAATCCGGCTTGGGAGGAGAAACGAGAGCGGCGCGTTTATGCGAACCGACCGACCTTTGAGCGAGCGTCGCACTCGAATGTACTGTAAAGTACTAAATGTACTCGAATGTAATAGTACTGTAAGAAAATATTCCGTTTCACGAATTCACGGTCATTAAAACACCTGGCCAACAGCTTTCAAACGCGCAAATACGTGTTTTTGTGTGCGGCATCGGCAAACTCTGCCCACCTCCTCCCAATTATTTATTCGTTTCGAGCGTAACATTTTGTTTCGAGCGTAACATTTCCAAACGCCGTAGAACACACACAGAAAAGGGCTTATTCATTTTAATACCGAGGTGTGCTCGTGGAGGCACCAGGCAAAAAATAAATAAAATGTAAAAGTATTCGATTTAATACACAAAAGTGTGCGTGGTGCCTCCACGAGCACACATCGGTATTAAAATGAATACGCTCTTTTCTGTGTGCACTAACTGCGTTTTGAATCTTACAATAACTCTCTCCAATCCGCATACTATCTCGTGTATCTAACTGGCGGGAGAGTGTGCAGAATGGAGAGAGCACTGACTGATTCGGACTCATAATTATGGTTGACTCTCCTCATTTTGCAATACTCTCTCAGTGGTCAGAGAAGCGAGAGAGAGTGTGCGAAAAGAAGAGTGTCAATCCTTGAGCCGTCAACCTCTCACAATTGCTTGTTCACTCGAATTTCTGCTCGAGATCTCAAAGCATTTACTGATCTTCGAAATTCAAAAAGGAGATAGCGAGGATAATTTCTTTGGAATTGCAAGTAATTCTGGAAAATCATTTCAAGACAGATGATCGGCAATGGACTACACTACTTCACATTTTCGGGAAACGAGTTCTGGGTAATAAACTTTTTTTTTCTTTTTTTTCATCAACATATCAAAACCTGAGAACATAATAAGCTACATAGAATATCTTTCAGAAATATAGAGCATCATTTTTTCAGAACCCTAATAACAGTCATATTTAGGTAGAACGTCGCAGTTTCGAAGATTCTCTACCAGTTGTTCAAGAAGATCCGCGATTAAACACTAGTTTTTAAATACGCTTAGAGACCCCTGGGTAATCTACCCAATTTGTTGCACCGGTCCGAATGTACCTTGGTCTCGTTCAGAATAACATTTTTGCATTGTTTTTCAGTTTGTCTCTATCACATCTGAGCCGAGTTATAACCATCATACGGACTCCGTCCTTTCCCATTCTGAGAACCCCGAGATTTGAATAAACTATATTCCGAAATAATGCATTGGTCATGTCCAATGATGAAAAATATACCACTCCGATCGAACCCCGTATTATAGGAAAATATATTCTGTACGTTTGTTCAGACTGAAGCATGGAGCGGAAAATGCGAAGGTGGCGATCCCCAAACCGTGCATGTGAAGCTCATCTTGATGCCCCTCCTCCAATATTAGAGGGAATTAGAAGATGAGGTTAGTAGTATATTTCCCTTGAGAGGAAAAAAATCGATAATGAACAATTTCATCTCCTCTCTCCAACTTTCCAATAACTTGTGCGAGAATGAATCTTATTGACAAAAAATGATTGGAAACCGAGAATTCTCATCACTGAAATTCCGTGAATGAGTCAGTAGTGAATCTTCTACATGTCAAGGAGGAGCGAGATGTTGACTATTGTCAATTCCAAGAAAAGTCAAACGGCCATACATAAGTGTGATGTGCGAGATAATAGTATTTCCGGATCGACTAGTAGCTCTCTCTCGATTCTGCACACTCTCTCGTATATCTGACCGTCCAGATAGTGTGTGGAATGGAGAGAGCTACTATTCGATCCGGCAACCGAGACATGCATTCCCATTCTGGTGTAACATAGCTCCGGACGCTAGAGTTGGCAGCGTAGTGTGTATTGTGACCGCGCCCGCGCTACAAATAATGCCATGCGACCATGGGGTTGATAGTGCAAGTTGGGGTTGGGAGTAATAGAAAAGCACTCGAGGATCTCGTTCCCCCCAAAATATTTGAATTCCTGCAACTCCCCCCCCCTCCTCCAATCACCAATTCCACCATCCACCGATCACTAGCGATGACAAATCGGCGTTTACTCTCCTCAATTCGCGCAATCTCTAGCCGGTCAGAGAAACGAGAGAATAGGCGAACTGAGGAGAGGAGCGCATTGCCGATTTGCCATCACTACCGAACGTATTTGTCTAACTACCATAATCTCTCTTTTTTCGTTCAGGATGACGTGCTGTTCGGATGCTGACGGCACTGCACCGCACGAGATGCGCTTCGACTCAGTGGGCCCCGTCGCGATCAAGGTACGGGCTACTGTATTGTGGATAGCGCGATGATTTTGGAGATGAGAAGCACAAACTGGGGCGAGCTCGATAGATTCTCTTCTCCATCACAGCCATTTTACGCGTACGCTTTCCTCTTTCCTCCTCCCCAGTCGATTGAGAGTGTGACCCGCCCTTTGACCTACCGAACTCTCACTCCTCCGACACGTCGAGAATGATCGAATTTGAGGCCGCGAGCGAGCTCATCCTTCGCGCATTAAATGATGCCGAAAAGGGTGATGGTACGTTTTGGGACGTCCATTTTGGAACCCTCGAAGATGGCCGTTTAGGAACCCAAAAGAATGGAAAGACGGTTTAGAACCCTTATTAGAAGGGTTCTAAACCGTCTTGGTGACGTATTTATACACGTATTTATTTTTGTGGGTTCCTAAATAAACGTTCCAAAACGTACCATCACCGCCGATAAGGTCGGTTTAGTTCCTCGCACTCGTTTCTCTACTGTGAAATCTCGTTTCCGTAACGAATAGTGACTCTCTCGATTAATCACACTCTTTCGTCTCTCTGACATGCGAAACAGTGTGTGGAAATAATATCACTATTGGATACGCCTCAGTGCAATCAACCAAAGTCATTTTTATTGTATGTTCGGAACTCTGTTATGATTAAACACCTGATGCAGTAAAAATGTAAAAGGTAAAGGTTCATCCCGACTTCGAGAATGGGCTCGCCGGAGATCATTGTTAGGGCAGGGATACTCTCAGTTCTTGCCTAAAATACGATGATGTGCAGTTGTATTGAACATTTTTCGTCTTAGCTTAGTTCATCGCTCGCCCTGCATGGATGGTGAAGGGAAGTGCGACGGCGGAATCATGCTAAATCCTGTTTGGGAGAGAATATCATGGAAAGAGAACCGGATTTTCGGCGTGCCGTGCGCACTTTCCCTGCACTGGAGTAAGGAGAAAGAGTGATGACGCATTGTGGATGTGTGAGCCTTTTGGAGCTTATTATTACGCCCACAAATTTATTTTCGCCATTGTCGCATGCACTAATTTATCACTGTTTTCTATTGGTAGGTGTGATAAAACTGAACTTTGGTAAATACAATTTTATTTAAATGTTTTTTTTAAAAAAAGCTGATAAATACAATAATTATTAATTTATTTCAGTCCGATCCAATCGATCCGTCCAAGTCATGGTGGCAACGAACACGAGAGAATCTGGCTGGAGACTTCTCCTCAATTGCACTCCTTATATTCCTGTACTTGTTACAGGTTCGAATATTGTATTATTATTATCAGGGGTATGCAAAAAACGGCCTCCTCATTATTCATACTCTCTTGTCTTCTCTAACCGGCGAGAGTGCATACGAAATGAGGAGGTCGTAAAATTTATGCACACCACTGTTTATTATTGCCAGTGACGTAGTCGGGGGAATAAGCTTCAGCTTCAGTTTTCCAATATTCCAGATTTTTCTCCTACGTGTTCCTGGATGCAAAATGCCCTGATTAAATATAAATACTAAGGCCTACCATCTGTTATTCATTATTGATAAACACAGTAGGTTGGACCGTTAGGAATAATGAATGAAACGGTTTATTTCCTTACAATAACAAGTTGATTGGATAGAAAGCACTATTTTCTAATTGAAAATCAATAGTTTTTCAAATTTTACAAGCCTAAACGCTTTTGTTGATGTAATAGTACTGCAGGGAGTGACACTTGGACAACAAGCCGTCTTCTCGTTCGTTTACTGGCCGTTCAGGTATGCTTGTATGATATTATATTCGAATTCCCGCTAAATATTGTAATTTTCGAAATTGTTCAATCTCTAATGGGATCAGAGAAACGCAATTGCGGGAATTACTGTAGATAGAGTATACCAAACGGAATTTGACGTGTTTGTATTCGAGCCCAAATTGAATGTAGTTTCTGTGATGACACAGTGTGATCATAATAATTTGTTATTTTCAACAACAAAAAATATATTTATAATATCTTTTCAGTTTGAAACTTCTATGGGCTCCTCTCGTCGATTCGATATACTGGCGAGCATTGGGCAGGAGGAAATCTTGGATGGTGCAAATTTAAATTTGTAAAATTTTACCGAAAATGTGAGTACATCGAAAAATTGAACACCTATAAATTATAATAGTTTGCGCTAATTAGAGGTTTCAACAGTCAGCAAAAACAACAATAGTCCAGATCGATCCGCCCAGTTATTGATTATCGAGGAAATTATTGACTCCATTCCGCGCACTATTTTATCGCTCCGTGACACGAGAGGGTGTGCAGAATGGAGAGAGCTACTATCCGATCCGGCAACACTATGGTTCTCTTGATGGAAAATTTTCCATTTTCTAATAACGTCGAACGAAGGGATTAGGCCACTCTGCTCTCGAGAGAATGGGGCGAATGAGGATACTATTTGTCCAACAAGCAAATGAGAACCGTTATTGGAAAATCGTTTTCCAATAAGAGAACTCTAGACAACACGAATTGCAGGTGCCGTGCCAGTACCTAATCGGTGTCTGCATGCTCGTCCTCTCATTCAAAGTAAACGCGATCATCGGAGATCCGAGTATGTTTTCGTGTTTGGTCTTTGACCTTTTTCCCAACGATTCTCTTATCGGTAACTTCATGCCACATTCTTGGAGGGGGCACCTGTCTTGTTCTCCATTATCTAATGTTTGTTCGTACCTTCTTAAAAATAACTTCAAATACCAAAACTTAATCTAAAAACACCTGTTCTAGACGGGAATTCCAAACTCAATATCTCAAGATAACGAAATTGCGAGAATTCGAATGTGTTTTGAAAATGTCCTTCTTTTCAGAAGGCGAGCAGGGTCCTAAAGTGGTGTTCCTCACGTTGATCTTCCTTCCTCTCAACTTCCTCCTTGCCACTCAAGATATCGCCGTGGATGGATGGGCCCTGACGATTCTGTCAAGGTACTGTTTATGTGAGAAGCATACCTGCGCGAGCCGTTCTTCAGACTCCACCCACTCTCAAACCCGTCGCGCCTAGAGCGCGTCTCGTCGCCAAAAGAAACGACGTGGGTCTCCTCCGCCTCTTGTCGTTAGAGATCTCTAGGGACATTCGCGCGCAGGTGTGGTGAGATAATTATGAGGCCGTTTGCCTAAAAGTCAGTAAAAGCTCTACAGGGGCTGTCACAGCAAAAAAATCGAGTATGCTCAAAACTTGGTCCTAGGGGTAACTTTTCATTCCAAATCGATTGGCGTTTTCAGCTTTTCGGTCAGATGCTTCTGAATCCCGGTACGAAGCGACGTCGATTCGACCAAATTCGTGTTCTACGATTAAAACTGGTCCGGACAGGGTCGATTAAAACTACGATTAAAACTGGTCCGGACAAAGAAAAAAGTTATGCTAAAAAACCCACAAAAAACGCGAGTTGGCCGCAGTTTTTGCCCCCCTATTTGCTTTTACGCAATTCTAAATACCTAACCCCATATACCAAAATGATCAGGAAAAGATTCTCTACAAACTGGCAAAGTTATGTTCTCGCATGAGCATAGGGTCAAAAAACGACCATAAGTCGCACAGCATGTCAGATAGAGGGTCGGATTTTTTTTCAATTTGTAGAGAATTAAATTCTGGTCGGGTGCGCGATATTTGTTGCCATTCCGAACCTGTCCGGACCAGTTTTAATCGTAGAACACGAATTTGGTCGAATCGACGTCGCGTCGTACCGGGATTCAGAAGGATCTGACCTAAAAACTGAAAACGCCAGTCGATTTGGAATGAAAAGTTACCCCTAGGACCAAGTTTTTTTTTTTTGAGCATACTCGATTTTTTTGCTGTGCCAGACTTTGTTCGACTCTTATGCGAACGGGCTCTTATACAGTCCGATCAGGTCCCAATGTGAAAACTGGACTCCCCGGGCATCCCCGGGCGTCCCCCCGTGTCCCCTGGCCTTATCACGCCTTGAGGGAGCAATAAACCGAATTGAATTTTTGAAAATCGGGTAGAGGCGATACTGAGCTATCGATTCATGTCTACATATTTTAGAACGCGGTCTCTGTTGTTTGGGGGAAACGGGGCGAATAGTGACACAACAAAATATAAAATTAAAATAATTCGAGCGTAACTTTTTAATTTCAGATTTTGGTGAGCTCTGGTCTAAAATATCGACTTCTACGAGTGAAAATGAGTCGGAAACAGCTATATTCAGATAGTTCTGAGTTTTCGACTTTTTGCCCACAAAATGAAAATGTCATGAAAAAGTTGAAAATTATTTATTTCAAAATAATCTAACTATAAGTGATTCTGGTGCATTTTTGCACGAGGAATCCGAATTTCACAAATTGAATGTGGTTTAGGACTTCCCCGAGGCGTGATAAGGCCAGGGGACACGGGGGGACGCCCGGGGATGCCCGGGGAGTCCAGTTTTCACATTGGGACCTGACCGGACTGTAGTGATGATCTTACGGTAGATCCCCCTCCCCAGTTTGGAGAGTCCTCACCCGTTAGCTTGGGCAACCCGGTGAGAATTAGCCCACTTGGTACCGCTGCAAGCGGATACCCCCGATGGATCTCAACTCAAGAAAAAACAGCGATGGTCAAATATGCGCTGTGAATCCAGTAACACACATCAACACTCATTTATGTATTACCATCAGTTTCCCTCTGACGTAGAAAAACGACTGGCGGTGTTCTGGAGACTGGAAGATCTACTTCAATTGTAAATGGATATTGACCAAGATCGGCACAGCAACAGACCTAAGAAGCCTAAGAAACCAAGAAGATTCCATCCCTTGCCACTGACACTTTGAACACGAAGATCCCCTCCCCTCCCAAGCGAAGCTACGATCCTGCAGGCCCAATGCCTTGCGGACGGGATAAATATATGCATATGTATGTATGTATATGTATATACCGGGGTGCACAGCTAGACACGATGCAGTCTGTAGCTATGAGTTATCCAAATTATTCAATGGGCTCGGAAGGGAATGGAGGTGGATGCGAGGAACATGATAACGATGAAAAATATACAAAATTATGAGCTCATTGTCAGCTACATTCACATTAATAACATAGTACACACCTACCGTATACGTACAGTAATCAAGAAATACCGTAACCTACCGTAACCCTCCCTTCAGGAAGAACGTAGGCTACGCGTCTACGTGTAATGCCGTCGGCCAGACAGCCGGTATCTTCCTCGGAAAAGTCGTCTTCCTCGCTCTCGAATCGAAGGATCTCGTCAATCGATTCCGATCCGTCCCTCAGGAGACGGGATTCGTCGACCTGGCTGGTAATTGATCATTTTTTCTATATCATTTTTTAGTCCAAAATACACAAAAACAAGCTCACTGGAACACTGGAAAAAAAGTAAGATGCATGAGTGCGCAACTATATTTTCCGGAAACTCGTTCTTTGTTTTTTCTTGCATTTTTTTTTTCTTCATCAAAAACGAGTTCATTTTCCAGGGTTCGTCTTCTTCTGGGGTTGCATATTCATCGTGTCAACAACTCTGGTGTGGATATTCAAGAAAGAAGTTGACAATTCGGTCGATAATACGTAAGGGGTTTAAAATTGTAGAAATTGGGCTAGAGATAATTTTATGCACCGATATCTATACAAATATAATTGCCTCTCTAATCTATATTCCGAATTTCATGACGAAAGACCGTTCTTTAGGATCGACGATGAGATTGTTGAAACAGACGACGGAGAGCTGGAGTTGGGAATCGTGGGGACATACGCAGTCCTGTGGAAAATCCTTCAGAAACGGCCCATGCTCTGGATGTGTCTCATCTATCTCACTGGAATGGTACGGTAGCGATGGAGTACGGTAGAAGTCGATCAATAACTAATGAGGGGAAAGGTGGATGAATATTGACTTGCATTTTTACACGCGACTTGCCCTTGTATTGGGAGTATCTCGTAGATGCTAAATGAGCGATTTGGATTTTGTAGTGAAAACGTGCCAGAATTAGAGTGCGCAATTCGGGTAATCGTCTCTTCATTTCACACACTCTCATGTCACTCTAACCGGCGAGAAAGTGGGCGAAATGAAGAGACGATTATCCGAATTGCGCACTCTAGTCAGAATACGAGATTGTGAAATTTCGCTACGAATGATTATTATTGACACTGTATCAATTGCCTCTTCCAGTTCGCCTTCGGTGCCACCGATTCCATCACGGACCTCCGATTGGTGGACATGGGCATGCCCAAGGAAAGACTGGCCTCGTTCGGACTGGCCCTAATGGCGCTACACGTGAGTGATATTGGGCGAATACTAATGGATATTTTCATCACTTTTTCAAAACTGATTTCGAAACTACCTTTGGTTGAGATGTTGTGGCCCGATCGAATTGTAGCTCTCTCTACATTTCATACACTAATCAAAGAGACGAGAGAGAGAGAGAGAGAGAGAGAGAGAGAGAGAGAGAGAGAAAGAGAGTGCAGAACGGAGAGATCTTGCGACAATAATAAAATTCCATTCAGGAGAGTCACCCCCTACCCCCACCCCCCCCCCCTTTACCCTGTTATAATTCGATCGCAAATGTACTTATGATCTCGTCGCGACTCGGGTGTAGATAAATTATTATAATTGCTATTAAGATCCTCCTTCCCTGGATGATCGGAAGATGGACGACAGGCCCGCGGCCCTTCAACATCTTCCTATTCGCGTATCCATACAGGTTATAACTAATGGTTTCGGTATAACACTTTAAGAAAGTTACAGTCTAGGGGTACAGCGCGGAGAAGGTGGAAAGGCTACGGCTACTCGTTGAATCGAATTGATAATGTTAGCACGATATTGATAAATTCAGCGCCGGACTTGTGCCTAGCTCATATTTTAAATATTATACTTAACATAATTAGCTAAGTAAAATCTCAGGATTATGATGTGCATCGTGTTCGCAGTTCTACTCCGCTTCACCCCAGGTCTCAAGATTCCCGGAACAAAAGTTCGTTTGTTGGTAATTGATCTGAAGTCAATTACACAACTTTCTGAAACTTGCCTATTCAGATGTATCGGCACCCATAACGATTGTGTTTCGTTCCAGGACTTCTACATATCCTATTACCTTTTCTGGATCGCAGCAAAACTGTTCGAGCAGGTATAAAGTGCTGTGATATGCCGTCTGATTGTTCAGGATACCCTCTTTGGGCCTAACAAATGCGGATGGTCGATATTCCTTTTCCAATTTTCCAAAAAATATAATTTCTCTAGATTACTCGATATTCGAAACCAATCCGGCATCACTATTCACCAATATCATACTCGCAGGTGGGCTCGTACAGCATATTCCTGTCCACGATGGCCTTCCATGCACAGATTTCGGACCCTCGAATCGGAGGTATTTTATTCCCGTTATTGTTTCTTTCATTGGTTTTAACAATGAAATGGGCTTTCTCGAATAGCATTACAATATTATCATAAAATAAGCCCATCTTATTCCATTAGCCTAACGTAACCGAACTCCTATATAAAAAAAAAGTAAAGTTCTGAGTAAATTACTAACGTGTTACACGTCGTTAACTGCACCACGCCTGCGCTGCAACTGGGGCCTATCCTGAGGCGATCAGTAGGCCGGGTAGCGCAGTGGTTGTGTGCCAAAATGCGAATCCGAGGTTCACAAGCTGACTCCAAACTATTCATGTTTCTCAGGTACTTACATGACTCTACTGAACACGATCTCTAATCTGGGTAACAAGTGGCCCGAGACTCTCATCCTCACGATCACCCCACTCTTCACATGGAAGAACTGCCACCTCGGCTCGGGCATAAACACCACCGAGACGTGCGTGTACAGTTGTGTGCAATGGGAAACGTCGACTGGGAAAAATTTTGGTAAATGTCGCCTGCTTGTAGTGTGCTCTACTCGTGCAGCAGGGATGCTGCTGCTGAGCTGTGCACATCCGAGGGCAACACGTGCAATATCTACTTCGACGGATACTACTTTGGAGGTGAGAGTACGGTAGCATCACACTATTGAATCGCGGAGTCATTAACGCGTGATCTCTCTCAGTTGGTCTGTGTTCGATCTTTGTCTAATCTGGTTCAAGCTCTTCTTCAACAAGTTGAAGTACGTCCAGAAGATACCAAGAGAGGAGTGGCACGTTATCAAAAACAAATAGTCCACCCTCCTCCCTTCCGTTCGTCCCCCGTCCTTCTTCTTTTGATCCATTGTACGGGTTGCAGACGTACAACATAGACAATCGATAAAGCAATGACCATATACCTACCGTATCTGTTGCATGCATCTCAACTGTGTTATTGTTCGTTCGCTAGTAGGCAATTGATGTGATATATAGCCAATAGATTATTTACACACCGTAGGGATACCGTATGCCGTATTTATCGATCGATCAACTCACGCACCCTTCTGCTTACATCATCCGATCAAAGCAATTGTGAGCAATGTCAACAAAGAGAAACCATGCAGAAAATAATATTTGTCTGCCATTGAACAACACAAACTATCTGCTAGAAGAGGAGAAATGCTTCGAGAAAAGAGTATAATTTCCTGAAAAATATACCGGAATATAGGGTAGGTCATCAATAGAGAAGGGTTTGATTGAATGCTAGGACGAGGAGGAACATCGAGACTGAATATTGAAAGGAATGAAGAATCCGTGTTGCTATAGTTAATTGCGAATCAATGAATTTGTCGTGTTCCGCCTGGCGATTCTCCTCGATCATTCGATCCAGCTCCTTCTGGCATTCCTCAAAGCATGCACTGGGGACTTTTAATTGCCGATCGCATCGAATCATGCAGCGCTCCTTCGCGTAGTATGTGTCGTGTACTGTAATGGTATTGTTATTGAATGATATTGAACGTCCCGACCACCAATGAAAATCATATATGCCGTTTGAGGATAGGTCACCAAACTTGGTTCATGGTGAACTAACCTTGCGCTTGAATCGTAGACATTAGGAGGCAGGCAAGGAAGATGTGGAAGAACTTCATCTCGAATATGTGGAATAGAGATGGCGCTCGTCTTTTATTCCCCTCTACGAAAATGTTACCAACGATATAAGCATTATTTGATTTGTTATTTTATCAGGTGGATATTAAAACATAATATCCTCACAAATTTAAGTGTTTTAAAACTCGTTGCGGAAGTTCAAAGTCACTTGTAAATGTTTTTGAGTTATTGGGGTGAAACTACGCAATGGTTAATCTAAAGTGATCGTCAAAATACACAGGGAAAAAAAGCCTAAGCCTAATGAGTTTGAAATTCAAGGGATCACATTTTTTTCTTTATAGAAGAGCTACCACAATTTGCGTAGTTCCAGAAAAAATAATTGAACAGTTGTAGTGGATAGACATCAATCAGAGATAGAACGGAATATATAATATTTGGAACATTTTACCTCCATTTTACCTTTTACAGAATGCAATATCTTAATAACTAAGATATTGCACTCTGAAAACTTTGACCACCAAGACCAAGACCGCGCGGACAAGACGTCGGTGTTTGCGCCATTTATATGTTCAAAATGCATAGCCGAAAGTTAGCCAAGAACAGTAATTGCACATCGATATTTCATATCGTCTTAGGCGGAAAAAAGACTTGGTGATCCCATTGCATGACAATTTTCACTTATTTACATAAATTACTTTATCAGCGGTATTACTGATAATATAATGTGTATTCGTTCGACTCAATCATCCAAGTCGTCGTCGTCGTCCATGCTATTGAAAAAAACAAATCATCTTGCAAGCGCCTTCTTGGTCTTTTGTCGATTTCCTTGTAAAAGCTGCATCGGTCTGCTTCGTTACGTAGCATCCGTCCATACATTCCTTCTTCTCAAGGTTGATATCGGGATCTATAAATATTTGAGTTATTTCAAATAATGGCGATTCAAAAAATTAATAAATTCACCCCAGCCAGGTGGTAGCTGCTTCAGCGCGCTCACGATGAGGATACAAGCGAAGAACAGGATGAGGCACTTCGTCTCGAATGTGAGAAATAGCGATGGAGGACCTCTTTTATACCCCTCGATGAATAAAGTTATCAGACAAGATCAACTGTATTATATTTATCTATCGTGATTTGAATGGATCGCATTTCAGACTTCATCGCAGTTGATCATCGATCAAGGAAAGATAGGCTCGATTCGAAACAACACATATTAAAACAATTTACAACACCACGGTTCAAATATTTGATGAGAAATAATGTAGATTTGATATAATGACCAGTCTTTGCGCAGATTACGAACCGAGTCGAACATCTAGTCGATCTTTCATGGACGAAGTGAGAGTGGAAGATATTCCAAGGATTATTTTCTCTCTCTCGAATTATGCATTCATTTGCACGTGGTTCGAATATAGTCCGAAAAAGCACATTCGAGCAGACTAATTGCTCAACTAGACTAGACAACTCAATTTCAGACAAATAAAGTGGCCGGCGTACTCATAGTCCCCCGGCGTGGCTAGTGACAATAAAATGCCTGTGTGCAACCAGGAAATGCGGAGTTGACTCTAGGTGATTGAATCCTTCTTTTCAAAGAAAATAGCGTGAGACAAGCAGGGGCTAACGAAGCAACTCTCCCCCCCCCCCCCCTAACTACTCACTTCTCCTCCATTTCTTCTGCGTCTTCTTCCATGTCTTTTTCGCAAATCCCCTTCTATCACTATGCCATCATGGCTGTTGGATGGCCCTCAATCATCCTCTATATTCTGATGATAGTGAGTATCCTCAAACATCGTCACAAGAATGCCCTCCTTCGATCTTCCTACTTCAATATGGTCTTGGCGGAGGTAAATTTTAAACTCCATTCACTTTCTTGCATACATCAAATGGGTCTCGAAAAAGCGAGAATGTATGTCCGCACTCCGTAAAGAATGTTTGTCGGCACTCACTCCGACCCATATCGGCAAATCGATTATATCGCGTAGATCACGTCGGCAAATTTGTTTGGGCATTTCGGAAGAAAATTATATGCGAGACCTCATTCGACGTATGACTACTTGTCAGTTGCAGGCAATTCCCGAGATCATCCTCTTTCTCTATGTTGAGTTTCTGATGCGAACTCGCAAGTTTGGATTCCTACAGGTTTTCGAAAAGCAGACAAATTCGTTGCTGGTCGAGTCAGTTTTTCACATAGATTATTGTTTACAATACTTAGGACGCGAAGATTAATAAACAAAATGAATTAACGATTACAACATTGAAGAACTGTTTTCTTCGGTCACAACGCCCTCCGATACGTGGTCATCCTTGGTTTCATTCCATTCGCCCTCAATCGGTTCATGGCACTTCGTAGTCCCACCACTTACACAAAGGCATCCATTTTATGTTTAACTATTTGTTGTGCAGCATATCCTTGATTGAGCCTTTGGGCGGGCATTCTGGACAATTCATTATTTAAAAATAATACAAGTTGAACTCGGCGGAGGTGGATAGTGGCACTAGCGTCGATATTTATTAAGACAATTAACAGAAAAAAATATGCAAATGTGTATTTTTATGCCATTCAGAGATGGAACGTGCAATTCACGCTATTCATGATCTTTCTCTGTTGGATAGGCGGCCTCTCCATCGCTTCTCCCATCTATTTCTATCCCTCAGCCAACTTCTCCTATCTTCCCAATGGATACGGGGGGCTCTCACTGCAAGCCAACGATAATGTGCTGGATGTAAGTATTTTTGAGATAGATTCCCACGATTGATAGCCATCTTCCAAGAAACGAGAAAACGTGTGAAATGCGAGTCTTACCAACCAACCAAAGGTGTAAAGTCTACTCGAGTCAAAAGAATCTGCCCAATCGGTCTCCATTCAATGACAATTAGAGAGGGGCTAGTGAGAAAGGGTTTCTTCAGTCTGCGCTTTATCTTTGCCCACTAGGCATAGAGAGTGTGTGAAGTGAAGAAAGCCTTTCTCTTGAAGAAACTACTGGAAACATGAACCCTCCGATTCTCAGTACGACTCTTTATCGGCCATAATTACTGTGTCGACTGTATTCGGAATCTGCTCAGTATTCTATTTGATGACCTTGATCTCTCTGCGAAGAGTGCTTATGACGGTATCTACAAAAGTGAGTAAGTCCAAACTCTACGAGAAATAAATTCCAACCCAGTCATCAACTCGAGTGAAGGAAGACTTTCTGCTTCTGCTTTCTTCTATTCTCACTTTCTCGTCCATGTAAGTTAATTATGGATTGAATTTTTTTTAAATTCTAGAACCGAACTTTAATAGAGATTATTAATTTGCAAAGGACCAAGTAAAAAAATACGACGCCAACATATACTCATGTTTATCAATCAATTGGAGTATTTACAATATAAGATAATAATGGTACATCGCAGGTCCTTTGATGTCGTTGTTTACATCATCCAGTTTGTCTCAGTGGCAGCAAATCTTGATTCTCTAGTCTCCCTCTCCTTTGATCTCTGGTGGGTTATTCAAACGTTTACGCCTGGCGCATTTCGAAATTTCATAATTACAATAAAACAAGGTTAGGAAAAAGGACGATTAGGAAAACTGCCAGGGGAATCAGAGGGAATAGACAAAAACACTTCCTAGATGACGCGGTTGGATGTTTCGGTCCATTAGGTCGCATACACCCAACCGCCCCACGATGGGTGGACCATCGTCAGTACGAAGCCCATCGCGAGTAAGGGAATACAAGAATAGGGAATGAGAAGATAAACACGACGAGAAAACAAGCAACAAACAACAAAACAACCATTGAGAAACAGAAGGGAGAGAAATCAATGAGAGAGGACGCGATAACCCAGTGAGAGGAGAGAGATAGGAAGAGGGTAGATCAAGAGACGCCAAAAGGTCACGGGGGGGGGGGGGGGGAGAGGAAGGAGAGAGGTAAAGGGAAGCGGGAAGGTCATTGAGATCATCGAGAGATAGATATCAAACCCCTCTCGTATCCCTCAAAGTCCATTGGTGATGTTAAAACCGATTTCATTATTAGGAAGTCCGTATTTCAATGAGATAATAGGATTCTTATTAAGAGTTGAATATATTCTGGAGAACACGATTTCCTTTGGATATTTTATTGAGAAAAAGTATCGCATAATCTGTCTAGATCTCTCCAGAAAGTGATCGAACGAGGAGCAATTGCGAAAGATTCTAATGATCTCTCCATGCAGTGTATTGAGACCCATACTGATAGGAATATTAGATTCAAAATGTAGGTATCTAATCACTGCAGACGAGTAATCATCCGTCTTATTATACAGAGAAGTCTTCACTTTACCTGATTGAGTAACTCTGATTAAAAGATCCAGAAAAGCTGATTCGTTTGGCTCAGTGTTTGTTTGCTCCAATGTCAACGAGTGATGGTACATGCCCGATGTCAGTCGCACAAAGTTTCATAAAAGATAAGTTTTTTATATATAAAAATAACAGGAAATTGCAATCGACTAATTCGTTGATAAAACACATAATGGCATATGGCGCACCGACTAATTGCTTATCATCCATTAAAAACACTCTTCCATTGGGGACGGGAAATTGGTAGATACGTGACTAGATCACGCAGGTAAATAGGTCCGAAGAAGAGGTTGGGCTCTCCGGACTGAAGTGGCCCATAATAGACACTGGCCTAGCACTGTACTCCCGCAGTACTTGTGTGCATTGATTAACGTGATTACTTTACTTTTTTTACCCCATTGTGATTGAACGAGTCCAGGTTCGTGACAACCGAGTTGATGTGCATCTCTCAACCCTGGTGTCTCTTGTTCACGAATCGCACCGTTCGCAGGTATTTCCTCAGGTTGTTTCGCCCTCCATCTTAGTAATTTTGATGTCATGTTCAGACTGATCGGACTTCGCGATGGCTCGTCGATTGTGGATCACAAAGTTTCCCGGATTGAACCGAGAAGCGTATCGAACTTCTCTAGCACAGTAGGCAATCGCAAATAATTGACAATAAATTTCTTGAATCTTTATATTCGCTAAAATTGAATTGATCACTGGAATACATTTTTTCGCATGTAGATTATTGTTTTGTCAATTCAATATGATTGGCCTGAATATTTTGAGAGTGCGGTTTTGGTAAATGAAGTCGCGGAAAATTGCAACTTAGCCTTTCCATTGTAATTTAGGAATGTTCATTATTAATCACTTTATTGAGATCAGTTGTGAAGGTTTTCTTCTTCCTCGATGATAGTATCGAGCATGCGGTCATGCTTCACATAGCATTTGTTCTTGCAGTCACCGCGTTTGAGTGAGTTAGCAAATGAAGAGTAAAAGTTATAGCATTTATGCTCACATACATACATACATACATACATACATTTATCATGTCAGGCAGTTGACGCCAGATGGGGATGGATGGTTTCAGATAGGTTTCGGGTCGCTTCTTCGTTCGCGAGAGAATCATTTCGTCTGGGTGGGGGTCAAGGGATCGGTCTTCTTTCCATTCACAGACCCAAGAGATTGGCTGGAGATAGGGTTGCGATCATCCAGGACGATAGGACTTGATGTAGTGTTCATTGTTGATGACGGAAGAAGGCTCCCGTGATTTTAGAACTGAGTCCACCAAACTCGAGTCATCAATCGCGAAACGAGACTCGACGAGAATGGTATCTGAGGGACCAAACATCAGAGTAGGTCATACCCATCACACGGTGACCAGAGTCCGGCTTGGATGGGGATTCCGATCTTGTTGAGTTGATGGAGAAGACGAGGGGAACTAGAGGGATTCCATTCTCTATCAGAGAGAAATGGAGAAGGACCGCTCGCGACGACTAACAAAAACGAGAAGATGATTATTATGCTATGCTCACAGTCCCGCTTCTCTAAATCCGTCAATCTGCGTCTCTCTGAAGCTACTAATGTCAACGGGCATTCGAAAAACCTGTATTGATTGCGTAAGCGACTAGAAAACAAGCAAAAATCAGACAGACGAGCTTCATGTCAACTTTGAGAGAGAGAGATACGCCCACGCGAGCCTTTTTATCCTTGTCGCACAACATAATCACCCAATGAGATTAGGTGAACCCGATCACTACAATTGGGAGAGATAAGATCAAAAACTAAGCAAGGTTTATATTCACCCCATGTGCTATGTGTTTTGGTCAGCAGTCTGTAAAAAGAGCAATTGATGGAGACCTCGCGAAATACGAATATTTCGGTAGAAGTATTCAGTTTATTTGTTTCACTACGGAGACGCAATCTGGTCTAGATAAGCATATCAACAGTGAGTACGAATGATAACAGAGGAGTGTTCAGGGAGAATTCGACGTATGATGACGTCGTCTTCGACGGCGTCTGAGTGGACGTCATCGTCGACGAGGGAGACGAGGAGGGCGAGACAACTGTGGATACGGGCTTAGTAGGAGGAGGAGTCCTCCTCGTCGTAGCGTCGGCGGGCGTGTCGTCCTTGCTCTGAAATGGTGATTAATTGATAATTAAGACCATTTAAATCGTTGTGAGCGTTGTGCGTGTTTGGAGAATCACGTCAATTTAGAAATATGCAGGGGCAAAAACATAAAGTGGTTTATGTCAACATATGACATCGAAAGTAATGAATTCTAAATCCCTATGAGTTAGTCAAATCTGACGATTAGTGATGAGGCAAATCGGAACATACTATCCTTATTTCGCAGGCTGTCTCGTTTCTCGGATAGGTGAGAGAGAGTGCAAAATTGAGAGAGCGAGAACCGAAACAGTAACATTACTGACGGCGTATTTGGAGTGCGGGCCCGGGACGATCCGTCGGTACCATATGCCCGGCGCCCTGCGAAGGCATCGACTACAGTTCTGCCAAGGGAATGTTAAGTGATCACCCTAAATTTATAATAATGAGATAGTAGACCTCCATACCCTAAAATAATCGCAAAAGTGAAGGTGGTCTAAAAAGGTGTTAGGATGTTCGAGAATGAGAAGAATATCTAGTGGGGGATATCTAGTGCAAAGGTTTTCATCATAGGGTGCAAATCTCCACGAGTGAATGACACCTTGACTAACTGGTCGACTGTACCTTAACAGTGAGTAGGTCGATTGTGAACTTCCTATTCGTCTTGTACGAAGTCTGATAGCCCGCGATTACTCCGCGATAGCTCCATTCTGTCTTGTCACTCGGAAAGACAAGATTTTTTCATACATGAATTAAACGGTACCAAGGCTTCCTTTGAATTTTCTACCTAATCAAGTTTGCCATCGTACTATTCTAGATTTCACTATTCAGTTCGCTACTTTTTTCCTATATAGTAATGCCGGCGTGCGCACTTGCATTGCCATTACCCATTTGACGCATGGCATGATCAAATTCAATTAAAGTACCCCTCCAGGGAAAAATGACTTTTGAGATTATTTCATTATCTGTAATAACGGTGCTCCAATAAGACGTTTTCACCATGCACACTTACCGGAAACTCTTCATCGACTGGGAATTCAGGTGCGAAGTTTTATGAAAACTTTCGCGAATTTGTACAAACTCGAGATTTTCAACAGATGGTGAGTGCAAACGGTATTATTTCACCACAATTAATTCTTTTATAATTTTCGCTAACATTATTTTACTTTTTGACACATCAATTCGCAAACCTCGCAAAATTGGAAAAATTCAAAAAGTTTTTGCGAAAGTCCAAAACTTAGTTTCCCAGCCAATGAAGAGTTTCCGACAATTTTCATTGACGATAACATCTTAGTGGCGCCGTGTTATTTGAGAATATATAATTTAAAAAATCGGTTAATTTTTTCCCTGGAGGGGTACTTTAAAGATCAAGTGTCCCCGTCGCAGATAACTACATGCATGTTTTGATTAAAATTCATGATTCACAGTCGAAAATGCCTAGTTGAAGCCGGTTTTTCATGCCGGCATGAGAAACCGATTATTCATCACTAGCAGGAGAGTGTAAAAAATTTCCCGGATTCATCGTTTCTCAGGCGCCGGTCAGGCAGACGAGAGAGCATGAGAAATAAGGAGTGCGGGAATTTTTTTGCACACACCTGCTCACTAGTCACCGACGCCCCCACCTCCGTCCATCCATGCTTGGCAGCCAGCGCCTCCACGAACCACTGTGCCTGCTGCAGTTGGCAGGCGTCATCCGCGTCCCCGTTGTAGAGGAGCACGCGCAGATCGAGCTTCATGAGATTCTGAAAAAGATTAAACAATAATAATAATAAATTATGTTGAACATTTTAGATCGGGTCAAATTTATTGAGAATGAAAGGATGGGAAACTAATCTGCACGATTCGCATAAGTTTGCAATGAAATTGCGCAATTGTGAGAAGTAGAAAAAAATCGTCAGTGTGTGACTGATGACAAACCGGAACCGACTGTGCTCGATTCGCGAGTTTAGAGAAACGCGAGAGCACGGGGAATTGAACATATTCCGTCTCTTATTTCCCATAACTTGTGTGTGTGTTTACCTCGAACTGCTCGCTCATGTCAAATTTGTTCTGGTGATAGGGCATATCGGCACACTCGTCCCATGGCTGCACGTAGTCGGGAACGTGCAGGGCCGTGCGGACGCCGGGCTGAGAGCATGGATTAGTTATCGGCATCAACCCTCCTCTTTTTGCATACTCTCTCGCCGGTTAGAGAGTCGAGAGAGCGAGCAAAATGATGAGAGTAAGCTGCCGATTTGTCATCATTGGTATGGATGCTCACGCAATGCCTTTTCATTAAATTTTTTAGAATTTTTAGAACCAAGATATTTGGACCAAGATAGAACCAAGACCTCCGAAGTATCGTTTTGACTTCCCTCGCAAGAAACGCCTCTCGAAATTCCTTCTTACCGTCATCTCAAGATGCCCCCAGCTCCCTCATTTCTCTAACCGGCGAGAGAGCACGCGAATTGTGGAGATCCGCTCTCGAATGGGGCCATCACTGCTGCTTTATCTGCGTTCTACATGTGGTCAGCGAGAGAACAGAGAGCGGTCATCGGAATGGCGAGATAGTGCGCGAAAATGAGAGAGCGCGAGCGAGGTCTCGACTGGAAATCGCTTTGGCACGTTGCCAGAAAAACGGCATGCTCACCATATTCAGATACGCGATGGTAGCTTCGTCCATCCAGCACTGATAGCCTCTCGTGTTGTCGGTAGAGAGCGGATCGAGGTTGCCCTGGAAAATATACTTCAAAATAATTAAATAATTATTAATTAACTAATTAAAATAATAAGATAAATGCTAATTACCCAATCGATTGTGTCCAAGTGCATTCCATTCTTCGCAGCGTGAAGAGCAGCTCGCTTAGCTCGATTGCGCATCGAGAAGATGCGCGATTTGTACTGACAGGGTTTTTAATTAATGAGAAATTAAAATTAAACGAATAATTAGAATATGGAAGAATAGATTGAGGAAAATATAGGCGCTACCGAGGTCTTGCTTGTCGGAGAGGCATACGCAGGAGCGACATAGCAGTCCTGGTACAAGTTGTACGTGTCGACTCTAAAATTAGTAGCTCATCGTTTTTATGCACACTATTCGTACATATTCGTAATACTCTAAAATATTAAAAAAAAAAATTTTTTTAAATTATTATTTTTTTCTTTCACCTGCATAATGTTTTCGTGTTTAATAGTGAAGATTAGGTAACGTACGTGCTGTACCACTCGGCTCCCTCCTCTCCAGCAAAACGCAGATTGACACCATAGAGAGCCTTGACACACGCCAGACCAGCAGCATTCAACTGCAAGTGATATCGATCATGGGAATTGCGAGATAGCACGCGAAAGTGAGAGAGCACGAGAGAGGTCTCGACGGGAATTCGGATTGGCGCGTTGCCAGCAAAACGCCGTGTATTGATGCACGAACGAGGACTGTGCAATATTGATGTTGAATCAAGACCGAACTATCCTCAATTCACACATTCTCTGGTTTCTCTAACCAGCGACAGCATGTGAATTGAAGAGAAGCAGTCCCTTCATCACAACTGTGTAATATTGGAATGAGTCACGTCTAAATGTTGGAATGAGGCAAGTCTGAATATTGGAATGGTGGTCAAGCGTCCCGTACATCCTTTTTCGGATGCTAGTTGATGGGGTTGTTGAAGAAGTCGTCGTAGTGGCAGTAGAGCCCGCCCATCGCGTCCTCGCCCGTGCAGCAGGCCGAGAGCGTGTCGTACTTGCTGCAAGTTGCAAGATGAATAAGTGAATAGAAATACATATGGAGCGCCCACCTTTTGTCGATGATGCCATGCATGTGGTACGAGGGCATCGAACGCATCTGCAAAACGTATTTATGAAAAGCTTTTGAAAAGTTTTTTCTGCCGCCCGAAAGCAAAAACACTCACATCTTGGATGAAGCTCACTTGCCCATTTCCGATGATCATTCCCTTGAGGTTGATAGTCGATTCCTTGGCCTCAAAGAAACTTTTCATTGACTGCTCGTGATTCCGCACAAGAGTAGAGTTTCGAAAGAAAATAAAGAAAATAAAGAAATGAAGGAAATTGGTTTTTTGACATTTTACACAATAGGGCGAGCCTGTCTCTGATAACATCCTTCCTATTTGCACACCCATGTGGTGAAGATTAGAAATACCCATTCGAAACCTCGTCAATCCGCGCGCTCTTTTGTTTATTTGACCGGCGAGGAAGTGCGCGAATCAACGATAGTCGGTCTCGAATGGATATCACTAGTGAAGATTAGGAATCAATGATTAGTCACCTCAATTTTCTCAGCGAGGTAAGCAGTGATGAGAGGGAGGTAGACACCGCAGTACGACTCACCCGAGGTGTAGAAGTTCTGTTACAGTATGTCATACAATAGTTATAAACAATTCGTTTGAATATGAGTAGGCTAGTTTATTGTATGATTCAGATGCCCAGCAAGTGGTCTGCCGGCAGTTTATCAATTGTGCTGCCGTAGAGCAGTATAAGTATTGTTTTGTATACATACGTTCATTAGGCTCACGCAAGGCTGTCAACACATTTGATACACGTGAAATGGGGAATATTCCTACTCCGATTTTTTTTAGATTCCCTGATTCCCCTCGCATCTCTCTCAAATTTCGAGAAATTAGAACAAAATCGCGCTCTCTCTTCCCCGTCGCGAGGCGGACTCTCACGCGATGAAATCAGGTACCCGATACCCCAAACTACTAGTCTTGAACGTACGCGTTCCTTCATATCCGGGAAGATGGTGAAGAAGTTCTCGAGCGCCAGCCAAGCGTCGGGAGCGATCTGGAATTATCGTATGCAGTGATAGGTACTGTACTCTTTGCAATTTGTATCAGGGCTGTACGGCACGATATATTTTCGGCAAAACGGCAAACCGGAAATTGCCGAAAAAAATAATTCGACAAATTTCGGCAAAAACAGCGAACTCGGCAATGCGTTGCCGCACAGCCCGGATTCGTATGATCTCTCGTTTCTCCAACCGACGAGAAAGCCCGAGAATTAGTGTTGCAAATTCGAACAATTTCGAACTTCGAACAAGGGAATTGAGAAACAATGGAGAATTGTTCGGCTTTGTTTGCGTTCGCACGCACGTGCGTTTGTGCGAATTTGTGCGGATTCGTTCGAAATTGTGTAAAATGGTGTGAACAACAATAGTCGATCATCGATAATTGAATTTCGATCTCGACGGCCATCCATTCCACAAATTGGGGGGAATTTGAGCATCCTTTGTCTGTGCGAAAATGTTCGGATTCGGCCGTGCATTCGCACAAGCAAAGAAGTTCGCACTAATCGAATTCCGGATGTTCGATCAAATTGTTCGAAATGTTCGTTCGATTTTGCAACACTACCGAGAATGGAAGAGTTGGGCCGGATTCGACATCATATTTGGATGGATATTATAACGAAAAGTAGAATATTCCAACATTGTATCTACATTAAACTTCTTACATCATCATCGCCGACTTCGCTGGATGGATTCTCGGTCATGTTCGGTACGAGAATCCGACGCCCCTCGGCGAGTCGATATAGAGGAGGTGAGCGGCTTTGTTCCACGAATAGACGTTCTCCCACAGCGTGCGTTGGTCCGGGTTCACCCTGAATACATTACATTTTTTTTAAAACATAAATTCTTGCCAAATATTATCCCAACGAAATAGTCTGGTTAGATATCTCTCACCTGCGAATGCTACCACAACAAATCCGATAGCTCTTGATTTGACCTCAGGGCACGAATTTTTCATTTTTTCACATAATATTTTTTCTCCCTATTTTGGACGATCACAGTTCAAAGACCGATTTCTGTTCAAATGTCTTTCCTGGACAGGTTAGATTCACTTCCATGGAATATACGATTCCCAACTTTTTAGCGCATTTGGATAACTTTCCAGCCCACGGCAACCGAAAATCCGAAGGCATTCGAATTTCAACCCAAAAAATGACCATGATACCCCATCATTAGTCGAAAAAAATTTTTCTCAGAACTTCATGAGTAATTTTTTTCCTGGTATATTTTTGTGTGCTGAATCCGAATTTCGATATGAGAACCCATGATATCATTAATGGAAAAAGTTAAAATTCATAATGTCGAAAAGTAGCCGATTTTGAAAATTTATTGACCTCGGATTTTTGGTTGCCGCGGGCTGGAAAGTTATCCAAATGTTCTAAAAAGTTGGGATTCGTATATTCCATGGATTCGCAACTAACCTGTTCAGGAAAGACATTTGAACAAAAATCGGGCTTGGAACTGTGATCGTCCAAAATAGGGAGAAAAAATTATCTGAAAAAGTGAAAAATTCGTGCCCTGAGGTTAAATTAAAAGCTATCGTTATAAAACTTTGGGGATCATCAAGAATTGTGGTATGGATCATTTTGAGATTTTGAACGAGTCTCTAGCATGTCTATGAACAAAAATCAATTTTTTCGGGACTCATCTTTGAGCACTTCTGTAGCCAAAGTGCGATAGAGCAGCAACTTCAAAAAGTTTTTCTGGGTTGCTCTCCTACTGATCTAAAATATCAAAAAAAAATTTGGTGCTCAGGGAAAAATCCATTCACGAATATTTTTTTTGAAAAAATTGAGATTGATTGTGTTTTCACTGCGCAACAACCAGGGAGTTCTGTGATATCCCTATGGCATATACCTAACACTCGGTGGGTATGCCATGACATATCATAGATTGACCCATAAATCTATCATGAGTCAAAAGTCATGGAAGAAAGTAAAAGTGGTCGGTGACTTATGGGCGCAACTGTACAATATCGAAGCTCCGATCTTTTCAGTGCCCTTTTAACACCACATTAGAAAAAAATTTAAATATACGTTCAGGTTCCGGCACGGGCTGAAATTCGTCGAGTAGAGGAGCAGGAGCAGTGGGGACATTATCGAGTTCGTCGTATTTGAGCCCGTAAATGAAGTTGTGGATCATTCGGAGCGCCGGCCCAGGCCGATCCATGGTAGCGAACAGACCCGCACCCTGCGGTAGTGTAAAGATAACAAGGTTATACTCTACTCGAGTAGGCTACTGTCACTGTGAACTGATTTTAATTAGAAATTAATTATTTCTAGCGATATTTGCTATTATTTCGGTAATTGGATGTCTGCATATTACAGAAAACAGGAGAAATTGCATAGCCTCTACAGTAGCCGTTGGTGATGCCAAATTGGAAATCGACCTCCTCTTTTCGCCTGTTCTTCCCTTCTTTGCCCGGTGAGGGAGCGCACAAAGTGAGGAGAGACAGTTCATAGTGTCATCACTAGCAGTCATGTATGACAGGAAGAATAACGCAACGAAAATGACGAGTTTGGCAGACCTATTTTACTCGTTTTCTGAATTAAGCTCTTCAACCTGTACTTGCACCAGATCCAGGGCGAACGAGCCCTTGCTTAATCGTTTAACGTATCCCGCGCCGACCGGTGCATACTGCAATGGATCACTGTGCATAATTAGCAAATTATGATATATTTTTTGGAACTGAATTGCATCGTACTGTCTTGCTTCTACAGTAACTAATTTCGCTCTAGTTTTTACAATCATATTTCGCATGATAACGATGATTGAATTAATATCATGAATAGATAAAAACAAAAACACATAATGATTCACTCACATCTGCACTTCTCGCGTACAACCATTCCGCTCTTTCGGCCACGATATCCAGCTGTTCCAGGCGAAGACATTCTCTTGTAGATGCTCGCCGTCCCTGGTGGGATGGAAGGGGCCGTTCTCCTTGAGCGGGCCTGACCATAAGACGTGGTGAACATAAAACTCTCGCTTCTCTCGCGCGCGCGCCTGCTCTCTCGCCTTTCTCTGACGGGTAGAGAAAAGAGAGAGCGCGCGCGAGAGAAGCGAGAGTTTTTCTGTTCACCACGTTTTCCATTCAATAGTACGGTAATGGTCCGGATAATTTTAGGGGGCTATTAGAAGAATATAGTAGGCCCTCATGGAGATGCAACGAAATAAAATCAACACAAATATGTTCATGCAAATAAATAAGCTCAAAATAGTCTCATTAACAATAAACTATATTGTACCCGAGGGAGTCTTCGAGAAGGGCGGTCCATTCAACCACAGAATCAACGGATCGATAGAAGGATTTGATTGAGACTCGAAGAACCTGGAATGGGATACTGTTTGGGAGTAACAGAACAATCGTTTAGTCGGAAGGAATGTTTAATCAATTCCTCGCATAAAAGACAAATCTTACATTTAACCGAAATACTTGAGTTGCTTCGGTTTCGCCTCTCTTTATTTCGCCATGTCTCTCGCTGGTAAGACAGACGAGAAAGCGTGCGAAATGGAGAGAGCAGAAACCCGCATCAACATTACCGATAGAAACAATAGCGAGGAATTGGTTTGTCATCTCTACTCGCCAGTAGAGTGCGCAATTCGGGAAATCGTCTCTTCATTTCACACACTCTCTCGTCACTCTAACAGGTGAGAGAGCGCGCGAAATGAAGAGAGTCAATCCTTGAAATCTCTACTCGCCAGTAGTGAAGATGACTCCCAGGCGAGGCATCTAGGAATCCCGAGTAGTGCTTGAACTTCACTTCGAATGTCACTCCCGGCATCGCCGCCATCTCATCCCTCGTCTTGTCCGCACAGTGGCCTGGCAAGTGGCCTTGGTGAGAAATCTTTCGAAAAGGCCTTTGCCAGCTTTGATCGCCCAAAATTGAAGTTTCAAAAGATTCCTGCATTTTCTGTCAAATTTCTATGGATTTTCGAGATTTGTGATTTCCGGTCATTCCCATGTGAGAAGCTAAACCTCCGAGAATGGTTGGAGACTCCCAAGACGGTTGCCACTTTCTGCTGAAAGCCTCATATATTGAGAGAAATCGATAGACGGAAGCTTCATTGTGATAAATCGCAAACTATCATTGTTTTTCAAGGGCTCAGTAGAGACTAAACGTTTTTGAGCAGTTAAAAATTACCCAAACCTAATACAGCGATCAGCGGCAGTAGAAGGGACACCTGCATGAAATACCTGAAACCCAGCACATTTGTTGTAAGCAAGGCGTAAAAAATAGGATGGATACAATGCCTGATCGAATAGTTACTCTCTCCATTCTGCACATTCTCTCGTTTCTCTAACAGACTAGAGAGTGTGCAGAATGGGGTACTATTCGATCCGGCAACACAAATGTCGTGTAGTGCCTTGAGACGTGATAGAAAACGCCATTGCTCTCGCGATTTTCAATGGTGACGATAGTGCTGATAAGAGCAAGATGAAAAGATCAATCAAGCTATAAATAAAAAATTCATGCTCGTATTTGTCTGATGTGCATTATTGTTCTCTCAAAACATACGAAATACTAAGTTATAATTATATTCTTTCACTTTGCGAAAACCTCCTACAAAATAACAATGACGGAAGCGATAGACGGAATCGTCGGTGCTTTACAAAAAAGGACTTATAAAGAATATTCTTTCAAAATAGTTTATGTCAGTCAGGTCTGGTAGTCTTCTCCAGGTTCAATCATGCGCTTTCCTCTAAACATCTTCTCCGATTCAGCATAATGCTTATATCAATCGTCCATGCAGCCTCGGAAATATTTATCATTCTTGATCGAGTCGAAAAGTTCTTGACAATTAGTCACACAAGTGCCATAGGTCTTCACCAGCTGTCCGCGGGTGCCTGAAACGTCAGAGCTAGGGTTCCCAAAACGAGTCATTCCTGCCAATTTGGGCACGAAAAGCGGTCGCAAATCGGCCTGACTCTGACTCTCTCATTTTCGCACACTACTTCTTCACTCTGGGCCAGGCCGCATGGGCCGCATGGCCCAAATCGGGAACCCTACACAGAATACAAGAGCAAAGAGAGCGGAATCGTACCTTTCGAGAGTGTTGAGTGTGCGTAGACGAATAGAGCGAAGAGAAAGACGAGAGAGATGAGCTTCATGTCAGATATGAGATCGATGCGCCGATGCGAGCCTTTTATTCCTGTCGCGTAACTGAATCCACGAAAGTGATCTCTTGAAATCGATTTGGACGATCAATAGAATCGCGAGATCAGAGTCAAATTAAAACAACAACATTGCCACCAGGCATGCAGTTATCAGTAGAAGGGGACAAATCATGATTAAAATAACGACATAATGCTCTCCATTCGTTTCGTCTCAGTAGATGAGTTCATGTGGGAATTATTCTTACTTTCACCAATGTTTTTCTTTTTTTTGTTGCATGATAATGCTCATAATATGGAGCTGATACACAAATGCTTTATTGAATTGGGTGTCATCGATTGGCGAATAAGCTGAATAAGTAATCAATATGAAATGTTTGCTGCCAACTCGATCAATTCAGTCCTGAATCAGGGATGTGCCCCATCAAACTGGATACTGTAATCTCACCCTCTTGCAAACTGCTTCACATTTTTCGAAAGTGACGAAACCACTGGTCGGATAGCCAGGACACGCTCCGACCATCATCAGACTGCATTTTCCTAATGCCTTATTATAGAGATATCTGCGCGCTCCCATTCTGAATACGGTAGTTCGATGAGTCAGACACAGTGGTTGCATGGGACAGACTCATAACCAGACGAGTTTGAGATTCGGAAGTTTGGTGCCACAACGAACCTGCACGTTCCAGTATCCTCGAACTCTGAGCATCGGGGGTCCATGATTCACTTCGCATCCTTGGGAGGAGCGAACGTAGTTGTTGGCGGTTTACGCTGAACCATACCTACTATAGATAACTAGAGCTATAGTATGCGAACCCTTCCGCAAGCAGCCTCACAAGCTTCGCGGTTAGAGAAGCGGTTCTGTTCTACGTCACGACCACCACCTCCGTATATGAACCCCTCGCATTTGCCTGTTTGCATGTCATAGTAGAATGATGGCATGTATGCCCTGAATGGATACGGTAGCTGACAGTTTAGACCATTCGACGGGCGTAGCGAAGTCGGTACCTCCCTCCCCTTCGGGTTTTGCGAAATTGGCGCGGGGAGGGAGGTAGCGACTTCGCTACGTCCGCCGAATAGCCAACTCTAGTAGCTGACTATCTCACTGAGATTCCACACGAACTTTCCATATCCCGGGTCCGGTTGAAGGCGGCATCTGTTCACGAGGCATTTATCAGTGGAGGGTTGGGCATCCAGAGCGAATGCTGCCAGAAGGCATACTCCGATCAGTAGAAGAGAACGGATCATGATTGGAAAAGCGATATAATCACCTGTTTTTGTACTGTTTCTGCAGATTTTTGATGATTTTATACGGGAAACATTTTATTGCACCGATGATTTTCTCTCTTGCTGTTTCATACTGTTAAGATTTAGCAGCTGTTAGATGAATGATTTATCGAATGGATTGCCACTTCCGTGAATATAAAATAAGTAGAGAGGGATTAATGGGGAATGTGTGCTGCTGCTAAACCGCAGACAAGTCCTGAATCACGAATGTGCTCCATCGACCTTTACAGTAACCTCTTCGCAAGCCGCCTCGCAATCTTCTTGTGAATCGAAGCGATTATCGTTGCCACCGCAGCCCCCGTAGATGAACTCCTCGCACTTTCTCTCTGCAGCATCATAGTAGAAGGAACGGATAGCAGCTCTGCATGGTAGATTCATTGCTTTAAAAAAAAGCTAATAGTTGTACATAACTATTGACTCAGAATGAAGATAATAAGTGAGGATGAGCATTCGATTTTACTCTTTCATTCCCCATCGTCATTGGAGATGTGAGAATGAGAATGTTCTCTTCATTTTAGCTTATCATTCTGACAACCCTAGCTGCAACGTACCTGCACGGTCCCACGACTTTCGGCTGTGAGCACCGACCATTGCCCTGAAACAGAAAAGGTGACCCGACAAGCTGCAATTTACCGTTTTCAAACCTCTCCGCAAGCCGTCTCGCAGTCTTCGCGTGATTCGAATCGATTCTCATTGCCTCCGCAGCCTCCATAGACGAATTCCTTGCAATTTCCAATGTCGACGTCGTAGTAAAAACGAGATATGGCGGCTCTGAATGGTGGGATTTGGCTCATTGTACGGTAGTTCGAAAGCTTATGTCTTTTTTTTTACAAAATTACCTCTCCCATCCACAGCATTAATCCCCTCGTCTACTCATAGTATTATGATATTCATTTTCTTGTTGCGCCTAGTGCGTAGATAAATTATTTTTATGTTTCGGTCGGCCATTGTCTAGTATCGCCGTTCATCTTCATCGTCAGAATCGAATAAAAAAAAAGAGAAGATCACTAGAAATATAAACACACCTGCACTTTCCTGTCTCCGGCTGAAAGTGGCAGCGATTGCATTTTTCCAAAGATTCGTCGTTTTCCTCAGTCGAGATTACCACAAGGCATGCTGCGATCAGAAGAAGATGATAAATCATGATTGAAATTGGAGAGAAACTTTTCAGTTTTGTATCACTTCTGCAGAACGAAAACATGATAAGTAATCTACTCTCGCGACAGCGATGTTTGCCTCTGTAACATTTGCAATAGTGGCAATAATTCCTCTTTATCGTTGCATGGAAAGTGAATGTTGCAAAATGCACCCAAGTAAGCTACTAGTGTCCTCTGCAAGTGTGTTCGCATCTCTCGCGTGACTCGAAATTATTATCATTTCCCCCGCAGCCTCCATAGGTAAACTTCACGCATCTGCCATAACCAATGTCATAGTAGAATCTCATGTCTGAAATTATAGAATGGGATTGCGTAATGATTGAATTCAACTTGAAAATAAGAGTTCCTTTTTTCATTATCCAGCTTGGTTTCTTTGAAAGAGCTATGGAAAATCAAAACTTCAAGCTCACTCGCACAGTCCGGGATCCCTTTGCAAATAACAGCGATCATTTGACGCAAGGATCGGAGGATGCGCCAGAGCTGCCTGAAAAGTAGTGATGTCGTTCATCTTTGCATCTCCATATTTTGCGAACTCTCTCGTCCGTCTGACCAGCGAGAGATAGTGCGAAATGAGGAGAGGCAAAGACGAAGCTACAACACTACTACCTGCACTGATGAATAGAGCGAAACTGATCTGGTGTTTCACCCAGGCTTTGACCGTGTAGATTAATAAAGCAAACAAAATGGCAATAATCCGGCCCGAGGTGTACACACAGAAAACGGCGTATTAATTTTAATACCGAAGTTTGCTCGTAGAGGCACCACGCACACGAAAAAAAATCAATTTAATACACAAAGGTGTGCGTGGTGTCTCCACGAGCACACCTCGGTATGAAACATATTTTTTTGTTTTGTGAAACATTTTCTGTGTGTATACTACAATCCTACCTCAGATAGTGTGACCCATCGCACGATTTACCGTAATCTATCTACCGCAGTCCTCACCTCTCCACAGGCTGTCTGGCAGTCCTCGAGTTGCTTGAAACGATTCGAATTGCCACCGCAGCCTCCGTAAGTGAATTTGACGCACACCCCTCGTTCTATATTATAGTAGTAAGAGGGCTTGCTCGCTCTGAAGTGAGTTTTCGATATTTTCGGTAAAGTGAAGATAAATAATCTCTGTAAATCTAGGCGCACACACGTCTATTCTGAACCAATTCAATCCTGAAGGCCCGACCTCTTTTTCAAACATATTTATGTACTTGATGTTCATCAAGAAACTAACAAGCACAACCCCGAATCCGACTGGAGAAAGCATCTATCGATCGCTTCCGTATTGAGAATGGACGATGGGTAGTCATCGGTCATGGATACCATTGCGATTGCTGCGATCAGGAGTAGTGAGCGTATCATGAAGAGTGCTCTACTGGAATAGAAGAAGTGCTTCGATCTAACAAGGGAATGGTAACATCGCACCGTAAAATTATCGAATGAGACATATGTGGTATTGAAGTGACCCATGGGGACGGTCCATTTTCGTTTTCAGAAAATCCCCGACATTTTTCTAATTCGAGTTTATCATTACTATTTTGCATGTGATTTCGTGTGAGCCTCTCTCTTGGTACTTGGCGTGATCTCAGAGGGTCAGCAGCATATCCTCCGTGGTGCAGTGGGAAAGCTCTATGCTAGTCTGTTTTTTGCATGAGCTCGTGGCATAGGTTCAATGCCATGCCGGGTCATTTTTCTTTTGCTTTTTTTATCTTTCATTTACAAGCCATACCTTTTGAAAATACATTCGTATTTCAACAGAATGGCCATGAATCGTGCCTGAATAGGGCGATTCATGTCTGTAACGCATGCTCGAAATACGGTGTTTCGATTTGCAGAATATTTGAAGCAACGTCAAGACGATTAGTAGCAGATTCTTCCTTCAAAATTATGATAGAAATATCGGCATTTGGCTAATAAATAGGAACTGTGGTTGTGCTGACTCTGCTACTAATCGTCTTGACGTTGCTTCAAATATTCTGCAAATCGAAACACCGTATTTCGAGCATGCGTTACAGACATGAATCGCCCTATTCAGGCACGATTCATGGCCATCCTGTTGAAATACGAATGTATTTTCAAAAGGTATGGCTTGTAAATGAAAGAAAAAAAGAGCAAAAAATAAATGACCCGGCATGGCATTGAACCTATGCCACGAGCTCATGCAAAAGACAGACTATCCTAGAGCTTTCCCACTGCACCACGGAGGAGATGCATAACTCTCTGATATCACGCCAAGTACAAAGAGAGAGAGGTTCACACGAAATCACATGCAAATTAGTAATGATAATACCTCGAATTAGAAAAATATCGGGGATTTTCTGAAAACGGAAATGGACCGTCCCCATGGGTCACTTCAATACCACATATGTCTCATTCGATAATTTTACGGTGCGATGTTACCATTCCCTTTGTAAGAAATATCATCAAACAACGATGGTTACTTATGTTTTCTGGCTGTTTCTCCAAATCGAACAAGACGTAATCATTGCAAGAGAAAAATCGTCAAAAATCATGAGATGTAAAGTAAAACGCGCCAGGAAAAAGGACAATAATGAAGGAAATAGGGAAGGAGCACTCTGCGACTCCTCATGTCATGCGTTATCATCTCCTTGACCTTTCACGTGGAGTGCGAGATTCCTCTAGGTCACGATGTATTTGATAGTGGGTCTTAGTTGTCTCACAGCGGGAATTGTCACTCTGTATGATGCTGTGGAAAAAGTTAGGGGAGATTTTCTCCGGAGGTGGAAAACGGCAAAGGAGAGAAAGGGAGATTTTCTCCTTTTTGAATTCCCGCATTTTTCTGTATTTCTGTTCCCCGTGAAGCTAGCGACTTGAAAAGTTCAAAGAAGGTTGATATCACCCCATTAATACTGAAAGCGAAGTTGCAAGTGTCTAGCCCTACTAGGAACCGAGATAAAAAATTTAAACGTGAAAAGGTGAATTCAAAAAGGAGAGAATCTCATTTTTTTCTCCACCCGTTTTTTATCCTCTCCTTTCTCCTTCCACTTTTTCCACATTTCTCACAACGGGAATTGTCACTCCGTATAACATAGAGCGTATGAGTTATGATCACTCGATTTCATTTTGGAAATAAATGGAGTAAGAAAATGCATTTGGGAAATTGGGAAAAACACAACGTTCAATACGATTGCTCTATCTATGACGTGGGCTGCTACTGACACTCGATCCAGATTAGTCCTGAATCAGAGATGCGACCCATCGAACTGCCCGCTGAAATCGCATCTTTGCAAACTACCTCACAGTCCACGATGGTGTGAAAACAGATTGCGCGGTGGCATCCTCTATACACGAACTCTCTGGATTTTCCGCGTGCTGAGTCATAGTGGATGGAGAGCCAAGCGATGAATAGTCTGGAACAGGAAAACAAAGAAAAGGTGTGCATTTGCTGCTTTCTGCCGTAGTTTCCTCGTTAGTTTACCTAATCAAAACAAAATTCGTATAGTGAAAACGTGCGACAACTTCCGAAAAGATCATGGAATGGATGTGCAAAGTAAAAAAAAAAACGTTTCGAGTCATGTCCTATAGACGCATGTCGACTCTCTTCTGCGCTCGTAATCTCTCGTCTCTCTGACCTTCGAGAGAGTGTGCAGAATGGAGAGTACATGTCCTTATTGACAATCTTCCTTATTTCATCTCTCTCTCCTTCCTCCTCTCTCATATCAGTCCTTCTTTTATCTTCGCGATGACGCTCTTTCTCTCAATCTCTTTCAATAGAAATAGAGGGAACAGAGCTCATCATCTGTCCTCATTGACAATCTTCCCTACTTCATCTCTATCTCTCTCCTTCCCATTCTCGCATAAATGAGCTCCAAGGAGGGAGGAGGAGGGGGAAAAGGGATGGGTAATTGGTGGCGGTCACGAATGCATTTACTCATTTTCTTCTCTTATGTTGCCTTGGAGACGGGATGAGAGAGAGAAGGGAGCCTCTCATTCTGATAAGTGAGAGTCTCTTTTAGACTTCCCATGACGCACCTCTTCCTATCTCCAACAACTTCCACATCTGTTCTCGCCTTTTCCTGACCTACTCCATCCTTCTTCCTCTGATATTTCGCCTTCTTCCTTTGTTCTAGACTCCCGACCTACCAACTCATCATCTGATATCTCACCTGTTTTCTCTGTTTTAGTACTTTCCTGACCTATCCCCTCTTACTTATTCTTCTCTTGAAATATCCGTGTTATTATCTAGAATCTTTAAATTCGATAACTCAATTAGCCATCTTGGCTAGATCACTCTGCACCGAGCCATTCTTGAAAAGCGTTTTTTTTTCTTTACAAACCAACCCTAAGTGAGACCCATTCCCTCTCCCTTCCCTTTTAGAGGGAGATAAATTACGCGCCATTCTCAACAGGGGTGTGCGAACAAATTCACACACTCCTCATTTTTCATGCTCTCTCGACGGTCGGAAAGACGAGAGAGCGTGAAATTTTTCGCACACCCCTGATTATGAAGTGTGTCTCTTCTTTGATGCACCCAATCAGTAGACAATACCTGAGAAAGAAACTTATTTAATAGACAAGCACGCAATCAGAAGAAAATGAGTGATTTTCTAGTAGAGTGGAGAGAGATTGAGAGAGGAGAGAGAGAGGAGAGAGAGAGAGAGAGAGAGAGAACGTCTTCCTGTTGAGTTTCCTTCTGGATGGTTGCATTCCTTCCTATTAGTGAGTCATTTCCAATCTCTCACTGGAGCCACTACCACTCCATCGTCCCTCATAAACCTCGTTCACTCCAATAACCGAGATATATCTCTTTTCTCTCCTTCTAATAAGTTGTTTACTTGATGGCTTCTGTGTAACTCTCCTCTGCATGCAACTACTTTATGAGTGAATGCGATTTCATCTCTCAGGATGGGCACTGAAGCAAAGGCCTATCTACAGGAGCACTACATACCACACCTATTTGAGGTTCTATTAACTTCTTTTTATTAATTTTTCGCATGTCACAGCTCGATGAAATCGTCCGGTATTTGTATTTATAAATTGACACATATTCTGCAGGGTTTGATGACAGCTCTGATCTACCATCGACCCGATGATCACATTCAATTCCTAGAAGAAGCACTCAATCAAGTTAGAATTGATGATTATTGAACCGGGTTTACAATCCAATGATGACTCTCCTCATTTTGCATATTCTCTCACCGGTCAGAGAGGAGAGAGAGAGAATGAAGAGAGTAAATGCTTGAATAACCAACCCTAATTATTGAAGATAGATGGTAGGAAAATCGAGTTCAGTCAGCTCACGAGGTAGATCGTCCTTCTTTTGTAGTATATCGTATGCATGAAGATCACGAGAACGTTTCGAAATTAAGGAAAAATAAGATTGGAGAGAGGGTTTCAAACTCATCAATTAGAGTCATCCTGATTAATTATTGTCCATACACAAATTGAGTTCAGATTCGTCAAACTCCGAACGATCCATACGCATGGGACATGTTCATAAACAAGGATGAGGAACGTAAGTACAATGTACATTCTCAAGAAAGATCTGGGGCATCAATATCACGTCCCATATGAATTTTTGCTAGACCGAGATCTCTCAAAAGTAATGAGAATTCATGAAAGCATTCGAAAATCTGGAAGAAAATAGTAACGGACCTTCAAAAGTTGAAAAGGAGTAAGAAAGAGAGGGAGGAGGTGAATGTGCCTCTCTCTACCTCGAAGCGACGAATAAATCAATTAGATTATAAGGAATGAAGGAAAGAAACCTACCCTTTCAAGGAGCGACGTACCTTCCATCAACAAAGGAGCGACGTACCTTCGAATGCTTTCATGAATTCTCATTACTTTTGAGAGATCTCGGTCTAGCAAAAATTCATATGGGACGTGATATTGATGCCCCAGATCTTTCTTGAGAATTTACATTGTACTTACGTTCCTCATCCTTGTTTATCAACATGTCCCATGCGTATGGATCGTTGGGCATGGTGTCTGACTGGCATGCCGACGCAGGCAGGTTCGACTCCCGCCCGCAGGTGATGTTTTGCAAGAGGCAGAGAAAGGCGCGCGCCCCAACCACTAGTCTCCGTCAAGCGCTCCCTGCGGTAGGCCGCCCTGGCCCAATGGGCCCGGGGGCGTAGTTAGTTTACCTAATCAAAACAAAATTCGTATAGTCTGAATCGATTGACGTT